>OY744602.1:64669842-64687342 GCA_963556255.1 Allolobophora icterica | reverse complement strand
ACATGCGAAAATATACAGACAGAGGCCTGCACATTTTATAGGCCTCACACAAATGTATATATATCTTAAACATTTTATATATATAATTATATATATATGCAATATGCATATATTTCAAAATTTATCATATATATATAGTTTATATCATAAATATTATATCATAGGCTAGTATGTATATATTTTGAAGTGTATAAATGTATATATAATATGCATGCATGTGAGGCCTATAAACTATACGTGTATGCATGGGCTTACATGGCCTGTACGTTCGCAAAGGCGCATCCAGGGATTGAGGTCAATCCGGACTTACCCCATTTGATATGGGCACGCAAGAGAATTGTTTGGAGTAGGTTACCCACATTGAGAAGGCAAAGTGGCCAACGCATAGTAATTAATCCAAAGAGTTTATAGAGTTCCAGAAGTTAAACGGAATGATCACGAGTTATGCGTTAAACTCAAAACCGAAGTAAGTAAGAAAAAGTGTATAAATAAGCGTATATGAATATAGGCCATAATTATATGTATGGAGACATTTAATTTAGTGCATGTATATATATATGCATAAATATATGCATGCGTGCATGAATGTCGTATGTGTGTATGTACGTACGTAAGTATGTATGTATGCATGTATTTGTATATTTGATTGTATATGTAGTATTATGTACGTATGTATGTGCATGTTTGTATGCATGTATGAATGTATTTATGTATGTATGTGTGTATGTGCATGTTTGTATGCATGGATATATTTATGTGTGTGTCTGTGTGTGTGTCTGTGTGTGTGTGTGTCTGTGTGTCTGTGTGTGTGTGTCTGTGTGTCTGTGTGTGTGTCTGTGTGTGAGTGTACAACGGGTCTACTGTGTGGCTGAGACCTCCACTTCGATTGAACTTAGCTATATAGTCTAGAGCACTGAGTCTTCTGGCTAGTGACTCTGACTCATTGCTCATTTTATTAACGCTTGAAAGCTGACTCACATGTGAGAGCCTCAAGTAGATACATGTCTCAAAGATGCGACAAATAAATTTACTGAACGAACGTTGTAGGCCTAAATATGATTGTAATTTTACATTCATATATTGGATTGGCGTGTTTAGAAAGTTTAACTTTAAATTTAAGGATGATGCATGTGTGTTATTGTCACGTAGGATTTTAACATACTATAGGTTTCACCAGCCGCCTTCTTTCGGAAAAATATTATATTGTAACGTGCTACCACAGTAGCACGAGATGGCTGCCTAATGTTAACGGCGACGAGGCTTAGACATAAGAAATGGAGTTTTCCTTCTGTAAATGCGAAAACTCTGAAGTTATTTACTTCAAATTTGATTGCCTTATTATATCACAGAAATCTCCACCTAAGAAATTTTTTTGAGGCAACAGGTTTACCCAAACCTGCTCCATCGACATATAGTAGTATAGACTACATATACATACATAGGGCCTATAGGCCTATATGAAGTTGACGTGAGCAGCTAGTCTAACGTGGATTTTGAAGATGATGAGCCCGTTTGGTCTCTAGCCTATATATTTATCCTCTATCCATTCATTCATCCATCCATATATATCTAATTGACAATATCCAGATCATGTAATATTTCTCAAGTGCAAGCCTATAATGGCTTAGCAAGTAGAGATCGAAGAGGATTAAACCTCACCTTTATGACTTCCTCTGGGTACCACATCGAATGTT
Organism: Allolobophora icterica; assembly: GCA_963556255.1. NCBI lineage: Eukaryota > Metazoa > Annelida > Clitellata > Crassiclitellata > Lumbricidae > Allolobophora > Allolobophora icterica. The sequence goes on along the minus strand of OY744602.1, from coordinate 64,685,648 downwards.
CGAATGTTCCTGGCGTGCACTTCTGGCATTGCTGTCCGAACAGTTTGAAAAGCACTTCGCCCTTCTTCGATTCAGTGTTCAACCGAAACCAGAACACAATGCGGCCTTTCATCGATGTCCAAGCATTTCGACATTCCTAGCCATGAAAAACAGTTGAAAACTGACGAATTAAGACAACCACAGATAGACTAAATTATTCTGAGACTGGTAGAAAGGATTCTTAACGGTTCTGTGTTTGCTCACCCACGCAAAAATATATGAAAGAACGACGTTCTATTGTGTTATGTTCTGTGGTATTCTACAGTCTGCTGCCTGAAGCAAAGTGCTGCATAAAATTAAGCAGAAAGGTTAACTTCGCAACACGGTTATTGTTCGGATTGTCAAAAATCTTCTACCACCTGTGAGAGAGGAGAAACGCCAGCCACATAAGAAGTATAATCTTAAACATAAAATGAACCTAAACAATCCTTAAAACAAGATGTGCTAAGCAAAATTAGAGAATATATACTTTTTATATAGGCTGTTATCACCGTTGAAGAATTGTTGAAAAATTACAAATAGTCAAATGGTGCTGGCTGAAGCCTATAGTCTATAACAGCATATTATATATATATATACGTGTTTGACATATTAGCAACTATGCGTCTGAACGGTAAGAATTTCTGCTGAATTATAGCCACAACTATTCGGCCACTGTTTAGGCTTTTATAAGTAATGAAGGCAAGCAAGACACAGTCTACACGTGACCAAAACTTCGAAGCAAGATAATGGCCATAAACATTATTCCATCTGGGCGTCACATGCACTGGCCTTCTGATCGAACCTTTCTGAACATTCAATGTTGCGCTTATTTTGCTTGATTGGTTTGAGTTCCACTGTATAAGCCACTCTCACAACACAGCTGTCATGCGCTCTCAACAGTGGACCACCAATTAAAAAAACAACCTTGGGGTTTTGTAATAAAATTTGTCCCGTTGAATGAGGTGGTGATGTCGGAATGTGCATCTCGTTAAAGTTTCCAAGAAACGTGTTGCATACCTCTGTTATACCTATAAATATTTCGAATCGCGTAAGCAGCTTTCATATGCAATAGGCCTAGGCCGACACTTTAGCATCAATTTTACAAACATTAAAACCGTGTTGTGCTTGATTTGCATTTGTAATCCGTGTTAGGAGCTTCTCTAATCAATGTTCAACAGTAGTCAACCAGCATACAAGGAATCCATATGCCATGGCCTCGCCTTTTTTTATTATGTCTTGGTGAAGTCACCGAGACCGGCCGTACCACATCGTAACGCAATCTTAAACTTTTCAAAGGATGCCTAATTCCTTGGTTCTCGAGAAAATTAGATAGGCCTACTGTTCGTCAGGCAGAGGTTACAATTTGTAATATTATTTTTCTGCTCCCTTCATTATCACTGGATTAGCAAAAAGCATAGACGGCATTAAGGAATAACATCAAATATAACATACACGCAAATTATTACATATGAAGGTAATTTCTCTCAATCCTTTCGTGATATTAAAAGTTATTATTTAATTGCCAATTATTATATTATTTTAATGCACCAATGTACATATTAATTCCTCTGGAACTTAGTTATGAAAAGTTAATTTTAAAATTATTATTGTTATTTAAAAAAATAATGCATACATAATATTATCATCAAATGTTACGAAAGAAGCACAGGCCTAAATCATTCTATTTATGGCGATATATAGAGGGATCAAGAATAATGTGGTGATCAGTTATAGACAATTCCGGCGCCCAAAAGTATTTGACATTATCAGACACGGGTGTCTTGCTGCATGTTACAATGCAACTGTCATCAAATAAAAACGTTTACAAGCGTTATTGCCAAATTACTGTACGATCGGAATACTAATAGGCCCTATGCTAAAGTTGGAAAGTAGGGCCTATATTTTATTCGTGAACTAGCTCTACATTGATCTCTGGCTCCACGTAGGCCTATTTATTGAGCTTACTTTGCAAAGAAACCTGACTTTAGCGCTGTCGTTGAAGACATGGAAGCCCTGGTTGTCTGCCGGCTTGTCATCTGTTGGGGATAGATACCAGTCGTGTCGGTAGAGCGAAAACTGACGGAATAGCCTGTCGAAGTTTTCGTGCCAAACCAATTCCATGCTACAAGATCAGATAACACGCAATGTAAGTAAAGGTTTCAACTTACTTATCTAATAACATTTGCTAGTAAATGTATCATGTTAACTATAGCAGATGTTTTTTTCTAAATGAACAAGCTCTTTCTAACAGTTGTGTCACAGCAAGCTAAACGTATATATTCGTTTATAGAATAAAAAATTTAACAGATTCTTTATTTGGAAATACTGAAGTCCATCTTAATTAGTTCTGTAGGAAAGAAGGAGAGCAGAGGAGAGGAGACGAGAGAAGAGCAGAGCGCAGAGGAGAGGAGACGAGAGAAGAGCAGAGCAGGCGAAAGGAGTCGACCCAGATATCATAAAAACTGCTCGCTGTTACATATTTGGCAATTTGGTTTACTTTTCGGCCTAAACTGGAGCCCCGCTTGAATTTATGATGCATGATATCATGTTACATTTTCCTGTTTCTCTTTCACTATATTTCCCACGCTATCTGTTTGTCCATCGATAGATAGGAGAGACCAAAGCAGTTACCCTCAGACCCAGACCAAGTCATTTTTGCCTATATAGACCCTGACATTAATCTTCAAAGCCAAACAAAAGACACTGATCTTCATTCAAGGCCAACAAGGACGAAGGTACTTCAGCGACAAGGACCTCCATTCATTGTACTATGTTTAAATCGTTAACGTTCATCGCCAATTTGTTGTACATTTACATTTCAGTCATTGGTGGTATTGTGTCGAATGAAGTCCATAAAAGTCCATAAATATAGATGGTAGGCCTAAATTTGATGCGTGGATGGAGTCTGAAATACTGGATGACGCAAGCCAGACTGATGTGAAAATAATATTTATGGAAACACTAGTGTCACATAGGGGCAATGTCGAACAAACGAATTAATCATTTAAACCCATAAATTATAGCCTATGCACTACTTACATAAAATATCACTAGGCCTATATATATATATATATATATATATATATATATATATATATCATTCGAAAAACGCAATCGGGACGCGTCTTAAGACCAATTTGTATCGACTGTGTCATTCTTGACTGACCGCTGTAAACCACGCATGATTATAATTCCTCAGTCAGCTGATGGACATATTATGGCTTGTAAAATTTAATATGTTACTTACTTATTTACTTGTTACAGTAGGTGAATTTGTCAACTATAGCCCTAACCGAGAAATGATTGATTGTTTGATTTGGTTGGTTGCTTGATTGACCGATTCACTGACTGACTGACTGACTGGTTGATTGACTGATTGCTTTTCACGGCACATCGTCAATAAAGAGGCATTTAAATGAATTTCACTCACTGAATGCATAGAATACCGTTATTTCTAGCACAATATTGTTACCCGGTGAAGCTAAAAACCATTCGTTTTCTTATTGCACACATTTGTATGTACATCTTACATGTAGTTTTAACTTCATCATCCTAAGTTAAATAGTCGTTGCAAACGCAACAGCCGCCGGCCAACGTGTCAACACGATTGATGCGTCGCCTCTGCTCTTCGCTTCGGTTGACCAAAAATACTCGCACTCCAATACTGAACACAGTATAACTGCGATGTTTGCTTTGGATCTGTCTTTTCCTTCAGATTCCACACCAAGATGTTAATGTCAAGGCCAAGACTGAAGACTTAGCCTTCTGGATCAAGATCAGACCAATCTCAGAACTAATTGGTCCCTCTATGTTTATGAGTCTTAATTATTACTAATAACAATGATAATATTGTTGTTGTCATCATTGTTATTATTATTTTATTTTTATTTTTATTATTTAGTAAGTTCTATCGCGCCGGTGTCTAATTCCTTTCCTTCGTGTTATATACTTTTGTATTCTATGTGAGCGTAATTATGTACAATTAGTCAGTGGGCCTAGATAGGCTGTCATGATGTTGCTTTGCCTGCATTAACTGTCATAATATTACTTTCAGTTGTTTGAGCACTACGCATTAGTCATAATATTTCCTGGTTGAACTGAATTCAGCTTTAATTTCATCTATATTATGTACTCTCAGTTTTGAAAAGTGTCTTTTAAAATCCTCTGCCTAGCGAAACTATTAATTATTATTACTATAATATCATGGACTACAATTAATTAAACGCTGCTTGACGTAAAGAAAATGCATAGTTCATCGATTAATGCAGAAACAGAGAAGGTCTCCTCCGAGAGTAGTCACTCGCAAACACGAAGGCACCAACCAATAGCAAACCCTTCCTATCTGTGGTTGACAGTTGACGTCATTTTCACCCTTATGATCAGCACTGCGGTGAAGATGGGAAAGCAAATGTTGACACAGTCGGAGAGAGCAGGCAGCACTCTTACCGACTGGCCCTTCTCCAAGTTCGTACTTATGTGAGCCACATTCGGATGTAGCTCACACTTTGAGCGCTTAAACCTGAGACATTTCTATGGAAGAGGCGCTACAAAAATTCGATTACAAGTACAATTACTTCCCTAGGTCTATGTTGCTCAATAGGCTAAATGTGCGGATGACCGTATAGAGATTGTGCTAATTATCATCGACCGCCTATACTATAGGCAGTCGATGATAATTAGCACAATCTCTCCCGTCGATTAATGCCAACGGAGAAGTAGCCTATACCTGCGAAAAGTTTCATTTCTTGTTCTCGCTTAGGCATCGCTCAGAACATGTACCGAACAAATTACTCGATTTTTCCTAATGTAAAATTCAATAAAAGTCCGTTGAGATTTAAACTATGGCAACTTAATCTGAAAACACGCTGATGTAGGCTATATGAGTAACGTACAGAACGTAAGCATTGGTTGGATCTCATTTCAATAGGCGTATTATATATATGCATCTTCTGCATAAAACAGATAGGCCTAACTGTAGCCTATATGCATCTCCTGCATAAGTTTCAGATTCAAGGACACAAAACAGAAAGATTGATATTTTAGCATAGGCGTGCTTTAACTCGTTTGTTATAGTCAGGGCCGTAGCCAGGATTTTGTTTCGGGGGGTGTTTTCTGTTTCGGAGGTGTTTTCTTGTCCTTGAGCAAGCTGACATGCAACCGAGTCAACCGACCAAGGGATTTGTAGTTAGTAAATGCATTATTTCATTTTTACATTATTTAAATTGGGGGGGGGGTGTTTCATCACCAAAAACACCCCCCTAGCTACGGCCTTGGTTATAGTCTGAATCATCACATTTACATGAACCCGACAAGTGCTGTTCATTCAGTCTTAATGGAATAAGTCTTCATAAGATACCACACACCTTAGATCACACAGTCCTATATTTTAAATGAATAATTAACGACGGCTATGCATACCCACGAACAAGCAATCATTCAAACGTTTTGGACGAGAAGCTTCTCGACATGACAAAGTAAAGTAGGGCCTACAGCTCGTATGACCCTATAGTTGATCGCAAGGGAAGCGCTCGTCTTTCGCTCTTCCACCTTTGAGCCGACAGTTAACTGCTCCTGGATTCTTGAACATGGCCGGTGAGTGCATCGCAGGGCTGCATTTATTTTCCCAGCCCCAGCACAAAATTATATCGTTTGGTAACAGAGAAAGTGTGCGTGAACAACTTCTCCAGGGTCGTTACACGGAGTCCATTAAGTAGGCTCGAACCCAAAATCTTTCGATTATAGACCAACGTGCTACCGAATTAAACAAGTAAATTTAAATACGCCGATGAAGACGTTGATCGTCTTGTTTAAATTTGAAATTTAGATTTAGAACAGGTCAGGACTTCCCGCAAAGAAGAAAGCGACGCATTATCTGCAAATGAATGAGTGTACACGTTTGTGAAAACCTGAAAATAATAAGTAGAGGAATTTTATTACCAGTGATTTTCTTATTCAAACTGAACGGCGTCTAAAATTAATTAGGCCCTAACTATTCTGTTTCTGAATTCCAATGTATGTCATGGCAGAGAATTGAACCCGGAACACTGAAAGGTCGTCAGACAATCAGCCTTGGCCCTAAGAAAAGTTTCCGTTTGAAAAGTCCGTCCCTATTGAACCCTGATCAGTCTCTACCCTCAACGAAACCTGTGATTCCTAAACATCATCAGCATTTGTTCTTCAATCGAAATTCTGCTACCCTTCGACCAAGTGGTAAAAGTGTCACAAAAGTTAGTATCGACCGTCTAGGTCAATTGTCGATTCAATCGTATGCGGATTTCATTTATTGCTTCTTCCGCGTTTGCCATTGCATGCCAGGAGAGACCTTCTCCGGTCTTATTTGCAAGTTTAAACTATGAATTAAGTTTGTCATTCTTCTCGATCGCTGATATCGAAGAAAGCTACATATATAGGCCTAAATGTATACATGTATGACCTACACACAGCCAAGCAAAATTGGTTTTTCAAGGAATGCATGCTGAGAGCCACCAACAGTTAACATCACAAAGTTCACTTTACTTCCCAGTAGAAACATTATTCAACATATCCATGAGCTGACGATGAGTTATTACTTCTCAATGGCTTATTGAAAATGATTAGAGGGATAAACAGCAAATGTACACAAACAGACGCATACATACATACATGCTTACGCATATACATACATACTCATTTACATATATACATAAATACGTATACGTGCATACATGCACATATATATACCCATACGTACACACATACATACGTATGTACGTACATGTGTACAATATTGTACATATCCGCATATGTACGTCGATCGTTGTGTGTGTGCATTATATGTGTATAGAGCACGAGATAGATATTTATTAAACACATAGGGGGCTTTTAACGTTATGCACACATAACGCAAGGTGACGGTGTACTTCTTTTGTGACAATCAGACAGAAGATCCGTTTCTAAGGACACATAGAAACATTGCTCTGTTACTTTCCAGACGATTGGTGTTTGTGATCATAATTTTGTATACTCTCCCATCAGACACCTTCAACCTGGATTAAAACTGTTCTACCATTGAACATCATATATACATCTACGACTGCTGACTGACTTTAATTTGTCGAACCACGCACCAAAATATTGGAATAAAGTTCAATAAACTCAATGGCGTCACTAGTGTTGGTGTCACCCAGTGCGGTAAGTCATGGTGTCACCTCCATGGACCTCCTCCCTTAGTCCCGTATACCAGACCATACAGTAGGCTATCCTTAGTAATTTTTTTGTACTAATGTTACTAGTGAATCGTAGTGAATTACATATCACTGAATGTAATGGTAACAGCAGTGACATTTTGTAATTTTGTCGTTTTGGTGTCAACCCCTCTGAAGGTGTCACCCGGTGCGGCCCGTACCCCTCCCCCGAGCACCCTCTTAGTGACGCCCAAGAATAAATACTGCCCAATTATGAGCGTTCACTTTAATTCACGTTTTTAAAATTCAAAACCTTTTATTAATACCAATTGTAATTACCTCCTACAGCACACATCTATGAACAATTGTCAAAGGGTGAACCCAGAAGGAGCAATTATGTTCCGTTAGTGTGGATCCCATTTTCTATACTTGGTTACAGGCAGTAACACCAACGTTCTTTCATTTCTTTAATGTCATTCAGGTCTTAACTTGAATCTCTTTTTATACCTGTTTCATCTGTTTCAACTTGCCTACCCAAAGTATCCTGACCTGATTTCTCTGACCTGATTTCTCTGACCTGATTTCTCTGACCTGATTTCTCTGACCTGATTTCTCTGACCTGATTTCTCTGACCTGATTTCTCTGACCTCTTATTTCTCTGACCTGATTTCTCTGACCTGATTTCTCTGACCTGATTTCTCTGACCTGATTTCTCTGACCTGATTTCTCTGACCTGATTTCTCTGACCTGATTTCCCTGACCTGATTTCTCTGACCTGATTTCTCTGACCTGTCGGATATCGACCTAGATAACTGCACCATGGTGAAGGCGCTAAAGAAGTCGTTTAATTAGATTAGATGGCTAATTGGTTGTGTTAATTATTGAATTCGGACAACAGAGTTTCAGAACTTAACTACAATGTCTTCAAATACTTTACAGTCTCGTATAAGTACATGCATGGCGTGACACTCAGCACTCAACACTCAACTGCTTAAGCCTTATGGCCTCTCGGACTTTCGACTGACATGCACATTACAAGCTTACATCTGAGCGTATTTTATATATTTATGTGTGTATATAATACAACTTTTCTGGTCATAAAGTATGTCTTATTAGCAGTGTTAATTTACCCAAGGCAGGCACATAGTTCCTTATAATTTCTGAACTAAATTCAGTCCAGTAGCTCTCCCTAACTCTCAAACTGGGATGAAGTAGTTGTGGATGAGTTGGCCCCTGGAGCCACCATTTAATATTGAGTGATGACTGACAATCAATTTCCAAAAATTCCAATTACGTTGCGTCCTGTTTGAAATTGGTTAAACTTGCATTATGTTTATGTCACATCGGTCATCGCTGATACACTGCGTTGAGAGATTTTTATGGATCAAATAAAAAATTACTCTCAGTTTCCGATCAGACAGAAACCCAAATATGTACAAAATTAAAGCTAGACCTGCATACAACAACTGCCACACAATTCCTGCCATGTAAATCCATTAACACTTCAACGACGAGCCGCATTGGTTCACCAATCGCTTTTAGTACACTCTCGTCATTAAAGTGTTAAACGAAGCTGATGACATAGTTTTTGTTTGATTAGATTTCTTCTTATCTCCAGAAACATTATCTCGATGATGCAACTAAATGGACCTGAAGTACTTCTAACTGATGAAACTATTCGCAAGAAGAGAAATTGTCATGCACGGGCACACGATGGGTTGGAATAGAATCTGCGTAACGTCAATCAAAGCAAGTGCGCTAGACTATCTTGGCTGAAGTTTCAGGACTGTCAATTTTTGCTTTCATGAATGTCGCACAGAAATGATTTAAATACTCTAATGAATGCTTTCAGTATGTATGCACGTACGTATGTATGCATGTAGTATGTACCCATGTATGTATGTATGCATACATGTATGTATGTATGCATGCATGTATGTATGTATGTATGTATGTACGTATGTATGTATGTATGTATGTATGTATGTATGTATGTATGTATGTATGTATGTATGTATGTATGTATGTATGTATGTATGTATGTATGTATGTATGTATGTATGTATGTCTGCATGTATCTCAAAACATACAATTAGCTTGATCCCTAAACAAATATACAAATACGTCCTCTGCACATGTACATGTACATATACACTGAGAAATGTCTTTTCACTTACTTTGTACTATTCATTAATGGGTTGAATAGCTGAATCTGTCCCGTCGTGGCTACGTGTGGTCCATAGGCGCTGGCCAATGGTTCCGCGGTCAGCTGACTGTAGACTGGAACGAAGTTGTAATTGGTCATCAATGTTCCACCGGACGAGGCTGCAGTGGGCATCGTATGGAAGCAACTGTGAGGCATCCAATACGTCAAGTCTGGCGCTGGGACGGCGGAAGCGATGGCTGAACTGAGCATGGAGACTGACTGAGAAGCAGAGACACTGATCGGATGGGAGGCAGACAGAAACGACGAGGGCTGGACGACCATGGACAGTCCATTCTGAGCAGGAGGAAGAGGAGCGGGACAGACGGCGTAGAGGTCAGGCCAAGGGTTCGACGTGACACTAGACATGGTGCTCATGCAAGGCATCTCCAGAATGTTCCTCTCAAAGAAGGCTTTCTTGGTTATGCTTCCCAGCACTAACACACTCACATCTACTCTCTCGATTATATGCGAGTCGTCTTTTGTCCCGTTTTACCAAACAGTAGACAAAGCAGTAACACGCGTTAGCCAATGCCGACTCAGCCAATTAACTTAGTTCCGTCTCTGCTGAAATTGTTTTCGGTTTGCCTTCCTGCCGATTGAACGTTTCCTGAAACACGGACTTCCTTAATGATGACAAAGGACAGTATAGTGGCTTCCTAATTAATCGATATGTTTTAGACCGATCAGTCAATCGTCTATCGAACCGGACGATTAATATTTCACATGTGTCGACATAATTCTGGACTCTTCCCCGATGCGTTGAAGGCAACAAAAACTGTAAAGCGGCGACTAGACAGTTTCTTCCTGTTGACCTCATGCAGTGACTGATGTTTGCTTTGAGCTTGCATCCAACCGCGTATCTGTTAATCAACACGCCTAAATTCGAAGCACGAGCTCTGACCGACCAATACACTCGAATGAGGGTCCTGTAGGCCTATATAATGAATGAAATTGCTGTTTCTATTTTTAGTCGTCGGCCTAAACGATGGCGCCGGCTTCAAGGCCTTAGTCACTTTCATTTTTAGTAACGAGCCTGATGTTCTCATGCTGGTGTCTCTAAAGAAGGGAGGCAATCGATGGAGGACATGCCCGCTCTCTGCCTTTCCGCCGCCCACGCACCACAGCCTATCTACAAAGCAATGGTAGGCCTATCCCAGAGACCGGCTACATGTGATATATAACGTATAGATCTCTAGCGTAGTAGACCCTCAACCTATGAGCTATGAACGCGGATTTATTATATCCTTCTCGTTCGATCAAGAAATAATGCAATGACCATGCATATATATATATATATATTCACTTAATGTATGTATGCAGATGTGTATGTAAGTCTTCGTGCATGTGTGTATGTATGCTTTAAGTATATACATTTGTATGTATATATCTATGTATGTAGATATCTACACATGTATGTGCTTGTGCGTACACATGCACGCATGGATGTATGCACTCATGTCGACCGTAAGCATTTAAGTATAATGTATGCAGGGTTTAAAGTGGAGTGGGAACGATGGGAACGGCGTTCCCACTGCTGTCGAAATTCCTTGCTTGCGTTGCCACTGCTCACGCATGCGTTCCAATGAAACTCGATCTTCTTTAGAGTTGCCACTGCTCACCGAAACCACTTTAACCACTGAATTATGTATGTATCTATGTAGGTAAGAATGTATACTATACAATACAACTGTATTTTTAAGTGCACACGAACATACGACAGAACATCGATGGCGCTGAGCAAATGTAAGTGAAGGACTTGCTCAAGGTCCGTATGCAGTTATTAACCACCTCAGTGGAGGCTTGAACCCGTACTCGACGAGTTACAGGTCAAGCGCTCTAACCAATCGGTCACAGTGCCCCATGTATGTATGTATGTGTGTGTATCTATGTCTGCATGAATGCATGCATATGTGTATCGGTGTATATGCATGAATGTATCATGTACCTATCATTTACGCATGTGTGTATCAAGGCATTTATGACCCTCTCAGAGGCACAGAAGCCTGAAAGGTCTACAACGACGTGACATAAGTGCCATAGTTAGACCACTGAAATACTTTACCTTGGTTCATAAAAATGGGAGTGGCCGTCTGTTCCTACCTCTGGACAGCATTAATACCCTCAACCTATGGTTGAGGGTATTAACCAGAGATTTGCTTCGTAGATTTCTAATATTGAACGAAAGCAGTGTGATGCTCCTTACAGATTTCATTTTAGTGACAGTTAGGCCTACAGTTTTAGTTAATGGTTTTCATTTTACTTATAGTAACAGTTATAATTAGCATTAATTTTAGTTACAGTTATGGTTATCGTTGACGAAATCATTTTATTTTCGTTGACGAACATTTTCGTTACCGTTATCGTTAACGAGAATCACACTGATATTAAGAGGCGTTACACTATTTCCTTGGAGCTTCGAAAGGCTTTGAACAATGAGCGCATTCAGCTTCAGGAATACACGATGCATCATATTCATCGACAGCCAATGCGAACATAGGCTATTAGGCTAGTTGTAACGCACTTTCAAGTTCTCTTGCTTGTCGATATCGCACTTTTAATCAATCAATCAATCAATTTTTCAATTTTTTTAAACGAAAATAACAATGCATTTTCGTTAGTGTTATTTTCGTTATAGTCATAGTTAATGATATTTTTAGTTACAGTTATAGCTATCGCTAAAGAAATCATTTTACTTTCGTTAACGATCATTTTCGTTAACGTTTCCGTTAACGAGAATCACACTGAACGAAAGTGACATTGCCAATTCTTCTAACAAACGACAGGTTCATAAAACAATATCATTATGGAACTAAATAACTTCATACTGTTCTTCGCGAGTCACTAACGGCAAGCGCGAAAGTTTTACATAATATATTAAATTAAAAAATTAAAAAATTTCTTAAATTAACATTTTTGACTACTGATTTTAAACAAAAGACTTGATAATGGAAATTTTGTAAATGATAGAATTTTTAATATTTAAAGACCGTTTTGCGAACGGACGACCAAAGCACCGTAGACCGGTGCCAGTCCCACCCGATCACCACCACTTTAAAAACCATCGTAGGCCTATTAGTAAATGATGAACTTCTAATAGGCGTTCTTTGTTACAAGTTAAATGAAAGGGCCAAGGATAGGCCTACCATCCAGTCTTACAAGTGAAGAATTTAAGAAAATACGCCTGTGATGAAAGACCTGGGCCTACTGATCTTACTTTTACCAATAGCAGTTAGCAGTTAACGGACTGTTCTTCTTCTCTCTTACTTCAACCAGTCGCTACGCGTGCAGTAGACGTACCGAACCTCAGCTGTAGATGTCATGTACATTCACCAGATGACGACTGTGTCGCCCATTCGGTGGTCGACGAATAGACTCCGGCTTTACGAAAATCCCCCATGGCATGCATAATATGCATGCCACATATATTATATGTTACTACTTTTGTCAACTTTTGGTCCTGAGTTTAATCATTATCATCATGATCATCATGATCATCATGATCATCATCATCATAACCACCACCACCACCACCATCATGACCAGCATTCTTCGCATGCTCGCTGTAACCACAACTAAATCAAATCGAAACCAAGATGAAAACCTTAAGGTAAATTCTGTAGACGACATCTGAAGTAATCTGAGAACAAAACAAGAAGATCAACCGCCAAACAGAAACCAAATCGAAACCAAAACCTAAACCAAAGTCGAACTAAAACCAGATGACAGCTGCAGACGAAATCTGACGCTCGCATAAGAAACTTAAACTGGAAGAAGAAAATTTGCCTGAAACTTCAACGAGAAACTGTAACCATTGCAAAGTAAAAAAAATAAGGATTACTGAGTGGCAGAAATAAAAGAGGAAACAAAAGTAAAAGAAAACCGGAAACGAAAACGATGAGAACGTGTCGCATGATTATCGTTATTCGTTGCCTGTATAGACTTCGATATAATGTATCAAGGACTTAAAGATTCATAATCGCCTGACAGATGAGTCGTCTTTATTCTACGACTCCTTTACCATGTGTCATTATAGGATCGCCCACAACAATCGATTTCGAAGTCACCCCAGATTTGCCTTCGTACGACCGCGAAATGTTTCTCCTCAGGCGAGCTCTGTTCAAATGGTTTCCAACTCCGTCGAGGGGACAAGACCCCACCTTTAACAGTGGAGGGGGGGAAACAGTGTACAGTTGTCCCCCGAATTTTGAAGAAATACCAAAAATAAAAATAAATTGTTTTCTCTAAAAGGTTTCACCTCTTTTTTCAAAACTCTTTTTTGACCAGATCAGTTCAAAAGTGTCCCCCACCTGTCAAACAAGATCGTCGCTTCTGAGAGAGACAGAAAGATAGACAAAGAAAGACACAGAGACATCTGGATAGACAGACGAGTGTTTTATTTAGAATCAATTACCACATGAATCATTCATGCAATTAAATGTCATGTTGACACGACGAAAGAACCTGAAGCGATCACTGAAGTTTCTTGTATGACAGATCTATATATCTGGCACCTGGTTTGCTTAGCATTGACTGAAGGAACATCGAAGTTGCCTGCCATATACAGTAGTTCTAAACGCGACTTCTACTGTTGAACCACTGGGAGGTTAAAACCGTGCGCTCAGTGGCCCAGTGGTGATGGAAGACATTTTGTCCATATAATCACAACAAGCAATGCACAACATTTTTATGGAGTGTTGCTTACATCGAACGAAGGCGCTTCGTGGCTCTGGAGCTACATAAAGCGAAGGCATTTTATTTCTATTATGCTATATTAGGTTATTATATTCGTGAATTTTAAGTAGGTTTCCTAATCAATTAAAATGGACGATGTTACCGAGAAAAGGTTTTCCGTCGACAAAAGTCAACGACATCTCGGATTCCCACTGTTCACGGTTCTTCCAAAGCACATCCTCAGCAACGATGTGACATCGTAGATTTTGCCAGGTGGCTTTGGAGCGCTTTCAGTGCTTCACATCTTCTTTATCCCTTGAGTGCCATGGGTTTAGTGGTTAAGTGCACACGCGTCCGGTTTTAATCACTGCGCCACGGATGCGATGCTGGTTCATTGTGAGAAATTGACAGTTCGTTTCGGATTGATGTCGATGGCCACTGTTGGTTAACATCGCTGACTTCGGCTGTTGATGCCGTGCAGTTAACTGATTAAAGTAAGAGAACGGGTAAGTGGGATTTTTATAGCGCCCGTTAACGCAGTTTGAAGCCTAATGAAGTGTAATTTAATGTTTTCTTTGTATGTCCCTAGGGGAGATGAGAAGGCGCTGTTGACAGTTCGTCCCTGGTTACAGTGAGTGGACGAGATGGACTTAATTATGTCTACACCAAGTCCCGTTGGCCTTTGAACTTAAACGGGTTTATGTGAGTGATAGTAAGAGGTGGATAGGCAATCGCTATCCGAATAGCGCTCACTTGGGACTCAGTGCTAGTTTCAACAGTGTGTCGAGAGTTTAAATCACATTGCATCTCTTAAAGCTGAGTATAGAGCCTACTTAAATTGGACGTGATGTAAAGTAACTATATTTCAGTGTGTGGGCTAATCTAAGCTAATGACTTAAATAACGCTAAAGTAATGAGTTCGTGACTTTATGGTCATTGCTAAATGACACCGACTGCAAATCCCAGTTAGAAGCTCTTCTTCTTCTTTATGTTCTCTGCTCACCGGCAGGTTCGTATGACCAATGACGCCATCGTTCTCTGTCTTGTTAGAAGCAGTTTTGTTGAAATCCAGAAGAGTGGCCATGCACAGTAATATGGAAAGAGGAAATACGATATAAGTAAGTAGGGCTACATGCATATTTAAAATAAACTATAACATGAGCACGTGACGTATACAGACAAGCACAACTAACTGAAAATACATCATTTGATACAACTACATTTAAACAGTCTATAGCTTTTACAACAGATAACATGAAAGGATGTCCTCTCTTGCGAAGTAAGTAGGCCAACTTGTCCTCATCAAATATTGGCATGAGCTGATGAAGGAGATGACAGGAAAGCTTCTTGTCTGTTCGAGCAATCAGTTCTTCCGCAGCATATTTCTTTCCACATATTTACGTTTTGTAATCCTATTTCAGAGCTGCATTACTGCGCGCAGCATCTTGTGATGTAAGAAATCTAAATTGTCTAGATTCCTAAATACAGGAGGTGACTGAGGTTCCACCAAGAATCGCTGGCTGTCACTTTAGAACTGAATCTACGCCGTAAGTTGGCACAGTTCGAGTAGTCTATTGTACATTCGAGGCTAGATGGTTATATATCTGCTCGATATCGATAGTTGATCAGCCGACGATTTAAAAAATGCTGAACCATTTATCCTCGCTGAAGAATTGTATATATAGGTCGCGTCTTAGGATCCTCGATAAGTCTATGAAACCCTAGAGTGAAGAATTGTGGTCATT
>OY744602.1:64644842-64664842 GCA_963556255.1 Allolobophora icterica | reverse complement strand
TGGTGGTGGTCAGATTAATGTTTTTAGTATATACGGAAGTCGTGCAAATCTGTTTCTGTTGAATGGCTCTGAACATCGAAGCAGGACTTACAGGCGCCGCCGATTGGACGCACAGAACCTTTGGTGCAGGACAATTCGGAGCCACATCAATTTATAAATGGCGCTTATAAGTATACGCCCCAGTATTACTAGACATATATTTCCGGAATGTGTTAGTTTATTTCCAGAAGAAGTTTGCCCGTATAGTTTACATTTAAGTCAGTGTTAGATTAACGATAGAAAACTTTTTCACTCGATCGGCGACTCTCCGTGGAAAGTCAGATGTGGATTGAGACGACGTCGAAGTTCGTGTGATGACGCCTCAAACGACACGTGGAAAAGCAAAAAAATGAAAAATTTACGTGGAAGACTGTGTTATAAAGGATACATGTAGCATTTCGGTTCGATAAGAGCAGTAAAGATAGTGGAAAAGTTTTGATGTATGAGGAAAAATACAGACTTGTTGTCCTCGAGACCAAGGTCTTGGTCTCGAGTGCACTCGAGTTCGTTTTTAAAAGTCTTGGTCTTGATCTTGGTCATGAGACCAAAAGTCTTGGTCTTGGTCTTGAAGTTCAAAGTCTTGGTCTTGGTCTTGGTCTTGAGGTTCAAAGTCTTGGTCTTGGTATCGCAAGACCAAGACCAAGACCGGCTGTCAATATGAAGTCATTTAACAAAACTTAAGAATTAAAAAAATTATCAAGCCTGTTTGCATCATAGCCTACGACAAATGCGTATACGGACGGATACATCCTTGTTGGTCAGGAAAACCCATCGGCAGCGGCAACTAAGTTGTGCTGTATCTGGAACTTCCTGGAAGCCCTGCCTAGGTTTTTTTCTGTGCCAGAAGGTCTGATAAACAATGGGTGGATTTAAAAAAGGCTCACGATTTGTACATTTAAATTGAGTGCTTGAATTGTGTATGCCAACGACTTCGGCACCTATGGAAAGTATTTTTTCACACGGCGAAATTTTTATGTGGCCCCACAAGGCACGTCTTGGTCAGAAAATTCTGAGCGAGTTGGTGTTTATAAAATACAAAAGGCTTTTGGAGTAACATTTTGCATGAAGGACTTTTGTAAATACGAATTCGGAATTCTCTGCAGTCTGCATTTAAAGTTAATTTGCTTGAATAAAATAAAAGACTCACGTTTTTATTACAATAGCGAATAGTCCGACTTGACCTTTTTGTAAGGAAAAGTCTTGGGCTGAATGTGATTTTTTGGGTCTTGGTCTTGGTCTTGGTCTCGAAGTTCAAAGTCTTGGTCTTGGTCTTGGTCTCGAGGTTCAAAGTCTTGGTCTTGGTCTCGAGGTTCAAAGTCTTGGTCTTGGTCTTGGTCTCGAGGTTCAAAGTCTTGGTCTTGGTCTTGGTCTTAAGGTTTAAGGTCTTGACAACAAGACTGGAAAAATAATGGATGCCTTGCTAGAATCCACACCAATTCCAGAGTTGAATATGCCGACACATTTAGGCAGCACAATCATCGATTAAATCATTAATTAAATTCAAGAATTCAATATTTGATTTAGCTTAAAATGTTATTTCCGTCTTTGGTAAATATTAATTATTTGTAAATTAGGAAATAATCGATAAATAGTTAACAGTTAATTATATTAATCCATTTCCAATACCTACCATTTCAAACACATGACTATTAATGAATAATGCATTAAGAAAAATAAAATAAACACTAATGTTATGGTATTAGTAGTACTAATAATGCATTTATTCAAATGACCCCCCAAAAGTCCTGTGTTGCCTAAACGTCGGGTTCATTGTCTTGTATACGAGCTTCAAAGTGTCTGTGAGTCCACGACGGCGCCCCAACGCCTAAAAGTCAGGTGCCAGCCTGAATAAACCCCATTGCCCCCTGATGGTCGCCGCTCAAAACAACTCCTGGCCTAACTGTTCGCTAATGTAGACCTCTTTCCTACAGCCATCAGCTGAGCATGATCTAACCTACAACATTTAAACTAACGTTAGGCTTTACGCAACGGCGAATCCAATGTTGGCAATTAACTCGTTTATAAAGGACGCTGAACACGGAAGCTTGTTAATGAAATACCTCAGCTGCGAGTGCGACTGAATTCAGTGCCTACGCTGGACGAACCGAATGATGCAAAACATTTGCCAGACCCTATAGCATTTGGACCACGAGTACCACCTATTAGGCCTACACGTGCGCACTCGTTAGACCTACTTCCTCCAATTCTGAGACTATAGCGTACATGTAGGCCCTAGTGACAGCGCTTGAAGTCCTGTATTCCCGCATCGACTTCATGCTGGTTTTTTATACGTTAATCATAATATACGTTAATCATAATATGAGATTTAGTTAGCGCCTTCTAAAGCAATATAATTGGCTTCACGTATTACGATTCTCATGAGAAGCGCTTTGTCTGTTCGACGCGCGAGTTTCTGATTGGCTTCGTAATCGTTATCTGCAAACTTCTAAAGCGCCACACGAAGGTCAAGCGCAGAACACCAGGCGATTCACGAGCGCTTGTTGGGTTTCTGGAGTCAACGAGTGCAGGCGTCATCACGCGTGAATTAGTTTAGACTAACTTCTTTCACTTGATCGGCGACTCTCAGTGGAAAGTCAGGCGTGGATTGAGGCGACGACGCATTGTTCATTAACAATGCATCAGTCTGATGTCTATGACTCCATCTACCAAGGATCAGAGGACAATGAAAGCTTTCCATTATTATATAGCACATTATAGACTATCTAGTATGTACTCGAGATCCTTATATGATCACTACAATGACCCAACAGGAAGTGTTATTCCTTCTTGTGCGCAGACGTACTATATAGAATAGGCCCTATACGACTGGATAAGTCAGAGAGATGAATTAGTAACACCTGTAACGTACTAACGTTGGCTTATAATGAGCTTCAGTGCATTAACGCTACTGCGCACTTTAATTGACTGTTCTCAGTGTTCTGGAAAACGAAGATAAAACGGAAAGGTTTGAAAAGCAGTAAAAGTAATTTCTTTACCCAGATTGATGCGAATTCTCTTCTATCCTACTGTCACATTTATTCCAACACCTCTGTGAGGTTACTAAAATGCATGCAAGCATACATACATAGTACATACACATTCATACACATGTATGCATGCATGCATACATACACAGATACACATAAATATATACACACATACATGCAAAAAAGCATACATAGGCTACACATATATACATACACACATACACCCGCGAAACGATTACCGACTACCTCGTTGAGTTCCTCTGTGTGTAGGCCTATGATGACGTGAAATAGTCCTTCAGATAATTATTGTAATCCTACGTAGGCTGTGAAGAGGTGCCGATGCATGTACTCAACCTAATGAGCCCTTTGCCTCTGCATGCAGTTCCTTACACACTCATTTCCGTCTATCTATTCACTCGCCCACGAACGTGAAAAATGTTTTGAAATTCTAGAACGCTCCCTTCACAGAAATTTTAGCCACATTGAATGGAATAGCTGATGCTGTTCAAAAAGTGTTTTCAAAAGTTTTATAATGGCTCTGACTTAAAGATGACACATAATTTTTTATGTAATGTAAATTTTCGAAATTTCTCAGCGCCACACAAAAGCCGCGTCAGGAAGACTAGCTTATCTACGGCGATATATCAAATCAAGTCCGCCATATATCCAGGTTATTTTGTCCGTTCCGGTGCCATGTCAGAATCCTGGAAGGTCAAGCCGAGGAGACAGCCTGCATGATGCTATGGGGGTAATCGGTGATGATGGTAATCGTGTGGCAATTTGAGATATAGGTGCTTAATCTGGTTTCTATTGGCTGGTTTTGATGATTTATTGCCGACCATTGCGCAGTATACTGACAGTGTATCTAATAATTAATGGCGCTCACATTACGCTGCACTGCGCTGTATTTAATTGCACCGCGATGCTGTGCATTTACTCCACTTTATCACAATATTGTATTGCAATGTACTGCTTTTCAATGTATTGCATTTGTAGACTTATTGTATGGCATTGCATTGTATTGCATTGATTTGTACTAAACTGTGCTGGATTGTATTGCAGTGTACTGTATTGCATTAAATTTTATTGCATTATATTGCACTGCAATGTACTGTAGTAATCTGCACCGTATTGTTTTGCATTACACTTTAAAACTGTATTGGATCTAATAATATAGTATTTTATTGTACTGCGTTGTATGGTATTGCAATGGCACTGTATTGCTGGCTGATTATGTTATAGTTTAGTGTAGAGTAGACCCGGCAGTGAAGTCTGCAATGATCAGACGACAGCTTGTCAGTCAGTGGGATGACGAAGGCGACGAATGTAGACATCCTCCGAGAGACTTATTCTATCTTGTATTGACCAATGGTCGGCGGTTGACTTCGTTAGCCTCCGAGTCAACGCTTTTATAATTGAAAAACGAACTTAACAACCGCTGATGGTCTTTCAATCTTATCTCAGAGACGCACAATCGTAGAGGTCGCTCCAGTCTATCGCTGCTTCTGTCTCCTTTTGCATTTGCTCTCTTGAATACACGCCAAATTGAGTATAAACTCGGCATCAACCGGGAATGACAACCCGCTTACTAATCTTCAGCTGAACAGGTCTTTCGAAGTGATGGAAATGTCAGGCTTCACAGAGATAGCAGATCGTCTTTTTCTCTGACAAGTGGTTTCTTTTCAAATTATTCTATTCTGTACTCGATCAGGCGTAATCCCACGTCCACCGTTGCAATCAAAACTGTAAAATCGCGCTGTCTTCGTATACCTGAACCCTCCTCGGATTCTGACCTGGCACCGAAACCGTCCAAACAGCCTGGCCTCTGTGGACCTGATTTGATATAGCGTCGAGAACAAGGTAGAGTATATGCACAAGCTTTACATAATTATGTCTGATTTACATATCGTTGATATAATATTATATTTAATTATAGTTGGAGTTGAATTTCTTGTAATAACCTAATCATGTTAGTCTTTTTAGAAATACATTTTCCAGACTATTTATTTTAACATTTGCGCATATATAAGCTTATAACTGAAGAGCTGCAGTCGAATTCTTACGTAACGACATTGGGATAATACGATCCTAGGTACATGTACAAAGTATTCATCATTATTTTAAACCTATTTTCTATGGAAGAGAAGAAACTCGGGTCAGTTTATCACGTCTCTCCATCTCTTCTTCACCGGTACTCTTTTACATATTCATGAACATTGAGCTGTTACAAAAGTTGATTCTCATAGTGTTTTGGTGTCATTTGTGTTAGTTGTGGTGTTTTCAGGAGCTAAAGACAGACAGAAAGCCACAGACAGACACATACAGGCAGACACAGACAGACAGACAGACATATATATATAATATATATATATATATATATATACTGAGATTGGCAGATATACAGAGGACGGACGGAGTATGAGAAGTAGAGCCCGTAGAGGTGTAAATTAGCTGAGTGTCGACCTTCCTCTCAATTCATCGTCGGTTTATCTTGGCATCGCATAGGCTGAATAAGCAAATCCGCTCAGCCATAAATCGTCCGATCTTAGAACGACCGACCGATCGACGGACGCCACATCTTGTGTATTCTTCGGATGTCGACGCATTCGGCGTTGAAAGAAAGCAACAGAGCTCCTCTCTGTGTCTGAAGAACCATTGTCACAAAGTCGATCTACTACTGTCTCCGCTTATGTGTCGAAACATAAAGAACGTCCTGAGTGGGTCAGTTGCGTGTCGGCGGGGCTACTATTGTCGACAGCTAATCGATCGGTCAATGGAGGGATCTTTCGAATAGATTACCCACTTATGTCATAACACGAGATAACATAAAGCATCATTAAGTCATTCGGTCGGTTTGTGCAGTGAATGAGTGTGTTTAGTCGACTGGATGAATGAAGCGTTCGATCGTTGCTCCTCTTCCCCCTTCCCTTTCTATTGCTTGGCTGTAACCGGGTTCCGGTTTGTGAGATCCACGATCGCGTGCTGCAGGCACGTGATTAATTATTTTCTTTAAATTGATTTTGGTTAAGGGACGTTGTTTAGAATAATCGAGATGTTTGTGTAATAAACTAGACTCAGAAGGTGTGAGGTTTGCGAATAAATCAGAGAAACAAAGCGAGATATATTAGGTGAAAACAGAATAGGGGTAGGTACACGTGAGTTTTGTTATAAATGTTAACTGCATTACCACCTCTTATTCTTCAAACAGAATCTCTGAACGACTCATTTGACTTGACGCAGCGCCTCTCGTGAACCAGATGGCGCTCTGAGGTTAGCTTATAGCTTGTAGAACTTTAAAATTATTCGAATTTACGATTACAATTACAAGTAGATCTTGTATGTTTACATGTATATGAAACAAGCCCAGAACTGCACCTCACGTCTTCAACTGGAGACGAACGCTACAGTATAGATCTCACGAGAGAACCTCAGTTACCTCACACGTGTGAAAGAGAGAGAAATCGTAAATAAAAAGCAAATCAAATAATTCTTAATGTTTCTCATCAGTATAAGGTGCTCTAAGCACTTTCCAAGCGTCGTTAACGTTCAGTCACAGACAGAAACTTATTTCGTAGAGAAATGACAAACGAGAAAGTGGAATTACCGCCCTCTGAAGGCGAAACTTCTTGCCCTTTGTGGCTAATCCAGAGCACGGCCTCGTGCTGGCTATTCTTGGAATCGATCCGTGCTAATCATTGGATCTCATACTCTGTGTGAAATTTATCGTTGGTTTTCTATGGAATAAGCGACTTTTAATACCTTTGCGCTCTCGCTCTCTCTTGTCAGAGACTTGCTTAGCAATTGATCCAAAACGCAGTCTGTGGGACCGTGTCCCATAACAAAGTCTTCCTAAAAGTTTCCCCAGCGGATATATTTCAAGATATAATCTATAGATTATCCCCCGGCGGATATGTTTTAGAATAAACTCGCCCTCTCATAGACTATATTCTGACACAAAGTATCCGGGGTAGAAATTATTTCATTCCCATTGAAATAAACTTTACCCGGGCAGAGTTTATTACTTTGATGCATACAAAGTCACATTTTTCTATGATAATTCTAAGCAGCTTGATTTATTGTTAAACTAGTTATCTTTGACAATAATGGCATGAATGCTTTGGGAGAAGCGGAATAGAATTAAATGCAGAAAATCAAAATCTATCAAAGTCAAGCAAGTTCTTGCTGTTTTTTGGCTGTTCAACAGGTAACTCAGAATGAGGCAGATTTCTCTCGTAAACGAGGTTTCTGACATTCAACATATTCCACTGGATATCCTTTATTTCTAATATAAATCAATAACATATCGTATTAAGCCTGTATTAAGCATGAAAACTGGTTTGAACTGTTCCACAAATTCTAGAGCTAATGTAACTAAATATATTTGCCAGAGCCAATGTATATGAACTAATATCAACGATTCAATTAGATCACCAGCTAAGCTACTTCATGACTATGTTTATGCGAGGGATATTCTTTGGTGGTCTCTGCACGTGATATCCAACCAATCATCGTTTTTCTTGCATTTTGTTACCTCCTTGAGTAAAGGCCAATCTGGTCCAAATAGCTACTTGTTTCAGCAAAAATACTTCAAGCGTCTCTATTTTATTTGAAGCAGCGCTGCCTTGTTCCAGTGTAATCCCTCTTTCCATTCATTGGTACTGGCTTGCTGACACCAGTTGGTACTGGCTTCTCGGTGAATCTTTGATGACCGCGATCAGTCTATAAATACACACACACTCACACACACACACACACACACACACACACACACACACACACACACACACACACACACACACACACACACACACACACACACACACACACACACACACACACACACACACACACACACACACACACACACACACACACACACACACACACACACACACACACACACACACACACACACACACACACACACATATATATATATATATATATATATATATCACCTCCCGAAGAGATCTTCCTATAGTGTCGCCTATTAAGTCAAGCAACAACAGTAACAGCAAACTCCGTCGGATTCGTCGTTGTCAGCGACATCTGACTGTGATGCATGGCGTGTCCGTGTCAATTCCTACTCCTATCCCTACTCCTCCTATTCCTACTCCTCCTATCCCTACTCCTATTCCTATACACCTTCTCCTCAATCATAACCACCGCAATCTCCTTCTTCTGCACCCACTTCTCATTTTCCGACTCGTCTTCGTCCCCGCCACCACGATCGCCTACTCCTCCTATTTCTTCTTTTGTTACTTCTCTTACTGCTGCGCTTCCCCTTGAGCATATGTTTCTCTACTTCGTATGAATCTTATTCTTCTGCTCTTTCTTTATCCTCTCGTGTCCTCCAACTCTTTCACAATCTCTCCTCTATTTTCCCTCTCCTTTTTCTCCGTTTTTTGTCGTATTTTACTCCTTTATTAGACCTCGTTCTTCTCCTCTTCTTCATTTAATTCTGATCGTTGGCGGATCAATGTCAACGGAAATTGTTTCCTTAATTACTTACGCACAAAACGTGGCGCCTTCTGGCGAGTTAAATTTGCGCAGTGCAGTCTGAATAGAGAAACAGTTCCTTAATACAAGAGTCAACATCGCTGCTGCTACTGCTGCTGCTGATGATGATGATACTGCTACCGACGCTGCAGCTGCTGCTGCTGCTGCTGATGATGGTGATGATGATGATACTGCTACTGACGCTGCAGCTGCATCTGCTGCTGCTGATGATGATGCTGATGATAAAAAAGTTTGTAATAATAATAATAATAATGATGATGATACTGCTACCGACTCTGCAGCAGCTGCTGCTGCTGCTGCTGCTGCTGATGATGATGATGATGATGATGATGATGATGATGATGATGATACTGCTACTGACGCTGCAGCTGCTGCTGCTGCTTTTTATTTAATTCTTTTTCCTCTTGTCTTTCTTTTCATCAGTCTGTGCTCGTCTCTCTGTCTGACTGTTTGCCTGTTTCTCTCTGTCTATCTAAATTCCTTTATTCATTCATTCCTTCATTTTCTCTTTTTTCCTTCTTCTGTCTTTCCTTCATTCTTTACTTTTTCTTTCTTTATCTTTTTCCTTTTCTTCTTTTCTGTTTCTATATTTCAATGTTCCTTCTTTTCTTTCCGTTCTGCCTAACTTTTATTTCCGTACTCACTTACTACTAAATTTCTTCCCTCATTTCTTTTCTGACTTCTACCTTTCACTCTTTCTTCCGTTTCTTTTATCCCTTTCCATGTGTTCGCCCTCGCTCCCTCCATTTCTCACCGTCGCTTTAACGCTTCCAGCTGGTTCTCTGTCCTTTATTCCTGCCATACATTGGGCAGTGATTTAGTTGTTTTCTGGGCATAATTCTAACACACTTGGACTATAAACACTATAAGCTGAAAAGTCCTTCAGCGACTGATATCAAAGACATCGTAAACTTTCCCATATAGCCACTGGAAAAACGAGTGGCTTTATTGGTCACAGGATGACTATATATATGTATATACACTTATGTAGGTCTGTATGTGGTTGCATTAAATTTAGATTTATAGGCAATAAATGAGCACAAAGGCCTCTGCTGAATAAAACCGCATTAGGATGGCTTATTTTTTTAGTAAAAATGATCCAAGTTTGATGTTAATATCAAAATTCACGGTCAGCTTTATTTAATTGTATTCATAATCCCACACCCTACCTGCAAGTTATCGAAAGCCGAAAACTTCAAATAGGAGGTTCACAAGAATAGAGAAACTCGGGGTAAGTATTTTGGAAAATGATGTTTTGATAATCGAGCGAGATGCACAAGAAGCATTGTTATAAAGGGACAATGGTAAGGAAATGGTGAATGTCTATCGTAAGATCCATATGTGCCAAATTTTCATTGGTCAGTTATGTAAAGCAGAACAGAAAAGTTTAGACAATGTGTTTGAGCGACGTAAAAACTAAAAAGAAAGTAAAGTAAAGAAAAACGAGTAAAAGGGTTTAGGTTGTAAGTTGTTGGAAACGGTATTGCACCATAAGTGTAAATAATTTCATTTCATTGAGCTACTGAACGTTTAGTCAAGAGGTTCAGGCACGCAAGAGACAACGTCAGCAAATGTAACCTGAGATGCTTCTGGTAAAAACAGCGTCTAAATCGTGGTTAAAGCTAAATTAAACCTGTAGTTCCACCTTAGATTACTTGTGTACGGTGTATGATTAAAGCACTGATAGAGTGATGATTTATCTTATGTATACGTCCTAATTTATTTCTCAGATGTGATCAAAAGCAACCTACAAAAATAATGTCATCCACTGCACATATGGCCTCTTACTAAGAAATGTTAGTGATGAGGTGTGACTGATTAGAAGCCAGAAAACGTAGGCAGGCATCTGCACACGTAAGCTGTAGCTACCTGTGAGTCTCGTTGCATAAAAGGCTTAATTGAGGGCAAGCTGTGCTTGAATACACTCTCTGGCCAATTAGGAAGATGAAAGGCGTTTCATAATGTGACATCGAATTATACTTCAAACGTGAATCACGAATCGCCTGCTTGTACGGAAGTTCTGGGTGAACAGAGCAAATTAGTCGACAAAGCTACGTCGGTTCTCTTTCTTTCTTAGAAGATATCCAAAGGCCATTGCTCATTCTATGGCGTATACGTACTATTCAGGGGCCTACATCTATCAGCCATGGCCAATTGGAAATCTTAGTCTGCACCTGTGTATGGTCGGAGTGTGGGGAGAGTTCTCGGTTAAACAGCGAACACGATAGTAGCAATGCAACAATCACTAGAACGATAAAAGTCATGTATGCGTTTGTCTATCAAAACACCACAATGATCTTTCTAAAGATGAAACGTTGAGTATTTGAATGCCTTTAAGAATATTGCTTTCTTTTTTAACTTTTGCAATGATTTCGCTGCTTAAAAAGTTCTTATGATTCCTTTCTGGTAAATGTTGCTATTCGGTCGGTTTTAGCAATTCTTATTTCATTTCATTCGCCTAAAAGTGTAAAAAGAAACTGACCGATTAAGGCAGATATCGAATTTGACCGCTGGCAAAGCTTCTACAGCAAACGTAAATAACTCGATGAAATCCCTGTGGAGTTTCTAACAAAGCCGCCGCCTGAATGGCTGCCGTTCATGTAGGCACACGAAGGTGTCACTTATGATCAGTGCTAAATGTGTCCTGAATCGCATGTTTAGCGGACAGTGTATACGACAGTTTCCTCACAGGGATGAACAGATCACGAATCCGCGGAGTTTATGTACAGTAGAAAGCGGCCAAAATGTGTACGTATAGGCTAGAATTTTATATATTTTATAGGCCATGTATATATATATATATATATATATATACATATATATATATATATATATATATATATATATATATATATATATATATTCTTCGCTGTGTACAACTTGTGACAGCGAAGAGTCTGCTTGTGTTTGTAAAGCTTCCGAACTATAGATCACATGTGACCAACTTATTTAAATGCTCTGACCTGACGCTTCAGTGACTTGAGATCTTGTTTGATATCCAATGTATGTGACTTTCTGCCTTTTTCGGTATCCCAAGTGAAATCGTCGAATTCTTAGGTATCATGTTTTCTCTAGTATTAAGTTCCTGTGGATTAGTTCCAGCACATTAAACAGCCAAGCAACGATGCTGACACCGACAACAATAAATTGAATAGTAAGTAGCGACATCTCCATTCAAACGGGCAGCGGTGGTGAAGGACCTCACCCGATGAAATCATTGAAAAACGAGCTCGGTCGAGGTCATACAGTCGATATAGAACAACGTAAATATGCATTTACATTTTGATAGCGAGGCCTTCATATATATATATATTTATTTATTTATTTATTTATCTTCTTTCCTCTGCTTTTCTTCCTGCTTCTTATCTTAATCTTAATCTATCTTAATCTGTCTTGGTAATTCTCATGTACATGTATAGGCGGCCCGTCAGCGGGACCTTGGTCCCTTTGGGTCTTCCTTTTGCCTTCCTAGACTCCTTGCGAAATGATTGCAGGATATATGTATAGATATGTGTTACAACTGTCAGGATTGCAATAAACGACATTGAATACAAATATAATTATTTTCGGTGCGTGGTTAACATGTAAAAGTGCCAACTTGAAGGTTACCGGGAGGTCAATGCAACCCCATAGGAGCCAAAGTCGTGCGATATTACATAGATTTAATATTACCATGAGTACATAATTATATTTTGTATGCTTGATTAGGGATTATAGTTTGTCTCTGTGGAGTTTCGAAGGCTATGATACATCAGCGTAATTGCCGACAAAGATGCAAAGCAGGTTCCGTTCATTCAAACAACGCCATGTGTGTTACTAAACGCAGATATATCCAAGAACGAATGCTGCAGGTCTGTTCTTGCTCTATGGATTCCGCCAGGGAATCTAGTTATGGGTTATATCGTCGAGAATGGGCCGCAGCGACTGTCACATGACGAAGAGAATAGTCGTCCTATGATGCGACAATCCCCAGTCCCTGTTCTCTGAGTTGTCTAGTTTAAGGATTGGTCTGCATAATCCAGTGTTGCATCATGTCTATTCTGAAATGCTTCGCGAGTTCGACGACCGTTGCTAGCGCAGATGAGGTGACAGACCATCCGTATTCAACCCACCAAACACATGCAAATGAAGCCGTTTCATTAGGGTGCTTCCTTCTGGAAAGCCAGCGCAATCTGGAATGGTAAACAAGGATCTGTAGCTGAGGTGACTTTCCGTTTTGTCTCAGGTGATAAGTAAATCAGCCCAGAGGGCAGGATTAGCCGCTGTCAGCCTACAGAGCAGATCTATGGAAGTGGCATGAAAAAAAACCGTCTTCGCTTTGGACTTTCATCGGAATCCAGCAATTTTGAAATCGTCTCATCTGTGGTCTCCGTCTAGATTGCTCTGTTTCGAGGTCTATCTTAAGTATGCCATACTATGAGGTTGTGTCTTTCTAGGTGTCATTGTCTCTCTGTTGCATCTTGGTAACTTTGCAGTTGAACAGCATATAGCATGATACGCAGACGATGACGTTTGCGATCCGCTTTGTTTATTAATATTGCATGTATGGAGAGGTTCTCCTCGCAGAAGCGCAATATAGCGTAAACATGATAGGCAATATGAGGATTTTCAATGAATTAATCAATCATATTCAATCACTCAGGTATCAGACATGATGAGCCAAATGTCAGACATCAATCAGCTGATGTCTTCAGAACAAGTCCGTCAACGCGCGTTTTATAAGATCTCAGTCACCCGACGAACCAAGCAAGACCGACAGACCGACAGACAGACAGACAGACATACAGACAGACAGACAGACAGACAGACAGACAGACAGATGGAGACACCGAAACATGTAGAGACACTGACAGGCAGCGGCAACGATGAAACGAGAGTTCTACATTGAGTGGTTGCATTTGAATGCATTGCGTGAAATTCGATTCAATTTCTCGGAACTCGTCGGCCGAAGGGTAAACAGCTTCTTCATGGGAGAAGTCAAGGCAGAGAACGTCGACGACCAGAATAATGGAATATATTACACGACGTTTTCAACATCCGATCTGATCTAGAGAACCGTCTTTCTGACGGAAGACTTAGTGCAAACAGTATGAACCGAATTTCACAATAGGGGCCTAAACCCAAATCAGACATTACTCGATCTCAAGTGCTGACTTCTATAGCGCTCCTTTCCTCAAGCACATGCAGTGCACCTAAAATCAAGACCAAAATAACTAATCGAAATAAACAAGTCCAAGAGGCGTGGGTTTACTACTGATCCAATAATTATATTAGTTCATCGGAGATTGAATCTACTTATTCCGATGGTGCGGGAAAAGGCGCCAGAAGTGGAAGAGCAAATGGACGGAGAATTTTCTGGGCACTGTAAGTACTTGATTAAGTGGATTGAGATGCACAGTTAGCTGAAGCTAAAATGGTCATTTGTAAGTTTGCGCGGTGTCATCATCATCATCATCATCATCATCACCACCGAGATAGAAGAGAAGGACATAGTTTCCATAAATGGTCGTTTGGATGGATGACTGTAAAGAACGAACTAAAAAATGAAGGACTTCTGTGCGTAATTTGAGAAGAGGCATCGTGATTTAAAACGAAACGGACCGTTTTCTTTAAGAGCCGAAAAACAAAAGAGTTGTAGGCAATCGTCGACAGAAACAGGTTGTAGCTTCGGTTAGTGTCGATGCTACCATTGTCTGCATTTGCATCGTCTCTCTGATCGTGTGCAATGGATTTCAAAACCATGGCAACGGTGCGAAATGAAACTGTTAATCTTTTTTCCGAATACTAACGAGTTTCTGCCAAAGAGGACGCAGTGGGAGCCACGGTCCAAACAAACGACTAAGATGGTGGATTGTTTAAAATACCAGATTCTTATTTCATGAACTCTGCCACAAATAGGTTATTTATTTATTTATTTTATTTATTTATTTTAAACCCAAAGCGACTCGTAATTGACATTTGACACCAGTCAAACAATTAACAGATCTCAGAAACCATTTTTGTGTTTTGATTGCATTGTATTAATCAACTAATTAAATGTAAATCAAAATGTACAGTTCTTTATAACGACCGTATGAACTCGACGCTCCTCTTTAATAAACTGATCGGGTGAGATCTTTCACCACCGCTGTCCATTCGATTGGGTGCCACACCACTTAAGGACCCCGTGTACGACCGTGCTAGTCCGAGTTTCAAGTCTTTCAAATAATTTATAGCCACGATCGTTATTCGAACCGGCATCTTCATCCATAGCAACGCTTATCGTACTCGTATCGTAATCGTACTCGCGAAATTTATACAACGCCCAAAAAAAGCGAAGCCGCGGGAACCAGCTTATTCACAGGCGCTTAGTCAATCATAATCGATGGGCGATGGAACGCTTAAACCAATGTGGCTAACCATGCTGGGGTTACGGTTATTGAGATCAAATACGCCTACATACAGCGAATTTATCATTCCTATACTAAATGATAGGAAGTTATCAGAGCCGATGGTCTGCCTGACTCAGACCGGAAGCAGTAGACCTGTAGATGGCGAGCTGTTCACCAGATTGACAGAAAACGTGAACCTCGGGAGAATTAACTGTTCTTGCCAGAGCGGGTATACTGCTTTAGTCATGTCGTCCCTGCATCCCTCGTTGCAACGCATAGCTGGCTTTCCATTAGGACTTCCCCAGAGGTCTGTTGAGCATTAAACCATCGCCTATCCCTCTTCCTGCAGCGCTTGGCTTTTCTCTTCGCCTAAAGTGACCGCACCGCCATTCTATGCCGATGATATTATCATACATCAAATCCCCAGCGCTTTGGGACACATTTCGACACACTTCGCCGCAACCATGTATACACGCGAAACTTCATAACGCTTTCTATTTTTATCAGTTATATGTTCCTAAAGAATCTATCGCCGTGTAGATAGAACTCAGTGACACGTATGATGCAGACGGGAGGCCAAAGAACGCGCATTAAATACACGGCGTCAATGTAATACGCGTTCAACAAAGTCCCTCTATCGGACGAAGTCATCGATCATAGTTCAGAGCTTATATCTGACGGATACATTCGCTGTAAATAGAATCATCCGAATAGATTGAATAACACCGGCCGCCGCCAATAAGACCGACCTTAAACCCGCAGTTTTAGGTCACTCAAGCCGATTGGTCAGCTACTATTGCTACTGCTGCTGCTGCTGCTGCTGCTGCTGCTGCTGCTGCTGCTGCTGCTGATGATGATGATGATGATGATGATGATGATGATGATGATGATGATGATGATGATGATGATGATGATGATGATGATGATGATGATGATGATGATAATGATGCTGTGGTCATCTGAGTTCAATCAACGGCTGAAGAAACAACGAGTCGAATGAATAAATGATCGAATAGAAGGACGCGCAATTTAATTAATTAAAACGGACAAACAATGTCCGCTCTGTCTTTTGGTAAGACAATGCTGCGTTTTATAATAATGCTGCAAAAACTGACTATAGCTGTGTGGGCAACAGTGACTACGCACGATTATTTGACTTTATTTCGGCAAAACCAACGTCACTTCTTTGTTCATCATTTGTGAAAGCCGGATACATATTCTGCTGGTTTGATTTTTCGAAGCAGCGACCTCTTCAGTCAAGCGTAGCGAAATTTGAAAGCCGCAGACGTATCGAATCCGTGTCTGTGTCTCTGCCAAGAGCGGCTCCAGCCGGACGTCCTCATGATCCAGGATACATGGACTCGTAAACCGGTTCAGCGAGTACGATTCGTTCATAAACCTTATACCGCTTTCTCCATCTCTTTTTGTCTTTGTCCCATTTTCTTTCCGTCTTCTCTCCTCCGTATGCCACGATCCGTTGCTCCGTTCCTGTTTCGTTCGGCTGAACATCGATACCAACAGAAGCAAACGGATACGATGTTGAAAGCTGAGCGCTCTGGTCATGTCCTATTTTACCAATATATCGAGCCACTCCTTATTTCTTCAGCTTCAGTTCTTATCCACTTCCTTCTTCTCGTGATCTTGCACCTCCTCTTCCTCCTTCTCCTTCTCCTCCTTCTCCTCCTCCTCCTCCTTCTCATCCTGCTCCTGGTCGACCTTCTCTAGCTCTCAGTGTTCATCTGTATCGCCTAATGGATATAATCTATCTTTGTCTCAACACGTATTTTCAAGTTTACAGTGCAGTTCTTACAGCCAATATCCTCATTTATAGTATTTATAGCCAATTATATTCACATCTAGACTCTATTTAACATGCATGTAGGCTTCGGTTATTTAGATAGGTACAATGCACAGGGAAGATTGCCAGTGCTACCAGAATTTGCGATCTTGATTTAGTGGTCACCAGGACCTGCGGTGCTGCCAAAGGCAATTGCTGAATCTGTTTTAATGGAAAACTTCAGAATGGAACAGATTGTAGCACAAATGGCAGTCTCACACATGGAACAAAAAATACGTTTTTGCAGATTTCCTGCATTAAATGTAGAATCGATAAAATGACTTGCCTTGAAGAATTATGGATAAGAACTGAAATCGTTTTGTCGATTGTAAAAACATAAGTTACGTATAATGGGAGTCAAAAGTCTTGTGTGCGTGTATTTAGGCGACATGAGGTTGAAGTGAAATATTTTGCTTACAACGAATATAGTTGTAACTTTTTTGGATAACCAGCTACACAAAATATCTCTTATTTTAAATGAAATCATCTGCCATGTACTGTTGATGTCCAATTACGATATCCATATCCGTTGGAAAGTCGACTAAATTGATCAACAGTTTTTGTTACAACAAATAAGTATGAATGTAGGTTTATCTACGCAGTGCTTGTACAAACACGAATCAAACGGCAGAAAGTAGGTTACAAAACTCAGCGGAATACAGCATAACTATGTACAACAGAGCGTTTTTCAAACAAAAAGTCGATAATCAATGGGATATTTGGCCAAAGTTTTGTACAGCTTTATTGCGTGTTAAACAAAGCGTTAGGCCTATTGTTGCTCCATGAAATGCTATAAAAAAATCAATGATTTTGTAGATGGCACTTCATTATCATCAGGATCCGTGGGCCGAAGGCCCGTAGGTGTCCAATGCATGATCTATCAGTTTTTCCTAAATGGCACTTATGTGAACGAAATTTAAAAGAAAAATATTCGCCTTTACATTCTTAACTGTATCATGGAATTAAAATTTAAATGCCATGACCTTAGTCAAGATTACCAAATGATTGAACATATATATATATGTATATGTATATATATATATATATATATATATCTATATATATATTCATTCTTATATATTTGCTGTAACTACATTCTTACATTCTTACATATTTGCTGTAACTAACAATGTTGTATATATACATATATATACATATATATGTAATGCTGACTGTGCAGAAGTTGACAGTTACGCCGTGATATCATTGTGTGCGGTACTCCTTGTGTTGATTGGCATAATTGCATTTTGGACAGCATTTGTTTAATCTCTGGCTTTAAGCTAGCCATCTCATGCTTCTAGTCCAATAATCAACTGAGTGACAACTCAGTGACAGCTTTCACACATCTGTCCTCTGCCACGTCCTTTGCCTGTTTGCGTAAGAGATAAATCAGTGGCTGATGTTTCACTGCTGCAAACATGATTGCAAATCCTTCTAATCCGCTTTCAGTCATCTGCTTAGTAACGGGAGATTCTGTTATTCTACACAACTGCCTGTCATTAAACAAAGGTCAATATTTTCTTCACCGCGTGGTTTTTGAAAGATTCCTTCTCCACGTGTGTTTTTGTTTACATGTCAGACCTCAATAAGTTCGTCTTAGTTCAGTTTCTCTTACAATTATTCAGTCTGTCGTCTGTTCGCATGGTGAGAAGAAGGACATTCTCCGGACGACAGAATCGACCGTTGCATTGAATGACTGGATCAACAACAGTTCTCATCTGCTTGGTCAGATCAATAACAGTTCTCATCTGTTTGGTCAGATCAACAACAGTACTCATCTGTTTGGTCAGATCAACAACAGTTCTCATCTGTTTGGTCAGATCAACAACAGTTCTCATCTGTTTGGTCAGATCAACAACAGTTCTCATCTGTTTGGTCAGATCAACAACAGTTCTCATCTGTTTGGTCAGATCAACAACAGTTCTCATCTGTTTGGTCAGATATCGAGACATATGCTTTGTCATCCAGAGGTTTTCGCTCCGCTCTTGCATGAAGAATTTGATATAATAATGATAATAATAATAATAATAATAATAATAATAATAATAATAATAATAATAATAATAATAATAATAATAATTTTTTCCAAATCCTGAGGGATCACTGATACCTCGGGTAAAAAAAAAAATAATAATAATAATAATAATAATAATAATACAATGCCGCCGCATTTCATGGCACGTTTACTAATGTTGCGGAGGACGAGGCCTGATTTTTCAGACATTCAACAACAGCTCCTAGCATAATTTTTTAGACTCCTGAGGAATTACATGTACCTCGGGGAAAAAATAATAATAATCTTCTTTATTAATTTAAACTGGGAAGTACGCAGTAAGATTACATTGAAACACAACAAGATCTTAATTAAACACACGGTTTGGCAGTCATGCAAGGCGCCGCCCTAGAGGTGGGTTACGGGTATCGAACCGCCATCTAATGCTCCCCTGGCCATGAGTGTTACCATTACTCTATCCCCCTCCCCATTATATTATTATGAACCACTGCTAAGTCTTGGGTGCATAAGCTTTCCTTATAAACTTAGCTACTCTTTTTGAAAGCATTACATGGTTCTACAGAGCCACTGTTAGACATTGCGATACCCAGTTAACCAGTGTAATCCAACGAGATACGACAAGCTTTTCTGGCTCACAATTTCACACAGACTCATCGCAACGAACAATCTTCAGCGCAATAGAATCATCGTTCAGACATTGGTGATTGTTGTTCGGGTCAACATTACTAGCAATAGCTAAATCGCACTTTATTCCTTTTTAAATTTACATCGTGTGCACTGACATTTGTGTGCGTTAACATTTTCAACAGAGCAAAGTTTTCGGAGTGGCAGTGTAGGAGACATATAAATCACGGCAGAGGACGTTTAAGATGCTCTTCGATAAGACGTATTGTTTTTATTTTTTTTATTTATTCTTTAATTAAGCGCCTGCAAACGCACTGCGCTGTACATGTACATGTTATGCGATAAATCTTAACTACTAACAGAACAGACAGCCTGCAATACATTTGAGCCTTTTCTTTCCTGTATTAACTACTGTTCCGTCACAATCATGTTGGATTAGGCATTTTATGTAATTACCAAAATTGGAATTAAATGAGGAAACAATTGTGCACTTATAAGACAATTTTTGCATATCTATTTTGAAAATTTTACCTCCGGTAGAAGGCAGAAAGGTTAAACAAAATCCAAAATATTTCCCATACTGTGTGTACTAACAGCTGTTGAAATGC
>OY744602.1:64469842-64639842 GCA_963556255.1 Allolobophora icterica | reverse complement strand
TCGAATCAATCATTTCACCGACCGTTGCGCTCTGCTGCATATGGGGATTCACCAAGTCTGCGCTTCTGCATATCAACTTGAGCCCGTCGTGCCCTCCCTTGTGCTGCAACTTCCTCTTTGAACCATCTTCCGCTGTGTGTACGAACATTTGGATCGCACATTTAAAAACTACTTTAACCGCACGTAATCAATTCAGTTTAATAACCATACGTGCAGCGATTTAAAGAGGTTAACACTTCAACGACGAGCTGCATTGGTTTCCCAATCACTTTTAGTACACTCTCATCGTGAAAGTGTTGAGAACAGCTGCTGTATTAAATGTACACATGCATACACACATATATACACACATACATACATATAAATACATACATACACAAATATATATATATATATATATATATATATATATAAACACGTACATACATACATAACAACGTAAGAGTGAAGCTTTAATGTTTTCCATTTTGATAGGTTCTTGACAAACAACAAACCCCGAAATCCAGAACATGGGGAAGTGCATCGTAACTTGCCATTTGCTTCACAGCATAATACAATGTAAAACAAAAGGTGGTTATTTAATTCATGTACAGCGTCGGCTTCTATTTCTAAAAACCATATCTCGTATAGTAGTAAAAAAATCTTCGTTATTTTTCCTCAGTGTATTTCATTTCAAAATTTCTTTGTCAGAAACTAGGCCAATATCTCGGAGTAGTCTGTACAAATCTTGTTTTCTCTTCATTTATTTCATTGATTTTTCTCATATGGCGAGATGATTCCGTGAGTCTGTTTGGCATGACACAGCGGTTGCGTTAAATGCGGTCACAAAATTTCCCATGGTGACCGGCCGCATATTGCCATCCTACGATTGCAGTCTATATTAGTTCTTGGCGCCTCCTCGCTATACTGACTGGCAACTGGCTTCTTTTGTAAAGGTTACTGGTCGATGTTGATAGCGACAGCGTATGATTAAAGCATTCACAAAAGAACTGGACTTTGCAATAACAGAATTCCGAATGGCATATAGGCCTATTTAACGACGCAAGTGGACGATGAAGAATGTGCTACACGTGCCCTTTCAGTACCGTAGGCCTATATTTCTACATATATGGCCGGCCAATACTGGCTATACCTTGGGCTCACATTTTGCATATATATATATATATATATATATATATATATATATATATATATATATATATATATATATATATATATATATAGGCCTATACGTTGTTCGTTCATGCAATTCTCTTTTACGAATCAGTTACTTACTTGCTACTTTTAACTACTTTTTAAATTATCGTCTACAGTAAATATATAGATCGTTTTAAAGTCCACTTTCATGTGATCTTGTAGATTTTTCGGTCGTGTGTTGTTCCATGTAGAGGTGAAGCTCGTCTGAGCATTCTTCTTCTTCTTCTTCTTCTTCTTCTTCTTCTTCTTCTTCTTCTTCTTCTTCTTCTTCTTCTTCTTCTTCTTCTTCTTCTTCTTCTTCTTCTTGTTCTTCTTCTTGTTCTTGTTCTTGTTCTTCTTCTTCTTCTTCTTCTTCTTCTTCTTCTTCTTCTTCTTCTTCTTGTTCTTCTTCTTGTTCTTGTTCTTGTTCTTGTTCTTGTTCTTCTTCTTCTTCTTCTTCTTCTTCTTCTTCTTCTTCTTCTTCTTCTTCTTCTCAGTCTGTGGTCGCTTGCCTGCAGACTATGACCGTCGAAATCTCATCAGAACGTAATATTAAGGATTTAAGCTAACCGATCATTTAGATCCTAAGTCTCTGAAATGAAATCCCGCTGAGCTGTGAATGTAAGTCACTATGTATAGGCTCTGCAGTCTACAATCAACATAACATTACCACACACTACATGTATATGTTGAGTTATAAATCTCGATACTATGTATATATGTGTATGTATGAACGTAGGCCTATGTATGTAGGTATTCGTGCATGTATACATGTATGATAGTGTGTATATATAATAGTGCATGGGATTGAGGGGGAAAGGCGGTCGTCATTGTGGGTGGCAAACAGTTTGCCAACGAAATTATGATTTTTTTAACGAATAGCCAAATCCTACCCATTTATGGTACAGTATCAGAAAAGTAGTGAACCTCGTAGGTCTGCATTGCATGCATGTTAGTATGAGTATAATTCAGGCAAAGATAAGCAAAAGTGGAGATTTGATGTAGTACAGCTCTAGGGTGCAATATTATTTTTTATCTTATTATCCCTTTGCATTCTGTAAGATTCGATGATGCCTGTCTCGTACTAAACCACGGTTCGGAATTGCCAACAGTCGCAGTCACTTGAAAATATGCGCTAGCGGCACTCCTGTTTTATAGTTTTTAAAGTCTAAAATCATGTTCAGATCGCTTACTATCACGAAAGGAACTCTTGTGGAATGGTCACCATTGATGATCTCCGAGATTCCGAGATGGAGTAAGTGTACTTTTGTGACGACGGCAACGATGATAATCGCAGTTATGGAGATTTTCAGATGAGAATACAGCAGAACCACGTTGTCATTCCCTTAGACTTTTCCCAATAAGTAAGTAAGTAAGTATATTCTTTATTATACCATTTGCGCATTCGCGCTCTGGTATGCATACATCAGTAATTAATGCCTACTGTCAATAAGAGCATAACATTTTATTTACGCATTAAAGAACTTTAAAACAAGCGAAACAAGCGAAAACATGAAACGTGAAAACTGGCAGCCAACTACAACGGCCCATCCCCTACTCACATACACGATGTGCCGTGATCAACCTACTTTATCTACGGCTTCAGCAATATAAGCGGTGGGCTTCACACTCGCAACGTCAGACTACCGTCATATCTGCTGGAAGACAAACGCACAAACGATGTCCACTGCCACAACCGGTGTTTGTAGATTCTGTTGCAGAGCCTGCTACCACAAGGACACGCGGTTCAACTAAGGTTTAGTCCAAATCTGCTGCAAGTTCTTGTCAGAGCGCGTGAATAAGCTGGTGCCCCGCGTTTAGCTTTCAAGTAGCGTCTTAGAAATTCGGAGTTTTTACAACTACGAGTACGACCATTCGGCGAAGAATAAGCCAATCATGTAAATTCTACGAGCTCCACATAACAACAGCGTAAACAGACTATGGCCACTCTTGTAAAAAAAAGCGTCCAAAGTGTTGTAGACCTGTGTGGCTGTGAAGTCGGACACAGAAATTTGGAATTAAAGTGTCTAAAGCTGGAAAATTCAGTATAGGTCTAATCGTGCAAGCGCCTAAATTTATGAACTTAACAGTATTTGGACGGTTGAATGGCTTAGAGTTTAGTTACTTGATTGGCAGATTAAAATGAATAGGCATAGGCGTAGACTCTGGGGGGTCAGCCGGGGCACGTGCCCCCCAATAATTGAGGAGCCGGGGCAATGCCCCCCCAAAAATCGAGAGCAGAATTTCGTCAAATATTAAAATATTATGTTTCAATACAGACAAATTTCTTCAGAAACAGAAAAACAGAGACACAGAACGGAAATTCTATCAGAAATCCATACTGGAAACAAAGATTTATTTTTATCTTCAATATCTTCAATGTGAAACAAATTTACATGTAAACAAAACACCCATTTCATACGCATTAACGTAACACCGAAAGCCTTTGCTGACTGTCCAGACCAGAGGTGAAAAAAGCTTTTTCGGATTTTGCTTTAAACAACAACAAAAAGAAAACCACAAAATTTGTTTCTGTTGAAAAAAATAAATTTCTTATTTTTGTAGAAGTTATTTTAATAGCATTGATTAAATGATTTTAAATTTTCGGAAATCGCAACTGAATTTACTGAGTTGGAGCTCTTGTTCATGCCATTTTTCATGATTTTTATGATCCGAAATCAGAAAAACTTAAAAACAACTAAAAACAACAAAAACCATAAAGCCAAAAAACCGAAAAAACAACAACAAACAACGTTTCATCTTGAAAAAACTTTTTTGCACCTCTGGTCCAGACCCCATGCCCCACCAATATTTTGCCCCACCAATATTTTGGACAAGTTTACGCCAGTGTGAATAGGTGATCCCTATTGTTTAATTTGGAGCCTTCACTAAAAGGAATTTGGAATGTGAATGTATGCTGCTTTTGTCCCAGATTTCTGATGGTCACATGACATTTTAGTAGCTCGCTGCGTATAAGCTGTGATATGCCACAGTGTAAACTTTACGATATTTACAATGACTTGTTTTATAACACATGTATAAAGTTTCAGCCGAAAGATTATGCATAATAGTGTTTCAAGTCGGTTTTTGTGGACACATTGAAATAAACTTGGCATAATTATGTGTCCCAATTACATAAATAAACCTAAAGCATATTTACTTCAGAAACCCCAGATATAAATATTAGCTGTAAATAGCACTTCTGATATTTTGTTCCACTATCTGCGCCAAGCTTGAGGTCCATTAGTACGCTTACGATGTATATAATGGATATATAATTATATATATATATTTTTTTTTATATATATAATATATATATATACAATAGGGGCTACATGTGTTGTGTGACATTGGGCGACCATCAACTGTGAATCCATACATAGGCCTACAAGACTTTAGAAAGGGACGGTCTATATTCAAGTGATGGCGAATCGGAATTGTCGCTTGTTGGCTAGTCGTTAAAAAATTCTAATTTCCTGTTTTCTTCGACGGTTATTATTTTTGTTTATAATTTCGCCTTCAAAGACAACCGATCACCGAATATATTCTCTTTTCATACCTCAATCTACGTGACAAATTAACAATCGATTACCGTATAGCCTACTCTCTTTTCATTCCTCAATCTATACGTGACCGATTAACAATCGATTACCGTATACTCTCGATTACCGTATACTCTCTTTTCATTCCTCAATCTATGTGACCGATTAACAATCGATTACCGTATACTCTCTTTTCATTCCTCAATCTATACGTGACCGATTAACAATCGATTACCGTATACTCTCGATTACCGTATACTCTCTTTTCATTCCTCAATCTATGTGACCGATTAACAATCGATTACCGAATACCCTCTTCATACCTCAATGTATGTGACCGATTAACAGCTGGCCCTCCGTGTTGACCAGAACAATTTTTTTTACGTTAACAGAATATCGTTCGAGCTGAAAACGACAACAGTAGCCATAAATATATAACAGTTTCTAAAAATATTTGACCCAGATAAACAACGAAGATATCTCGAGGATAAGAAGGCCGATGAAAGCGTGCATTGACCTGGTCTTCATCAGAATGATTGGAGCCACGTTTAGGTCAAATGCCTTGGATTGGAAGGCTAATGAGGCAGAAATAGCAAGCCGAAAATAACCTATCCATAAAGATCCATGAAATGTAATGTCAAAAGAATGTGTACAACAACGAAGCCGCAGCATGCATAGAAATATAGGTTAACCATAACGGTGGACTATACATTTTTTCAGTGTTTACTCTTGTAAGACTTACAAAACCAAACTAGAGAGCAGTATGGTTCGACTGTGAACCCGAAATGTTCTACGAACCCGCAAAGTCTTTCATCCTGCATTAGGTAATTGGCGCATGTCGTTAGAACTGTTTCGGTGATTCGCTGCTGTCTTCAACAAATTTCTCAGGGACAACTACATTCTCCAGAAGCTGTTTTAATATGTGCCAATTTAGAAAAAAGAACAGCTGCTAACTCCGGAGGACATAAATGCTGAATGCTTCCATAGTTATAGTTTCTTACATCACAATCAAGTCGTTTTTGCCCAAATTGAGTGGAGTGATGTATCATTATATTTTCCGAATGTTCCTCTGCAGAGTGCCACAGTGGCCTTTAAGGACCACAATAATTCGAAGCTATTTCCTGAACGTAATCGATGCCAACCAGAAACAGTTACTGGTGATGCTGGCAGACAGTCTTTGACCAAGAACGGTGACGCCTTTCCATCTAGATACTTTTAAACAAGGCTCCACCTTGAAACCGAAAAGGCAGCCAGAGGAGATCTTGTGGTTTGTCAATGAGCTTGTCAATAATAATAATAATAATAATAATAATAATAATAATAATAATAATAATAATAATAATAATAATAATAATAATAATAATAATAATAATAATAATAATAATAATAATAATAATAATAATAATAATAATAATAGTAGTAGTAGTAATAATAATAATAATAATAATAATAATAATAATAATAATAATAATAATAATAATAATAATAATAATAATAATAATAATAATAATAATAATAATAATAATAATAATAATAATAATAATAATAATAATAAGACACCCACCACACAGTCTTCGGACATAATTTCATAGCCTGAGGGAACAGAACTACCTCGGGTGCAAAAAAATAATAATAATAATAATTATAATAAAAATAATAATGATAATAATAATAGTATATTAATATTATTTTTATTATTATTATTATTATTATTATTATAATAATAATAATAATAATAATTATTATTATTATTATTATTATTATTATTATTATTATTATTATTATTATTATTATTATTAAGAAGAAGAAGAAGAAAAAGAAGAAGAAGAAGAGGAGGATAAGAAGAAGAAGAAGAGTGAGTAAGTATATTCTTTATTAAGAAGCCCTATCAAATGCACAGCGCTATACAAGAAAGACATTACAGAACAGAACGTTTTTTTATTGGTCCACACATTTGATTTACATTCGTTCTTTAGCATCAAGTTGTTTAACCCGTTACAGACTCGTTTACCGTTTAACAGATACTATTTTAGTAAATTAATGTTTGTATTAAACAACAATACACCCAACAAAGTTAAGTTATCATATTAACTTGCTTATTATAACACATAAGATTACCATTTTTTCAAAGCAATAATATATGTTCCTTGGATTGGTATCATTGGTATGTGCTGAGCCTGAATTTTTAATAAAAGAAAAGAAACCTGAATGATAAGAATCGGAAATATTAATAGGACACAAAGGGAGACCCAGAAGGGATGGTGTCCAGCTAAGGCGAGCCACGCTATTGCTTGTTAATTCCCAACATGGGAGTCGAATATAAGGACCAGGAGATTAAGTAAATTAATATAATGTAGGATAAAATAAAGTAAAGTGAAGCAGAGCAAAGATAGGGCAATCAAGTGAAGTGGAATAAATTCAGTAAAGTAATGTAAAGTAAATTTAATTATAAAGTAATATTATTGTAATATTAGCTTAGTTCTATCTGTGTTCGTTACAACTCTTACACATCCAAGTTGATGAAGTCAGTACACCAATTAATCGCACTAGATTCAGCCAAGTAACATTTCAAGTTATGAGGTTAGTATACCAACATCAATCGTATTAGATTCAGCCAAGTAGCTTTCAAAGTTATGAGTAAACAAACAAATCAGACCCATTTGTTAGTAATCTATACTATAAAATTTAATCTGATAGCAACCAGTCTTTAACTGGCGTTTAAATATATTTAAACTAGCACAGTCTTTAATTGACCAAGGTATTGAGTTCCATGTTTGTGGACCCTTACATGAAATAGAATATTTACGTATATTAGTCCTAGCAAAAACACTTCTTAAGTTAGATGCATTCCTTGGTATATAATTATGCATCTGGGAATTCATGGTAAACATGATGACAGCATATTACTTCGTATTACATATTAAAATCAAACAATGTAACCAATCAAGAGAAAAGTTATTACGAATGGATACATAAAAGATACAAAGGATACAAAAAGACTATTTGTATAGCATCCTTGCAAGGAAGCATTTACGAGACAAGTAATCATACTTAGGTAGCTCTCGGTTATGAGACCGTGGGCGCAAAGAGTAGTGCGAGCGTGCTTAATAGGCGGCGGCATTGGATTTAATACCTGGCATGGACTGTGCAAACTATTAGCAAAGAGACTAGCGTCAGCATTGTTACAGAGTGCCTCAAATGAGGATGATGACGGTAAGTAGCCCTGACGTACCAGCCTCCGGACTATACCCTTCAGGGCCTCCCGTTCCTGTCCAAACGCAAAACCCCACCACACGGGCGAGCAATAGGCATCCTACCAACTGTAGTGACACGTGCCACATCAAACAACAGCCACAGAGAGTCCTTGCGCTCTCAAAACCAGAAGTGCATAGAAGGACTGCTTTGCCTTAATGGTCAGGTGTTTGACCCCATCTGACATATATCAATCCCGTTCAGTTTTTCAATATGTCTCTTAAGCTCAGGCAGCAATGGGTATGAAGTGTTAACGATTTCGTTTTTAAAGCCTTGGCATATGATGGATGGTGACCATTCCTCTCCCTCGCCGTCTCATATTCCCATCGACAGTGTACGGCCAGTGTACTCATTATAAATGAGCTTGCCAGGGGCTCAGGTGGAGCAGAAATTTCAAAAAATCTCTGCCCTGATTTAAATAACGGGTCTTTGAGTGAACGAGTAAGTTTCTATGTTGGGTTTCCTTGAAATAACACTTCCTAACTATTTTACTATTAGGATTACAACAGCAAGGCAGCGGTGTTCTTCTTTCAAGTCAGTGAATCTGTTCACAGCGCTAGGCCCCTACCTCCCAAAATTTAAGCTGCAGTTAATAATCAAATCAGATATTTCGTAACATG
Source organism: Allolobophora icterica (assembly GCA_963556255.1). Taxonomy (NCBI): domain Eukaryota; kingdom Metazoa; phylum Annelida; class Clitellata; order Crassiclitellata; family Lumbricidae; genus Allolobophora; species Allolobophora icterica. The sequence goes on along the minus strand of OY744602.1, from coordinate 64,631,252 downwards.
AACCATATTTAAGTAATAAAACAGTTTCTATTCGTATGTATCTAATTTAGATACGGGAGTATAAATTTTAGCAGACCAATAAAACAGATTTGCTCTACAGCATTGAGACAAGAATAGCTTTTAATTTGTTTGCCTGAGCTTGAAATTTACAACATTACAGAGAGTTCATGAAACAGAGACTGTTCAGAAGATAAATTATAATGTTCCTTTGACTTCTTTTTTATGGCGGAAATGAGTGCAGACGATGATGATGATGATGATGATGATGATGATGATGATGATGATGATGATGATGATGATGATGATGATGATGATGATGATGATGATGATGATGATGATGATGATGATGATGATGATGATGATGATGATGATGATGATGATGATGATGATGATGATGATGATGATGATGATGATGATGATGATGATGATGATGATGATGATGATGATGATGATGATGATGATGATGATGATGATGATGATGATGATGATGATGATGATGATGATGATGATGATGATGATGATGATGATGATGATGATGATGATGATGATGATGATGATGATGATGATGATGATGATGATGATGATGATGATGATGATGATGATGATGATGATGATGATGATGATGATGATGATGATGATGATGATGATGATGATGATGATGATGATGATGATGATGATGATGATGATGATGATGATGATGATGATGATGATGATGATGATGATGATGATGATGATGATGATGATGATGATGATGATGATGATGATGATGATGATGATGATGATGATGATGATGATGATGATGATGATGATGATGATGATGATGATGATGATGATGATGATGATGATGATGATGATGATGATGATGATGATGATGATGATGATGATGATGATGATGATGATGATGATGATGATGATGATGATGATGATGATGATGATGATGATGATGATGATGATGATGATGATGATGATGATGATGATGATGATGATGATGATGATGATGATGATGATGATGATGATGATGATGATGATGATGATGATGATGATGATGATGATGATGATGATGATGATGATGATGATGATGATGATGATGATGATGATGATGATGATGATGATGATGATGATGATGATGATGATGATGATGATGATGATGATGATGATGATGATGATGATGATGATGATGATGATGATGATGATGATGATGATGATGATGATGATGATGATGATGATGATGATGATGATGATGATGATGATGATGATGATGATGATGATGATGATGATGATGATGATGATGATGATGATGATGATGATGATGATGATGATGATGATGATGATGATGATGATGATGATGATGATGATGATGATGATGATGATGATGATGATGATGATGATGATGATGATGATGATGATGATGATGATGATGATGATGATGATGATGATGATGATGATGATGATGATGATGATGATGATGATGATGATGATGATGATGATGATGATGATGATGATGATGATGATGATGATGATGATGATGATGATGATGATGATGATGATGATGATGATGATGATGATGATGATGATGATGATGATGATGATGATGATGATGATGATGATGATGATGATGATGATGATGATGATGATGATGATGATGATGATGATGATGATGATGATGATGATGATGATGATGATGATGATGATGATGATGATGATGATGATGATGATGATGATGATGATGATGATGATGATGATGATGATGATGATGATGATGATGATGATGATGATGATGATGATGATGATGATGATGATGATGATGATGATGATGATGATGATGATGATGATGATGATGATGATGATGATGATGATGATGATGATGATGATGATGATGATGATGATGATGATGATGATGATGATGATGATGATGATGATGATGATGATGATGATGATGATGATGATGATGATGATGATGATGATGATGATGATGATGATGATGATGATGATGATGATGATGATGATGATGATGATGATGATGATGATGATGATGATGATGATGATGATGATGATGATGATGATGATGATGATGATGATGATGATGATGATGATGATGATGATGATGATGATGATGATGATGATGATGATGATGATGATGATGATGATGATGATGATGATGATGATGATGATGATGATGATGATGATGATGATGATGATGATGATGATGATGATGATGATGATGATGATGATGATGATGATGATGATGATGATGATGATGATGATGATGATGATGATGATGATGATGATGATGATGATGATGATGATGATGATGATGATGATGATGATGATGATGATGATGATGATGATGATGATGATGATGATGATGATGATGATGATGATGATGATGATGATGATGATGATGATGATGATGATGATGATGATGATGATGATGATGATGATGATGATGATGATGATGATGATGATGATGATGATGATGATGATGATGATGATGATGATGATGATGATGATGATGATGATGATGATGATGATGATGATGATGATGATGATGATGATGATGATGATGATGATGATGATGATGATGATGATGATGATGATGATGATGATGATGATGATGATGATGATGATGATGATGATGATGATGATGATGATGATGATGATGATGATGATGATGATGATGATGATGATGATGATGATGATGATGATGATGATGATGATGATGATGATGATGATGATGATGATGATGATGATGATGATGATGATGATGATGATGATGATGATGATGATGATGATGATGATGATGATGATGATGATGATGATGATGATGATGATGATGATGATGATGATGATGATGATGATGATGATGATGATGATGATGATGATGATGATGATGATGATGATGATGATGATGATGATGATGATGATGATGATGATGATGATGATGATGATGATGATGATGATGATGATGATGATGATGATGATGATGATGATGATGATGATGATGATGATGATGATGATGATGATGATGATGATGATGATGATGATGATGATGATGATGATGATGATGATGATGATGATGATGATGATGATGATGATGATGATGATGATGATGATGATGATGATGATGATGATGATGATGATGATGATGATGATGATGATGATGATGATGATGATGATGATGATGATGATGATGATGATGATGATGATGATGATGATGATGATGATGATGATGATGATGATGATGATGATGATGATGATGATGATGATGATGATGATGATGATGATGATGATGATGATGATGATGATGATGATGATGATGATGATGATGATGATGATGATGATGATGATGATGATGATGATGATGATGATGATGATGATGATGATGATGATGATGATGATGATGATGATATTAATCTTTATTAATTCAAACTGACAAGTACGCAGTAAGTTTACACTGAAACATGACAGTACAATCAAGATCTTAATTAAACACACGTTTTGGCAGCCATGCAAGGCGCTGCCCTAGAAGGCAGTTACGAGTATCAAACCGCGATCTAATGCTCTCCTGGCCATGAGTGTTACCATTACTCTATTCCCGTTCTAGATGGTGGTCTAGCAGTGTTTATTATGTTTATTGTGTTAATTGTGCTTAATATATTTATTATGTTTATTGTGTTTATAATGTTTATTACGATCTGTTGGAACGAATAAACCAACGACTGCTCTGCAATGCCACCTGACACTTATGCAGCATCACTTAGCCTATGTGATCTATTGATGCCTTTTTGATCTGACGCAAGATTGCACATTTCAAACTCAGGCAAACGTATTGAAAGCCTTTCATGTCGCTGACTGATCAGTCGCAATTTACAATAAGCTGCATTCCATAAGTATTACGTATTAGCAAAACTATCGTCTTGTGACATGCGAGAGACTGATAGACCCTATATATCAAATGCCGAACAGGACAATCTTCTTTTTTCTCTTTCTCTCTGACTCTGCCTCTCTCTCCATCTCTGTCCTTATAGCCGAGTGATACAGACACGGGCAGACGAGCGAAGGCAGAGCGACAGCCTTTCCATCCACGCTCGTCGACTAGAGTGGATGTGGGACAAATGGAAAAGGCCCTTAATCCATCAACGTTTTACTGGCGGATATCTAATGGGACGATCATTAGGCGGCGTCAATAGAATGGCGCTCTATAAACGAGAAATGCAGTCAGCGACTTCCGTAGAAATTGTCGGTCGGATTACAAGAGCAGACGCAGAAGAGAGACTGTTTATGAATCGGTGATGAGAACAGCCAAAGGTTAGAACGATTATTATCGATTTATCAAAAAAATCTGCTCTGGTTATTAGCGCTATAGTAGTAGTACTGGTAGTAGTTGTAGTAGGCCCTAGTAGGTGTGGTGGTGGTGGTGGTGGTGGTGGTGGTGGCGGCGGTGGCGGCGGCGGTGGTGGTGGTGGTGGAATAAGTAATAATAATAAGTACTCGCCACCTACGAAAAGGTGCAAGGAAAAGACGTCAGATTAAGGAGAAACTTCAGCCACAGAGAACGGTTCTAAAGAGAACGGAAATGACCCTCAATGGACCGAAGGCAGCAAACGTTTTCAAGCTTATGTATATGACAACGCCATTACTAGAGATGTCGTCTCTTCTCAGTTCATATATCACATCTATATCTAGTAATACATCAGTCTTTTGTTTTCTTCTTGACATTAATTAATTTTAAGGTGTCAAGTCTTCTTCTGTTATCCTAATGCTGTTTGTCATGGATCGTTGGCTTTTCGGTTTCGACGAGTTTGGTTCATAATTGTCTAGTAAGAGGACTCAGACTGAAAGTCAGCATTTGTTGCTGTTGTTACTGCGTTCACAAAATGGCCGAAAGACCAAGGCTTTAGAGACTGGTCATGCTCCTTCCTCCGCTGTTTTCGATCCTCATTTGACCGATTGGCAGATAGTCTGACGTAAGGCTGTTGACAGCACGTACCTTCTTCAACGGACGACAACCGAACTGTGGCCGCTGGAAGAACTGACCGGGACTGATGGTCAACAATCGACTGGACCAAGCCAGACAGTGGATGTCCGTTGGTGGAAAAGTACCATGGATGACCGATTAGGGGGCGATAATTGGACGTCCGTCGTCATGCATGCATTGCATCACTCGCTGCCGCCATATATATATCGCACGAACGGATATGTTTACCAGAACTTTAGACAGATGTTTTGGACTGATAAATAGAGCCAGTCTTTTCTGATGACATAGTGTTATTATGACGTGCACAATATGAATTGTGTCCTGACTACTTAACTGCGTCATAGAATCACTGAACCGTAACGAAGTCGGTTGGTCTTGAGAAAGGAAGGAGGAAAGACTGGAATACATGTACAAGAGCAGACTGAGGTTTATATTTGTGAAGAGCTGAGTTAAGATCGTTTCTGTGCAAAGGTTGAATAGCCTAAGTTGGATTTTCCTAATAAAACGGAAGTTAAGTTAAAAGGAAATAATAATTTCGTGAGCATTCTGTACGTTGAGCGGAGAAAAGGAAAAGGAATCGACGGAGCTGGAAACGAACCCGTCAGGTTTTTGGTCATATAAAGTATTAACGAATCCGCATTTCGACTACATCATTTCAAGACACGTAATCTAATTAAGTGCTCTTCATAGACCGACGTCACAGTTGTGAGAAGAGCAAATTATCGGCGGCGGCAAAACAACTGTTTTAAAATAATCTTCTTGGTTGTCAAAACAGGCTCATGCGCGCTGCTGTTGAGAAAACAGTGAATATAAATTAGCCGGTAGTATATTTGCGAGAATTTCTTCCTAGCTTAGGACCGTAAAAGTATTTATCAGTTGATCAAATTAAGATGATAACGCCTGGTGTAAAACTTTTTAGTTTAAGAATGAATGTCAATTGTGATATAACATAAATTATAGGAAGTCTTTCGCACACCCTTTGAACTCAACTAATGGAATCCAATGTGTGGTTGATAGCAGGCCCGCCGAGAGGGGAGGGCAGGGGGCAAATGCCCAGGGGCCCGGCGATTTTCCGGCGATTTTCCGGGGCCCGGGCCTGGGGCGCAATCAACTTTTCTCATAAAGCCTAATGATAGTTTAGGGGCCCGTGACTGCTCTGCCTAGGGGCCCGGAATTTCTAGTTGATAGCTGAGTCTTTGGTCCATAGTCTGTATTACATTGAGAATGGCAACAGCGTTCTCAGCATCCGGTTACGAACACTGAATATTCCCAAAATGATGTAGCGGGCGAAATGTTCAGAGATCCGTTACACCATCAAACATGTGCAGGTTGAGCATTCATCAACTGTTATACGAACTGCGAAGGCATTGGCTAATTATTCTTTACACGACTCGATCAACAATAAGCCTCATCCAAAAGATATTTTCGGTTAAAAGCACCAACACCACCATTATATCCCCCAAACAGGACAACTTTAGATTAGTCGTGAGCCCCTAGCTTAATGTTAGCCTGTGTCTGTTCCTAGTTTTAGACAATTGAGAGGCCTAAAGTTTCACACAGGCGAGAAGATAAAAGACGTGCGTAACAACCTTAAATCAAGAGAACTACTTGAGCAGCGTTGGCATTTGATGCGTGCTGCATCAATTCTAGGCCTGTTTTTGTTGTCCTGATAGTGGATACATAAGACAGCCTAGAATTTCAAAGACGTTTCTGATATTTCAAGCCGGTGTTCTATAATTGTTCTGCCAAAAATTCTTTTCTTGTCGATATATTTCAATAACTTCCCGTTAAAATAGAGTTCTGGTGAAGGCATCTGCTTGACTGCAAGGAAATACGTATCTGGTGAATGTATCTTAATAACATGCAGCAAACATAGTCCATATTCATATAACTTCTAAGCAGAATGCCAAACTATATGGCTTAATCCGGTGGATCAATGTTTCTCAATATCTTCCAGTAAATAAAACTTCCGGAAGATGGCCTATGCATCAGAACGATTGGTTTTCCGTTGTACAACGTCTTATGGAAAACAATATTTCGATATGAAGGAATGCGCATATGTCCTAGGACTATGTCCTACTTAGAGTCCTGTATATTCACCTCAATTCAAGCATACGACCATTGCGTTTGGAGCTCTTATCGAAGATTAGTTTTCTCCAATGAAGCAGAAGAACTTCTTCTTTAATGGCAGACTCGTGCTTCAGTTTTATAGCTGAATGAAAACACATCAAATGATAGTGCAACCAATAACTCACAGCTAAGAGGCAGCAATTGGTGGCTTGTCAGTGTTGCATAGGTTTTGTTTAGTTTTTATATATTTGTTTTTCTACGGTCTGTTGCAAAATGTCCTATGTCTACGCATTGTAAGCCTGAACTTCTATGCCTACGTCTTGTATACCTAATATTTTATGGCCATTTCGTGCATATAATCCCATTTGGAGGATAACATATTATGCAAATTTGTCGGGTAAGTGTGATTTACCATATTTCATTATTCAGTAATGTTATCGCCTTTGCCTCAAAAGAAGCCTTTTCTATGTTTTTGTCACCCTGTTTCAAACTCTGTTTGCGTCTCAGCCTAAAGGAAAAGAGAAGACCGGCTTTATCAGGATCACCGTTTAGATTTTTTATTCCACGAATTCGTTAGTCACTTAGTTTTCCTATTCATGTTCTAATGAATGGGCTCTTAGAAGGTACTGACCCCCGCCACCTGCCCAAAGCCGCCAGTAATTGCTCACAAGTAGAAATCATCAACTTTAAAGCGGTCACTGGCCTGTGCAGGAGATTGAACGTGCATAATAGGTTAATCAATAATCAAACCTTCAGGTCCAGTTGCAGGCCACGATGTTTCTACCTTCTATGAGCGTTCTGGCTTCTTTTAGGAGTATGGACGAAATTGAATTGGATTTGAACCCAGAGTAGATAAGAACGTAATGTACAACCACTAGTCTAGTGTAGAACTATCGTGCCTCACTATATCCTTCGCATTGTCATTACATCGCTCAGACAAAACGGATTCATCGGAACTGCTTACATTTTCGCCGGTGCATGGTTCAGTTGGCCAGCCATGTTAGGACCAATGATTTCCTGAAGTGGAGACAAGGGACCAATAACTGCAGATGACAAACGTAGATTAACCACGCAACGCCTGATTTTGCGAAAAAGATAAATTAACTCTCAAAACGCCTGAGCCGTAATTCAGAACAAAGTACGCCTGACGTTAAGGAAATTCACCAAACCATATGCTGAATGATTTACTGGCTCCACTCTGCAGGCAGAGCATATATGCCTATCAGAAGAGACTGCAACAAACCTTTAAAAATTCCATTGAGACATCATACAACCACAAATGACAAGCGCTGTTTTGAAACAATCACCTACTTTTTGACATTATTGTGTGTCTGTAATTATTGTGCGATTCATTTTCATGTTCACGTTTTTATTTCCAATTAATTATTAGCCACGGTAAATGTCAATTTCTGTCCAGTTTTATATACGCAGGCTATGCCTAGAGATATTGAATCACTACTGCACCAGTCAGACGACGAAACTTCTTCATTTGAAGACCACAAGGGTCATGCACTTATACCTAAACGCATGTATTAAATACTTAGATGTTTTTATATGAAATTTCATTATGTGAAATCATAGATTATATACAGGGTGCGGCAAAATAAAGTAATCCCCTGCAGTGTGTTGCAAATTCTGTAGCAACCGCTTAGAATTTTTATATAAAACTTGGTAATGATATTGTCTGTTCACACCTACATATAACTTCCAAATGTTATTTAACAATCTTGAAATATGACAAAGTTATGTTATTTCAAACACGACACCCCCACGATTTTACATGGTTAAAAATAGTTACTTTGTAAAGAAACAAGAAAAATAAATGGTGCAACTTGAAATATTTTTACAACAAAGCTTTACGAATTGCACTTTCAATTTTACATTAAGTGTTCAAAGTGTCCACCATTGGCCTGCACGCATGCCTTCAGCCGTTTGGTAAAGTTCTTGATGGCCTTGTTGATCGGCGCCTGTGGCATATCGTCCCATATTGACTGCAAAGCGGCTTTCAACTCGGCGATTGTCTTTGGCTTCGGCTGGAGTTTGTGATACATTTCCAGCATGGCTCCCCACACGTGATAGTCAAGGGGGTTGAGATCTGGGGAATTTGGTGGCCACTGGTCCTTCTCAATGATCTCAGGACAGTTTGCGTGCAGCCACTCCTGCGTGACACCTGCCGTGTGCGCTGGAGCGCCGTCCTGCTGGAAAATGAACCCGACTGGCATCAACTGGTTGCAGTCCTCAATGAGCTGCGGAAGCAGTCGACGAAGGTAATACTGAGCGTTAACTTTCGCTTTCTCGTCGATGAAGTGGAGCCGACCTTTACCCCCAAAGCAGACCCCAGCAGACACCATAAGCTGGTGCCCTGTTTTTTGTTTTCATAATAAATGCTACAGTACAACCAATAACGCAACCGTAAAATTTGCACGTTATAAAGCGTGGGCTTGTCTCTGTTCAAATAGCATAACTTAGTCAATTGTTGTGATAATATAATGTAATTTGGCAATTGTACGTAGATATGAATGACCAATGGCTGTGTAAATTTTCTTATAAAAATCCAACTTTGTTCTTGAGATATCAACCAAACACTGCAGGGGATTACTTTATTTTGCCGCACCCTGTAGATGCGGGTGAAAAGGGAAAGGCAGATTTTTTGTCTTCGCATTGGACATAAACCATAGTTTCTCAGTATATGTATCATAGTACCAATTTATAACAAATCCTCATTTTTATTTCATAAACAAACCGTGTTGGATGAATTGCGCTTTAAATATCTTAAGTTATTATATCATCTGAAGAGATGACTTTCATCCATAAGAAGACGGATGTATCCAATTAGTATCTGAAGTGAACTAGTTTGTCGAGCGACTGTAGGCTGCCTTTAACTGTCGTTTGCAAAGGTTACTATGGCCACTTATACCTATTTATACCTACAATTGCAAGACACCATGATTGAAAACAAAACCAAGAACAAAATAAGAAGAACAAGAACGAAACCAAGAAGAACAATTAGAACAAGAACAAAACGAAAAAGAAGAACAGGAATAAGAAGAACAAGACTTCCGTTGAGCTAACGCCGAGAGAGATCCGTGGGTATGCAGTTTAAACAACTTAGCTTTCTTAGCCTCGGCATATAGTGACGGTTGACCAGTCCCTCTTCGCCTAATTTTTTCATTTATAGTGTGATCGCTTTAAAGCCTGTTCGCTAGGAGCGCAAGTGCAGCAGAAATGTTGAAACAGATTCTGCCTATCATGGATTTGAATTGAAAGTCCAGTCATATCATATATCATATCAATTCATAAGCCAATAGCATTAGGTCGATCCCAACGAAGCAACATGTAGTTAAATGAAAACAACCTACAACGTTTTAGAATAGGAATATAACTAAATGTTTAGATACAAAAGAATACAATCAACGGAGGTTGAATAATGGATGAATAACGAGTAGTAAGACAATAACGTACCAGACGTGAAGTCCTGAATCAGACGCAGGATCAGTCGTTCAGAGCAGGGAACCAGCGGACGGACAGAAGGAAAAATAAGTGACTAACGAATTCGTGGAATAAAAAGTGTTGAGTTGCCGCTTCTAGGATGAAATTGATGGAGCAGACCTTATAGGCAAGGGAATGTTTTTCCAGGCGATGGGTGAGACTAAACAAAACAATGGCCTCACCAACAAAAGGTTGATCACTGGATCGTGTAATATGGACAGACACATGATAAGCAATTAATGATCGGAGGTGAATGTAGTATAGTAGAGAACCAGAGTCAACGTAGTGAATCAGGCATGGGGCGGATATGACCAGTAAGAACGAAATACAACAGTGAGCACGTTGTTGAATGCGAAGGAGTCGATTGGTAATAGTTGCCATTTAAAAAATCAACTTAAAAATCAATCAAATGCACATTGAGGCAGTAAGCCAGTGCAGTTGCGAAAGAATGTCAGTAGATGAGAGTTTGCTGCAAGGGCAAACAAGATGCGCTGCCTTGTTCTGCACCCTCAGTAGTAGGCCTAACCCTATGTCACTATTATAGGAAGAAATGTAGTAAGAAATGCGCTTTGCGCTTAACCTGGGAGCTCACAGTTCGATTCTAGATGCAAGAACTTCTTAAACTCTTTATTTAAACATATTTATTGTCTGGGTGTTGATTCTCTCTTATCCTAACTGCGCATCTTGATATCTGACGAGATATCTTTATATTTGGTAATCGTCAGTGTGAGCTACTGTTATTGACAGAATCGCATAATAAATTAGCAACTATCTTACCTTACCTAGGCCCTAATACTTCAACAACTGTGATGCATCGTCGAGGCACAATAATACAAAATCTGATTATCTCTTCCAGGAGGAAATACAGAATTTACCAGTAGGACCTACGATCGGATTCTATTTCCATTGCTCACGTGAACTGCTGTGTTGGGAATGTCTGTGTACGTGCACGTCGACCACATTTGGTGGCGGTCAATAGGTAGAAAGGCTGCGTCTGAGTTATCGTTTCTAGACTCGTGTTTTTATGTCTCCTTTCATCTAATGCATCGGGCTCCACTGCGTTGCCTGTCCGACGGTCAGCAACTAATAAGTCTCGGTCCTGTCTCAGGAAATCTATGGTACTATAATTGAATCTGGGCGTCATTCTACGCGCGTGGCAGAACCTCGCTGTCTAATCCTGGCTCCAACCGGGCCGATGTCAAATGGGCTAAAAGTCTCGTCCCATCCGAGTCTCACCCGTCCGAACTCAATTATTCCGTTGTTAGGACGTCATTACGCCGAGGATTATAGCCGAGATTTCGGCGCTCGCGTCATTTCTGCGTCTCTTTTGTTCTGCCGGCGATATATCTAAAGGCGGCCAGACAGGCGTAAAGGCGTGAATGGAGAGGCAATCGCATCGAGTTTCTCAAGCTTTGTTTGCGTCCATAAAAAGCGTACTGCAAAAAGGTACGTGTTGTGAGTGATGAGAAACGAGCACGAAGTAAACAACGTAAAAATATGTGGAGTTAGAACTAGAAAGAGGGAAGGTATCGAAGAGAGAGATATACAGATAGAGGTACGGGGTAGTAAAGAGAGGGATAGAGGGATAGAGAGGTACAGATAGGCACTGAACGTAAAGAACCACAGAGAAGGACAGAGAGACGCAGTTGAATGTCGACTATAAAAACCGCAGACGAACTCGAGATCAAGAACAAGCATAATCATAAGACTCATTAAAGTAGAATGATCTATAATAAGAACAAGGACAAGCATAATCATGAGACTCATTAAAGTAGAATGATCTATAATAAGAACAAGAACGAGCAATACAGCATGAAGCACAGGTGAAGACCTTCAGCAAGCGAAGAAAAAGAAACGCCCAATATAATGCAGCAGATGATGCTGTGCTTTGGTGTCCTTCACCGTTACAAGACTCATCGCTGCTTCAACAGCCGATGACCTTCGTTTTAATTAAGCAAATTTTCCTATGAAGATCACGATGAAAGCATTCGAATACGCTCTTCAACAAAGAACATTTCTTTGCTATAGCCATTACTTATTACCCCTATTTGCTTAATAAGTGAAAAGGATTTATTGTTTGCCAGTGCTTTTTTTCTAGAAAAAAGGTTGCCGAACTGAGCAATAGTTCCGGAACTGAACAATTACGGAAGGACTACAATCCCGAGAAAAACGGGATTGGGGGTTGGGAAGGGTTTCGATAAACACTGGACATAGTTCACAACACTGAAATTGAATTCAAATAACTAAATTATTATTTTATTATTAAGATAAATAAATTATTTTCTATTAGCTAAAAAAAGGTGCCGGAACGCCGTTCCGACTGAAAAAAAGCACTGCAGTTGCTGCTATTTTGATCTGAATTTCAGCAGGTAGGCTACTTAGGTGATGTACCAGCTGTACGTCAATGCATAAGTAAGTCTGTCGGTGGGTCAGGCATAATTTGGCAAGTGTGTTCTAGATGTTGATTGTTATGCGTCAGTGTTATTGAGCTTGCGCTAGAAAAACTGTTCGATGACTCATCGAAAGAATTGTTCGCTGAAGAATGAACAAGAAATAGTGAACGAATGAGAGAACAATGGAACTGATAGTCGAAGATGGGAATGCACTGATCGGGTGACTGCAGCAGAGAATTACTGTCCGACCAATTATTATCTTTACCAGCAACGATGTTGTTGAGATAGAATAAAAGAACATTATCGGCCTTCAGTAAGAAACATCGAACCTCTTTAGTAGAAAAATAAAGGAGTTTGCACGCATGTCCTGTTCGATCAGGTCGATCAAAGCTGGTGTATATGCTATCTTGCATGCGATTTGGATGACTGCACCCATTTCTTTCTCTAAATAGGTGGAGATGAGAATCCATAGATGGCCAATGGCCTTTAATGGAAACATTCAATCGTGAGCCTCGTCTGAAATTGCACGATCGAACATGATGGTTTTAGATGCTGCCAGAAGGGAGAAATAGATTGCCTTCGATGCCTCTTGGTTTGATGACTAGACAAAGTGTCTCTAATTAATTGACCGATTATAGATAGTTAAGCTCTAATACTGTAATAAGGTATGCGGCTTAATAGGCCCTAAGCAGTCTAGAGCTGTTAAAAAAGTCCCTGTGATGTAAAGTTTTAAGGTGAAAGAGAACATTTTTACGACAACCATGCACCGTAGAATGACGTAACCTATACTGCGCGTGTTATAAATCGATTACTTCAGATATTATTAATAAAGAAACTGGCGCTACGAGCTCTATAACTTAATTTACTTATTTTGACACAAGCGACCATCAGCTGCATCAGCTGCCTTGTATATAATTAGAACTGCGCTATATAAATGTCATTACATTCTTCCTCACAACCATATTACAGGACCGCGATAGAAGTGTTTGATTACATAAAACGGTGAGATTGAAGCACGCCGCGTGCCTCCACTCGGAGCCACTGTGATTGATTGACTGATTTTGCGAGCAATGAGAAGTTTTAATGCGAAAGACACGGTCGTCTGCGCCGGTCGATCAGGAGCGTTGACGAAGCTCCGTGCTATTTATAGCCGGGTCATCTCGTTTCCGCCCATTGACTGATTGCACAATTGATTGATGGATGAATCGCGAGATTAAGAAGAAGAGAAGCAGTCGAAGCGTTGCTATCTGTCTGTCTCTTTCTTTCTCTGCTTCGTCGTAATGTTCGCTCAGTCTCTCTTCTCTTTTCGTGTGTTCACAACGCCACTTACGGTTAATCTGTACAACCTAGAGGCAGGGATCGGTTGGGACCGGAACGCACCGGAACGGCGTTCCGGTTCTTTTTTGATTACAGGTATTTTTTAGACAGGATTCACAGGATTCACATGGCGTCTGACGCCGGCGTTCCGGTTCTTTTTTGCTCAGGGCGGGATCCCTGCCTAGAGGCAATGCAGTGCTCTATTAGTTTTTGTAAATTAGGATCTGCGCAGTTTGGATAACCTAATCTGCCAATAGACCTACTTCAGTTTTTCGATACGGTTTCTAATTATTCGTCTAAACTGTTTTTCCATTTTGACATCAAATGCGTCGTTGCTTCCGCCTATTTAAAGTTTTGTGGCTTTATAGTAGAACGCAGGACGCAATCCACATTCGTCAAACAAAAAAGGACAAGTTAAGCGATGCAGATTATGACAGTTTAAGGATCAGGTATCGAAGTGAAAGGAAAGAGAATCTGTCAGTTGCGTTGAGACCGTTCCTGTCTGGTTGTGTCTGACGAAACTGGTCGTTTGCTGTGGAGCGAAATGACACCAGATATACAGTAAAAGGTTTGCCCAGTGTTTAGTAACAATCTCAGCTCGACAGATATTTGTATAGTCAATTTATCACTTCCACTGACGACTAGTTCCTCTAAAACTCACACACACACACCTACCTACACACACACACACACACACACACACACACACACACCTACACACACACACCTACCTACCTACACACACACCTACACACACACACCTACACACACACACACACACACACACACACATATATATATTCCTACTTCCCTTTCCGTGGTTAAACCTTTTTCTTCTCACGGGACCTTCGCACTGGCAGCGCTGCTGAGTGGCCTCAGCCAGCTGTGAATGGCGCTATACAAATCTCCAAATACAATACGATACGATATACTATATATAAGATATTGCATGCGTTAATTAATATATCAGCCTAAATATTTTACGAATATACATACGGTCTATACTTAATATACAGGACTATATAGTTTAAGTCATGAGGTGTTCCATCTAAAGTAGTGTGTATCTATATATAGACTAAAAATACGGAACTTAATAGAAGAAATGAAAGACTTAGGCTACCTGTTCACGTCATCTGATTAAACCGAGCTACTAGCAGCGCATTTGCAGTGTATAGTTATATTACCTGCGCTTTATAAATTTTCATATAGGCCTAATAATATGAGACATGGACTGGAACTCACAGAAGTAAATATTAAATTACATTCGTCTGAGTTAATAGGACAACAAAGATAACTTACTTGTATTGTTTAGAGTACTTGAGCACTGTGGCCTTGTTAGAACCAATCCTTTGACTATTACCACTAGTTAAAAGGTAAGACTATACTATTTTCAGACTTCCTTTTTACTAATGACCAGGAGGCCACTTTTAAAGACAATATACGTGGTAGCCTAGATTCCTCTTTTCTGACTCCATCAAAGCCATATCAAACTACGGCGCCTCTTAGCGAAACTATCAGTCTGCTTTTTGGTATTAAAGGCTGCCCGGCTTCAATGTGCACTTCTGAATTTTTATCATATTACAGTTGTATTGTATTAGCATAGTAAGCTGCATCCTTAATTCTTATTAATTAGAGATAATAGTTTCTATGCAGTTTTGTGTTTATTCATGATACAATCTAGAATGTCAGCTGGCCCTAAAAATCCATCTTCAGCATCAGGGCGCTGCATGGTTAGTCATCCAAAAAGCAACCTCTTGGCACCTTCCCTGAATGCAAGCCATTGACTTATACCTTGTCAGAGCATTTTCGTCTTTCAAAAGTAAACCCACGGCCGAGCCAATTACTTTAACGTTAAACCGACGTAATTTGTTCATTTGACAGCGGTGCTATAGTCAAAACAAAATATTTAGTCAGCCACGAGGAATTTGGAATCAATTTAATCATATTAAATAAAATGCTCTTTCATGTTTGCGATCTATAAAAACCGGAGCGGCTCTGCACTCTCCTTGTCAATGCTCTGTAACTGTTTCAAGGGTCAAGTAGATATTTAGACTTTACACAATTTATGGCATACAAGGCCGTTCGACCAGTTATCGTTAATCGAAATCAAAGTCAAAACGACCGCTGAAGACCTTGAAGCCACTTTATCAGCGCGCTATCTGAATTATTGGACTAAGGAAATTCTATTCACAATTGAAGTCAGGAAGTCGTCAGATATGACGTGCAGTACAGAGGTAGTATATATAGGAAGGCGTCAAACAGAAACTGCACAACAGGGAAATTTCACATGCATCGTTCATTATTATTGATCCATCAAGATCGAATCTCGATCTGGACTTTGATATTACGATTCTGACGATTGGGATAAACCTATGCCAAGACAATATAAAATGCATGTTATCTTTGCATGAGCAGTGTATTCCGCAATTGTTCACTGAAGAGAGCAACCGGCGCCTTTGCTGTAAAAGTTTCTCTGGGGCCTGCATTAGCTTAGGCGTCTAGATGCTGCTGGAATGGCCCAGAACCTTCAATTCAGCTCTTGTCTGTTCAAGGACATAAAAAGACAGGGTTTTGAGCGGCTTCCCTTGTATACGATAGAGTGTCCGAGGGAAGCTGCTCATAACTTTGCGATTCGGGAGCTTTTACTTAACATCAATAACCACCTCATCCCGTCTTTGAATGATTTCCAAGAAGCCAGCTTTTGCCTGCACCCATGGATCATTTCCAATTGGGCTTAGCCATAGACTTTGCCAAGCGGATAAAAACTATAATTCATTTCATGTCTTGGGTTTTAACATTAAGTAGAACAGCCGATGATCTAAAAGTATATAGATTAAGTATATATGTATGTATATTCGTAAATCTTTAGGCTGATATAGGCCTACTCAATTAACGCATGCAATTTCTGTGTGAACTATATATCTGAAATTGTCTTTAGGCTCATAGTTATCTATCCACACAGAACGAAGCTTAGCCTATAGCTGCTGAGATCAAAGCGATTTTTCTAGCCAGGCTTCTGCCTCCGGCGGAAGGAAGTTAATTTCCATCGCAGCATAAGGCGGATGAATGCGAAAGAGAAGACGATGACCGTCCTCAGCAGCAGGAATCATCTTCCCAACGCCATCATTCTGCTCAAGGTGCTCTCGTAAACACGATTCAGCTGGAGGCAGCAAGTCCAACGTATTCATCTTTACTAGCATCAACAAACCGACATTTGCAGGCAGGAATCAGATTTTTGGTTTGGAGATTATAATGTCAGCGTATTTGTCTTATAGGCCTACAGTTGTCTTCCTTATCCTTGATGCGTTTTTGTATCTGACGGTTTGCGCTCTCCTGAACTGGCAGGTTCCCCCCTTCGTAATGCCAAGCCCTGCTTGTGAAACTGTTGCAACAGGTCTGGATATTTTATGGTTGACCCGGGTGTCGCAAAATTTTAGAAAGCCCGAACTGTGCTAATAAGATGATGTCTGCCTACAAACATTGTCATCTAGCGTGAACCTGTTTCGTCCACAGTAATTATTATTATGTTTCGGCAGACACGGCAACGGTTCTTTGCAAAATGTAGAGATACGTTTTGATATACACATTATCATCTATCTACTAAGGTTATTGATGTAGGCCTACAAATTCTGCCCAAAGTGTCGAGTGCAACATTTTCGACCGATTGCTGCCTTCTGCTCATTTAAGGTATAAAATCGGTTAACTGCACTTTGAGGTTGACACACAAAGGTTTGAGAGGCGATTTAATTAAGTTGACAACTAAAGATGAAATTAATCGCATCCTAAATGTTGAAGTATAGTTATCCAGAAACTTTGCGGAATATTATAGAAACACTATAAAAAGGACTCGCAGACTAAGCCCCTGCACGTACAAGGAACCATACGAACAAATATTTCGACAGATAGAATGAAGACCACTTGCAAATGGTCGTCATTCTATCGTGTGGAGAGCCAGTTAGACCTCTAGATGTTTGACAATGTTCTTGTTTGTAGTCCGACATGTTGCCAGTACATTGTTTGATTCTACAGTTGCACCTACGCTGTTTATATAGCATTTAATTCGCATGAATGTATGCATGTGCACTGCATCACTGACCTTGTAAACGCAACATACATTAACTCATTCATTTCCACATACATGTCTTTTCATATGATTAGAACAATGCTATCCGAATCCGTTATCAAATTCACTTGTTCTTGTCAACCACGAAATTTGCATATAAATTGGATAAAGCTGCACTTCGAGCAATTGGATATGAAAGGCAAATCCAGAGGAAATCCGATCCAGCCTCCTTTTGATTCTTACAAGGACCATTAAAATCTTTGGAAATCTTTGTAAGTCATTTCTTCACAGAAATTGGGATTGTCACAGTCGCAAAGAGCTCAGAATCCCTTGGAAAAAGCTCATCCGCGGATTTGAGGCCCAATTTAACTATTGTCTCTATACAGTGTTTGTCTCAGCGTGGCTTCTGGCCATTGTCTCCATACTATGTTTATCTCAAGCGTGGCTCTCCAAAACTGAACGTGGCTCTCCAACTCGCTATGACCCCGTTACTATAAGCTGAAAATTATCGGGGTAGATACAAACTTCAAAGTTGAACCCCATGATGGAAAGATTGAAGTGGATATGTTTCACTGTTGAATTAATGCATAAATAGTTATGCAGGTTATAAGTCTGATGCTTAAAATATAGGGAAAAAATCTAGTAGTATTACGTGGGGCTTAATGGTAAGTTCGGCGCCTTGTGACCGGAGGGTTGCAGGTTCGAATCCCACTCTAGCCGCTGCGTACGGACCTTGGGCAAGTCCTTCACTCGCAATTGCTCGTGGCGCTTCGGCGTGAAAATTCCGGCACAGTATCGAATGCTGTAGTCCGGAGCGACTCTGAGTAGTAGTTGACTTCGAGAGGCGCTATAGAAATATCCGGAATAATAAAAAAAATATAGAGTCGCCCATAGCAATAATGAAAGTGTGAATTATTTGCAGTAATCAGATAAACTTGTTTTATCCTTGATTGCGTGTTTGGCAAAACAACGAGTCAGTGATGGCTATAAAGAGGTCGATGCAATCAAGTGGAACTGCCAACCTAAGTGCATCCAGACTGTTTTATAGACCGAGGCAAGGAGTGGCGCATGGTACAACGACCCTAAACTGGATGATAATCTTTGAGCAATTAACGATGGATAATTACCTCCTAATATACAAGGCAGGTCCTCAGGCGACACATCAACAGAAGAAAATATGTTTTGGGTTAGTCGTTAGATTTTTGTCCCAATCGATCGACTCTGTACATATGGTCAGGAAGGTTTTGAAGTTGATTCGCTGTAAGTCTAGGTTACGCAAGACCTGCGATGGATACCAGCCGCTTAGATGGTTTATACTCGTGAATGATTATGGTTGGGATTGAAAATACTAAGAATGCCGTGATTATTGAAATGCTCTGGATGACAACAGTGTATCAGCGAAAACCATCACAGCTTTAAAGTGGAAGATAGAAAGGTTTGAATATTGAACACACCTGTAGTTGTAATTGTAACCGAACATTTATATAACGCCGCTCAAGCTCAGCGGCGTTCTCAACCCGCATGAGTGCCAGCATCGCCAAAAATGAAGTTTTCAGGCGTCTACGGAATTGGGGAGGAGGGAGGGCGAGGAGCTCTAGGCGAAGGAACAGGGAAATAAGGTCCCAAGCGGAGGAGCCCACATAGGCAAAGCTCCTGTTTTGAGCCGTAGCAGAGCGCAAGCGAGGGACAACCATAAGGCCACGGGCTGAGGAACTTAGGGAGGCCCTCGCAGGTAAGGAAGAGACCGGGGTCCAAAAGTACAGAAGGTATACGACGGAGCAGGCCCAGCAAGGCAACTGCGCATGAGGGTGAGAGTTTTGAACTGAAATCGCTGCTGAATGGGGAGTCAGTGGAGAGAGTCACGAATAAAGACTGAAATGTGGGAAAACTTAGGAATATCACCTGGCTATTCGCAGTTGTCGTTAACACAGATTTAATCAATTAATTCCAATTTTATGTTTTTTTGTATTACTTTGCGCTATGTTTATTTATGCTATGCGATGTTATGTTATGATATGTTATGTTATGTTATGCCATGTTATTCTATACTATAACATACTGTTCTGTGTTGCCAGATTCTAGGTCTTAAACCGCCACAAGTGAATCATTTCATTAACTATTTCTGCTGAGTGATTGCTGTGTCGGGCACTGTGTCAGATTTCGGAGTCCTTTCGCAAAATTGGAAATAAATTGGATATAGCTGTACTTCAAGCAATTTGATATAAAGGGCGAATCCAGGGGCAATCCGGTTATTCTCCGTTTCAGTCTCAAAAGGACCATTAAAATCTTTGGAAATCTTTGGCAATCGATTGTGCACTGGGTTACCGCAAACGAGCGTCGCTGTATCTTATCCGTTTTTGTGATTTCTATTCATTTGTGATTTCTATTCATTGACATTTAATGCCTTCGTTTGATCGAGATTTGAGAATTTAATGTCAGAGAGCCCTTGTGATGGACGAAACCTTTGATGACGCTTTTCCTAATTGTTGCTGATCAATCAATCATCATTTGTCGCTTGGTCAGAGCACTTGGTGGCACTTCAATTCGATCGATGGGAACATTTTGTCCAAATAAAGCCGTGGCGATTTGTTTGCACAAATTTGAATGGGCGACCATGACGTAATAAGACTCCATGAAGCGGTCTGTGATATTAAACAAATTTCATACAGAGAGAGAAAACGCGAGTGAAAGAGAGAGACAGACAGACAGAGAGACAGACGGCTAGGCAGAGACGGACTGCCATTTAGGCATATCTCCTAGAATCGATGAACCTGGGCAGTGTTTTCGCATTCTTCAGTTTCGTCACCAGCCATCGATGCAGCACGCTCCTCATCTGCACGTAGACTGGCTATCCATATGGGGCTTATACGCCTAAACGAAGTGTCGGCAGAACGTCTGTAGATGCGAATATATTGCCTGGCAACAGAACATGACCGTCGTGGCTAATGCATGGCACACGCTTGTTCTGCTTATAATCTATGACGCCAGACAACGAGCCACTGTTCCACTCTCCTTCAGTATATACGCACATCGCTTGCTATGTTGACGAAAGCTTCATAGTAAAATTTCATTTTAATAAGCTTTACGACTCTAACCATGTTGAGTATTGTAAGACTTAAACATCAAAAAGTTATGCTTCACAGACAACACAGTTTAAAGCAGTGATATTTTCGTTAACGAAAACTAAAATTGGAAGCAAAAATAAATGATTTCGTTAATG
Organism: Allolobophora icterica; assembly: GCA_963556255.1. NCBI lineage: Eukaryota > Metazoa > Annelida > Clitellata > Crassiclitellata > Lumbricidae > Allolobophora > Allolobophora icterica. The sequence goes on along the minus strand of OY744602.1, from coordinate 64,609,722 downwards.
AAAACTAGAAGTAAAAGTAGGAATTATTTCAGCAGTAAAAACTAAATTAGGAATTGAATTATGAATTATTTGCCGAACTAAAATTATGAACGAAATTAGGAATTATTTTCAGAACTAAAATCATTTTACTTCTTGTGGCCTTAAGTTGAGATGAAGGCGAGTAAAATTGTATGCGATCCAAACACATGGGAAACTTCTGATGTAATATACTATCTTTGATCTTCGTTGTCTAATAATTGTCCCATCTGTGTACCAATTACCCCCATTTCGTACGCAAGCTTATTTCGGGTTTGATTGTTTAATTGTAAATTTATGAGTTTATCGAGAATGCTGGCCGGAAGGAAGCGAGATAGCCCGGTTTGGGTTTTTTATTTTGATGAAGCTACAGGCAGATCTACATGCCAAGTACCAAACGGGGTAAATGACGGAATTTGTGGAACAGCACTTGGTGGAAAAATACAAGCATTACAAGTCTTGGGAGGGGGATAGATGAATGGTAACACTCTGGCTTAACGAAACCCCTTGTTTTACTTCAAACAGTTTTTTTATTTCTCGAGATAAGTTTTGTGCGCTTCTCTGTACAAGTATTGCATGCCTTAACAGCACTGAAATTAATAGTTATTTGGAAAACTAAAATAAGAACTAAAATTATTTGAGAACTAAAATAGGAACGATAAGTAAAATTATTTGTGAAGTAAAATTAGAATAAGAACTAAAATTCAAGAGCTCAGAACTGAATTAAAACTGAATTAGGAATTTTTTTAGAAGTAAAATATCACTGGTTTAAAGTTAGCTTAAAGACAGCATATTGACACAAAAGAGGGTCACTATGCCAAAGAAAGCTAGCCTATTTGTTACGGCATTATCGATGTTGAGAGCCATTATTCTCTTAATTTATCAAACCAGTGTGCGACTGTACGTATACGTTATTTCTCTCTATGACGTACGTACGGTACGCGTACGTTGTTATGCGTACGTTGGCTTACGTTAACATCAGTTCATGACGACAATTAAATACACAACATTATGCACAACAAAGTTAGCAAAATCCAACAAAAATAGCCTACTAGTACATGGCTCTAGTTCAAGGCGCTAGCTACTGTAGCTAGCCTGTCATTGTCAGTCAGTCACATAGTCAAGCAATAATGAATTTATTCACTGTGTGCATCACTCATCTCTTCAGTATAATGTATTTTGTTCATTCTGCAACTGCAATTACATTTTTAGCGCACGCGTATTGTACGCGTTCGTTATTCTTTTCGACAACGTATAGGCCTACGTACGGTACGCGTAAGTTATTCCAATAACGCACGGTCGCACTTTGTATTAAACCACAGATAGATATATATACTTATATATATATTTTATATTCGTTTATTAAGAAATAAACAATCTGGCAAAAACGCAGAAAGCTAACATGAGTGATAATGGATAATTAAAGTTCATTGGAAATTTTTAGAAAAAGCTAGTAAATATTTTTATATGATGATCTAGGATGAGGAAGAAAGGCCATGGGTTTTGAGTTTTCTGATCGCATAAAAAGAGGAAGAGCAAGTTGCTGTGAGGTGGTCTATATGGGCTGTGAGTTTGAGATCACCCTGAAGGATGACACCCAGTATCTTCAAAGTTTTGACTCGGGTAAAACTAGGTAATGGAGGAGGAGGATCAAATTGGTGTCGAGGGCGGAAAATGATCATTTCTTTAGATTTAGAGCTATTTAAGGTAAGGTTATTGGCAAAAGCCCAGGTAGATATTAAACGCATATATACTATATACCGTATGTAGGCCCTATATATATATACTACGAACCTACGTATACCTAATGAACAATACTATACGACCCTTTCTACAAGTCAATTCTACATTATAAGCCATTTAATGTATAGGCCTACGTCTATCAGTTCATCGTGTTATGCAACATTTAATTGGGTAAGAGTCTCACTAAACAGGCTAATGTCTTCCTTCCGATGGTTAATTGCACCGCTAATCAATTATACACTCATTAACCGGTCTCACACCACACACAGTAAATTGTTTGCCTAATTTATGGATTCTTGCTTTATAAAAAAATATGCAGCAGTCAGACGAACGAGGCTGCAGTTGCCACTGCATTCTGTGATCGATCGGTTACTAAAACTAAGCGCTGACTTCTGTCTTTGCCACCTCGAGGATCAGATATCGTTCTAGTCTACTCCTTCACGTTTTATCAGCGCCCATTGTCTGGTGATAAGTCGACTACAGATTAACTTTGACGCAGATCATGCAGCGTACAGAGTTAGCACAAACCTGACTACCGCTTTCTTTGTATGTGTATGTACGGATGCATGTATGTATGTATGTATGTATGTATGTATGTATGTATGTATGTATGTATGTATGTATGTATGTATGTATGTATGTATGTATGTATGTATGTATGTATGTATGTATGTATGTATGTATGTACGTATGCATGTATGTATGTATGAATGTATGTTTTGACGTTCTACTGCAGATCAATCAGAATTAATCCTTATCTTCAAGCGACGAACGTTGAGAAAGAAATCTGTAAGAAATCGAGTAGTCCATGCATACAAGACAGCAGTTTCCACTCTTTTACTAAACTAAATATCACGCTAAATTTGATTTATGCCATTCAACATATTTCCTCACTCACAGTGTATGTAAGTATGTATGTGGGTAGGTATGTATGCATGTAGGTATGCATGTATGCTTACACAGCATGTATGTGGAGTATGCATGTATGCATGATTATACGTGGCCTATATTATATAGGCCTATATATAAGCTTACGTATCAAGACAGTAAAACTTTCAAACGAGAATTTATTTTTGCGATAGAAAGAAAAGTTGTATTCTGCCTACAGAGTTTATACATGCAGCTTTTTTCAGCATTAATAATCCAGATACCAAGAGTCTGAAATTTCCCTGGAGGCGGGTAAAATTGGCGATAGAGCGATAATAGATGCACTGGTGTATTCGTCATTTTTCCCAGGGATCTACTACTACGCATGCGCGATTGGCTCTCCTATCACGTTTTCTAATTTTTCAATCTTCTTATTCTTGTTCTTAGCTGTGCGTCGGAAATGCGCCACTACGCATGCGCATCGGCATAGCCATATTTTCGCTTTTACGACGCATCCGTCTGAGGTAAGCTTAATTGCTCTCTGAGGATAAATTTAGACGAAAAGACGTCACAGTTCAGCAGCACCGATCGAAGACCTTTCATCCGCGGAAGGAAAGGCTGAAATTGCTACGGAACAACCGCATCCTACGATTAGAAGTCGTTCTGGCCGGCTAATTGTGGTCTAGGTAAGAAAACACAGGGAGCGTATAAAAGCAAACTCCGTTGACCGTTTCTTAATGAACGCACTAAGAGAAAAAAACAGACGACTAAAATTTTCTGAACTACTGGATAGAAAAATTTCTACCCAGCAATACGGACGTATACCTATACTAAATGGACTTTTCAAATGTCAAATAATCGCATAAAAAACTTGTTTCTATATTACCTGAACATTTTGCACTCGGTTATATTTTTTGTGCTGTAGATGCATGCTTGGTCGTGTAGACATGCTTTGCATAGACTATATGTAGTCTACGTGGGCCTTCTGCTTTTGAATACTATATATTTGCTCGCATGCGATCTTACCCGCTTGATGGAACGTCTTGCATTTATGTCAATTCTGTTTAATCAAATTTCTCTTTGCTTACTCTTCCATGTTCTAAAAGCTTCTGTTTATAGCAATTTGGGTCCCTAATGGTGAAAATTCGGATGCATTTGTACGCTTCATACGTATAGCCAGCTTCATGTCGTGTGAACTGATGTATGTACAAAATCTTACACAGCGATAGAGACATTTCTAACCAGCAATGCGGACCTACCTATACTAAATGGACTTTTCAAATGTCAAATAATCGCATAAAAAACTTGTTTCTATTACCTGAACATTTTGCACTCGGTTATATTTTTGACTGGCGAAGCGTAGCACATCTCCAAAGACTTCTGTCGCTCTACCGTCGATTCTGTCTGACTCGCTGTGGACTCGATGTTAAGTTTAACCAGCGTCGAAGTGATGAGTCAGCAAGATCTGGACAAACCCAGGCGTCCTTGATAACATCCATGATTTCTACGTTAACATAAACGATATGTAGTGACGAGTCAGCAAGTTTTAGACTTGCCCGAGGGCGTATGTATCATGTGATTGTAATGTGATTGGTGGGATCTAAACTGTTGGTTTGACTTCGATGATGTTTCATTGTATACGTTTCAGACAATCTTAAACACACGTATGGGCCTACATATTACTCGGTCAGACGTTAACAGCGATTCATGCCTATACATTTATCGCTGATTCGAATCATGCAGGTAGTTATAAGAATTAGGCCAAATGGCACTGTTATTGGGTGTTATTGGCTGCAATCACGCGGAACTTGATTATCAGAAACTGAAAACACAAATACACCATCTGCGACTCCTTTTCGTTTATATGTGTATATAATATATACGTACAGATAGTGTATACTTTGTGTTCTCAGTTTATGATTATCAGGTTCCGCATGACTGCAGGAAACAGCAATAACACCCAATCACAGCGCCACTTAGGCCTAATTCATATTATATATAAATATATTATATGTTGTATATGTATATATATATATGTATATATATATAATTATTATATATGTATATATATATATATATGTACTCATGTGTGCATGTATACGTACTACAACTACATGGTCTACACAGTTACGTTATGCATCCGTATGTATGGGTTGGTGGGAAAGGTATACGATAAAACTGTTGCACGTGCATGGTATGGCACAGGAGAAGGCAATGATGGTCGTTTTTTGTGTCATCTAAACTGAACACTTTGGATGAATCCAATGATCGCTAAGACTAGAGTCGGAGTTGACGTCTATATAGATGTCTATTACAATCTGACAGGTGGCTGTGGAGTCATGATCGACATGGCGCCTGTGACAGAGGTCGTCATCCCCGTCCGTGTGCATTCGCCGTCTATAATCGCTGAATAAGTATACATATAGGCGTATGTACGCCGTGTTCAAATAATGATACTCTTTTGAGGCAGGTCAAATAGAAACTGATCAAATCTAGTCTAGTAGGTAATGATGCCGTAACGCCTACCACGGTTAACCTGTGGTAATCTCTGCGAAAGACATGAGGTTCATAATATGTCGCCGAACTTAGACGATGACCACACGCAGGTCTGAAGACATCCAGATGAAATCGCGCGGTTGCATGTATGCACTTGGGATCAACAGAGGAAATTCAGTCTTAATCCCTTTGTCGGGTTCTGGTTAATCCAGCTGAATGCCATCCAAGATTACGAGACTCCGAAAACGGATGCAACGAGAGTATCTGGAAGATGGACTGTGACATTAAATCAACAGCTGAGTTCCGTCAGGATATACTGAGGGCCAGTGACGTATCAGAAAGTAGTGTAACAACTAGAGTAGCACATAGAGTGAGTGGCAGTAGACCGAGAACCGAATCATATGAACAGCTGCAGCTCAGAACAGCCGGTGCTGAGTTCACAGAACTGAAAAGACTGAGTGCTAGGTTTATGAGCAACAATAAATAAACTTAAGATGCGCAATTAATAAAATGCATTCTTGACATAATTATAATTATATTATAAGTTAACAAACACCTTAACGCCCTATAAGTAACACAGAAATGCGAATCTGAGGCGCGTTTAGTCAGTCGCCAGTCGTCTTATAACAACAGCCAGTCCCAACGACAGATGATAAGTTAACCGCGTTTTTTCGCACACCGTGTATACTTGGGCGTTATAAGGCTTAGACGCACGGTGTATTCGGCTGCTGCAGCGTAAGCGACCTGCGTCGCGTGTGTGCTATAGACTGACGACGGTCTCTGCTGCATCAATGGCTTCAGTTTGACGGCAGACGACGACGACGAAGAGACTCGAGAGAGCAGAAGCAGTAAGGCATCGCTTGGATTTAGCGAACGAATGCCGTCTAAAAGTTCGTACATGCATCTGTTGATGCAGGCGCAGGTGACTGCTGCTGATGGAGGATTCGTGTGAAATAAGGATGCAGGTGAACATCATCTAATCATCACAAGGTAGAACCTGTATAGGCCTACATAAGAATTATAAATATAGGGTATTTATTAGATAAAATAAATAATATAATCTAATCTGAGAACTTCTATAGCGCCATATTAATTATGCGTAAGACATCAGTCGATGGCGCTACTAAGCAATGTTTTTGTTTAAGTCAAATTTCTTAATTAGTAGTGTCGAACGACAAGAAAAGAATCTGAGCAGACAGGGAAACAGTCCACAGGTGAAAATCAGGCAATGAGTCCAGAAGAAGACGAGTTTTTAGTCGAGATGTGAAAAGATCGGAACAGTCTTTGTAGAAGGAACATTTGCCAGAAGCAGGGGCGTCTACACCATAGAAACCTTGGAGCAAATGCTCCATCCAAGAAATAGGGGGGAGATCTGTCAGTGTGTGTGCCACCATTTTAGGGGGGGAGGAACGGGGAGGCGGGAAGAAGAGGGGGAAAAGGGACGTTGCTCCAATGACTTAGGGGGGATAGATGCCCCTGGCCAGAAGACACTTCCAGAGTCTATGGGGCCAACAACAGAAAGCTGTCTTTGTCCACAGAATAGACAGATTGAGAATGTAAAAAAACCTGGTCAAAGAGAGACAAGTCTTTGCATACCGAATGGTCCTGTGCACATACAGAAACGGACCATGGCTACAAGACGAAGAAGTGTTTCCGCGTCCTGTCCAAGCTTTGGGCAATGGCAATAGACGACCATAATGTATCTTCTGACCACGAGTGACGTGTTCTGATGTAATGCTGTTTTCGCGAAGCGGACTGATAATAGAAAGGTTGACTTAAATAAGTAAGTAGCCTTTAATTTAGTGCTAAGAAAAACGCTCATATTTTACAAATAAGACTGTTTACGTAGCTAAGGATGCTGGGAATCAGAGAAAGCGCAAAGAAAGACCATCTATAGCAGTCAATATGAGCGCTTCTGACGCTTGCTTCATGATAGTATGCAGTCTAAAGAACTTTGACACTGCTGAAGTTTGTAAGTAAGCAAGTAGGAGTACAGCTATAAGCACACGAGGGGTTTTCCATTGAAATGCCACACAATAAGAAGTTAGTGTCGACAAGAAAGTGTATAGGAACCTATGTGTCTGGAGAGAAAGCTGATTAACGATCACGCCGATCGCAGTGCTAGAGAACTTCTAAGGAGTAAGCCGACGCCATGTAAATACAGCACCTTATATTTCTCGTCCTCGTCTCTTTGAACTAAGCCGCCTGATAGATGCAGCAGATAAGGCAACGATAACTTTCCGAGTGAGGGACCACACCAGGTTATAGTACTAAATGTAGTCGCCATCAAAAGACATTCCCTGTCATTGACGTAGTTCCTGAGTCGCTCTATTCAGCAAACAACAGAGTTCCCTAACGGAGACAGAAAACCTCTTCATAACTAAGAACTGATATTTCGACGAAGGGATCAACGTCTAAGTACGTTAACGTATCAACCAAATGGAATTCACCATGTACCTTAGGCTATGGGAACAACCAGTTTAATGCTTGCTGTAATGAGTGGTAAAATAAAAATATGCCTAATTTTTTCTTTTGCATGTGTGGGGCCCATCAAGTGTGAGGGTCCCTGTTCGGCCGAACATGTTAATCCGTCTCTGATGGCATCCAAGAATCTCGAGATAGGATTCTTCCGATATTGGACAATATAGGTCCTACCTTGCATTCGTCATCTTTGCGAGTATCAGTCGGCTACCGATGAACTCACCGTTCGTTCACAGTGGGGGTTAGGCCTACACTGTCTGCTTGGATAGACACGCACCGGACCACATATAGACATGATATTAGGCATATTTTTATTTTCTGCATTGTGTTAGGCCTGCAATTGTAATATTCTTTTACCACGAATCACTCTAATATTGTTAAACCATAGAAGATGTATACTTTAAAACTAGATTGGATAATTATAAGACCTGCTGATATTGTACAAAAAGAGAGAAGGCACGAATTAATAATAGACGTTGAATATAACATGTTTTATGTGTCCTTTTGTCGTGATTCTGTGGGGCTTGGGCTCCACAGTTTTACCATCACATTAATTTTATTCATCGGGCCCTGAATACCGTGCACGTTGCTAGAATCTCGATTGTTCAATTATGTAGGTGTATAAGTGAAGCACGTGCAATCCCAAACCATTCGTTGTTCATTGATTAAAACTACCGCCAGACGGTGTTGATATTAGGCATAAATATACACTCGTGTGCAAAACCACGCAGCTCAGCTCAGTTAAGCTCTGCAAAGCGGATTTGGACGCAAAATATCTCTGAGTACACGAGGTCTTTTTTGCGAACAAGCGGCTTAAATCCCAACAGGTATAAACATTTATTAGGTGCAACAATTTACTACAACTGGATTAGCCGCCAGTCCACATCCCGATTAGCCTGATCTTGTGCATGGTTTTATCAGCAACTCATATCGGATAGGCCTAATCTTCTCATTAAAATATTAATATAATATATAACAGCAACTATTCTGCTGCAACGTGTGTGAACACTGAACTATATACAGGCTCTGTGAACATTGAACTCTGTGAATATTTACTAAGCGATAGATTCCCATCCAGAACTGATATATCAGACACGAAGTTCGGAGTTCCTTGTCCACGTAGCGTCGAAGAAGAGACGACGGGTGAAGAGGCCTGAAGCATACGAACCCCAAGGGCCGTTCAGTCCATCGCAAGTGGTAGAAGTCCGGGCATCCCTTTGCCATCGGGTCTGTTAAGGACGATATTCTTCGCAGACGGCAATTCTTCGTAACCCGTCATCGCAGTTGAACAGTGAACGCCAATCCAAGGACTCTTTGGGGCTTTTCAAATAGAGTTTAACACTGATAACCTGGAGCCCAACTGGTCGAGTCAGTGTTTACGCGCGAAATCTCGATTACAAACGTCCAAATCACTCAGAAACAACGGTGCAAGAGCGATATAACTCCACAAACATATACTCAATCACAGAAGAAGTAAGAACAAACAAAAATTATCGAGCAACATTCGCACGAGACCAACAAATTGATCAAAAATGACACCTTAGAGAAACAATTTAAGCGGCCGGTTTGCGTCCATATGACATTCATGCTAGCGATCGCTTATTCCAGCTTTCCGTCTTTCCATCTTCCTGTCTAAACACAAATACATTACGCACAGTAGGATAATAAAGAGCGAATGGATTAGCCTACGTTGGCCCAGTGCTTCCGTGATTGTCTGTTCGTTGGCAAATGTTGACACGGCGTATATTGACGTCAAAAGGGAAGGCATCAGTCATAAAGCGCACGGATAGTCATCAATCCAAAATAGATGAGGCAGGAAAACTTAACGACATCCGATAGAAATCCTAGACAGAGTGATCCCAACCAGCCCGCGTCTTCATACTCGGCGACACTTCCTCGGGGCCTCTTCAACACTTTGCGTGTCTTCTTCGCTACACTTAACACGTCCGTCCGTCTTAAGCTACTTATTCTGCAAACTGGACAAATCGGTGGCTGCACTCTAGACAGCCACCGATAGTTTGATACTTTGTCTTCAATTCTTGCGATAACGACTTGTCGCCAGAACGTTATTGAAGGACACTCTTCTGTCGATGCATTTGTCTACAGTCGTGCTATGAAACTATACAGAAACAGCCTGACACGCGGAAGGGGTAGGCTTCTGGCTCCCTACCATACCACTAAGTCTTGGCGAACATTACAGCTTGTCATTGCCTGTAATTAAATACAAACTGAGCAGAGTCCTGGTGGCGGAAACCTTCTGCTTTCACCCTTTGTCACCAGTAATAACAGCACTACCGAATATAATGTGTGCATGTACGTAAGTATGTATTGTATTGTATTGTATTGTATCTAGAAATTTATAAAGCGCCTCTCGCAGAATAACTATTCAGAGGCGCTCTCAGCACAGAAGCCCCGATGAGGAAAAGCCAGTCATTAGTTTGGCCCTGAGCACAGGAGGAAGGTCATTCCAGATCGTGGGACCCACTACAGCAAACGCAAATGTATGTCGATGTATTAGCGCTTATATAGCGCCTTAGAGAACCTGAAAAGGCGCTTCCGGTCAATGTCTGTATAATGTTAGTGTTCTAAACGAACAATTGCATATACAAGTACTATTGATGCTCATGTAGCAGGAAACGGTGTCCACTGGCAGTCCCGCGCAGACACGTATCGCCCCATCGACGAAATTTCACTTGACGCGGATTAAGAATTCGTAGACTGAACTGATCCGAAGTCGAAGAATGACACCGAACCGAAACGACCGTTCGCAGCTGCACACGACGATGCTCACCGACCAACACGCTATACGGGATCAATCCGGAAACTTATATAGCGCAGTAATCGTAATGCACGAGACTAATAACCGGATCCGTGCTATTGCTTAGCGACTGACTCCGCGGACGACTCATGACGTCAATGGATGATCGTTTCAAAACAAATCATGTACATAAATATGCTCTAGAATAATTGTTTTGCTTTCTTCGTAGACAAAAGAGACCGTAACAATGGATGTGTGTGACTCTTGCGAGAACAATATTTCGACAGCTGCTGTGATTGGTTTCGATGACGGACGAAGAGGCAACGAGACCACGGCAGCAGAGGCGGCGGCGGGTGATGGCGACGATAGCGGAGTGTCCCCAGAGGAACTGTTGGTCGTGATGACCTACCTGTCGGTGCTGAGCGTCGTCGGAGCGGCAGGCAACGGCCTCGTCCTCTACGTCTACGCCAAGAAGAAGGACACGCTCGTCTCCACCCTATTCATCCTCGTCCTGGCCGTGGTCGACTTCACGACCTGCCTCGTCGTCGTGCCCTACACGATCTTCATGGAATACAAGGACTTCTACGTCCACGTCAACGTCGTCTGCAAGCTCTATCTGTTCCTCATCACGTCCAACATTCCGTTCTCGGCGCTCATCATGGTCGCCATTGCCGTCGATAGATACTTCTGCATCTGCCACCCGTTCCTACACGTCATGACCGTCGCCAGGGCAAAGGTCATGATTGCGGCGCTTGCTGCCTTCGCTACAAGCCTCGGCATCTGCGTTTCGCTCACCTTCGGCGTCTACCCTGTGGTCCACGCGTCCAACGACTCCACGATAGCAACGCTGCTTCTCAATACCAGCAGCGAAAACAACAGCTCGACAGCGTCAACGCCGTTGTGGTCATTGACACAGCTGGACACAGTGACATTTGAAAGCGTCAACTTCACCGACGACGTCAACAAGGAGGAACGCTCTACGGTCCGCAGCGGTAAATGCGAGGAAAATGACCTGATCATCAGCCACACCTTCCAGTGGTACTACCAGAAGCTCTACACAGCGATCTACCCAATGTGTCTGGCGATCGTCGTTGTGCTGTACGCGCTCATCTATCGCAGGGTCCTCCACAGACGCAGCCGTCGACAGAAGCAGAAGAGTCGCAGCCTTGCCCTCGTCCAGTCCCTCACCTCGGCCGTTCGCCGGAGGGGCCGACCCCGCGAGACCAGCACAACTGCAGACGACATCATGGTCCTGCCACAATCTGGTGCACTCAACGAACTCAACTCGTCCCTCTCTACCACTGGCCCTTGCACCGCTGTTGGAACAGCCTACTTGTCTCCCGCTGCTGTTGACGTCGGAGGCAAACGACGCAGCACAGGCGCGGAGGGAGGAGTGGTTGACGGAAGGATCAGCCTGCTGCAGGCCAATGGGCGTTCGCGAAGGTCGAGCAAGGCAGACACGACGTTCCTGGCCAACATGAAGACGGCAGCCATGTTGTTTGTGGTGACTGTTGTCTTCGTTGTTACTTACCTGCCGGCATTTCTTATGGTGCTGGAGTTGATACCATACAACATTATCGTCTTCTACATGTACTTTGCTAATAACTTCGCCAACCCTGTCATCTACTCCTTTATGAATCAGAATTTCAGAAGCGATCTTCGGAAAATCTTCTGTCACAGACATTGATCTAAGTGCAGAATGCAGGATTCTTGAAGTCATTCAAATAATAGAGATGGAAGTGTATGTGACGTAGCTTAGTATAACATATTGTTTGAAGCCCCAAATGTTCAGTATGTATAGCTTATCAATGTTATCATCCCCATATGTGTTTCCCGTCTTGTAAACTTTAGTAGTCTTTACTGTCTAAAAGCCCTTACAAGACTAAACAATGCTCGGATCTCCGCCAGTCTTCAGCAATTGGTCTTCAGTGTTTGTGATCTCAGCGAACTCTTGTATCTCGAATACTTCTGTCCAAAGATTTACTGAATGCTGTTTTTCTATGTGATTCTCGATTGATGCCTTTGTGGAATGTTGACCATGCAAGTCTTCAATTTAGATTGGATTAGACATGACTCGTGATTTGTGTTCAGTAGTTAATCGAGACAGTCGTTTACAGTGAGACCTTGACTGCAGACAACAATCTAACCACAGTAGGCTACAAATAACTACACGACTCCCGGCCGATGCAGCAGTCAGAATGTGTGACCGACCGCCATTTTGAAAGTGGGACGCTTACACGCCGATACACCGGAATCCATCTCATCAAATATTTTTAAACGCTACAACAACATCGAGGACTTCAGTAGAATTAACAGTATTATTTTTAGCGTTTATGTCAGCTTAAATCTATAATTCAAAATCCTACTTTCAAAATGGCGTCACCAGAAAAACCAGTCAACAGGCAGCAATGGGAGTCGTCGTACTGTGTAATAATTTATACTGTGCTCTAACCAAAACAAACGACTTTAGTAGTCTTTACTTTCAAACAAACGACTTTCAAACGACAAGTCAAACAAACTGATCAAACAAACGACTTTCTGTACTCCGACGTACCTCATTTTTGGTAGCGTCCGCAGGAGTATTCCTTCACAGTTTTATGCAGCCGATTTCTGCGATGATAAACGCGTTTCTTAGAGCAACTTAAAACCGCCGATGAACAACAACAGAGACCCTCCGAACGATGGAGAAGTGGAAGAGGAGAACCTTCTTGATGGATTCACCCGTCAATTTTTGCGGATCAATCCCCACAGACGACAACAAACCCAAATTAGTCAATCACTGCAGTTGATGCCATTCAGCTGATGAAGGGCAAATACCAGGAAGCGCGGGGGGGCATAGAGTCGAGGTGCTGAAGACGAATTGAGATCCGGGCAGTGTTTGGTCAGCTTACCCACATTTCTGAAGATGCCAAATGGTCAGTTCAAGTACAATGAGAGTTAAGACTACCGACAGCCCTTCAGTTGCATATATTGACCGGAAACGGACATGTAATATAGTGGACCGTCTCTTGGGTTACCTGGCAAGTTTGGGGAACTCATGAAAGACAGATGTACGATCATGAAAAAGAGTGTTAATTTGTGCTCAAAATGTCGTCCTTTGCCTTCGATGCAGGTAGTAAGGCGCGCCCGCCATTGACTTATTGACTCTAGTCAGCCACAATAAGAAACTTACTTAAAAATCAGTTCTTATTCCCCAGGCTTGTCGTTATTCAACCAGGTCATCTGATTACCTTTGTCTGGTCATACCTAAAGCAAGAATTTTTCTTGGTGAACAAGCTTTTTCAGTTGCTGAACCTACTTTTTGGAACTCTGTCCCGGGTCCCCGTGTAACCTATGTGCGCTCTGCTCAATCGCTTGTGTCATTACAAGCTAGTCTTACCTCTGAGATCCCATATTGTCTTTTCCACCTCCGTCAGATATCTTGGCGTCATCTTGGATTCAGAACTCACCCTCTCTCCGCATATCTCGCAGCTGAGCCGCGCTTGCTACTTTCAGCTGCGACAACTTCGCATGGTTTTCCTCTCCCCCCCCCCCCAATCTGCTACTCGCGTTCATGTGTTTGTTGCCTGTCGGCTTGACTACTGCTGCTCCCTCTATATTGGGCTTCCCCTCACTCGACTGAACTGCCTCAAACGCGTACTGCGTTCCGCTGCGCGCTTGATTGGGCGCATTCCCAAATTTGGCCATGTCTCTGAACGCATGCGAGATGTCCTCCACCACTCTCGCAACGCATTGTGTACAATTTTGCCTCCATTGTCTGGTAATGTTAGCTTGGCCGTGCTCCCCCTATCTGCATGAGCTCTTTTCTCGTGCCTCTGTTTCATCTGGTCTCCCCTCTCCTCGCTCTGTCACCCGTGGTGACCTCACTGTTCCTTTCGCACGCATCGCTACTATGCAGCAGCACGCTTTATCCGTCGTTGGACCCACAATCTGGAATGGACTTCCTCCTGAGCTGCGGTCTCTTCCTCGAAACTCATCCACCGCTTTATTCTCTGCTCTTAATATTGTTCTCTTTCGCCGGGGTTGGGCTGGGAGCGCCTCTGAAGAGTTTCCTAGCAGGGGCGCTATATAAATGCTCAGTTGATTGATTGATTGATTGATTGATTGATTGATTGATTGATTTATTTATTTATTTATTTATTTATATCTAGTGATCTCATAGTAGGCCCGTGTTAGCGCAACTCTAGCAACTTCTGCTAGATCAGCCGTGATCAATTTGATCACTATATTCTCTGAGAGTACTAAAACATCGCAGGCTCTCCATGATGGTATTCGAGTAGTTACGAGAGCAACAACACTAGAGACTTTATTTTCCGAACACTATACTCAACATTAATTTACTTCTCAAAGCTCTATCTAACTTTGTTCTATGCTGCGGTTTGTCAGCGTGTGTTTACTTTATAAACAACCAATATCATCGTCATCATCATCATCATCATCATCATCATCATCATCATCATCATCATCATCATCATCATCATTATCATCAGATTCGATCAGTAAAATATGGAGCTACAAGCTAAACAGGTTGTAATGAAGTCGCTCGAACCTCCAGCCTACTTGTTACATAAAGAAAAACACGCAAAAGGCAATGCTTTTTATGCGTTTCATCAAAGGTTCCTAAGAGGCCCGCCGGGGAGGATGAAGAATCTTTCGTCAGTAGCGAAAACACGACCACTGCAATTCCACAACAGAAAATGCGTTGAACGTCCCAAATTGCTTTGGCACTCAGAAGAAGGCGGGTTGAGTTGATCCTGCATGTTGCTCCGTTAATGACCGTCGGTCGAGTGTGTAATCTGCGCTTCAGTGGCACCAGCGTCCTATTCACAGAATCGAGTCGCCACATTGACAACAGCTAATGAGAGTTAGTGCTAATGTCAGGGATTGCGTGAATGTGTGTGTATGTGTGTGTGAGAGAGAGAGAGAGAGAGAGAGAGAGAGAGAGAGAGAGAGAGAGAGAGAGAGAGAGAGACAGACAGACAGACAGACAGACAGACAGACAGACAGACAGACAGACAGACAGACAGACAGATAGAGATAGAGAGAGAGAGACAGATACACAGACACAGAGACAGAGACAGAGACAGACAGACACAGAGACAGAGACAGACAGAGACAGACAGACAGACAGAGACAGACAGACAGACAGAAAGTGGCAGAAAGAAAGATAGAGGGCAGAGGACAGAAAGAGTTTTTGTTCCGTTCTAATTATCTTTGCAATCTCCGTGTAGCTGTTTTTCAACTGGATCTGTTATTACCATCCGTTAATAGCGGCCTGCTCGACTTTCTCCCCTTGCTTCCTCGTACAGGTTTAACATCGTCTTAAAATACAATGTTGGTCTCATTTGTCTAATTTCCTTCTTCATGCCGAGCGCTATCCGCATGATATACGATTGCTGTTCTTCACGATCTTTGCCCTCTATAAATAGCCAACCATTTAGCGGAAAAGCAGGATACTTGACGCTGTTGCTCTACTATACAGTCGAGAAAAGTCTCAGAGGCTCAAAAAGGTTACGCTGTCCATCATTCATCGCTACATGTGATTATATAGCAAAACCATATAAATCTAGAAACTAATAGCTTAAACAGAACTACCTGCATGGTAACTGTACTTCGTTTGGTAGAGCACTTATTCTGCATCCTAATGTTGAGGATTCGAATTTACTTTAAAAACCGCTTGTAAGGTGTTCGGTGTCTTTCATCAAGTGGTATAATATTAGTGTAGTTGTAATTGCAGCAGGGTCCGATTAGCCGGGGGGGTCAGAGGGTTGGACCTCCTGCTTCTTTTTTTGACCCTCATGCTTGAAGCCTTTGGCCGACCCCCGGGGGGTCGGCTTGACCCCCTCAAATTCATTACCCTGAGTCCTACACCAAACGACTCCATTATGACCAATCGCAAGCAGTACTGCCTTGGTACCTTTGGGTAATTATTTATTATCCAATCGGTACCCTAAGTTTGAAATACCGCGCTAATATTGCTCACGAGTAAAGCTTTAAGCTCGGCATCTTCAGCTGTTGACGGATTAAGTTACTTTTAACTCAAGCTGAGGTCGTCTACTGTGTAGGCAGAGGCAGTGTCAGACATATTTCGCAGGGCATGACTAAACATACAGCAGACAACAAACGGACCGCAGTCCCTGCACAAGCCAGCCCCTCGGGCGCTCATGCCCGGGGTCTTCGCCTTGGGCACATCGGCTCCAACGCCACGAGCATCCAGTTGCGGGGTATAAGAACTTACAGGTCAAGCAGACAGTGGCATTCTGTCCAGCGTTGGCTGGCGCTTTTGAACTCGATTGACCTAGACTAGAGTGCACATCTAGGCCCTATACCAGAGCACAGCTATATGCTGTCATTTTTGTGACATGAACCGAATTGGAAATCGGCATAAGAGCCACTAATCGGCCTTGTGGCTCTCAAAAACGCGTTAAGTAAAGAAAAAACATCTCAAAATCAGAAAGTACTTGCAAAGTAGTTTTCCTGTTTTCCTTCAAGCAAAAGCTATTAGTACATCTGCAGTCACCGTGATGGTCAAAATGCAGGCTCATCTGTGCCTATATAAAGTCACTGGTGATGCTGCAGTTGATGTCGACAACCGCCAGTTTAACAACTTTCCCGCTCTGCCGAGTCTGACTCTGTTGTGGAACGGCAGAATATGTTCAAACAAGAACACGTCATCAAAACGTACGTCTCCTACCACTGGATTATGGTGGAACCCCAGAAGCTGTGCACTCTGCTTCAGAGAAGTTTCGGATTGACAATTTTCTGCCCATCGTTGATCAATTCACAACCGAGTTGACAAGAAGGCTTGCATCATACGAACTACTCTGCTCAAGGTTTGGTTTTCTATCTAGGCTTGATCTTGTAGTGATGAAGAAATACACAATTCAGAGAAAAACCTTGTAGCAATATACGGCGATGACCTCGATGAAAGCCTTGGCAATGAGCTCATAATATGCAGTGTTCTTATTTTGTCAAAAAATTTAATGTTTAAACACGAGACAGGTAGGGCAGGCCTCAACATAAGTCAGGAGCAGTTCATGTACCAATACATGGCAAAGGTGTTGAAAGTTCATTTCCAAATGTGGAAAGTATGTTAAGCATGTACTTGGTTCTCGTGGTAACAAACTGTAGTGCTGAATGGTCATTGTCTAAGATGAAGACAATTAAGAACACGCATGTATGACACATGAGAGACCTAGCATAGAGAGTGATATTCTACGTCAACTGAATTTTAATCAGTTTATTGATGACTGCCAATGGAAAAGTGCGCAAAGTCCTATTGGGCCTATTCAAATATAGACCCAACTGTAGGCTTAACTGAGCTAATTCTCTGACTCAATCTATCTGTTTTTAGTTTAGAGGTCCCGCCTATAACTATTTTTAATTTCTTTTTATGTCTGTATCAACAATTTCTATTAAAACATGGATAAGAATCTTAAAGCTTATCCTTTTGTTTTGTACTTGAACCTCTTAATATAATAGAAGACACTTTATTTATAAGTAAAATGATCTTCCCAATTTATTTTCATATTTAAAAAAGTAATTAACAATAAGTCACAATTCCCAGATTGTGATCGAGTAGGCCTACTCTATACATGCATACAAACAAGGCCAGCATTATGGGGTCTCATCTCGCAACACTTGAGCAGGCTTTGAAGATTCTGCTCATTTCGTCTGCAGCTTGTGAGCGTGGCTTTAGCCAGATGAACTTGCAACATAGGCCTACAGTACGCAACCTGCTGGCTGTTGGCCCCATCAGCTACCTGCTGATGATCAGCATTAAAGGGCCATATCTAACATCTTGGAATGCCAGGATATACGTTATTTCCTGGCTGAAATCTGGGCGCCATGATGCCTTAGATAAGCCAATTGGCAAGGCGACTATTGTGCACAAACAAAAGAAATATGCACAGCTTTTTTATAGTGGCTGTACTAGTGTACTTGGTGCACTGGTTCATTTGGGTTTGCTAGTATTTCCAATGACAGTACTTGGTGCATTGGTTTGATAGCTTTGGTTGTGTACTTGTATTATTTTCATCTTTCAGTGCAATTTAGTCACGTCTAACGCTTCTGTGTAGGCCTACAATTTGTTGTTCCTATAAGTATATTTCAGCTAAAACTGCGACTGAAAACTCCTTTAATTTTGAATATAAAATTCTTTCGATGTCATGTTTGCATCGTAGTTGACTGTTGGTCATTGCAGAATCTTGACATATTATGGAAGTTCATTAACCTCATTTACAAAATAACGAGTAAAAAAATTAATTATGGCTTAATAAATTTTTATTATTTGTATAGATTTCCGACCCCCCTGCTTCTTTTTTGACAAATCGGACCCTGAATTGCAGGCAGTTTTTGTAATCATAAAGGAAAGGAATTAGTTCGTCGGAAGTAGGCCTACTGATATGGTTTAAAAGAAACAAAATTTTCCATATTATAACCCAGAAAGCAATGCATAAACGTCAAAAACTCACTTTAAAAAGACTGAATTGTGACAATCCAAATCCGACGTCGTCTCGTGGGTTTTGCGTCACGTAAATAAGTTGCTTCCTTGATGACAGATCTAATCGCCTAATCCTGACCCGCGTGACAGCCGAATTCGCCACGTCTAAGCCCATTCGATTTCCCCACCTGGGTTATCCAATAGGACGCATTCTAAGCCCATTCAGGAAACTGTCAGCGACTGCAATCCTTGCATTGACATTTCCGTTTGCAATCACTGCGACCAACCGACCGCCATAATAGATTCGCTTGTTTCTGTTTGACAGCCAGTCAGTTCTAATATTTACACATGTTCGTTTGACTGTCTAACGTTTCTGTCTCTGTCTGTTTGTCTGTCTCTGTCTGTCTGTCTGTCTGTCTGTCTGTCTCTTTCTTTCTCTTTCTTTCTTTCTCTCTGTCTGTGCCTTTGTCTCTGTCTGTCTGTCTCTGTCTCTGTATCTCTTTCTCTCTCTGTATCTCTCTGTCTCTGTCTCTTTGTCTATGTCTATGTCTCTGTCTCTCTGTCTCTGCCTCTGCCTCTGTCTCTGTTTCTGCCTCTGTCTGTCTGTCTGTCTGTCTGTCTGTCTGTCTGTCTGTCTGTCTGTCTGTCTGTCTGTCTGTCTGTCTGTCTGTCTGTCTGTCTGTCTGTCCACCTATCCAGTCAACCATCTATCCTTCTCTCCGTCAATCGTGAATCCACCCGTCTTCCGCCCATATTTCTGTCCGTTGACTGCATGTCCTTCCTTCTATCTTTCTGTCCATACCTTCTGTCCTTCTTTTGCTCGTCCTTCTATTTTTTATCTGTCCTTCTCTACCTCCTTCTTTCCGTTCTTCTGTCCGTCCGTGCATTCATCTGAGTGATGGAGGGTTTGTTTTGCTATAGGTTGTTTCAACCACCACTAATCACCTATGGGTCTCATTTGTGTTCAGCGTCCAGTACTTTCATGAAAAACATAATTAAAACCTGACAGCAGACAAAAGGACGAGTGAGCTTCGTAGCATTATGTAGGTCTAAATTGTCGGACAATTTAGTACAATTCAAGGCAATTTAGACGGTTTCAAATACGCAAAACTGTCACGCACAAGAAATTGCTGATGTTTCATGATTAGTTAAACCAAGTTTAAAAATCGAATGACCTGACTAATCGACACGAAAATGTAGGTCTATATTGGCCTGAAGTTATTTTTCGGGAGATCTAAAGCTGATGAATCTCCTTCGAAATGAAACTTTAATAAGGCAATCAGCAAAACAACTGCGCGGTCGTCGTTCTGCTGATTTGGTTGTTGATTTAGTGGCACGATGCTAAGAATAAGACGATGGCATTATCGTGCTTATGATTAATAACCTGATGATGTGGAGCCCGATGTAATTAGACCAATTACGCAATCACATGCAGTCAACATCTAAGACGCAAATGCAGCTCGGCGATAAGGAATTGAAGAATCTTTTGGCAGAAACACAGCAAAAACAACAATAATTCAACAACAGGGCCTTAGTCTTCTCTTGCTATCTTTGTGTCTTAGGTGTGTGTGTTTCTTTGTATGTCTGTGTGTATGTCTGTCTGTCTGTCTGTCTGTTTGTCTGTCTGTCTGTCTGTCTGTCTCTATGTATGTATGTCTGTCTGTCTGTCTGTCTGTCTGTCTGTCTGTCTGTCTGTCTGTCTGTCTGTCTGTCTGTCTGTCTGTCTGTCTGTCTGTCTGTCTGTCTGTCAAGTTTAGTTGTCCGTTTCACTCGACGCATGTAAGTTGAAGTCTGTGTATATTTGTCTGTCTATTTAGTTTCACGCCTCGTGTCTGTCTGCCAGTGTGTCCTTCTGTCCGTGTGATTGCCGCTCTGTTCTGTTTGGTGACATCGTAGGTCATTGGTCTGACCGTCGCCTTGTCGCATGGAGCTTTCAGCTTCCCACGAGACGCTTAATGGGTAGAATTTGAGCAAATCCTTCCCGCACAATTACTCTGCGTCATTCTGTTGATGCTTTGTCGTCACATAGTGGCGCATAATAAATGCAGAAATAATAATAATGATTACCCCTCCATATACTTGTCTGTCTAAACTCCGTCTATGACTTTTCGTCCGTCCATCTGGTTGGCTGTCTGTGTGGCTGTCTGTATGTCTGCCTTTCTGTCTGTCTGTCTGTCTGTCTGTCTGTCTGTCTGTCTGTCTGTCTGTCTGTCTGTCTGTCTATTTAATTAGCTTCGGTGATGTCTGTGGAGCAAACATCCATGAGTGTATTCAGTGATTATTCAATGATGAGAGTTGATCACAACAAAACCCAGCAATGTGTGCTGTGAATTTCATCAATATTTAGAGATTTTTCGAATGAATACCAAGATTACGCCATACAAAAATATGCTCATACATCAAAGATAACAAATACTGGCCCACTTAGCTACATCGGTAGCTAAGTGGGCCCATACTCCGCTGTGTAAGATAGCTTGCGGATCGCTTTCCAGAGATGGCTTCAGAGAATTAAATCTCGGGCTAGTACAGTCCGTAGACAGTCCGTAGACTAGGACCATTAAAACGGGCAGCGGTGGTGAAGGATCTCACCCAGTGTGGGAATTGTAGAAAAAAGACTGGGGTGGTTGCACATTCTATCCGTATTTTTCAAACTGATGTCAAAGAAATTTGAAAGCAGCTGATTTCAACGCTAGCAGTTTTGCAAGTCAGACTCGATTCAAAATCAATTCCTGTGTTGAGAAATAAAAAAAATGCAAACATGATACAACATGGAAATTTCTTCTCGTTTGTGAGAGGCTCAGAGTCAAATAATGCTGAATCACACTAGCACAACTGAGGGAGTTGGAAACGACCCCCTGTGGGGAGTCCTAAGAAAGACTAGGGGTTGAAGCCCAAACCCCCGACAATTTTCACCATGATCTCACCCAATAAATTCATTGAAAAATGAGCAGGGTCGAGGCCATATATACGGTCGCTGTAGAAAATCGCGTACATTCACATTACAGAACATAATTCTTTTATGACAGGTCAACCACCTACTTTAAATACAACAAGAATCGATGCGTGGGTCAACGGACCCAAAGGCAACAACGTCCGAAATTTGAGAGACCTTAAATTCTGATCCACTGGAGCAGTGGCGTCTACCAATGGTGGAGTGTGGAGAACGATCTCCATCGAACTTCAAAAGTGGGGGGTTTGACATATTTTGACTGAAAGTGGGGGGTTGCATTTTTTCATGATAGCTCTTTTGTCCCGTGTGATAATATAGCCAAATCCAACAAAGCAAAAATGTTTAAAATCCGAAAAGGTCCCAAAAAAAGTTTATAATTGCTCTGACTCTCTTTGGGCACTGTCAGTCTAGACGTAGACTCAGCACCTTTTAGGGCCTAAAGTAGAAAACATTCAGCTAAGTCATCCATTAATTCATTAATCTGTAGGCTGATTAATTCGTTTATTTTACGACGCCGTCATATCAAAGACGATTGGCGTCTCTCCCACTGCAGAATCTCAGAAAGCACCACAATGTGTATTTCAGGGGGTAAATTTGGGGGGTTGATTCTCCATTTACTTTGGGGGGGGTTAGACGCCACTGCACTGGAGGCAATTGAACTGCCTTGAACCTTGAATCAAGATTCAGCAGTTTAACAAGTAATGTGTTCTCTATTTAGAACAAAATACAGAAAGGTAAGAAAAGACTCGCCTGATTAATATAAACTTAGATCAGTGTTACTTGCGACCGCTCTACGCTGACACTCGCCACCCATCCAGTGAAATCTTGACGAAGATACATTCCAACAGAGTCATCTGTAGTGATGGGCAATAGTTAACTAAAAAGTTGCTAACTTTTAGTTTAACTAAAAAAATTTAGTTAAGGAAGAAGTTTAACTAAAAAAATAGTTGAGTTAAAACCATAGTTTAACTAAAAAAATTTAGTTGCTAACTAAAAAGTTTAACTAAAAAAATCAGCAATATGCAACTATTTTTCCACAGTGAACATTGAACACTGTCAGCAAAAAAAACATGTTAACACCACATGGTTTTAGCATTAACAGCCTGTGTTTTCAAATTCATACACTACTTACAGTACACATGTAACTGCATGTATGCCAGAACAGTACACATTGCATAGTTTGAAGGTGAAATTGTCATTGACGCTTTGCATTATTACAGTTCACTTAACATCTTTTATTGTGAAAATGTTTGTCGTAAATAGTTGGAAAAAAGTTGGAAAAAGTTTAACTACTTTTTTTAGTTTAGTTAACTAATTTCCAAAATCAGTTCCCAACTTTAGTTAAACTATTTTTTTAGTTGGAAAATAGTTTATTTTAACTAGAAAAAATAGTTTAGTGCCCATCACTGGTCATCTGTCAGTACTTCGCTAAATGTTCAAAGATTACATCTTGACCTCGATCGTTACTGAGTGTAATAAGTAGGCATGTACTGCATTAGTTAAGAAAGTACGAAGGTACTTTTGTTACCATACTGGGCGCTCTATGGTTGTGGTAAACGATACTGGGCATGTAAGTGTATAGATGGTGATTAACTTATCGCAAGTAAACCAAAAACTGTGTGTGAATTCTCTTTTATTTATGTTTTTTGTAGTTCCCTGCAATATAGCGCACAAATCTTGCTCTTATTTTAACCTATTTGCTAAATAAGTCATATTTATATGGAGGATATTTTGCAGTGAAGCTGTTCTGTTATAACCTGGAACCTCTCTCTCATTTGTGGCGTTATCGCTCAAGATATGAATCAATAGTTTGTTCTAAGCCAAACGCAATCAGTGCACAGAATCAGTCTATAGATTCAGAAGATACCAGAGACCGCAACGCACGCTACACTCGAGGCCAGGCTAATGCGAGTGAGCTACTTACTTACTTACTTACTTTAATCAGCTCAGGTTGCACAGAGACTGCATTTTACGAAGTCATAGTTAATGGCTTCTATTATGACACCAGACCTTGTGATAATTAAATCATTCACATTTTGCTGCACACGCGTCGGGATTGCAAATGAGGCAACCCCGACTTATCATCACAAGGTATCATCATCACAAGCTGTCACGGCGTTGCAGCCAGTGCAATATATTGTAGGCTATCATGGCATTGCAGCATGCAGTGTGACGGCCATTTGCTAAAAGTAGGAAGCGGTTTGTGTTGACCCCTTACAAATAGCTAATAGATAATTGGTAGCAATGACATTAGACATCGTAAAATAATTCTGTTCTGTGATAGCTTAATGTTAAGCCTCTGAAGTTCTGAACAGTTAGATTTGATTTTTTTTACAAATGAATATGTCGTAGAGAATAGGTCTCCATACTTGAGAGCGATCGGATTACCGAGTAGCCTCTAGCTAGGCCCATCCCTATGAATACGCTGAATACGCCACCGAGTAGGGCCCCTACGATTTCACCGAAAGTTAGGGGGCTCCAAAATCCCAATAATGACATCATACGCCGCATAAGTCTAAATTAAGTATTTAAGTGCAAAGTAGCAAATCCTTAAATATATTGTTTGTGACACATGTGCGCTTGTCAGAGACAAATAAAGGCTACGTACAAGTTTTGGTTCTGTGACGACGACGCAGGTGGATATATTAATACTAAAAAATGACACAGTGATAGAACCTACCCTAAGCCAGCCATGGCCATAGGGAAGGGTTAAGGGTCAGCAAGCTAGGCGACTGCCAAGAGAATTATGGATACTGAAAACCTTACTCTCTGACTCTCTAGGCCTGAAAACTACAACAGACGGTTGTTGAAAGATAGATTTTCTTCTTTGCTAATCCAAAGTGCGAGGAGATTTGATGTGACACGGATAATATATCATCCTACAAGACAGCTGGGCTTAGAGTGGTCGGACATAGAGATCAGAGACAAGGCAACTAACTATTAAGACAGCTGTTATATATATATATATATATATATATATATATATATATATATATATATATATATATATATATATATATATATATATATATATATATATAAACGCGTATATACATAATATCCAGTGAGTAGGCTTTCAGATTGGGAGGAAAAAGAGAGACTAGATCCGTTCATGCAACAATGCAAGTGCACATTAACTGTCGAGACTGCATTTCATGATTATAGGCTAAACAAGTCACTATAGCCTAAATTTGCCCATTAGAAAAATTGACAAACAGAATAGGTAAAAATATCGTAGGCGTACTTTAAAACTTTTGTGGAAATTTATACTTGAAAACTTTTGTGAAAATCAATATGCAAAATGAAATTTAAAAATTCCTCATAAAATTCAAGAAATATTGCCTTGATTGGCTATCAAGCCTGATAGCTTAGGCATCACTTATTCAAACTTATTGTATCGACTTTATAATAAGCAACGCGCATTTTAAAAGAATGATTAGACTAAGAAGATAACTGAACAGGCCTAATCAAGCTATAGAGTATAGTTGTCTAACGATAGCGACGCCCTGTGAAAAAAGATACCATATTGAAGTGAGGTTTATGGAGTATGAACAACCGTTTGTAAATTTTAAAATATCGACCGACTGACTTGTTGATCTGGCAAGGTCTTAGACAGTGCCGGATTTAGACTTGGTGAGGCCCTAAGCTACATGTATATAACGCTTGAATGGCCCTTTGTTAATAATTACAGCAAAAGGTCTCTCAAAACTTGAAACATTGTATGCCTTGTAATTATTTAATAGCATGAACGGGTGTCATGTTTAATCTATTGCAAGACAGTTCAGTGTCGCAAAGAATTTTACCACTCACACTTTTTATCCGCTCTGCGTAGTTGGCGCCAACTCAGACGAGATGGAATTTGCTCCACAAGCAGTTTGAAAAGGTTGTACATAATATATTTTAGTGACAGCTGTTGCCGGAAATCATTTTCCAGAGAATATACAGATTTGTTCACAATAACTACATAATGTCTACATTATAAAAAATATAATAATTCGTATAATATTATATTAAATAATTTTACACGAAATAGTCCTTGTTGTTTAGCCAATACAGTGACGGCCTTAGGATATTTTGGGCCCCGTACAGAACATAGGCCTACTGTACGGGCCCCCAAGTCAAATTGTATTTCATTGCCAATCATTTTATTTTAGTAGATTGTTAACAAGTACAAAAAGCCATATTTAACTAAATACGAGAATTCTGGGATATAGAGAAAGTTGACTTTTATTTTATTGACAAAAGAGAAGATTTAATCGAAACCAAAATATTATTATTAGGGTGTCTTGTTCATGTTAATTTTCTGTGATATTTTCGGGCCCCTAAGTTGCGGGCCCCGTGCGACCGCACGGTTCGCACGCCCCTAAGGCCGGCACTGGCCAATACGTTTATTATAGAAAAGAGTATATATAATTATAGGTAAATTGTGCAGAAGACAGCATCTATAGTAAGGTTTGGAAAGTATTGACGCTTGAATGATGGCTGTTATACATGTGTCATTTGCACTGTATTGCCGTGAACACTCATTCTTAAGTTGTGAAATGTTTACATTTATAATATGCAAATCATATTCACACGGCATTGCTTCACGTTCTTCTGTAATCTACATCGCATTGAATATTGCAAAACTATACTCAACAACTAACTCTAAAGACACAATTATCTACTCGTCATAGTTTTGTTCCGCTAGCTAGTACCGTTGATAGAACCAAGAGGCTACTAACAGAGTCATTCTTCTGATATATTAGTCTCTACATTACTCCTACTTTAACTACTTTATTCAATGTCTTTGTTCGGTACACCTTTTTACAGTTATTGCTTATATATATGGATGCAATAACTGTTCATTAAATATTTATATATCATATATCTTTATATCTTCTTGTATGTCAAATCATATATCTCATATAAGACTCTGTGGCCAAGTCTTACGACTTCGTAAGCTGTTTGTTACTTAACAGCATTACTTCAACCTCCAGATAATCAGCTTCAATAATTTAAGATGAAAGTTTCTGCTTTCATAGCCAGTCTTGCTAAGTTCGCTGAATTTAGTCTTTCGTTCGAAGCGGTGTAACGTAGACCGATTACTTCAACGAAGATCTGATTGGCGAACTATCACGTCCTGAAAATTAACACCAAGATCTCGCTAGCATTTGATTCTTCAAGGCTTGGGCCTAATCCGAATAACGACAGTGTAGAAATAAATTAATTTAAATGGAAAATTATCGATCTATAGATTTGGCCTATGCACTGCATCAAGAAAAGTTAAAAGCTCTACTTTCCTTCAGAGGAAGTAAAATCACTGCTAACAGAAATGTTTAGAGTCCGTAGGAATTGAAAAGATTATGTCCGTAGGAATGTAAAAGATTATAAGTTCTTGTTAAAATAGCTAGGCACCAGAGGCGCCGCCAGCGTGACGCACTGGACGCACGTGCGTCCACCCACAAAATCAAATCCACACAAGGAATAGGAATCGCATAGATATTTTTGACAATTTCACTGTGTAAGTTTGGTTTACCATACAGTATGTATAAATAATATCATATGATATCATATGCTTGTGTTATATTGTACTTGTATGAGTCACTCTGTAGGCCTACTTGTATGAGTCATTTTCAGTGTATGACTACGAGTGGCAGACAGGAAACGGGTGAGGATAGGAGGAGACGGGAGGAGTGTGCGTCCAATTTTTTAAAGCCTGGCGGCGCCCCTGCTAGGCACAGAGGACTAGGCCTAGCAATTCTGCCTCAACAGACATCATACAACCTATAGGCTATCGTTAAATTTGTCCTTAAAAAGTTGTTTCGAAATCGTTCAAATATTCGCGTGTTAATGGGTCTAAATGCAATACCATAAATTCGTATCTTAGTATGAAAGTTGGAATATTGAATTGGGCATTCGTTATAAAATCCTGTCTCAGTTTATTGGGTGCATTGCTTTTGAGTTGCCTTTGCACTCGCCAGTTGCGTTTAACAAACTCAGTCACGATCAAGACCTTTCAGCGGTTCCGAGAATCCCAGGTCACTCTTAGAACCATGCCCCAGTCTTGAAACGTGGTTCAGAGATCATAAGCAAATATTAATTCAGCGTATGCGATTTGCATCATATAGAAACAGTTAATGCCGCAAAATCAACCGAATTCAACGATTGTTAGGCCTAGACTTAAAATTTTGTGGAAAAGCAGTAGGCCTATATTAAATAAATAACTATAATTAATTAATAAAGGAAAAACTTTTTAAAAATCTGAGGTCCATTCTGTATGTGACAAATTGTCTGTGTGACTTCCTTCTGATAACCTCTTGCTATGATTAATTAACTTAAGTAGACCTGTTATTTATTAGGTCACTGCTCGACAGCGTCACTTACGTGGACTGGATCCGTCAGCCAGTCGTCTGGGGCTGGGCGACCGACTGCTGGTCCTGTACGATCCAAACGTCGTTGGACTGGGCGAACGAGTAGGACTGCGGCTCCTACGTGGACTCTGGAATCCAAAAATATAAACAGTCCATAAAATATAGAAACATACAAATAGCCTACTGATGCATAATGCAGACCTGAAACAGTTCTTGAAACTTGCGAAGCGTTTTCTTTTCAATAAAGGTGCAAAATCACGTGATCACGTGGAGTCATCCGAAGACAAAAATGGAAGACACTGAAATCCTGGAAACTGACCCGATTTCGATTTCTAGAAGAACTAATTAAGACTTTTGAACAGAGAAGAAACTGTTAAGACGTCACATGTACAATGGAGAGAAGCATTGTCAATATGGTTGACTCAATAAGACAGCGACGCTTTACAAAATGCCACTGTGACTTTCGTCTGGTTTAATATGCTCTTGATAAATTATAGGTCTACTCTTGATTAATATTAGGCATCAGTCGGATGACATAGGCCTATACTCACGAGTGTTCCTGCCTTGGCAGTGTAAGCCTCGCCTTTGGAGACGACTCGCTTTCCCTGCACCAGACAAGGCCAGACATGGAAGAGAACAAGTGCAGCGCTGACGTCGGAATCAAAACTGCGACGATATCTGTACAAATACACAATGGCATTGTCAGTTCAATCCTTCACGACTTCTCGGCTCACCATTCTGACCGTGTTTCAGCCTTTCTTCGTTATAATACTTCACTTCCAGACACCTTTACTCAACACCAAATATATAGGCTATCTCGCCAATCAATGTAGACCTAATATATCTCTTTATCACAATAATTCTTTAGCCTCTATTTGTAACTGACAGCAGATTTCTGCTCGCATAAGCAGGGGCATCTATTCCCTCCGAAGTCATTGGAGCAACTTACCCTCCTCTCCCCTCCTCTTCCATCGTCTCCCTTCCCTCCCCCTCCCGTTAATGATGGCATACACACTGACAGATCTTCCCCCTCTATTTCTTGGATGGACCATTTGCTCCAAGGTTTCCATGTTGTATACGCCCCTGCCAGTTGAAAGAATCCGTTTCTTGTTTTTGTCCTGTAGTCGCGTCGACTTACTTGGATGCGTCGTAGAGTTCATATTCGCTGGCAGGTGACGTTTCGAGAGGGCGTGGCAGCGCGGAAAGAGACCAGGCCAGACGACACGCCTCACGAATAAACGACTGAAGCACTATCAAAGACACGCCGTCTGGAAGTTCAGCGCGACGATCCAGGTTACGAACTACATCCTATACAACGCATTACGAAGACACTCCTGATTATGAGAACGTAGCGACATGACTGACTGAGTAACTAACTGACTGACTAACTGACTGCCTGACTGACTGACTGATTTACAGCCTAACTTACTAATTAACTAACTGATTGACTGACTGACTAACTGACTGAGTGACTGAGTGACTGACTAACTGACTGACTAACTGACTGAGTGACTGAGTAACTGACTGACTGACTGACTAACTGACTGACAGACTAATTTACTAATTAACTAACTGATAGACTGACCGATCGACCGTTACATAATATAATAGGCATACATACGTATTATCATTGCAGTCATCGGATGCCAAAAACCATATAATTCACTTGTGAGGCTGAATGATACTATTTAAAACTAATCAACCTATGGCAAAGGAATAGAACCACCTGTTTTCCAATCCTTTATCAACATTCCGAAAGCATGAGCACGGCCTTCTTGATTAAGCAAATCGCATCATAAGTTGGAATATACGGAACGCTTAGTCACGCTGAGAAAGGTTGTGAAATGAATTCAGGTCGTCCAAGGGATTTCATTGATTGGCATTCATTTGATATGTATGCATTTGTGTTGTATGGCATTTACATTAAGAAACGGAAACCTTTGAAGACCAGATTACGAATGAGGAGAACATTCTACAGATCCGTTAATTCAGTCGCTGTCGAAGTTCAGCATGTATAGATCAAACACTTATAGCGGTATGTTCTACATGTGCAGAGTAAGTCTGTTGGTCGGAGAAGTTAAGTACGCTTGGCAAACATATAGAGCAATGCAGAGGCACTTCAGCAGTGTAGAACTTACGGTCTGTGCATAGACTATATACTTTTAATCAAGCGCCTGAGCCTATATGCGTGGTCATGAAAGCGTACTGGACATATTGACAAACTTGTATACATGGCAAAGTCTGCTGAGAAGAATTCCGTTTTTCCATCGCAGCATGTTTCGGTAATGCCTTTCTGTCGCATGTGGAATCTCTTATCCTGCTTATGTATATTTAATGATGCGTGCATGCTTTGACATTAAACACTTGCACAGAAGCGTGATTCAGTTAATGCACTTCTTATTCCACGGACATTTCGTACTGCAGGTGTTCACTCCTATGCCATCCTGCATTCAAAGTATGAGGACTTACAACCGATTATGAATCAGTCATAAAATTTGTAAATCAACTGATCAGTAATATAGTCTTTCATAATCAATCAGTTAGTCAATCCTTGATTACCATCACTGGCGGCGATCTTGTTTGACAGGTGGGATGGGGGAGGGGCACACTTTAGAACTGATCTGGTCAAAAAAGAGTTTTGAACTGATCTGGTCAAAAAGAGGTTAAAAAAATTAACGTGCCAGAATAAAACTGTTGACTTTATTTGGTGTTTCTTCAAAATGTGGGGGTCGAATGCATGGTGGGGGTCTTGTCCCCCTCGACCCTCGGGATCGCCGCCCATGATTACCATCATACATAATCTTGTTGGATCAACCAGACATACTCGCTGTTGCTATAGTCTTCTGACTAAAATCCGGCTCAACGTCTGTATAGAATGTATACTTACGGACACCATTTCCGAGAGGTTGTAGAGGTCTGGATTGCGGTTGACGTAGTCCTGTACGGCCTCTTCCAGTGTTCCTGGACCTGAGTGGACAGAGGACAACGTTGATCGGATTCTCATCTTGAAATTGATGAACGCCAACCGAGCGACGATGAAGGACTCCTATAGCGCCAGAGACATAGAGAAGAGAGACACGCAAACATGTAGACCTCCTATGTTAAATTCAGTGATAACAGTCGAAATAATTATGATGCTCATAGGATTCAATTTCGTCCGGGATTTTTTTCCCATTTTGTCGTGTGAATTATACTGTTGAGCTGACTAACGAAGTCCGCGAAGAAGAGCGTCCGTCGTTTTCTTGGATGCTGTTGTTTGGTTTTGAGCTATACATACAGCCGAAATGTCTTTAAACAGGATCGCTGATTTACTATAATCATAGACTCGAAAACCTGAAACCTGGCCTGACCTAGTTGCTTGATATGGCATTGGTCACCTGACTTGACCTGACCTGACCTTGTCGTATAGCTATAAGCTTATGTCTCGTCTTAGTTCGTGTATACCTGCATGGCACGGAAGATGATTTTCTTGTTGGTTTCTTGGTCGTCGGAGTATTGTCGCAAGATGTCGAGAGCATTCAGTCGATCGCGAATGAACATGTCGTCAAATCGAGCGACGAGTCTCTGCTGTCGATACTTCTGGACGATTCCATGAGGAGAATCATCGGAAGGAGATCCCTTATCGAGGTCCAGAGCGTCCAAAGCCTCTCCAGTTCCAAAACCATCACTGATAAGACCACCAAAAGAGGGAGACAGAGGCCTCATGCTCAGCGACGCAGGAAGGCTCTTCAGTCCATCGGCATCTCTGCATCATATATATATATATATATATATATATATATATATATATATATATATATATATATATATATATATATATATATATATATATATATATATATATATATATATATGTATGCTCAAGATGGCTTATCCACCATAGACTGTCCCAATGACTCACTGGACTGACTTTCTGTAATTGCCCCGACTAGGGATTGGTTTTGGCGCGCTTAACGTTGATAGAGATCGGCGCTATAGAAGTTGTTATTATATATATATGTGTGTGTGGTGTATGTGTGTGTACTGTATATATATATATATATATAATAACAACTTCTATAGCGCCGATCTCTATCAACGTTTAGCGCGCCAAAACCAATCCCTATAGTCGGGGCAATTACAGAAAGTCAGTCCAGTGAGTCACTGGGACAGTCTATGGTGGATAAGCCATCTTGAGTATATCAGTTAAGATGCCACTGGGTGACGTGCTGATATTAAGGTGGATTTCATTTTGGCAAAGGTTTCGTCTCAAATGTGATTGTATTGTGCACGAAAGGGGCGATCTAATCATCCGCGTCTGATTTCTAAGACAATTCGACTTCTGTGTTATTAAGAAAGTTGAATGAAATTTAGATTACGGCATCATAAATTAAAAACCTCACATGTAGTTGAATATTTACAGTCTTTTATATCGAACCACCAATGTCACATTCGATCGCTTTGTTCGTTTCTTATCTCGCCATCCATGCACTCTGTCTGCCTGTCTGTCTGTCTTTCTCTGTAAATGTCTCTCTGTCTTTCTAGATGTCTCCATCTGTCTCTGTTGCATTTTGCACCCGATTTCTTCCTTTCTCCACTCTTTCGACCTTTTACATTAGGCCTGGGCCTACTATGATTAAATTATGAGCCATTGAACGGGAGGCCTACAGGAAGTTCCATACGTGCAAGAAGGTTAATAATTTAGAACTCGTGCTAGGCATACGACTGCCTTCTTTGAGGCATATTTGTTCCAAGAAAAGTTCAGAATCGCTGCTATTAATAATGGATGAAAACCGTGGATCAGATGAGTTCAAGCAAATATACAGACGGGATTCCCGTAGGCCAAACGATCCATATTTGACCTATGTAGAGTATGCAAAGCGCTATCTAGGCTTTAAGTATTAATTGGTACTCTGCACGAAATCAGATCATTAGCTTGCAGTTTTATCAAAGTTGAGGTCCATATGCAATTAGAAAATATAAAAGTCTATTTACAGCGCAAATTCCGCCTTAACTCTTATGGAATAAAGCTAGCAAGATGTCAATATGTCAATAATTAATTATTAGATTGCGTATAATAGTCTACTTATAGTGTGTATGCATATATGCTATATATTGGCCTATACACTATATATAGGCCTATAATGGTATACAGGGTATTATTATTGTCCCTTATAGGCCTATTTGTTACGAGGCTCTATGCAGACTTCTAAATTATAGAAAATGTCTGTATATAGATATTACTTTAATGTGAGGCTTACATAAAGAAGAAACATGCGTTAATGAACAGAAGTTCTGTTGTAGTTTAGTTTAACAGGTGGTTGAACGAACCCATTGAGGAGTGTGCTCTTGGGGACGGCCACAGTGAGTCGTATCAGTTCGTCTCTGAGGCGCCGGACTTCTCGTTCGTAGGAGTCGACCAGATGACTTCGTGATCGTAAGACGACCAATTCCCCCTCCATCACATTCAACCTGGAAACCCCCCCCCCAACGCATTCACCGTATTATAAGTCACATAAGGTGAATTAATAAATTATAAAAATAATTATACATAGGGGTCTAGAGTTTACGCAATTACACTATTATTAATTATAGATCTAGAGTTAATAATGTCTTAGGACTTCGTGACTTCAACTTTGATTGGGTTTCTTTTCCAGCCTGGGTCCAATTTAAAGCTATTGCACTCGTACACAAAACGTCTCAGGTCGACAAAGGATGGCCTTATCCTTTCAAGGTTTTCATTTGGTGTCTGCAGGCTTTAGGCTGCCTACAACCTAAGTGATTGCCTTTGAAACCCTTGGTCCTGTGAATGCCGAAAGTGCAGAATTCCTCTCCGAGTTGGATCATCGCATTAGTAGCTGTCTCTGGAGATAGACGCGACATTAACTTTCTTTTCCAGTGTCTCTCCACCTGTGTCCAACTCCACAATGCCATAACGTACAGAGGAAAATCTTCAAACGGCTGTAAAAAGTACTAATCTAATCTAAACTACTGACTTCTATAGCGCCGTAATCATATTGTCCAAGACATCAGTCGGTGGTCGCTTCGAATACAATCGCATTCATAAAAAATCATAATCCAATAAAATCAGAGAAACCAGAAGCAAGCTAAATTAGATGACCTGGGACGATAACTGTTGGCATCTTGAGCAAGTCTTTCATTCACAATTGCTCAGCGCCGTCTATTGTTGCTTTGTCATTAGATATTGGCGCTAAATAAATGTGTAATAGTAAATACATAGATGGAGTTATTTGTGCAATAATCAAACGAATGTGATTACTCTGAATCGACAATCAATAACATGAAAAATGGATACGAAAAGTACGTTTTATGATTACAGATATATTGATGAAATAGACAAGTACAAAATGAAATGCTATGTTTCGCCATAGTGGCAATTACATAAGCTATATGTTGGGGAATTACTAAGCACGTTTTGGAAGTAGATACGCATGACTGACTTGTTCCTCAGCTGCTGCAGCTCATTGTCTGCGAACATCTTGTCACTCGTCGAGTTACGCTTCACTGATTCCAACTCTATGTCCTTTTCCGTCAATCTGCGGTGACAACAATCGAAATAATCCATCATCAGGTTTTTATGTGTTTATGTCTGTGTGTTTCATGCTTGTATATACGTGTATGATGACCTGGGTGTGTATGTATGTGTGCATTAGTATGTTTGCATGTTTGTACGTATGTATATATATGTAGGCCTACATGTTTGATGTTTATATGCATGTATACGCAGGCCCGGTTCGTCTGTTAGGCAAACTGGGCAACGGCCCAGGGCCGCCGATTTTTAAGGGCCACTAATTTTCGATTTTTCAAAAATTATTTAATTATTATTTGCTAGATGGAAATATTATAGTGTTGATTTATAGTGTTGGTGTTATAAATCTCGCGCAGGTGTAACCGTGAATTGCTAAAATAAAGGTCATGACATTCATTTGTCAGGCGAATGACCAAAAAAAGATCATCAACTTCTTTTGTAAGATGAAATTCCAAAAAAGATGGACGAAATGACCACAACGAAAATCTAAAAATTTTTGAGGGTTTGCTCAGGCCGCCGGTTTGCCGGTTTGCCTAGGGCCGCCAAATGTCTTGAGCCAGGCCTGTGTATACGTATATATGCATGCATGAATGCATGCATGTATGTATATATGTTTATATATACATGTATGCATGTAAGCTGAAAATTTAGATGTACTCATTGTTGAGCGCTATCAATCAGTTCATTGAACACCAACAATAACAATCGATATTACAGTCACTCAAAGAAAGCATCAGTAGGCATTCAAAGGTGAGACCAGAACGGAAAACAAATCCCGCTAACAGGGTCATAGTGGTACATATATATATATATATAGGCCTACAGTATGCGCAATCAGATCATTCATTATTTTGTCAAGAGCCGTTTAACTTCTGCAATATTTTTGGCCAGGGGCGTCTACACCATAGAAACCTTGGAGCAAATGCTCCATCCAAGAAATAGGGGGAAGATCTGTAAGCGTATATGCCATCATTTACGGGGGGGGAGGAACGGGAAAGGGGAAGAGGAGGGAAGGGAGGGGAAGTTGCTCCAATGACTTAGGGGGGATAGACGCCCCTAGCTGGAACTGTTCGTTTCGAATGATAAGCAGCAATACTCAAAAATTACAATTAATTTAACTTTCTATTATTAATATTACTATTATTATTGTTATTATATGAAGATTTGTAAAGCGCAAGTTAATGTAACTAAATACACCGCATGTGCAATTACTGTAATAAGTTACGAAGCATTTTATGTTCAACTACA
This sequence comes from Allolobophora icterica, assembly GCA_963556255.1. Taxonomy (NCBI): domain Eukaryota; kingdom Metazoa; phylum Annelida; class Clitellata; order Crassiclitellata; family Lumbricidae; genus Allolobophora; species Allolobophora icterica. The sequence goes on along the minus strand of OY744602.1, from coordinate 64,573,839 downwards.
ACTCTGGTAATAGAAGAAATGTGCCATGGACGCTAAATTACTTACTCACTTTCCGAATAAACACGAATAGTAACGACCTAAGTAACGACGTAGGCCCTATAATTTATGTAAGACGTCATCGTTTTATCCGATTGTTTATCCGATGACGTCATTTTTGGACACTTTCGCGTCGTGGAAACGCGTTGATGAGTTTAATTTGGAAAATCGACTTACAAAAGATGGGACGAATTCACAGAAAATCGTTACTAGTTGTCGATCAGAATAGAACATTTGAAACTCGATGAAAGAATTGTTTCTTCCGAAGAATAAAAATCGAATAGGATCATAAGATCAACGAAAATCATCGATCAGAAATTCGAAATCAAGCGAAAGAATTGCAAAAGCCAAGCGTTACTGGTTGATCGACACATCGAAGCTACACGTAAGAATTAATTGTTTCGTTTTATGACACAAATTGATAAATGAAATGTTTATATAGGCCTTAAACCCATTTGATCGATTGATAGATCAAAAAGTCTAATCTAATCTGCGGACTTTTCTCCGTTATCATAATTCACAACGTTATCACACTGCGCAAATCTAAGCATTGCGCAGTTGGTGGCACGCGACAACGACGGACTAGTGCGTTCCGTGGAGGGAAACGAACATCATGTTCTTCGGGGGCTATTTCTACCAGTTGCTTAGAGGAATTAGAATCATCGCCCAAGTTCTCACCACCTTGAACTCCCCAGTAGGGATGATAGGAACTTTATTCCCAGAGCCCTATTTGCTATTATCTATAGCCATCCATAATCTCCACCAATTATGCTACATCAGTCTGTGACACTGTGTGTTGTGACAAAAATCGCTATATTTATTATTCTGATGTGATTGATTCCCAAGTTAATGTACCTGGCTGCGGTGTGCCATCCAGTTTCTTTTGATAAACGAGTATACATAAATGTCATCATAATGTGACAACGGTCGACGCTTTACGCAAACCCTTATTGGAAAAGCGTAACCAGCCGAGATCGATCCTTTAAGCTTCTGTTTAACGACGCTGTCATAACAGAGATGATTATCGTTTACCTCCTCCTTTCTCCAGGCTTGGAATTGGCATTACCAAAGTACAGGCAGTGGCGGAGTTTGATCGATCCGTAAGATCCCGTGACGTAAATAGGTCCAAGTAGCTTAGGTCAAAGATGTTCGGTATGAAAGGATAGGGATTTCATTTTCTTAGGCACCTTTCTCTCCATTTCCGTCTCATCGTCCCACATATTATACGGTGTATGGTCAGTGGACCCATTGTTGCAGAGTTGACCAGGTCGCGCAAATGTCGAAACAAATTTCTGCCTTGGCTTGGATAATTGGATTTGAACCCCCGACCTTTCGATTGACGGTCTGGTACACTAATCACTAGACCATCACGTATCACAAGCGTAAACCTATTATGCTGGCCTAATGTATTGTTGTGATAATTATATCGACTCGCTTAACTTTCTTCTGTAGATCACATGCGTCCGATTCTACGATTCTAATGATTCTACAATTCTAATGATTCTACAATTCTAATGACTCTACGATTCTAATGATTCTACGATTCTAGTGATTCTACGATTCTAATGATTCTACAATTCGATGATTCTACTGTTCTACTGATTCTACGATTCGAGTCTGATGATTCCGCTGATTCTACGATTCTACTGAATCTACGATTCTACTGAAATGCCAATTCACCGCATATGAACTCGGTCGCCTCTGTCTGTGTGTGTGTGTGGGTGTGTGTGTGTGTGTAGGTGTGTGTGTGTGTAGGTGTGTGTGTGTGTGTGTGTAGGTGTGTGTGTGTGTGTGTGTGTGTGTGTGTAGGTGTGTGTGTAGGTGTGTGTGTGGGTGTGTGTGTAGGTGTGTGTTAGTCGTAGTACCCCATGGAGCCCCTGGCGTGGCGTAAAACCCCGTAAGCTCCATGGGGTACTACGACTAACACACACTAGGACTTGGTTTGCGGGGGTTTAAGCCGCGCCAGTGATCCAACAGACCCATGGAGCCCCTGGCGTGGCGTAAAACCCCGTAAGCTCCATGGGTCTGTTGGGTCACCGGCACGGCGTAAACCCCGTAAACCAAGTCCTAGTGTGTGTGTGTGTTGTATGGGTGTGGTGTGTGTGAGTGTGTGCGTGTGCGTGCTTGCGTGCGTGCGTGCGTGCGTGCGTGCGTGCGTGCGTGTGTGTGTGTGTGTGTGTGTGTGTGGGTCGCAAGGCGGAGAATGGAAGGCAGAAGGGATGATCGAAAGTCTCAGAATTCAGGATCACGATCATGAGCGTCAATAACTGGACGGAAAACGAGGAAGCAAGAAAAGAAATGAAAAATTGGATAATGTGCGACCCCGCTGTAACGAAACAAAACCCGCATATACATGTAGTCTTTTTAAAGTTATCAATGAACCGCTTTGCAAACCAGTTCTCTGCCCGTTCTCTGATCAGATCAGACTAGATGACTAGAGGTAGAAACAGCATGAACAAAATATTAACATGTGCAAAACTGTCTAATGTCAGACGAACACTAGTATAGATTAACGTTGCAAGACATTTTCACTGCAAACTCTTCAATAATGTTAAACCGAATATACTTGCTGAAATTATGAGCTAATTATAATAATTATTATTTTATGATAGAAAAAGAATCTTGCAAAATCAGTTACTTTGTTGCCGCATTTGCTAATAATCATAATCTGACACTGAATTGTCATATTCATATCATAATCATGCTACATGTAGGCCTAATCAGTATCAGTTTAAAATCCTCCACTTTTGATAAACTGTAGGGCTGTTTAGCTATACATTGGTTAAAGCGTACGGCTATAGGCGTCTCTGTGTGCGACGATGCGACTACGCGGTGGCGTATAGCTATGTAGATTGTAGACTGTAGAGGGATGGTGCGGCCGCATCGCGTGCGATGTATTTTTATAAGGGACTGCTAAAAGGGCGGCAAACTGAGGTGCTTAAGACAATTCTATCACCACCCTGTAATTTCAATGGTCATTACGTGACGACAACGAGCCTAGACCCAAAAGCGCCAGATTTGGCCGCTGAGAAACATCAGACTCGATATACTGTCGAGTTTTAACTCAAGTTAAACTGACCCGAGCTATCTGCCTGTCTATAAAAACCCATGCGCCGAGCAGCCTATTACGTATTTAAGCTACGTGTATAGACCGACAACCGCTGTCAAAGCTTTTCTGGTTTTTATTCGACACACTGACACTCCTCATTCCTCTCTCTCTCTCTCACTCGTTGATTCAGGATAGCACATAGCGCGTGTCAGATTAAAGCCTCATTCACTGGTGTAAACTTGTGGCCAGAGGCGTCTATTAACTTAAGAAGACCGGCCGTTACATATATTTTATTCTCTCCGAACTTCAGCCAAAAACCACTTCTGTCTTTTAGGACTGCACTCTACCAGAGCTTGAACGATGAATGTTTAACTACTTGCTACGACATTATAGTTGAGGTTAATCGATAGTCCTACCTATACAGCAGATGCCTATCTTCGTCTTAGATGACCTTACGGCATATAGGCCTATATATACTTACTCCAGTTTGAGCTGATGAGCCTCGTCCTTGAAGGAGTGTAGGTCAGCCTCGAGGTCATCGATTGACCTCTCGTACACGTCCTTCAGATCGACAAGTTCGCGGTCCTTGGCCGCTGCTTCGGAAAGAGCCTTGAGGGTGGCATCGACCGATCCAATGTAGGGTGAAGGGGTAAGGATCCCGTGACCCAACCAAGGCAACAGACGGGCCTTGATGGCCGCCATCCCTCCGTACGTGCTACCTAAACACAACGCCGTCCAATATTCAAAGGCCTTCATGCAATAACCTATAGCGCTATTCTTATAAAATCAATCAATCAATCAATCAATCAATCAATCAATGTGTTTATTGATTCATCAATCATTATACAAACAAACACATTAGGTAGAAAATAGTACTCTTTGTAGCAAAATTCATTTCATTCATTTCATTTACGGAACATTTATATAGCGCCCCTTCAAGGCTGTCTACTCAGGAGCGCTCCCAGTTCAGCCACGGCTAAAGAGAACAGTCTTCAAATTAGTATAAAAAGTAGTAGAGTGATCTATAGGGACCAGACGGAGCGCTATTGGAAGCCAATTCCAGATCATAGGACCAGCAACAGAGAAGGAGCGGCACTGCATGATTGCGGTACGCGAGCGAGGGACCATGAGTACAGCTTGATCAGCTGATCGAAGGTTAGATCGCCGCTGGACAACAGATGTAGGGCGACAGAAACCCTGTAAGTATAGGGGCGCTAGTCCCTCCAAGCAGCGCCTAACAAGCGCAGAAACCCTATATGTGATTCGTAGTGGGAATGGAAGCCAGTGCAACACATCCCTCATAAATTCTGAAACCCGGCCATATTTAGGAATACGGCCAATCAGGCGCGCAGCTACGCGGAGAACCCGATCCAGGCACCCAACCCGAACAGCTGGGAGGCCAGCATAAAGGGCACTACAATAATCAAGCCGGGAGACTACAAATGCATGTACAAGGGTAGAGGCAGCCCCTTGGGACAAAGACCGCGACACCACTCTAAGCTGGCGCAGCTGATAGTAGCAATTGCGACAGAGGAGGTTAATGTGGCGGGTGAACGTGAGTTCCTGATCCAGGGTAACGCCAAGGTCGCGTACAGAAGAGGCAAAAGAGACCCGAGGGAACTCAAGGGCTAGAGCCTCAAGGTTAATTTTTGCTAGTTGCTGACGCGTAAAAATGCTGCCATATATATAGAAATTATAGATGTCCATTGCAGTCAGCGCGCAGTATACGCCCTATGCATTATATCTGGCTCGTGCCCTATTAACTACAGGGGAAGTACCGAAGTACGCCGCAAAAAATGTACTGTTTGCATTTGTAAGTTACAAGTAGGCCTAAAGCTACACCAGAAGACCTAACCTATACATCCAGTGAAAAAGCCACAAAGTCTATCCCATTGTAATATTTGTCCGGCTCAAATTTCAAGAACATAAATGATCGCCAATGGATTGTGTTTATAGGACACGTGAATGGTATCCGTATATCTAGTGTAGTTGAGGTGCTTGGGAAAAGAGCCACTTACCTAGCAAATGGGTTGGGCATGTATCCAATTCTATTCGTCAAAATATCGAGGGGAGGTTTCAAAGCGTCTTGATAATGTCTGTTATTTGAAGAATTAGACTTATTTAGTGTATCCAGTTATGATCGTCTCTTATAATATATGACACAAGGTATAGGCCTAAGAGGATAATATGATAGATAGGATAGGACCAAATAGGATGGTGCAAGATCGAAGAGAAAATATATAAAAGTATGTTGTAATGGCAGAAAGAAGATAAGAATAGATTTAGACAGATTATCACCTACGTAGGTTCATAGTGCTATAAGCGGGATTAATTAATTAAGGCTGATGAATGCATAGTTTATTTGTAAGAACCTTCAGCGGCTGAGATGTGAAGGATGCGGAAGAGCTGAGCTTGAATTCGAGAATTTAATTCAATTACTTCAAGGCATCGATCGACATTCTGGTCACAAGTGTTCAGCTGCAAACAAGAAACAGTCGTCCATTTAGTCAAACTGTCGGTTGGCTATACAACTTTCATAACATAATCCTAAGTGCATAAAATGCAGACGCCTTAAACAGTATCGCAACTGATTCCAAAAAATCACTGTCATACGCATCTAAATCCATTAAAAAAGGGCCGCAGCAGAAATATTAGAGGGAGAAATATGCAAATGAACCTGGACCACATTGTTTACCATGTCACTCTGTCTGACGCATGCATGAATGTATGTATGTAGGCCTATGTATGTATGTATGTATGTATGTATGTATGTATGTATGTATGTATGTATGTATGTATGTATGTATGTATGTATGTATGTATGTATGTATGTATGTATGTATGTATGTTTGCATGTACTGTATGTATGTACGTACGTATGTATGTATGTATGTATGTATGTATGTATGTATGTATGTATGCATGCATGCATTCCTGTATGTATGTATGTATGTATGTATGTATGTATGTATGTATGTATGTATGTATGTATGTATGTATGTATGTATGTATGTATGTATGTATGTATGTATGTATGTACATATATGTTTATGTCAGTATTATAATTGTAATCGAGCATTTCTTAAAGCCCCACTCAACGATTTCAGGGGGGCTGCCGACCCAAGTCAGTGCTATAGCTAACAAATAAAATGGACTTCAGGTGTTCGGACAGAGGAAAAGAAAGGCTGAGGAGCTCAAGCCGGAATTCCTGCGGAAGGCGGTTCCAACTGCATGGAGGGACAACACAGGCAAAGATTCTAGATTGAGCAGTGGCCCCGATCATGCGGGAAGAACCAGTGGATGCGCTGGGGCACAGGAAGCCAGTGGAGAGAGTCCAGAATGAAGACAGATATATGTTGGCTAACCGCGGGAGACCACCAATAAGGCAGGCGGGCAGCAGCATTAAGGACTGACTGGAGCTTGGAAAGGTGAGAAAGGTTAGAGAAGAGAGACCAACGTGGACAGTGTTGTCAGCGTCGACCATATAGACATAGTACAGATCAGCTCGTATGGACGAAAGTGGCGACAGCCTAAGGAGAAAGCCAGTGACGGATGGTGCGGAATTAACGTAGGCTAGGTGATAAAGGCTTGCACGAGAGATTGACATGATCAGAAAGTGAGAGCTGGATCCAATTAGGCCTATAATGCCCAGATCACGGTATGCGTGTACGTGTATATTATGTATTATTTATTTGCATATATGTACGTGCATGTATGTATGGATTATGTATGTCTGTATGGATAGATAGGTGAATAGTTGGATGTTTGGATGGATGGATGGAGCAATGAATGTGTAGTGTTTCGGATAATTAAATAGATGTGATAAAAACTGACATTAACTGAAGTACACAGTAGGACCTACTTCAAGAGGCACGTGAGATCCGAAATGTAGTGATCTATGGTAGTCAGAGGGGCATATTATTACTGTTTCGTATCTTTTGTAAAGCCACAGACTAGTAACATATCAATCAGTGGTGCTTAGCAGCCATGACTGAAGGACTTGCTTCGTGTCTGAAGGACTTGCTTAGGGTAGGATGGGGTTAGTTGGTCATAGGAGTTTGTTGGTCACCCCCTTCCAACGTCTCAATTGCTTGTATGAACTTCTTACTGTCTAGCACAACTCGTTGCCAACGTTAAATTAAGTATTCTAACCATTATCTATTCTATGCTGGAGGTCAAGGACACTTGTGTTGTTGACGAGAAAATTTTACCGCTGAAACCGAAATATTTCGGATTGCAAACATTTCTTTCTCGCTTGAAAACTACGCGTGCGATCCCAAATCGGTATTAGTATGCTAGATAGTTTTTTTTATACTGATTCTAATGCATATAATTTCATTTTGATCGACTGGATCGTTTTTTAGATATTTGAGAAATACTAAAATCACACCCTACGGGGTTAGTTGGACAGCCTATGCATGGGGTTTGTTGGTCCACCGGGGTTCATTATGGGGTTTGTTGGTCCTTGGGGGTTTAGACCCCTAGGCCTACTTGGTTCTATAAACGCCTTCTATCAACCCTCCTCTGAGCACGTCTGGACCGGGAGATCCAACGCCTTCTATCAACCCTCCTCTGAGCACGTCTGGACCGGGAGATCCAACGCCTTCTATCAACCCTCCTCTGAGCACGTCTGGACCGGGAGATCCAACGCCTTCTATCAACCTTCCTGAACTTAACAGTCATTCCTCCATCTTGCCAGCCCAGCACCAACAGAACCGGTCACACACCGCCTCACATCGTGCGCCCATATCCAAAGGCTCCGCCAAGAAAACTGGAAACAAACAAGAGAAAGAGAGGAGAAACCCAGATATTTACAGATACACCAGTTAAGAATCGACTCTTGGCCTTGCAAAATCAAAGAAAGGTTGCAAGGAAAATTGACAGGCCTAAAGTTGGGAGTGGTGTCAGTGCACGGAAAGATGTCAAGATCGGGAAAGCCAGAAAGGGTGCGATGGTAGGCCTACGTATGGGTGACAAGACGATGACAAGAAAGACTAAAATCATAGTGCCCGCTAGGAAGCAACTGAAACTGTCGGAGTTTGGAAGCAACAGCCGGAAGTCAGGAGTGGCGAATGAAAACGACGAATGTTTCTATTGCAATGAGCCGAGCGCTGAATCCATTGACGGCTGGATTCGATGCGACATCTGTTTACGCTGGGCGCATGATGCATGCGCTGGTGTAGAAGATGATGACGATGATTTCACCTGTGAGTTTTGCCGCTAGCCCGGAAGTAAATAAAATACTAGCCTATGCCTATGACTAAGTTGGGCCTGTGCGAACCAAAAACTAGGCTATATGCATTCTAGATAGTTCAATTGCAACAACCTCTAGGTCTGTTACATTAAGACCAACAAACCCCATACGATGGACCAACAAACCCCGCAAGGGGGTTAGTTGGTTTTTTCTAAGGGGGTGCATTTTGGGCTTAATTCTCCAAATTTATGTTGAGCACTGTAAAATTTATATGTCAACAATTGATCCTGACATGTTACCACACAATGTTAAAATGTTTGTTTGTTAATAAATTTAACGCTAACTGTGAAATGAGCTATTTTTTGAAAAGTGGACCAACTAACCCCACCCTACCCTACATACCGACCATTTCAGGAGCAGAAGTGTCGACATTTTTTCGGGTCCTTCCTTTGGAGACGATAACCTACTTAGATGACACACGATGTGCTTTTGATGGATGACAAGTCGAGTGGAACTAAGTGTCGTCGACATAATGATGAAACCGTACCCCAAGAAGAATGAATTGACCCCGTTCTTGACCTGGGGTCAATTCGTCTGAGTGGATGATTCGTAGAATAAGCAGACACTTAATCAGAGGTCGAGTGAGGATCCCCGTGTCTTTTTCTCTTTTCTGAGTCCTTATAACATTGTTTTGTTTGAAATGAATCTAATGCCAGACCGAAACATGAAGCTGAGGCGCTACGGAAGTTGAGACTCAGACTGTAACCCTATTTCTTTTTATTGGTGCTGAAGCGGCCAGAACACTTATCTCCGCCAGTGGAGGAAATCGGTCCCCCTCCTCTGTGGTGCTAAAGCCGTCTGATCAGAGCCCCGGGCCCCCGGCCAAACCAATGGTTGTTTGACGGGGTGGCCACCCTAGTAGACAAGAATGAATCCTAAACAAACTTTTTATAAGAGAGAGAGGGATATAGGGGGCCTAGCAAAAACTGAAAAGAATGTTCAAACCGAGCAGCTATACATAGTGCACATGCATGTGATAGGAGATATTATCTTTAATGAAATGCGCAACGATCACCTATTTTCGAAGTGACCATGCAGAGCTAATAATAACTTTGTTGTTCGTAATTATCACGTTCAAAAGTGTGACTTTCAGCCAAATATTTATACAAAACACAAAAGATATAGAGCAACTCTAAGAACGCCATAATACAGAATTGGTAGCAGTAAGAAATTTAGGCCTATAAGCGATGACCTTAATTTATAGCGATCAGGGGCGTAACTTAATTTGGTCTAAAAAGTGGGGGTACCAATTTCTTTCCACTTTCGTTTTTCATATGAAGACCATATCTTGGAAGGCACAATAATAAAATATTGATTGACATTGTTTAAAAAGTGGGGTACAGTATCCCCAGTCCAAAAAGTGGGGGTACGGGTACCCCTCGTACCCCCACAAATTACGCTTATGATAGCGATTACCTTAATTTATATGGCTATAGCTATAACTCCAGGAGCTTCGCCTATGTGGGCCCTTCCTCTTGGCACTGTCTTCCTTTGTCTCTCAGCCGAGAGCTTCTTGCCCTCTCCTCTCCAGTTCCGTAGACGCCTGAAAACCTTCCATTTTGCTGGTGCTGGTACTGATGCGGGTTGAGAGCGCCGCTGATCTGGGTGGCGTTATAGGCCTATATATATAATAAGTGTTCGGTTACAATTACAACTAATCTAATAAAACTTAAAATTAAATCAGTTATAATTGGAGACAACGATTGGGTCCACGCAAGAAAGAAGCTAGAACTATATGAACAAAGCGCCAGATCGACATCTATAGGTCGCACTTCAGTGTTACAACCTGTAGATCGTCAGTTAAGAAGGCTCCAAATGTCAGTCATGCACCGGTGGCATCATGGAAATTGCGGAAACGCAAGCTAGCGGTGCATAGAGGGAGCGGCCCTGGCTGAACTACAACCAATCGCGTTGATGTTGATCCTGCTCGATCCACACCAGGCAGACAAGCTGGAGCAATGCCGTTCGTCTAACGTGCTAATCCTGGCAATAAATATAATTTACGGTTTCTAACGATTAAACTTGAGGCCTTCTTCAGTTTAATGTGCAATCTATATAGATATCAACACAACAATAATTGTCGGTCCTAACAAACCGCAGTAAGTTCCATTGAAACATTGAAATATGACGGTACAATTATCAAGATCTTATTGAACACACGTCTTGGCCTGTTAGCCTGTTAGGCGCCTGTGCATTTTACTGCTGTCCCCAAGAGGATTACTATTCATCTATCCCCCTCCCATTCCCTAATAAATACAAAAGGAACGGCACTTGAATGTTTCTCATAAAATCCTTAGCATCTGCGATAGTTTACAGGTAGGCCTATAATGCACTGTAAGCGGTAGAGTCGAACAAGACAGTGATGATTACATGCTTACATCATAATCGTCTAGCCAGTCTTCCAGTTTGTCCTGAAGCAAAGCGAAACTGGCCATGTCGACGATTCTTCTCAGACTCTCGGCCATCTCATCAGCTGCTTCTGCCTTTTCCCGTTCTTCGTCTGCAACAGCCTAACTAATACTGAAACTGCCTGAACACAGTGACACCTAAGCCTATACGCTTCTCCTTTACAGGTCAACGTATCAACTCTACTTAACACGACCGTTCGAATGATTCGATCTCGTCCACTCGATCGATCTGGCGTCTTTCGTATCGAGTACCTGTATGTTTCGTAGCGTGTAATCGATTCGCCCGAAGTCTCAGTGTTCGCCAACTTCCCATCGCTATCGCAACTGCAAGTCTGAACTCGTCCTGCTGGCTCGTTTAGATGGGCCGTGGGGCCGATGTGCCACACAGGGCCACGTACGGCACACGACGACGATAGGTTAGCCGCTTAAATCCGCTACAGATCAGAGATAATCAACCGACCACTGGAGCGATCATAGCCATCGGTATCCAATGCCAATTTAAGAGACGCACATGCTTAGACTTGTGTGCCTCATGCATACGTGCATTAATGTTAAACAGAACTTTATCAAAAGCACGGTGCTGTCGTAAATATATACAGTGCAAACATATATATTCGTTTAAACGAAGCAAGTACGTTCCTGCTTTAGATAAATTGCTAAATTCTAAACATATATTTTTATATATGGAATATTATATAAAATATAGTCAGTATTCGTCACTGATGCAATTGTTCTCGTAAGTATGTACAGCCCATAGCTTTTGTGACTTAAGTTTAAAGAAAGTCAAAAGCTTTCATATGCAAACCCCGATTCACACTGCAGGCTTAGGCCTATATTTGGGGTAGGCCTAGAGCGCCGATTCTACAGGCTCTACCTACCACCACACAAACGCCCTTCCTAATTAAGCACCTTATAATAATAATAGGCCCCTAATAATAATAATAATAATAATAATAATAATAATAATAATAATAATAATAATAAAGTGGTTGTAGTGGTGTATTCAGTGGTGGATCCGGAAGCTACACAGAGTGCTGTTTTCCTGATATATATCACATAAAATGATATTATTTAGGCCTAGTAGGCTACTCGATCTCGACTTTTGAAGGCAGTTTCAGTTTACAAGTGGTCTAAGATTCGTTTAACTTTAGTTACTCATTCACCGTCTTTGTACATTTTCCATTGCTTTCTCTGGCTCTTTCTCTTCCATGCAGGGGCCCAAGGGCGTCTATCCCCCCTAAGTCATTGGAGCAACTTCACCTTCCCCCTCTTTTTACGCCCTCTACCTTCCTTCCCCCCTTAAAATGGTGGGGAACACATTGACAGATCTTCCCCCCTATTTCGTGGATGGAGCATTTGGTCCAAGGTTTCTATGGTGTAGACGCCCCTGCAGGGGCCTGTATAGGCCCTACTGTTTTGATTTTTTACAACTTTATTTCCTTGGACAGTATCCATAGCTTTTTTACTCTACAATTTTTCTCTAGGCAGAGGAGTGCCCCAATCCAACCCTACATAAGAAGAGGCCGTAACCAGATCGCTAAATATATAGAGGCCTTAGGCCTATAAAATAAAATACATATATAGGCCTATATAGGGTCTAGCCATGAACTCTACATTATGTTCATGGCTAGGCCTAGGATTGGCCTAGGATTTATAAGAGGCGCAGGAAGATCAAAGAAGCAGAACACAAACAGCAGAAAGGAGGGGAAGAAGGAAGGGGAAGATAAAACACAAGGGACCTGTAATAAGGAAGTGTTTATTTAATTCAGACGCCATGAACGACGTCTGGTATACAGAAACAAGAAGGACCCTCGATAAGATACCTGAAATATCATCAAATACGAAGTGGACGAACATAAAAATTCAAGAGGTTATTCACAAGTGGACTGCAGCAATTGATAGACAGCTAAATGCAATTCATTTATCGTGCTCATGTGCTATCGACTGTTCTGTCTAATAGCTCTTACACCTTTCAAAAGGTCATTTAACTTTTATAGGCTGTGTGTTTGAGACGTGGCAGTCTAATCCGGCCATGCCCCGATTGGTTTTGTAAGGCCATGCCTCAGCTTCCCCAACACCCGGTTGCCTTCTAAACTTATAGAGTAAAACAAAAACTAAACGGGTAGGCCCTAATGAAATCCTAAGTCTGATAATTTGGGCCTGCCGCCTACAGTCATAAAATGTCTGGGAAACAAAAACGTCATCAAAGCCTTGATGACTGAAATGCCACCTAAAAAGCCCAATTTGATAGTCTTTACTAAAACTCTAGCAAAGTGTGGGCCGTTTCTGTAATGGTCCACTAGATATAGATTTCACCTTCTACAGTTGTTGCATATCTAGTAGAGCCACCATATACGTTTTTAGCACAACCAATTATGTACACAAATTCACTTGGGCATATATAAGTACATACATATATAAATATATATCGGGAAGTTCATGTATAAATTTACATCTGCATGCACGTATATGCATGCATTAAAGCAAAGGTATTAAGGCTCAAGTGTGTCTAATGTCAGTATGCAAACACGGAGTAAACAAATACCTTTGAGCAGAAGACACACACACACTATAGCTCTTAAACACACACACACTATAGCTATAGTTATACATATATATATATATATATATAATATATATATATAATATATATATATATATCTTGCCGAGGCTTATAGATATTATAGGGTTATATTCTTAGCACTGCTAGAGCACACAATCAGAATAAACAGCCCACAATTTTAATACATAGCAATCATTTGTTTCAACAAAATGTTTAACAACGTTTACATATTCAAACACCTAGAAGATATGATGACACTTAAAATTTCAACATTACCAGGAATAGGCCTATGAAACGTCTTAAAACAAGAACATTCGGATATACTGCATGCAGTATAAATAAATTCAAAGATAAATTAAGATGTTCATATCAATAAATTAAAATTAAAATGTTCATCGAAAGAAATTAGCCTTTCACTGGCAATATTTAAAACTGGACAGCTTCATATAGTCATTCTAATTAAGCTTATATGATACACAAGTGACTTTCTGGGAGACAAGATACCAACTTTGGGTTTTCTGCATTAAATATGCCATGTTTGTTGATGTTATTGAAACATATCTGCCAAATTTAATCTCAATATGTCCACAAAAACCTGTCAAACTGAAACTCCAAAACTGACCACCTATAAAATTTGCATTTATGATGAATTCAATTTTATAAATTTAAGATATTTAAGAAACCACAGGTGTGAAAGTAATGCATTATACTTAAACTTTGTACATGCGTAAAGTACCTTTTACAACTGCACAGTTTCATCCATTTTAAGTAAGAAGTTTTGATGTCACAAGCTACAGAAATGTCACAAAATCATAAAAAATCGGGGCAAAAGTAGTATATATAATCTTGCAATCAACAACCATTTACTAAACTCCGCCACTGCTTGTACTCTGACAGTGCCAGTCCCAAGCCAGGAGAAAGAGGGAGGGTGATGCTAATCATCTTTGTTATGACATAGTTTCGTTAAACAGCAACAAACCAGCCATTTACTAGAAGTCCAAATGATACAAATTTGCATTAAATTTAATCTTCCTTACATTACAGTATCTATGAAGCACTTAATCAAAAGTCATACGGCTTTCAGATCAAGCAGCACAATTCTGCTGTTAACTAGGAACCAGGGCTTTTTTTCAGCCGGAACGCGCCGGTACGGCGTTCCGGCACCTTTTTCAGCTCCTAAAAAATAATTTATTTATTTTAATAATTAAAACAATAATTTAGTTATTTTAATTTAATTTAAGTGTTTTTGAACTCTTTTCAGTGTTTATTGAGACCCTTCCAACCCCCAATCCCGTTTTCTCGTGATTTTAGCCCGCCCATAATTGTTGCGTTCCGGCACCTATTGTTCCGTTCCGGAACCTTTTTTTCTAGAAAAAAAGCACTGCTAGGAACTATACTGACAACACGAAACAACAACAAATGACTGAGACAAGTGAAGCCCAGACAAAGCTGGACTATTGTGGAGTACTCTTCAATTGTTCACTGTTCTTGGTCTTGTCAAGAATGGCTTCAAACGGCTCTCCAGTTATTATGCTCATAAAAGCAACCTTTGTCATCCGATAACTGAAATTAATTTTAAAAGTTTGTCAATGAAAAGGGAACAGCCATCATTAAAGAGCAACTAAAACGTTTTTTGAAAAGACAATAGACAATCATCTAAAGCAAAGACATAAGTCAACAGAAAAGCCTCCTATATAGAAATTAAATCACCTGCAGCCATTTGAAACCTAACCACAAACTTCAAGAACTAGGAACTTACAGATACTTACCAATCTGAAAATTCTTGGTATCTTCTCTTAATAAATCTCTCAACCTTCTGAACAGACAATAGGCTATTGTCTTTTCCCCTCAGTTTCTCTTCTAAAGTTTTTTCTAAAGCAGCCTGATCACCTAATCACAAAGAAATCAAGTGTACTCTATATCTTATTTGTAACTTCAAAACAAATGTCTGCAAATGAAAAGAATTAACCTGTTAACTCTCTAAAGGCTCTATAAAATGTAAGTCCCTTGCTGCATACTGTATATTTACATATATTATATGTGTAGAGCAGTGTGATACAGAATTTATATAACAATCCTTCAAGAGTAACTACTTTGATATGCTTCCAACCCAGCCCAATGGTAGACCCTTTTTAACTGAAAGGCAGAGATAATTGTTGAAAACATTATTCAGACAAAGACTGCAATGATCGAAAACATGTTAAGGTTGAAAGGTAGTGGTGACAGTGAAAGTGACAAAGCGTTCACTGCATTCATAACAGACAAACCTGTTGTTGCATTAGAAGTCTAACATCATTGAGCTTAAGCTAGCAACAGCTAGCACTTTGGTCAATTACTTAAAGGTGCTTCGAACTACCCAGCTATATCAACATAGACACATGCATTACTAAAACACACGTAAGAACATCCACATTTACTTAAATAAACAGAAATATCAGTAAACTTGCCTGCAGCGTTAGTCTGTTCAGCAGTCTTTAATGATTCAAGTGTCTTGTTTATGAACGTATACATATAGCAAGACGGATGATTGGACACAGTGTATACTCTGTGAAATTGGCCAGATGGAATCTGAAACATTTCAAGATGAAAGCCATCAACGAAATGTAGGAAACAATAACAATTTCAACTTGTGCTTAAAAACACCACAATAAAACAAATTGAAATGTAGACATTCTCACATGTAAATCCCATTCTGGAAAAGAGGCATACCTGAAGTTTGTGAAGGTATTTGTTACAGTCACTTGAATGCGAGAAAACGAATTTTAAACTCTAGGCACTATGTAAGTCATCAAATATTATAGACGCCTAATAGTCTATCTTTCTTTGTAAACAAGAATCTTCAGCAGAGTCAGGATTGCTTGCTTTCAATTGCTGAAAGGGTACAAACATCACGAAAACCCACAACCAATAATAATATCTGCAGTACAAACTCCAAGTCTCCTCTACAGATGAACATAATTAGGGTCCTAAAACAGAGCTTCTCCTCACCCAAGAAGCAGTATAAAGATTAACAACATTAAGCCTACTTAGAGTAAATATTTTGACTCCTTCTGTTGTAAAGCAAAGCTAAAATTCCACAGCATTTAGAGCAACTTTAAAAACAAATCGCTACACGAAGCTTCTCTTCTTCTATCAAAGTGAAATTCTTTGGAATGTCAGCATCATAGAGTTCAACAGAAACAGATCCACTGAGAACTCGGATTTCAACGTTGTCCAGATCTGGCTGAATGTAATTCTCAAGATGCAATCCTATAAATAACAAATAGCACAGACCATGCATCACATCATTTGCATCATAAATTGTTAAATTATTTGACAACCTAACCAATTAATATTCATGCCTCATTAGTTTGCACTGCTCCTCAGATTGAAAGATAATCTGATGTCATAATTTTGCACCCTAAACAGAGATTACTAAGGTAATACAATCGTCACATCAAAATCCACGCTAGGCCCAAATGAACTAAAATCATGTAAATGTGAAAGAAAGGATAAAATTTCAACATGTTATTCTGCTTCTACACTTGAAACTGAAGAAAAAGAATAAATAGATATAGATGGCATTAATTTAACCATCCAACGGCATGGCGATCTTAATTAAATTCATAAATTAGACATAACTGCTTACATTTTTTCAAATGATATGAAGGTAAATGACACCAAATGAAACCTCACACTAACCTGGAAAATCTGCTATGAAAGTGATATCAGTGTTGTTGCTTAAGTTGTAGACATTCTGTTCAAGATCTGCGAGTTGCAAACGCCAATTTGACAGATCGGTCAACAAAGGCAGAACCCAAGATGGAGGCTTAAATGGACTCCACTCAGCAGCCACCAAATCCACACGAGGATCAAACATTCTGATTAAACAATCATATGAACATAAAAATAAAATTTTCACACAAGTAGCATTCCCTAGGCATATACCTGTCTCTTGTGACTGGTCTTGCAAAATTCTGTTTCTCCGTTATTTTATTGAGTGCCACATATTTAATATTATGTAGTATGTCACTTTTCATTGCAACACAGAAGCTGTATTGATAGCAACCCAGGTTACTGATTCATAATCAACTAAGTTGATTATGAATCCACATCACTAATCTGTACACACAGATTAATCCACATCACTCCTAAAGTCATCTTCTAATTGTCAAGCAGTTTAAAAAAATATGTCTAATGATATTAGAAAGTAATGGGCCAATGGCAATATCCGATTTACAAGCCATAAAATGCAGGTAGTGTAGTGTCACTTGCAAATACACATGGCACTAAACACCATTTGCAAAACTGAGATTATGCAAATGTCTGAATCCAGAATTGTGATTGGAATACAACTAACAATTTTAGAGGCCATGCTTTCAAAGAGTTTCCAAGAGCACACACTACTTGAGTGCTTCCAGATATGTTTATTATGAATAACTAGATGATATGGTCTTTCTAAGAAACATTTATAAAATAATAGGGTATTTGCAGTCATGGTTTCATTACACAAAGTGGCATAACTGTTTTGCAAATGATTCCATGCAAATACTTAAAGCATGGGCTTTTTTAAATTGTGGCTGAGGTAATTACACTGGATAAAAGTAAGACTGCTGACAAAATTGCAATTTTCAGAAATTATTACCTTTATTTTAATTTTTTAAAATTGTTTAGCCTCAATAATTACTGTTACCTTTGATGAAATCTGTTATTTAGCGACTTCCATACATCAAAATACAGTCCAGTGTTAGCCATGTTGTACTTTGTCTTGAGTTTACTGTCAATGCAGTTTGCCATCTGCTTTACCATGTCAGCGTGTGTGCTCCAGCGGTCATTGCCCTGCGTCCAAGCCTGTGTTTCCCATAACAGGAGACAAGTGATTAACATAACACAACATGGGTTTTAAATGGTTCAAGAGGCATGTCACATGTGTTAGAACCACCAAAATTTACGTTATACTCAAGAGCCACATCTTCCTAACATTCTCTTACAAGATATATTGTCCACTTTCATCGAAACTATGTCCAAGTCTGCAAGTCTTGCACTGTCTCACTTCTTGTGTCTTAACATTTATATGTATGGCCTCAGAGTTACACTGTTTGGTGTAAATTCAATAAACAACCTTTATCATGGTACTGCTTTCTTTCCAATGATAATCAAGTTTCCTCTGCTCCTTCTTTCCAAAATTGTCCGCTCAAGCAATTCTCATGATTCAAACTTTCCTCATAACTCTGATCATTACTTCCCCAAATCATATTTGTAGCTTCTCTCCACCAATTCTCTAGTTGTTCTGTCTCCTGTTTCCGATAACTGTAGTTGCAGTAATAATCTTGAGATTTCTACAGCACCCAAACAGGCCAAGTCATGGGAACCATCGTACTCATAGACGCACAGTGAAAATCAAGATCAATTGGCAAAAGTCTGGTTTGGCTCCAGTTAATGATCAAAGGATTAGGCAGGTGAACAATGAGAGCTGGAGTGACAAGAGATGCAAGAGGTAAGACAGGGAATCAGAATAGGTATGAATCCACAGGGCAACCCAATGCCATAAATATAAAGAAACAAAATTTCAGGCAGAGATTCATCAGTGCAGTCTTGGAAATAGCTTAGATGGTAGTCCAAACTATTTCATACAGCTTACGAGTAAAATGTAAAATTTGAAAACCTACAGAAGTTGAGGCACTGGCCAAAATATCCATCTACAGTCAAATCTGAGATAGTTAAGTGGGACTCAAAATTGTTTTCTATGGAAAGACTCACGACTAAAGCAACAAATTACCAATTTCCTACGAAAAATTCTGAATACTGACATAAATTGACATTTGGATGCCTAGAAATTTTATGATGTTATTAACAAGAGAATAAATTATTTACAGTTAGGTTGAGAAAGCCAACGTCGCCATTATCTCTGTCGTGGTATTTAATTTGTATATGCTGACTTTTCCAGTTGTAAATCATCATATCCCAAGAATAGCCATAAAGTCCATTAGTCCAAGTGTTGTATCCCTATTTGACAAAACATAAAATTATTCAACATGATGTTGCAAAAAGGTAAAAAATATAGTCTGTCATTCATCCAAGGCTGCCTCCATGCACCTCCTTCTGGCATTTAAAGTTTCTACTGTAAACTAAAATGCTATTCCAAGAGTGTTATGATGAAAACAATAATGCTTTCTTACAATGAAGCAACTGTAAACGAACATTTATGTAACACCCTTAAAGAACTCAATAGGAAGCAACTTTAATTCTATGACTGAAACCCATTTCCTAGAATCTAAATATTGGTCAGCATACTTAATTAAAACCTCAATAAAATCATATTCTGTAGTCTAAGGATACAACTGTAATATACTTGCAGGAGTAAGGAAATGTGAAAATGGGAGGAAGAGTTGAGACAAGATGTACAAGACAGTTGCTGCTGCAGCCACATGATGAGCAGATACTTGATGAGTTGGTTTACAGTCGTCATCATCAACAACATCAACCTCAGCTGACTGTTTTGTTCTGTCAGAACTCTGGCAGTCAGTAACCTCCTCAAATCAGAAAATATAAGATTACAATATAATCAGTATGTGCATATCATTATCATCACTGCATTCAAAGATATTGTCACCACGGTCATCACAGTCATCATCATCATCATAATCACCACCAACAAAATTATCATTACTTTTTAACAAAGTATTAGACAAAACTTATCAATATTGCCACTATTCTTATTACCACTGCTCTGTTTACTTGTATCTTCACGAGCTCAAAATTCCATTAATGCCTTTTCACACTCTGTCACTTCAAACGACTTAAGAGAAGACTTGCAATACATAGATTACCAGCATGCAATTATCATTTCCAGATAGTAGCATCCTTGTTAATTTCATTGCACATGTACTTTCATTGCTTGCATCAGCACCTTTTACTGGCTATACTTCTATAAAACTACTCGAAGATGATGAAACACACAAATTACCCATGAAATTACTATTACGTCCAGTTTAGGTCCCCTTGTAATATGTAGAATCTATATAAATCTATATCTTAAAAACTTTTGGTTTATATAGTCTTTCTATCATATTGTTTTTAATTGTTTTTGTGTATAGTTTTAAATTGTTTTTGTGTATCAACTTCGAGTTGATAGCTTGCAGATGTGTGCATATGTCATGTACTGAATAAGGATTAGCTGCTTACTCACTTACTTACATTACTTACCATACTTAGGGGGGTTTGAATGACTCAAACTGGATAAATTCCTCATTCCATGTCGCAGCTTGTACTTACTAACATACCTAAGCAGTATACCTTTATCCCAGCATATGTTGCTGCATCTGCAGAACCTCTACCCCTGTTATGCTGTGATAAAATTTATATCCATTCAAAATCTCAGAATTATGGTCTAAGTCTGATGCAGGTGGCTATCAAAACCATCTGACAAGGTATGCATTATGTTTTGTTTACTTGAAAAGTCAAATGATTATGACAAGCAATCTAAAAATTAAGTAGACCTGATTAAGAATTTATGACAGCAATTGCAACAGACCTCTTTGTTTACTGTGACAACCTGTTCTCTTTCTTTGTTTACAACGCTGCTAGATGACTTGACCTCCCCTAAACTTGGCAGAATAATATGAATGCACGAAGGTGCTTGAGAAATCAGCTTCTTAGGCCAATCAGAAGAACAGAACAATGGCAATGTAGCCAGCATTAAATATGGAAACATCCCTGCAAAACAGTTAGCAGTTTTCCTGTTAACAAGATGTGCACACACTGTGTCAAATCATAGGTAAATAATGAACTATAAGAAATATTCTTTGACATATAAAGGTTTCACTGGATTGAAATCTATTCAATACCGTTTGCCAAATCGCAAGTCATATGTATAGTAAATACAAATATATAAATATGAAACTCTGCCCTACATTGTAAATTTCATTTAAACTGTCAAACTGCAGTAAGTCATAAATCAAAATCACAAGAAAAATCCAAACCGATTGCAAACATCTGTGCGTTCATGAGATGAAACATGCTTCCGAAAACAAGTCCGGTCCATCGAGTGGCATCAAAGAAAAGGATAAAGCCTATGAACAAGTCGATGAACAGTCCTCCCTGATGAACGATCCAAAAGTCAATCTGATCTTTTGTCAAAAGCAATCTGAAAAGAGAAAGGCCAACTCAATGTTTATTCCAAGTAAGGTTTAATAAAAGGTAGATGTTAGCAAGAATTCTCTGGAAGGTAGATAATGCTACATATAAAAATGCCCTGAGAGGAATTTTCTGCATGATGATTTTGACTAATCTTCTACAATACAGATCATTGTAGATAACTGCCAATAGGAACCTGAAAAAAACACAGAAGACTTAACAGTTTTTCAGGTTCTGGAATGCATTCTTTGTGCTGATCAAAAATTTAATGATCTCGGTATTCTAAAACTGATCATATAAACAAACTACAGATTTGCGAATTTATGCATCGATTTGCACATAATTTACTTCTTCCTGCTTTCAGAATACTTCGTAATGCAAGTAATTCCGAATACCATGCACATTCTACAAGAGCACATGGAAATTATCGTGGAAGTTGTGCCCACACTAACAGATGACAATCTTCAATTAAATGTATCGGAACTTCTATCTGGAATATATATATGTATATAATCATTTCCTGTTAATATATATATATATATATATATATATATATATATATATATCTTCTGCTATTCATGAAATACCCACTATAGGACTACTTAAAGCCTGTGCATGCATATTTGAATTAACAAAACACTGAATGATTTATAGTTCTTGCTAGTTAAGCTTTTTAGTTCTGGTTCTGTTTATTCTGTTGTGCTAAGTATTTATTGTAGGACTATTATGACTCCTCATTTCAAAACAATTTGTTGTAAAATAGGTGAACCTAATAAGCGGGACTTCGGTCCCTTCTGGGTCGACCCTTTGTATACCTGAGACATAATTATTTGTAAACTGCATTATGTAACATTTGTTTTATGGGGAAAATAACTGAAATGATATGAAATGTAAATTATGCTTAATCATTTCCTGTTATCAGATTGACTTACATTTTTAATTTAAAATTTATGCATACTTTAACAAAGCCTGGATACTCACTGAAATGGAGAAAAAACCCAATGACTTGACAATTTCTGCATTGAGTAACCATGAAACCAGTCTGCATCAAATTTCTTGATGCCTGCTATGAAATAGACGATAAAAACCTGAAAGTAAAAATAGCCTCTGTTTCAAAGTTCGCCAAAAAATGCTCTATGAAATACTTACTAAAATAAGCATTAAACAATTTAATTTAAAATATATAACATTGAAGCTGACTGTTTCACAACCGAAGATATTGCTACATAGGCCTATGCAACAAAGAGTTAAGTGCAAAACTAAATCACTCCCCATGGAAAGAAGCCCATGCACAGAAGCAAACTTAAAAGAAATCTCCACATTTCCAAGAAACCTAACACAAATCCCTAAACCATCAACCCCACAAAACGTCTAAAGAATTAAAAACTATATCGGTGCTTAATACACAAAGAAATTTCAAATCTAACGTCAGAAACATTATGCATCTTGATATAAAACCTCCACCAACTCACTTGACTTCGAAATAGACAATAGTTCCACAGAGGAACAGCACTGTTTTGGATAGAACTACTCCGTAAGCCATCCACCGAACTGAAATAACCAAAATGACTAAACTTGCAATTCTCTGTAGTTAAACATTTGAAATTTGAATGAGACTTTGAATTCCATTCTATTACCATCAATAGTGATCGAAATTTATGAATTATTCGAAAACCAGGATTAACAGTGCAATCACTGGCTCATGCGGAAACAAACAGAATGAATGCCACCAAATAGCAGAAGTGAGCAATAGTAGCGAAGATGCTCTAACAGAATTACTACCACAAGTGTTGACTGATGTGAGCTGAATGAAATCCATCGGTGCCTTGTGCACGATGCCAACCAGAGGAAAGAGTTTTGCTCAGATCACACTGCAAACGCTGGTGATGATGCTCACAGCTCACATGGTTGGTGGTGGTGGTTGTAGTAGTTGTGTGTGATGGTGACAGTTGTGGGGTGGTCAAGGACAGGTTATTGAGGTTGAGGTTTTAAGGTTTATGGTCATGTTGTTTATGTAAGGGATGGTGGATGTTCTCATGATGTTCAGGTGGTATACAAATATTCATTGTGCGTTTTAAGAATATCATAATGGTGCCTTGATGATTCTGGAAGGATATTTATCATCAAAACAATGCAACATGCCTTTGAGAGGTCCCTTAAAGATATCACATAAATGATTTGCCTGCCTACCTGTACTATCAAAATACAATCATACTGATATGATGATGAATACAATGGCAAAGATGAGGACTAAAATGGTGATGATCATGACTCAAATGTCAATGACAACAATGCCAAAAAAATTGATAAAATTTAGCATAATAAGTAATAATTATTGCCATTTTCCTTCTTTTTTAACCAAATGGTTGTGAACTTACTTAAATTCTTTAATCCATTCTCTTTTATAGGCACTTCTGTCAAGTTACAAACCCCGACTTCATGCTATTCACTAACCAGTATCTGTGTGCATCAGTGCAGAAGAGTAACACTCCGAGCAGACCGAAGAGATATGAATGATTGTTCCAGACTGTTTTATCCAAGAGAAGAATATACCAATAAGGAATGACAAATAAAAGGCAACTTATTCTGTAGAATAAGCCAATCATAATGCCAAAGGCACCTGAAACAGAAAAAAAATATGCACCAGAATAAAAACAGAAGAATATAAAGATCCAGCAAATCTGCAAGAACAGCAGACTTTCTTGGAGACCAACAATAATAGTGATCAACTCTTATTGATATGAAGAACTTTAAAGGCAGTACATTGCATACTGATCGTGGCTAGCACGGGTCCATACAAAGGGACCTTTAATGGTGAGGCACCCAGTCAAGCGGGTATCAGTGGTGAAGGATCTCAGCTGATAAATTCATTGAAACTTGAGCAACGTCAAGGCCATATGGTCGCAACAGAAAAACGGGTAATGTAATGTAAAATAAAAAACCATTTATACAGCGCCCCCTACAAACCTCTCTCTATACACGCAACGTAATGAAGTTCAATGTAACCAAATTTATAAGTCGCTCCTAACAGATTCTGAAAATGACTTTCTTAACGAACTGCGTAACAATTTAAGCAGTTTTCAGCTGAATATTTGCATAAATAAAATGTTAATTTAAGAAACTACACAGTTGAACTAGAAATGTCATATCATTTGTAATAAAATGTATTGTGGGTGTTATTCACTGTAAACTGCACAGAAATTAATGTTGGAGAAATTCAATGATCTACAACACTTAACATCAGCAGATTCCAGAATCCAACCTATTTATTCGAACTGTAAATAGGAAAGGCTGAGCATGCATTTTACCAATTATCAGGACCAAGTAGACCATGTACATCCAGCGCAGTGAGAGTGCCTGAAGAAAGCTGAAAAAGGGAAAGCGGCACACCTCTGAATCACTCCATCTCACGTCCGCATATGACATTCCACGCTCTTGTACAGCATCCAGTATCATCATAAACCCTTTACAAAACAGCATCCAGAAAGGTGCACTACCACGGATGACTAAACACAGCTTTAAAAAAAGTGCTTAAATGAAAGTTAAAGGCATGCAAAGCCAGGTCACAGGTGGTAAAGCTGGATGAGGCAAACAGTTGACTATTGACCGTATTGAGCAACGTATGCTGCTGCATATTAGAACTGAAATCGAATGAATCTCATGGAGTCATGGGTCATCCTGGAAAGCCCTACAAATCTTGATATATACTGATAAACCTTAGATTTCAAGGTAACAGTTGACAACAATTCACAAACAGAGGTTAAGAATGAGCCCAACTTTCATTTGAAGTCTCAAATAAGAGAGTTTAAACCGGCATTCTCCATGTCACAAAAGTATTCATATTCAAACTATAAAGTATTATATCACATTTCTACAAAGCTACTTCCCCTTTTGCAGTGCTTTTGTGTGGTACGAAAAAGGCACTATATTAAGTGTCCAGGTACAAGCCGACATACATACAGACATACACACATACGTACAATCATACATACACAGAATTGGAGTGCCAAGAGTTGAACATTAACTGGCATAACTTACCAAACAGAATTCGCAGAATTCCAAGTGAGCTTGAATCCATAGGTTTGTTCATCAGTTGAACAAAATGATTCCAATTCCGGAAGTCATGCAAACAAAACCCAAACAGTTCTTTGAAACTTGAATTGAATGACTTCAAACAATTTTCATTCTTGTGATTCATCTCAACTGGTTCTTTCTGTGATAAAATCCTCTTTCTCTGTCGAAGAGCACAACCGCATCTTGAAACCTCTTTTGATTCTGCTTCCATTCTCAACCTGATTTAATTGACAGACAAAATCAAGCATTATCATCAATCTACCATTTAGCTTTATTCTTCTATAATTTATAATACTTCAAATTTTACCGTACAAGAGGCAATAGTTGTAAAAAAAAGCAACGCATTGCAATCATCAATTCATTTCCATAATTGACAATACTACTTAAATCAAATACTCTAACCTGTTGCGTATGTGTGCCATCTATTAAACATACTTGCTTAGAAATTACCACTATCATCAGATATAACCATGGCCATTATTTCTAACCAATAAATTGTCCTGACCATTAAACTGGTAGGCCTAGCTATCCTAATTCTTATTGTAATCATACTATTACCAGCCATTGCAACATTATCACTAACAAAACACTGTGAACAATTAATTTATATTATTTGCTGTCCTTATAACCAACGTCATACCAAAAGCATTAAATGGTAATTTTAATTGCTAACTTCATACCCAGTCAACCAGTGACCAAAACCGATATGTGTATCCACTTCAGATCTCAATCCCAAATGACAGCCCAAAATTTTCACAGTCACTACGAGCAACAGTGACAACTCTAGCCAATAAAATATCAACCAGCTGCATCATCCAACGTGCAGCAAGAAAAAGTAATCAGAACATTGAAAATAACTTGATAGGCTTCCGTTGGTGACGGCATATAAGCCGCACGATATTGAGAAGACAGGAAGCAAATAACCAGTAGCTGGCATCGAATTACGGATGTAATCATATCAGATGGAGGGAACAACAAAGTCTCCACACAGCATGAAATCACATGAAATGACAGAAATAATCATGCATTTAAAATTACTTCATTCATGCAATATACTCTTCAGTCAAATCAGCCCACAGAGAAATTAATTAGCAGGTTTAATAAAGTTCAAAAATAAATGTCTTCATCATTTATACAATACTGCATGCTATTAATATTTTGTGCTTGCATTGGCAACAAGTCAAATAAAGTAAAACATCAGAGGAATTTTAGCAAATTAAATGGTGTAAAACAAAATGGCAACTGGCACATAAAACTGCACACTGAAGAAGCTTTCAGAACAGAAGCAACATACCGTACTTTGGTGATCTCCAATACAAAATAGTTAGCCAGAACATACGACAACGTGAAATCAGCCAAGAAGAAACATGCTAGAGCTAGAGAATCAACATCTAATCTTGCTGCAAAGACAAACAATGATGATAAATACATTCTAGGCCTACATAAGACTTTAAACGTAATAATTTCAAGTCCTAAATTATTCAATCTCAGCTGATAACAATTCCAGTTTTGCAAAGGTGGGTGGATAGCAGTACTTAACCAACCTATTTTATTTCCATATGGAATTAGTAAGCAGAAAATGTTCTGTTTTGACAATCTTTAAAACTTTCTTTATTGCCTTCATTAGTTTTCCATTTCCTTGATATCTGAATGAGAAACCCTTAACTAAACAATTTTGTTTTGGTAGGGGTGGTAGTAGGCCTAGTATTAGTAGTAGTAGCAGCAGCAGCAGCAGCAGTAGTAGCAATAGTGGAAGTGTGAGTGGTTATAACAGCAGTAGTAGACTAACATTACGAAAAGTCGCAATGCATACGAAACCCAATACAGATCTTCTACCTGCTTGTCATTATATAGGCCAAAGTTCTTCGGCGACTGCTCCCGCTTCTTTGCGTCGCTCTTATCAACACAGACACACGCCCTTGTAGCTGCCGAGACACAGATTAGTCCTACTTAAAGTCTATTGCTCCCCGTATATCGACCTACAAATATTACGAAAAGATATCAGTACACAGCTAGTAATTTTTCAACTATCCTTATCCATACATAGCTCAAATACCAACGCCCTTAAACCCGTTGAAATCATGTACCAGTCCCATATTTTTCGCACACCCATAAATTTAAATGAGCAGTTATTAATATCTACGCAACAAACTCCATTTCCGTTGTCTACCACCCGAACGGTCAGGCCTGGACTTAATCGTCTTCTCGTATTACCTACAAGAAGCCTGTTATGTGCGGTCCATGCTTGCAGTCAACAGGAAAGGCTTCAGCGATACAACTTCGGCAATCCTTTGGTTCTCCCTTGTTTATAAAATAAACCATGGTCTTTCTGATTTCTCCAGACAGATTAGGGAAGCAAGTCTAGACACATCAGCCAGTTCTATTCAGCCCAAAGTTCACAGGCTCATCGTAAAACAAAGGCTGGGCTGCAGCAGACTGATAGATGAAAATATCATTTCTAGACCTACATCAGCATTCTCTGGAAACGCCGCCGCTAAGCCCTCAAGTCGAAACCAGTCGCTAAGAGATCGACTGCTACCGACTTCGTTCACGCTAATATTTTGCTTATTGTTTTAATCGCGGTCTCCGAGTTTCGATTTTTGACGAAGACAGCAGCAGGGCAAGAGTAACATTTGCTTATAATAGGTAAGAGTCACAATGCAACAGACTATAACGGTCTACAATCAATCAGTCGATGTCGAGTCGCCAGTTCTTTACTTACTAGCTGCCAGAGTGGTGTCTGTAACTGTGCATGACGTCACGCAATCGTTTTCATCGAAAATGGCGCTGGTCTTTAAGCAAACGTGGCGACGGTAGCGTTGATAATACGTTAGCTTCAACGTCTACAGCCATCAGTCGACTATGTGAGTCGTAAACTCAAGTCAGTCAGTTACAAAAGCAACCATGCGTAGGTTAACGTAGGCCTACTGTCAACTTTATTAACGGGTCGCTCAACTGGAATAACGACGACGTCTTATTTATCAATGGCTATGATTACATTGATTAGCCTAAACGTAGGCTAGGGTGGGAAATGTCGGGGGTTGGGGGTTCAGTCCCCTAGTCTTTCTTATGACCCCCACAGTTGTCTTCATCGAACTCCCCAGGGAGTCGTTTTAAAATTAAACTCCTCGGTTGAACGCCAACTTGAACCCCTCGATTGTGCCCCTCGGAACCCCTCGGTTGTGCTAGTGTGATTAGCATTTAACTAGGCCTATTATTTTGACTCTTGAGTCTGTGACAAAGAGAAGAAATTTCCATGGCGAATTATGTATGCAATTATGTCTCAACAAAGGAATTGATTTGGATTCGAGTCTGACTTGCAAAACTGCTAGCATTGAAATCAGCTGCTTTCAAATTTCGTTGACATCAATTTGCAAAATACGGATCGACCCTTCCGGCCCTCCCCAGTCTTTTTCTAAAATTCTCTGACTGAACGTAGGCACAATATATAGGGCCTAGGGCCTACAGGTGTCTGATAATTATCGCACGCCATAGGAAAAATCAGGTATTGTCAATTTGTCAGTATAGGCAGGGGCGTCTACCCCTCCCCCCATAAGTCACTGGAGCAACGTCCCTTTTCTCCCTCTTCTTCCCCCCTTCCCGTTCCTTCCCCCCCTAAAATGGTGGCACACACACTGACAGATCTCCCCCCCCCTATTTCTTGGATGGAGCATTTGCTCCAAGGTTTCTATGGTGTAGACGCCTCTGATTATAGGCATCCACGTGTAAAGTATTAATCTCAGCTTAGGTCTACTGTCACGGAATCCATAGTTAAGCTTGATAAATCGTAAGCATGATACGCTTTAAACAGAGGAAATTTACACCCACGTTTCTATGCAAGCCTATATTTGTTTAACCCTTATGGTTTGGTGACATAGGGTAGAGACTAAGCATGGCCAGAGCCTACCTCACTGCTCTTACCTTCCCCGAGTATTTAATATGCAGATAATAATTATTATAAGCTTCGTCTTTTACAATCGACCTTTTGGTTTACCAGGATTTTGATAACCTCCTTTAAGTTTAATTTTGTGTGATGACCTTTTAATTTTACATAAAAGAATATGTCACAGCCTTTTTAGTCTGTGTAAGTTAATAAATGAAAATCATGCATACATAATACATATGCATGCATACCAGTATGAGAATTGTAGAAGAAAGACTGGGGGGTTAGACCATGATTCATGTGGAGTTTGGGTGTGAAATGAAGGCTTAACTATGGGGTCCTACGAAAGACTGGGGGGTTGAACCCCCAACGCCCTGACAATTCTCACCCTGATGCATACATATAAACAGTATATATATATACATATACAGTGCTTTTTTTTCTGGGAAAAAAGGTTCCGGAACGGAACAATTTTTGGGCGGGCTAAAATCCGGAGAAAAACGGGATTAGGAGTTGGGAGGGGTCAATAAACACTGAAAACAGTTCAAAACACTGAAATTAAATTAAAATAACTAAATTATTGTTTTTATTATTAAAATAAATAAATTACTTTTTAGTAGCTGAAAAAGGTGCCGGAACGCCGTTCCGGCTGAAAAAAGCACTGTACATATATATACTATATATATATATATATATATATATATATATATATATATATATATATATATATATATATATTGTCCATGACAGCTTTGGGGCCATCCACATATTACGTACGCACTTAGGGGGGGGAGGGGGGTCGGATTTTGGCGATTTTGCGTACGGGTGCGAACGGGGGGGGAGGGGGGTAACAAAATGTGTACGTACCCAAAATAAATTTCTAATTATGACGTCCACATTAGCCTATTTATAACTCTGTATTATCCTATAGTCGTCCCATGGCATTTTATTACATTATATAAAAGCCATGTGCAGTTATTCTGTGCTGTGAACGACACCTATAATTTGTCTATATTGGCCCTTCAATAATCTGGCCTAAAGTGCAGACAGGCTGCCTGGAGACACTTTCTGCAGCTGGTCATGGGGGGGGGGTGCGTCAAACGTACGTACTCAGGGGGGGGTGGTGGAAGAAAGTACGCTTGCGAACAGGGGGGGAGGGGGTCCAATTTTCCCGGATTTTTGTGTACGTAATATATGGATGGCCCCTTTCTAAATACAGAGAAATGCAGGCATTCACTAGAAATTAATTACAACGATGTATCAACAGTCACCTTATAATTATTTCCTATAGGCGAATGAATTTTGGGATCATGTCTCTTGTGTTTTATGGGAATTTGTGTTGTAATGCAGAGTGCTATGATGAGTTTCTGGTGTAGGCCCTACCTGCATGTAAATGTAATGTAAATGTAATGTAAATGTAATGTAAATGTAATGTAAATGTAATGTAATGTAAATGTAATGTAAATGTAATGTAAATGTAATGTAAATGTAAATCTCCAAAATTTCTCAGCGCCACACAAAAGCCACGTCAGGGAGACCAGCTTATTCACCGGAGTCAGTTGCTAAAAGGAGTTACTGACTGACTTGATGAGTTAGCAACTCAGTCAACTAAGTTGCATGCTTATCGACTAAGTCGCTTAGACATCGACTGACTTAGCGACTAGCTATCGACTTCTCGACCATCTATCGACTTATCAGGTAATCAGGTATGTCTATTGCACATACCTGATTACCCAACAATATAATGCATTTTACCACATACTGTACTGACGGTGCCATCATTTCTGTGGGAATTAGATGGAACCCATATTGGCTCTATGCGGGTCCAGTATCGGAATATGGGCTTCACATCATGTGGGCATGCTGACAGGGCATGATTATGAAAATTAATGTGAATTCGTGAAATTGAGCGCTTGATAAATCGAATGAAGTGCGAAGGATTGATAGCAGTACCGATCTTACTTTCAGTCAGTTGGCCGAAACTGCTGATGCATGCCTCTTTCATGCAGCAGCAGAGAATGAGAATCATGTACTCCTGCACTTATTCCCCCTACTTCGTAATCATCAACACCATCTTCATAATAGAATGCATAAATTCACTTTACCAAAAAAGAACTATATCCCCCGTATTCCCTATAAGAACTCTTACTAACAGAGCAAACTCTTCCTCTTAAAATGTACCAAGTTGCGGCATGTCAGCTTGTTTTCCTCAACAAACAAATATTGTATTGTAAGTGTTGCTCATGTCCTCCTGCTGATGTCTTCGTAAAATCAAAACATGGAAACTGCGATTAAAACAACAAGCAAAATATTAAGTGAACGAAGTCGCTAGCAGTCGACAGCTTAGCGACTGGTTTCACCTTGAGGGCTTAGCGGTGTCGGCGGCGGATGGCGGCGGCGTCGGGGACTACTGCATGTTGCCTTGACTCAATGATGTTTGGTGTCAACGCCGTTCTTTTGGCCTCAAAGGCTAATTTAGTGTCCTCGTCCCTGTCACTTCTGGTCTCATGATTCAGGGCCTCTGACTTGAGGCCAACGTTGTGAAATTACATTTATTTTGATGTTAATATTTCCATTGCTTTATATTACAGAAGTTATAAAAAATTTTGAGAGGGGTAATGCTTCACTCAAGCCTTAGACCCTAGTAGGCTATAATTTAGTTAGTTAAATTATGCCTAATCATGCTTCCTGCAAACACTCAAGTGCTGGTAGAAAACAAGGCGACGGTGCAGAACCAGGTGTTGCTCCGTGATGAAATGGCAGTGAACTTCAGAGAACAGAACTATAATGCCTGAACAGGTATTCATTTAAAAGTGGTCTGCACATATAACTTGATTTTAATTGAACAGGTTCACAGCACCAACTGAACACAATGCGAAAAACAGCTTGTTGTACACAAAAAACATTGTCTTTTCACATTACATGCACATTAACATTAAATTACTCTGCAATGCTAGAGACAATCCTGTACTTGAGATGATTTCTGAATTGCTAACAACAAATTCGCTGACACTCTGAGAGCCTGACAAATACGTTCTTAGGCTATTTTGACAGAAATTCGAAAAGAATCATTTTTATCCTATTTAAGAAAAAATTTGTATTAAGTACTTATCCATGATAGTTGGCCGAATGAATCAAATATTAATAGGAAACATATTGTTAATATAGCATCAAATATTATTATTCAGTGTTTGTTCACTTGATTTTAGGTTATTTGCTACTAGTATACTAATTTAGTAGTTGACTTCTGAAGAAGCTCGAAGACCACGAGATCCCTTCATTCCTAAAGGCAACCGGTCGAAGGAAGTAGGCTGAAAATATCAAATATAATGCTAATGCTACAAACGAAAATGTCGTCTAGAAGTTGAACAGTTCAGGAAATAGAATAGGTTGAAATGGTACTTCCAATAGATTTGACTGTTTCACACAATTTCCTCGAAACTAAAGATGGCCATAGATATTGTTGCAATATATCACAATTTTTCTGTTCAGTAGCGGCTGTTCAAATTTATAAAAAAATAATCACTTCATCAAAGATACCAAGATTCAGTTTCTTTTTGGCTTAGCAGTAAGGTAAGTTAATTTAAACTTGTATGAAACGCTTTTATGCAAATGGTATCATTTTCCACTTATATCATTATTGACAGCTATTTTAATAATGCAATCTGAACATGGTCGGATTAACATTTTGTAGGCCTGGTTCCAAAACTGTATAGGCCTAGTAGGCCCCATATAATGTATGTTCAATCACTGGCGGCGATCTTATTTGGCAGGTGGGGAGGGGGACATGGAACACTTTTGAACCGATCTGGTCAAAAAAGAGGTGAAAAAATTGTTTCGCGCTCATGTGCATAAAATTTTTTGACCTTTATTGGTGTTTCTTCAAAATTGGGGGGGGGCAACTCTACAGTGTGTGTCCCCAACTCTTAAAGGCGGGGTCTTGTCCCCATCAACACCCCATATCGCCGCCTATGTGTTCAATCAATAAGTGGTGACGAAATTTAAATTATAGCACAGATATTTATGAATTTAAAACCGTTTACGACGTCCTTTCAAAATAGAAAACTGTTAACAATATCCTGAAAATTTAGCCGTTTCACAATTTCACACTCAATGTTCATAAGTGTTAAATTTCTCAGTCTATCTTGTCCCTGAAATAATAGTTAAAAATGTTAAGGCAGCATGCTAATGCCAATGGTAGGCCCCTTATTAATGACATGTTTGGTAGGCCTGGGTCCCGGGACCCAGTGGAACCATAGTTAATCCAGGCCTGAATCTGAATCAATAACACTACTGTCAAATTAATTTAAAAATTGCTATTATTAGCTGTGTTGGTTATGACTATAATTACCTGCCAGTGCTTTTAACTTCTATCAATAACATACAGAAGTTTTATAATTAACTTCTTATTGACTGCCAATTGACTTATCAATAACATACAGGAGTAATTAGCAGAGAGTACTGAATGCTGGTTGGTAGCTCTTACCGTCATTCCTTCCCGTGCCACGGATGACGATCTGTTCTTGGCTCTCAACATCCCCAAGGTGTTCTCTGCCATGTCTGCTCGTTCAATTGCCCCTTCCATCTCCTGCTGCAGCTTGCGGTACTTGTTCAGGTTCAGGTTTGCCATTTCTTCCTGGTATAAAAATCATGTTCTTAAGTTTCCTTGATGTGACAAGTTAAGACGGAGACTGATTGCGAGCTATGTGATAAAATGACGAATGGTTCGCCTCCAATTTCATCAAATTATCATCAGTATTTTCCCAATTAACCATCATTGTAACAATGATAAAATGTATGTAGCACCCTTCAAAGAAACTAACTCATCCAATTTCTCTTTATTGTTGTTGCTATGTAGCAGTTGCATGAGTCTGATTGCTGTAAAGTAGTCACTGCATGCTAAAAGATGTAATGAATCTGAAGCTGGCTTCTGACATGCATTGTCTAAAAACGTCTTGTCTAAAACATCTTTGTAATGTTCTTCAAGGCGCTACATAAATAGCAAGCAATATACATATATATATGTTAACAAAGATGAATGAACTGTATGTAGCTAACTGTTTCATCAACGTGTCTTTTGTAGTTCTTCAGTTTCATGTGTAGCTTCTCTATGACGTCGTGTAGTTTTTCGTGTGTCTGACGATCTTCATCAATCTGTGTAGCCAATTCCTTCAAACGGCGTTCTTGTCTTCTCATTGCCTTGACGCTCTCTCCATGACGATGCTGTTCACCTTCCAGTTCCACCTCAAGTTCCCGCACACGTCCTTCCATCTTCTGCATTATTCGTTTTCCTCCTGCTATTGCTGCAGCCTCTGCCTCCTCCAACCGTGCCTGGAACTCTTTGAGGTGGCCCTCTAATGTCCGACGTGCTCTTTCCAACTGCTCAGAACGATCCTGTTCTTGTCGGAGTTCTTCCGCCAGGCGAGCCGAATCACTTGCAGACTTCTTGGAACGTTCTTCAACTCCCTTCAGCTCTGTCAGTCGATCTGCCAGGTCCCCCTGAAGAAGGTGAAAACAAAAATGCACACCAATATTATTATTATTATTATTATTGCAAAAATTTGTAACACATGGAAAGTCATGCACAAAATATGAATCTGATGCCCACAACCAAATGCTGTTGCTTTCGAGCTCCATATGCAAAATGTGAAACTGACAATTCATATAACCAATAAAAAAGTTATTTACTTGTAAAAGAGTCATGCTTTAGTCTAACTTTTACATGTATACGTAACCGTTTCCCAATATGTACATTATACATACATACAAGATGCATGCAAATTTTTTAAAGTCAGTCAGATTATATTATTATTATTTATATCTGTGTTTATTGACAAGGTCATTGACAAACCGCAGTAAGTTCCGTTGAAATATGATGGAACCATTATCTAGTTCTTAATTAACACACACCTTGAACGGCCTGTAAGGCACCCGCTCATTTTACTGCTGGCCCCTATGGAGTGGAAGGCTGAGTCGAAATAAAGGGGGCTTACGGGTATCGAACCACGACTTTTCAAGATATAATGCTCTTCAGGCCAGAGTGTTACCATTCATCTACCCCCTCACCATGAGATGATATGAACATTATTGCATGAGCCTAGCCATCTCCTATCTTCTACACCATGATAACAATTAAACAGAATGTTCTTACCTGGCACTGAAATAAAATGCAGTGCAGGTTATGAAAGTGCTGCCTCCGAAAAATTCTTCTAAATGCACTAGATAAACTATTCATTACATTTCAGTCACTGAATTCACTCACATTCAACGCCTGAACGTCAGCCTCAACTTTTCTCTTGGCAGCTGCCAAAGCTGCGTTGGCTGTGCTCAACTCGGCCACTTTCTCAACCGCTTCGTGGAGTTCATTCTGCACGGTCTTTATTTCCTTCTCCATGAGTTCCACCTGGCTTCTTGTGTCTTCCAGTTCAGTAGCGAGCTGACCGGCTCTGCGATCGGCAGCCGAATGTTCAGCCCTTGCCTCCTGAGCCGCCTGCTGTTCTTCCTCAACCATAACCTGAAGCTCACGCATCTGCTGGTTGTAGCGCTTGTAGTTCTTCTCGACTTCACTGCGTGCTCTGTTGGTGTTGTCAAGTGCTGCTTCTAACTCAAGGACATCTTGTTCGAGCTTCTTCTTCAGACGCAGTGCCTCAATTCGACCACGAGCCTCGGCCTCCAGACTCAACTGCAGCTCATCCACTGACCTCTGGTGATTCTTTCTATGAAACAAATTACCAAAGCGCACAACAGATTTCTAACAAAGAATAAGTCAAAATTAATTCTAAAAATTGTCTCCATTTTATGTGCAAGTTTCAAACATTTGTCAGCTGTACTCTACATAATTATATACCGGTATGTATACAGGTATGTCTGTATTTATAGCATTTTTAAAGCATCTCACAATGCAATCCTTCTTAGCCTAACTGATGCTATAGTTCCATTCCTGTGCCACCACACAACCGCCATCATCACCGATTACCACCGTAGCACCCTGCTGTCTCCTCGGCTTGACCTCCCCGGACTCTGACCTGGCACCGGAACGGATAAGGCGGACATGGCTATTGCGTACTTGATTTGATATAGCGCCGGTGAATAAGCTGGTCTCCCTGATGAGGCTTTTGTGTGGCGCTGAGAAATTTAGGAGATTTACATTTACATTATATTCTAGGGAATGACAGTCAGCATTTGGTAGAGTATGTAATTTCCAATCATATGGATTCTAATCAGACAAAAAGATAATGCATTATGATTAGCAGAATTTCTTACAGTTCTTTTTGTCTAGTTTTCTTTTCCAACATCAGAAAATTCTCTTTAACCTATTATATTCTTGAATCCTTGAATCGTATCGTAATCGTAATCTCAAGACTTCTACAGCGCCCAAAAAAGGTTCCCGCGACGTAGCTTTTTTGGGCGCTGTAGAAGTCTCGAGATTACGATTATGATACGATTACGATTCAAGGATCAGTGTTTGGAAATTAAATAAATTTATAAAACACTTCTCTTAGCTCGGACATGCTACAGAAATTCTGTTCCACAATTATGATCTGCTGATAAGCTTATTAACAGTAAATTCAATTATAATGTTCAACAAGCTTATTAACTTATAAGCTTATTAACAGTAAATTCAATTATAATGTTCAACAACATACCGAATTCCTTCTAGTTCCTCTTCCTTCTCAACGAGACGCCGTTCATGCTCTGATTTTATGCCACTGATTTCTGACTGAACGCGCTGGAGCTTTTGAACCTCTTGCTGAATGGCCAACTCGTTATCCTCAAGCTTCACCTGGAATTCTTCCTTCTCAATTTCCAGGCGCTTGTTGATTTTTTCCATTTCCACTACTCTTCGGCTGCTTTCGGCCAGTTGATCAGTTAGGTCCTGAATCTCATCTGAAAGTAAGCAAAGACTCTTAAAATTATGTTTCGTTATTTTTAAATGTCTGCTATCATGTTAAATCTGTGACTAATTATGGTATTATAGATCTTCATTAACGGGTAACTCCAATGGACTAGACTGGACTGCAAAATATTGTAGTGGAACATTAAACAAAAGAAAGACCAAGTTGGGCATCTAAGTAAAGTAGGTATACACAACGTATGCAAGAATTTTGTTTAAACATGATGAATAGCAAGTGGAATTTATATAAATCTAATACTAAATGCATACTGCATTACCTTTTGTAACATCACGTAATGTAGTGTAAACCTTCAAAAATGTCAGCACCATACAAAAGCCACACAAAGAAGAACGACTTTTCAAAGGCTCTACATCAAATCAATATTCAGGTTGTTTGGTTTGTTCCAGTGCCAGGTCACCATCTGGGAAAGCTCAAGTCAAGACAGCATGTTGATATGGTGGAAATCATTGATAATGGTGGTTGAAGGGTGGTGCAGGAGTAGAACCAGGATAGGAAACCCTGAAGATTCGGTTTTCAGTTGCGAGTGGAAAGCTGCAAGAGAGAGGGCAAGCGGAGGAGAGGCCAGATTGACAGAAAAGAGAAGGATGAGCACACTGGCAAAGATCTTTTGGGAGTTTGTTCCAAAGAGTTGGTGCAATGTAGATTAAGGAGCGCTTGCAGAATTTCGGTTAGGAGACTGTAGGCGAGATAGAGAAAGATACAATGAGGAATGAGTAGATCTGGGTGTTTGGATGGTGAATACAGTGCTGGCCTTAGGATATTTTGGGCCCCGTGCAGATTATACTGTACAGGCCCTCCATGACACAAGTCACATTGTTTTTCATTGCTAATCACTTTACTTTAGTAGATTGTTAACAAGTACAGTAAGTAAAATTTAACTATACACGAGAATTCTAGGGTACAGAGGAAGTTGACTTTTATTTTATTGAAAAAAGAGACCATTTAATTGAAACCATAATATTATTATTAGGGTGTCTTGCTCATGTTAATTTTCTGTGACATTTTCGGGCCCCCCTAAGTTGCGGGCCACGTGCGACCGCACAGTTTGCACGCCCCTACGGCCGGCACTGGTGAATAGCTGGCAAATGTACAACGGTTGTGAGGTTTGGTACAATGGCACATGAAAGTGACTGTACGGTGTCAAGGCATTAAATTTAGTGAAAGGATCTATTATTTGAGTAATTACTGTATCATGCCTGAATAACATTCACAGCATGAATGTTTAAAGATCAAGGTCATTTGAAAGATTCTGACCAGTCAGGCGCTTGTTTTCTTTCTTTAAGTTTTCACTCAGTTCGTGTGTTTCCTCGGCGATTCCCTTCAGTCTCTGGACCTCAACCATCTGTATTCTTGTGTCCTTCTGCGATTTCTCCAGTTCTGCCTGAAGCTCTGCCAAGCGGAGTTTCCACTCCTCGACTGCCTTATCAAACTGCCTCTGTCTTTTCTCCAACTGAACGTTGAATGACTGTGACTATCAGAGTAACCAACAAAAACAAAGTCCATATCATCAGCACAATCCTTATATGAATCAAGATTGTAATGAACCTGTACAACTAGTTACCATTTAAAAACCACAATGATATAATGTGCATTGCTGTCTCCAAGATTATAGTCATGGCAAACAGAATGGAGTCTAGCTAAAGTTAATTTACCAGTTCCTGTACAAGCTCCACAGAAGCACTTAATGACTGCCATTTCAAAAAGTTTTGACCGTCAAAAACAAAATAATTCAATGTCCTTTGTTTCCTTGACCTCTGAATTATTTTTTTATCCTGTTAATCAATGTGACCATGCCTTCATCCACCATCTTAGTTCTCAGTTTGCCAGACATATGAAAGCCATCCTTTGTCCTCATTCATTCATTCATTCAATCATTCATTCATTCACTCATTCATTCAGAGCATTTACATAGCACCCGGCCCCTTCAAGATATCCAGCAGGAAGCATTACGAGTCAATGCCCAGCAAAAGGTAACAGTTTTCAAGTGTTGGTAAAATGTTTACAGAGCGCCCCTGGCAAGAAGTACGTGCAGATCTACAAGAAGCTTGTTCCAACTAGATGGCCCAACCAATGAAAAGGCATAACTTTGCTTTATCGAAATGTGTGTTGGGCCTCCATCCATTCTTTCCACTAAATAACATTTCAAAGCATCTTAAGACAAATAATGAAAAGTTTTTCCCAGATCAAGTAGCTCTAGCCTCCATAGACCCAAGGTAGATTTAAATTCCTGTTGGCTTTTAGAAGTACTGATACGCAATAAGAAAGTGCTCACCTTTTCTAACTCAGAGGCCAAAGTTTCCACCTCCATCTGCAGTCTGTTTTTCATCTTCTCAGCACCAACAATTTTGGAAAGAGCGGCTTCCAGTTGGACTTCACTGTCTTGTATCCTCACTCCCATCTTACGCTTCACATCTTCCAGCTCTTCTGGTCTCACTCCAGCTTCAGCAGCTTCCAGCTTCTGTCGAAGCGATGTTGCTTCTCCGATTGCTTTTGTCAGCTGCCTCTGAAGGTCTGCCTTGGTCCCATGTTCATCTTCCAGCTGTTCCTTGAGGTGCTCAATGTTGGCCTGAAGGTTCTTGTGCTCATTGGCCAGCTTTGTCCGCAGCTGCACTTCATCTTCAACATTCGCTTTAGCCTCTTCCATTTGCTGGCTGAGCGCTTGCCTCACGCGAAGCAATTGGTTGACCTGGTTCTCCAAGTCCTCCACTCGGCGCACAAGCTCCGAATTGACTGTCTGAAATTTGTTTCTTTGTTGGGCAAAGTCGTTGATCTCCTTCTGCAACTCAGCGATTTTGTTATGTGATTCTGATAGCTGCACTTCCAGTTGCCTTGCTGCTTTCTCAGTAATAGCCTAACGAAATTCAAATGCAATCAGTAAAAGCCTAGCGAAATTCAAATGCCTTTTCAGTAGCAGGCACCACAAATTAATCCAGTCCACACGTATAAGCAGTCACACTACTTGTTAGCTGTTCCCAGCAATCTCAGATGAAAAATGACAGCACTGAATTACTTAAAGTTAATTAAATAACTCTCTGCTGTTATCTAAAGAGATAAAAAATTAAGACTACTTAAGGTAACATCTTGGATCCAATCAAGGTCGAAAATGAGCGGAAAAATTAAAGCCATGTGCTCAATGAAGTGATGAAGTGTGAATTTCAACATAAAAGCCCACACTGATAATGACAGTTAGCCTGTAAACATGTGCAAGAAATGCAATGTCCATCTGTGACTGTTTTGTACTTACACATAAGGCTGCTATACAAGTCAACTTTTGTTCACAATATAAACATTTCAGGGCCACAAGTCTGCTGATTCAGAAAGATACTTTATTATACTTAACTGTAACCCTTGTTGCAATGTTGTTCTACGATGTGTACTGTCAATTTACTTAATTTGCAAAAATAATTCCAGTGGGATGGGTAACTTACCTTGTTTAACTTGGTCAGATTTTCAACCTGGCTACTAAGCTCAACACTGTCAGCTTTCAACTGTTGCTTTTCCTTCTCAGATCTATGAAAGAATGTAACAGCTGCAACATTAGCTCCTTTATGTAATTAAAACTTGATTAGTGAATGTTTCTGTAACACCACTAGTCCATGAACAAATACTGGAGATAAATCAAATCACTACAAGTAGGCCTACTGGACCATATCTATATTGCTACCTGGGGAGCTATATCAACAACTGCTTATAGCAAAGTCACACTCTAAAGCTGAATAACATTTAGGATCCATGTTCAAATGGAGCAGAAGAGAATTAGCATTATGCTGAGTTGTGCTGAAACATTGCTCAACATTAACTACTTACTTGGCTATCATTGATAATTAATTATAAGTGATAACAACAAAATGACTTGAATACTTCTGAAGATTATTCAGTAGCTAAATTATTTACTTTTTACCAGTGATGCAGCTTTGTTTTGATTTCTCAATTTATCATGTGAATTTAACAATTCATTGGCTAATCTTGTGAACTCTAGTTTCTCTACAGAAAGGTTGTTGTCAAAGTCTTAGATTTCTATTATCTTCAGCCAAAATATCTTTCAGTCTCAAAGCTGGAGAACTATCTGTGATTGAGAAATGAAGTTTTATGACTGCTTACCTCATCTTAGCTCAACATTATATAGTGGATTAAACGGTGGTGAAAAGATATGTTTTCATTTCCGAATAGACTACTACCACAGATTCACCTGCTCTAAGACTAGATAAAGGAGTGTTGAGCTGTAAGATGCAGATACTACCATCCATAAAGCAAATAAGATTATATTATAGAACAAGATTATAGTATCAACATTGCCCATGGCACATCAGTCATCAAACACAACACTGGTTTGAACAACAAAAGGAAAGATTACCTAAGCTTAGCTTTCTGCAGTTGCTCAGCCTGTTCAGTGTGTTCAGTTTGCAGTTCCTGGAACTTCTTGCGAAAGGCTGCCACCTGTGCCTCGTGCTGTATGTGAACATCTTCAAGGTCTTGCTGCAGTTTCTGCAACTCGGTATCTCGCTTTCGATTCATCTCCACCTTGAACACAAAATCTACAGATTACATATAATGCAGTATTTAGATCTTCAACAATTGGCTGCATTTAAAGTCAACCTGAAACAGAAGTCCAACTGAAAAGTCCACGTTCAAAGATCCCAAGCTATGAGGGTTATTAGGAGTTATAAAATGAAACCATGTCAGATTGCAAGTCCTGTGTAAAACATTATAAGACTCATGTACATACAACCATGCTCCTAAAATACACAGGACATAACACATAAGCTAAGCATGTATGGTAGCTGTTTCAACACTTGTATGCTTACACATGTTGTACATGTTGAACACACAGCAGAAGCAGAACTACTATCCAGAGAAAAACAAGCTGTTCATATATTTTCACCAATTTCAATCAGCCTACAATTTATTAGCCATTGTCTTGAATTATATTCTAATACAACTGCTTCCAATCAATAAATGTTAACTTTTAAAAAGGTACATGGCAGATGGCTAACACTGAGTATTCTGGATATAGATATTTCGGTTTCTTCTTGTTTCTTTTCTTCCAGGCAAAGAATATAGCTTCCTGAATAAGAATTTTTGTTATCGAAGATGTATTCTGTCCAGTAATAGATTCTTAACCTGTTTATTCATTGTGCTTTGAGTTTAAATGATTTAGTAAACAGGACTCATAGAAAAAACATGGCATATGGATAAGGTGTTGGACATCCAAAGCACATTAACCTGTAGATGTGAGTTGCCACCAGCATCTTCAAGATGATCAGTTATGATCTCCAGTTCTCTCTGCAGCTCAATTCGCTGTTTTTCAGCCTAAACAGAAAAACATAACCAGCCAAGAGAAAAACATTAATTCAATCAACACAAACCAACACAATCTGCACATGAAACAAAGAGCAAATCGCTGAGTGTTACACACAGGAGCCCCATTACGTTTCATATTTCTTCGCAGATGCTATTCTAGAAATAATAACACTTTTAAGTAGATCAATAGTTAAAGCAAATTCAATATAATTACATAATGCAACAGTACTTTATATTATTCAAATAAGTCTGTTGGATCAGAAGGCTTGAGTTGTTTTGGAACAAAGAGAGAGCTCAATCAATATTCGATCAGCATTAACACCTGATCAAAGAACATTTTGGATGTTTTATCTCATGCCAAGGCACTGTTGGCATTCTTGGTAGCTGGTCCCAATGGTCCAAAGCTTTGACATTCACTGCCGGCTCTATGTTCTGTCAGTGCCTTGACATTCTCAGGTATAAACCTGTCTTTTCTCTGAACCTGCCTTTAGCTTAGCAATTATAGTTTAGCTTCTGGCTTCAATGACTTTCTACACCTATACTGGTAGTACCTGTCTTCTGGTTTCACCTGGAATACTCCAATGGATTATCCTTGAATACAGCTCCACATGATTGGATTAGAGTCAGTCTGCCTCTAGTTTGGCTAAACAAAGATTCCTCCATTTCGTAGAACAGCGCTTCCCAAACTTGTGTGACAGACCGGCAGGAATTTACTTTCTGCGTGACGGACCGGCTGGAATTTTCCCATTGCAGCAGGCCGGAGCCCAATTTATATATTTATTTTTATTTACAAATTGGGTCAAAATAGTTAAATTATTTTTTAATAATAACGCGGGT
Source organism: Allolobophora icterica (assembly GCA_963556255.1). Taxonomy (NCBI): domain Eukaryota; kingdom Metazoa; phylum Annelida; class Clitellata; order Crassiclitellata; family Lumbricidae; genus Allolobophora; species Allolobophora icterica. The sequence continues at coordinate 64,530,403 of OY744602.1, read as the reverse complement.
ACCAATTCAGTACTAAATATCAACTGAATACTTTGTACTGATCTGATATGAATCAAAAAGTTGTGCATTTTTTCAAAAAATTGATAAATATACATGCTAGTGCTGTTTATTAATATATTTATTATTTTTAATTTTTTAACGCCCGAGGTATGAAAAATCCCTCAGGCTCTAAGAAATATAACAGAAAAGTGTTTTTAAGCTTGGAGAACGCCGTCCTCGTCTCCGGGTGTGGTATTTTAATTGTTATAATTTTCGAATTTATAATATATTATACTTACAATATCGAATCTATAGATATCGTGTTTATTTTCGATTGACGGAAGCTGTGACCAGGTTATTAAAGACGAAAGAGATACGTCACATCCAGTTTCCAATTGCCGGTCATAACCCGCAAAAATTACGATCAAAATTTCTAGTAAAGGTGAATAACAATTTTCGTCGAATAACTATTTCTTCGGTAGTTTTCGTTTACAATTATAGCTGAAATACATTTATTCCCATTCTCCCAGAACAAATCTTTTTAATTTATATGCAAAATTTGGTTTTGATTGCGAGACAATCGAGTTTTTGAAGATAGTTGAAAGCGAGACCCAATCGAGAAAATGTCTATCGTCTTTTTTGCCCAGTTTCTTGACTCACTTTGCGGACTGGCAACTGAGGGCCCACGGACCGGCACCGGTCCGCGGACCACAGTTTGGGAAGCACTGTCGTATAATGACATGAACAAATTAAGACAATCTTCAGGAAGCTTTCAGAATACAAAGATATCCTAACTTTGATGATGCAAGTCAAAAAGAAATTGGTGAATTACACAGGATGAAGTAACACCATCAACAACTCTAATGAACAATTAGACTACAATGACTAGATATCTCTGCTATCTCACCCATTTTCGAGCAACTCTTTCAGCTCTGAGCTCTTCCTCAAGTTCTTCAACTCGAGACTATTACAGTACAAATAACAAAATTGCAGCTTTAAATGAAAAATTAACTGATAAAATGCAACGTGCACTCTTTGAATAAATAAATTAATATAACAAATTTGTATATTTTCAACCACAAAACAATGAAAACAAGAAGTCATTTACTCTTACTGCACTCCAACTGACAGAGTTGTGAGGAGGACAAAAGTGTAATGACCGATGAAACTAAATGTACATAACCTAGCAGAACTCATTCTCATTGCATAATTTAAGGATCACAATGCTTTTACCACCCAAGAAGTGACAGATTAAACTCTCTTGAGTTTCTCAATCTATTCATCTATCCATCCGTACATACATATACCCATTCCCATCCATTCAGACAGGAGCAGATAGAGAAATAAAGAAACTGGGACAGCAGCTTAAACGAATGCTGTGCAATGCAGCAGAGTTTATCAGAATGGAGTTCAAGACTAAAAGTACGCCACTACAGCTCACAGATGCCAAGAAAGAAACCAATATCAACGACTGCAGCCAGCGTCTGGCTGAGCACAAAGAAAATAACTCAGCGAAACATATCCTCTGAAAGGGGTCATGCTTTTTCCTGCTGTTCACTCCTCCACTTATAAGCCATGATGTGATTCATGGCTTTTCAAAAGAGCCAACCAGTGTGTAACTGCAACTATACACATTGTTGAAACTTTGCACTCCCAAAACAGCACTAAATGGATTCGCATGTGAGAACACTGGTGAAGGAACTCTGTTTTCATTAAGTTTCTACACACTTCCCAACCAATTAAGTAAAGTAATTCTGTGTAGCACACACAAAAAAACCAATATGATAACAAGCCATTCATGTAACTGGCATAAAAAAGCTTCTGGTTAGAATTTTGCTACATTCTCACTTAGGAATAAAATGACTATAAAATCAAACACAATACTTTTTGAAGACAGATGTTGCCAGAGGCATAACTTTGGTCTAAAAAGCGGGGGGTACCAATTTCTTCTCTACTTTCGCTTATCGCATGGAGACCATCTCTGGGAAGGCACAATAATAAAATATTGATTGGCATTGTTTAAAAAGTGGGGGTATGGTACCTCCAGTCAAAAAAAGTGGGGTTATGGGTACCCCTCGTACCCCCCCCCCACAAATTATGCCTATGGATGTTGCTTTATGATTTTGAGTAAACATGTTCTGCACTTCTTTGTTAATCATGCCTCTTGTGCAGTCTATTTTACTTCCCCAGTTCTGGTATACTACACGCGTTTCTTAGCTCACATGGATCGACCTTAATGATGACTGAACAGCATGAATCAACAGCACATATCCAACAGATGCAGAATCCGCAGCTTGACTTTTAAATGAACAAATTACAATAAACTCTGACACTGTGTCATTGTTGATATTAATTAAGTATCATATATGGAAGAATTCTCTTATTAATGACACGATTCTGAAATTCTAATGAGGAACAGCTGAATGTTATCTTCTACACCGTGTCCAGACAAAAGGAAATCATTCTTGCAATAACCAAATTATATTCTACAACATAGTTGATACATTTGAAGAAGTTATGAGCAGTTATGAACATTCATAGTTCACGTTGTCCAACTGGAACATTACTTCTGCTGCAAGACTGTTCTGCGTAAAGTAGGCCTGAAAAGTCCTAGCCTTGACTCGATTTCTGGTTTTGCTCACTGCCACGTTTTGTCTGGCCCTGCTGTTGCAATGAACATTCAGTGGCAGTGAAGGACAGTTTACGCTACGTCTGTTAATCTTTACAACGGGTAACCTTCAAATAATTTGTAGCTGTAGCTAGCTATAACAAATACAATGCTACCACGCTACATTAATACTGAATACTTACGCTGCTGGAGGTGGCGTGTGGCTCTCCGTCGTGCATTTTGCCTGCGATGTTCTCGGTTACTAAACTCGTCCCACGGTTTTAAGTCCTTCGAAATGTGGCGAATACTTCCAGGCAGCAACGGCGAACAGCAGTTTTCGTGTCTTAAACGAACTGGAATTTCTTGAAGTCGTCTGCTAATGAAGACATTTAATCATAAAGAGGGTGATTCATCGGCGGCCCGACGATACACGTATATATGTGCCGTGGAAGTCGAACTTCTGGTTGTACTAAGCTGGAATGTGCGTGCACCGTTCGCCGACGCCTGGAGCCAACTGCATCCGGCTTCTCCAGATCCACTGCCGGTCCAGGCTTTCAGCGTCTCTGGGCGGCAGTGGAACACTAAACTCGTACACCACCGGCTGCAGATCCTGCGTCAGCTGCAGACGCAGGGAGGGAGGCAGGGAGGGCTGACTGCCCACGATAAAATTAGAATAGCCTAGAAGTCACTTCTTGGCTGTGCTGCATAGACTGGTTAAGCGCCCTCTAACGATGGAACAGGGCGTGCAAAAAGTTCTCAGGTAGGCTAACCTGTTTCAACCCGCCCTATTAACGAAGATGCTGTTCGAGGCCAAGTTTGGCTGCTGCTGCTACTGCATTGTGTAAGACCAATACGAGTGATACGTTACAAGAGAACAAAGCAGAAGATTCATTAGGCTTTATACATGTGCCTGCCAGTGTTGGGTAAACTCACACAAGAAATGAGTTAAATCAAAACTCAACTCACGCACCTCAAAATGAGTTTAAACTCAAACTCAACTCATCCTAAGTGAAATGAGTTAACTCAAACTCACTTGTTAAATGAGTTAACTCATAAACTCACACGTTTCATACTGGCACGTTCTAATCGAGCAGCAATTTTTCCATCACGCCTACTTGTAACAGAAAAATATTTTCCATCAAGAATACATGGTACTTCAGCCATGTTGTTCCTAACTGTTCACAATATACAAAATATGCAGTGCTTAAATACTGTCCGCTAGCAGTGTTTACGACCCTCCCTGCCGTCACCACTCACCAGTATGGATAGCCGACGATATAAAAAAAGGCTTGTTTCAACATAATATGTGCCGAGTGTCGAAGAGTGAGTTGAGTTTAAAATAATTGACAGTTACAACTCAAACTCACAGAAAATATGAGTTAACTCAAACTCATAACTCACACTCTTTAAGGTGAGTTAACTCAAACTCATAAATCACAGCAAGTGAGTTAACTCGTGAGTTTAAACTCATATGAGTTAACTCATACCCAACACTGGTGCCTGGTGTAATAAAATTATGTGCTGCAGTTAATAATTTGCAGCGGATCATATGTTACAAGTTAATTAGTACATGTATTCGGTGTTTTACTGATTTGAGACAATTTAATACTTCTTATAAAGGCTGCCAATGCTCAAAGAAATTACACACTGCAAGGTCTACACATGTCCAAGCAACTAGGTGCTAGGGATGATGGCTTTTACAGTATATATGTAGCAGTATAACACTCATATTTAAGCCATAATATTCTTGTTACATTGATAGAAATTATTAAGTTTTGTAATTCAATTTGTAAAAAATAATGGTTTCCCTAGAGAAACCTGGTAATTCTTGAAGCATTATGGTTCACCTTAATTTCTTTCAGAAATATGAGTTTTGAACAGTTTCTTTCACCCACAAACTACTCAAAGGCCAGTAAGTTTTGTTAAAGCTTATCACTAAAGATGCAGTCCTAAGAAGTCACTGCATATAGTCTAGGCTACTTGTTGCTAAGAAAAAATTATGAAGGTTGATTTGCTCACACAAAGGAAACCCGTGAAAAGAGTAAAGCACAGATGGTGTAATATTATCTCAGCAAGAGTCCAGAGACATTCGTGCAGCTTGGTTCAGAACATTTTCTTAATGGAAGCATTAAGTTGTCAGAAGGCCATGAAGTAAATAGGCCAAAATTCAGACTTACTTTAAAGTCTGGTTAATAGAGTATTGGCAAATGGAATGATGCAGAATGCAGAGTATATTAACTTTTGAGGTGAAACAGCCACTGTATCTAGTTGCAGATACATAGTTATAATTTTCTGGGGTACGAGGGGTACACGTACCCCACTTTTTGGACTGTATGGTACCGTATCCCTCACTTTTCATACCCAGAAGAAACTATGGGGATGTTATTTTCTCAGAGAAAGGCTTTCATTTGAGTCCTCGCAACTCAAAATAATTACCAAGCATCAACATCATCATGCTCATAGCCATCTTCATTATCATCATCATCATCATCATCATCATTGGACATGGTGCATAAATGGTGCTCTTATAATTATGTAACAGTTGCGAAGGGGAAATAATGCGAAATTTGGTAACCCCCATTTTCTACACCAAAGTGACACCTCTGATCGGATGCAACACATCCTTTCTTTTTAATGGCAGATTGTTGATTCATTTGCCTATCTGTGTTTGAGGTTCGAATCCTGGTGCAGGTTATTGTCAAGCCTCATAACTCAGAAGGAAAGTACGTTGTACAGATGTTGTATTGCTGTTGCTGTGTTTGGACTTCAGCTAAAAGCTTTCTCAAATCCTGAACAATGCCTTCGACGATTAATCTGAATAAACAAGTGCAACATACAATTACTGTTACCGTACTTTCCCTTCTCAACTGGGGTTGAACATTGTAAAATCCAGACCAGTGATCAGACATTGTCCATAGTAAGCAATGGAATGAAGAGTTTGTAAAAATAAGGCACTGTACATCTGGTGCAAAGTTACACTGAGCATGACAAATATCTGTGGTAGTCTGCCATCAGCAGCCACTTGCAGCCTGTCTAAAGTTATAGCATCTCCAGTGTTTTGTGGTTATGAAAAGGTGCTATATAACTGTTCAGATACCTACATAATCATATGTGTCTAGTTTGCTCTGAATGTGAATGCGATGTACTTAATGGTACTGAACTTCAGTCAGCAGGGGGTCAGCAGTGGTCAGTTAAAACCAACCTACAAGGGCAGTTGTTTTATGCTGATTACATGTTCATCGATTTGGGTTTTGACTTATTGTAAGGGGCCATCCATATATTACGTACGCATGGAGGGGTAACCGAAATGCATGTGCCTGCGTAGGCTTGCGAATGAGGGGGTCTACTGATAATGTACGTAAGCAAATTGATTGGCCTTCAAGTGAGCTAGAGTTCAGTCTTTCCAGCTATCTGGTACTACCAGAGGAAGTAGGACTGTGGGAAAGGTGTCACTTGTATGCCACCTTATCTCTGAACGCTATTATTAAACTATCACACAACTCAGCAGTGAGTCCATGGATTACTCATCCTTCAATCTGGCCTAAAGTGCAGACAGTCGCTGCCTGGACCTGGACCTGTAACGGACACATTCTGCAGCTGGTCTTTGGGGGAGGGTGCATCAACTGTACGTACGCAGGTGGGAGGTGTGTGCATCAACTGTACGTACGCAGGTGGGGGATGTAAAAAAGTACGCGTGCGAACAGGGAGGGGTCCAATTTTCCCGGATTTTTGCGTACGTAATATATGGATGACCCCTAAGGGGTCTAACTTCTGACACCATGTACAGGGAATTCCACCCTGTTTATATACAGGCATTGGCAGTCTTCTGTTAAATGATCCAGCATATCAGATCAAACAGACAAATGATAACAAGGATTAGCTGTCAAATTACAAAATAATAAATGATAACTTGAATTAGATGTGTTTTAATACGAATTCTGGCCAGTGTTGGTTGAAAGCCCACTCACCACGACAAGGTCCTGGCCAACGAGTGAGGGGTTAGTAGGTTAGTTCAACACAACACAATGAGATGAATGACGTTAGTAGTGCCAGATCCACAGGCCAGGGGCAGTCTTAATAACAGCTAAAAACAGTAATCTCAATTTCATTGAATTTTTCTAGCAAATGTAACTCAGGTTACCACCACAACAGCAGATTGTGTAAAAGACAAAAACAATAATCTGAATTTCTTTGAACAATATTCAGAAAAAATCTTAATTTCATAGAATTTTTAGCAAATTTTTCTTAGGTTATCTTAAATTAGTGAATAATTATATCAGTTAAGTTTTCCTTACTGTACTTACACCGTTACACGATAAAATAACTCATTATACACAATCACCTTAAAAACTTTTGAAAGTTGCAACTTATTAAATTTATCATAAAAGTTGTAAGCAAATTTACAGCGGATTAAATTTCCATGAAGCTAAAAGGTTTTGCAGTTTATCAAATTTTGAATATTCCACCTGCCTACAACAATATTTAAGCCCATCATTGGAATATATTAACAATGTCCATTGTACTTGTGCAACAATATAGGCTACAAAGGAGTACTTTTCTGTAACTTATAGGCCGGATATTTCTTCCTCGGCTTTATGGAGGATTGCATGGAATTTTATATTAAATTAATTTACAATATGGTGGATCTGACACATGGTGTTAGTAAATTAACAAATAGTTGGTTCATTTTAGAAGTCCTACAGATGTAAATGAAACAGCGCAGTCTTTGAAGGTCGACAGTTAATCGTCCTCATTCTGTACCGGCTTTTCCTTTGAGAAGATAATGTTCCAAACTTTCCATTGTCTTTTGCAGCATTGATTTCTCTTGAAGCATAGATGTCAAACGTTCTAAACTTTCAATTGTCTGATGCAGCATTCATTTCTTTTGAAGCATCGATGTTGAATGTTCAAAACTTCCAATTGTCTTTTGCAGCAATCATTTCTTTTGAAGCTTAGATGTCGTTTTCTTCTCTGACCATGTCACTACTCATTCCATTTGATCTTGACGTGTTTCTGGTGGTGAGGAAAGAAACGATGACGTTTGCATAGGATGGACTTCATTGAGACCATCTAGGCCTATTCTAAGCCACCATGCTATGTAGTACGTACTAATGTTCTGTATTTGTTATATACTAACAAATGTTCAATCCCTAAGTGTCTCAAAAAACAAAACAGAATAACCTGAATTTCAAATACCTGGTGTCTTCTCTTCTGAGCTTTGCTTTGTAGCAGTTGGCTTTGTAGTCCACAGTGAAGTTGACTTTCTTAATTTTTTTATTTTTATTTGCTTAAAACAATCCCCTTTAACCCTCAATTACCTTAAAGATAGAAAGAGATGAAAAAGCTAAGTTAAAATATACAAGCTGGTCTTCAGTTCTGTTTTTAAAAAGCTGTCTCTCATAAATTTATACAAAAGAACATTCTGAATTTAAAATAGCCTACCTGACGTCCTCTATCATGAAATGCTGACTTTCTTGTCTTTGCTTTGAAGTCGGTGCTGCCTTGATCTTCACTTTGCTGTAATTTTGTCTTTACTTCACAGTTGGCTTTCTTGACACTTTCTTATGCATGTTTTATCTGTGTATGCATGTATGTATGTATTTATGTAGTCTTAAGTACGCAAATAGTTCTACATAACTTAATTAGCGAGTTTTGTTTTATCTTGACATAGAACTTTTTCTTCATGGGCGGCGATCCGGGGGTTGAGGGGGACAAGACTCCCACCTTTAAGAGTGGGGGGACACACCATACATTTGTCCCCCGCCCCCAAATTTAGAAGAAACACCAAAAAAGGTCAACTCTTATGGCGCGTGAGCATGAAAAAAAAAATTTAGAATGAATTTTATCGCTTTTTGACCTCTTTTTGATCAATTCAGGTCAAAACTCTTTTTTTTGACCGGATCATTTCTAAAGTGTCCCCCAACCTGTCAAACAAGATCGCCGCTACTGTTTTTCTTTGTATTGCTCAATTTCTGTAGGCAAATAGGGCCTAGTTTAGGGCCTATCCAAATTTCTATTAAGGATTGTAATTCTTTTTTAATTTTTAATTTTAGTGTGGTAGAAGATCAGCTGCTATTACCATGATCGAAATAAACGAAAGTTAAATATTCAGCTCTAGGCTTAACAAGTTAACAATCTCTTCATTTTTTCTCACGCGTCGAATATTTCGATAACAAAAGATTTTAAACCCGTGTAATATCGAATACCTGGTCGATCTTCTTATTTCTGAACATCAGATGTGTAACTGTGTCAAAATACGCCGAAAAATCTAAAATCGACCTGATCGTATGAAAGTTTAGCATAAATCTTCAAATACGCTTACGTTACCATGGTAAAGGATTTTACGTCATCATACCCTTTGTTTTACAAAATGGCGTCAGCACCATCGATATCTATATTTAGACTATAATGCGTATCTCTTACATAATATTATTATGGTCAGCACTCAAATTCTGTGACTCAATATCCAGTCGTACTCGTACTGGTAAATGGTAATCTCAAAATTGCTACAGCGTGAAAAAAGTGAAGTCGCGGGAACCAGCTTGTTTACAGGCGCCTAGTCAAAACAAACTCGATAAGCGAGGGGGAAGGTAAAAATCGGTTTCAGGTCAAGATCCAAAGGGGTCAGGCAAGCAGACAGATGACTAAAGTCGATCGTGTTTAGAATTGAATCGGCGAGGGATGTATAGGGGCCTAAAGGGAAGAGCCGAGATGAGCAGTGTGTAATCTAGTCCCCCTGTTCTGGGGGGGAAACAAGGTTTCTCGGGGGGGAATTTCCCCCCAAAAAGGTGTCTACCTTACAATATTGCTGAGTTCTGGGGGGTAACTTCAATCCTGGGGGGGAATTTCCCCCCCCAAAAGACGTCTAGATTAAACACTGCGAGATGAGTTATCGGAACAGGATTTGTTAGAGTTTTGAGTGAAAGACCTGTGGAGTGATAGCAAGATGTGAGGTTTTGTGAGTTCGTAGGGTGGATCAGATATTTGTAAAACCGGCGGGAGTTTGTTCCAGAGAGGCACGACAGCTAGGCTATGGCTATGGAGCGATTCGCAAATTTTAGCCATGAGGTGACGGAAGAGCGGAGAATCACGAAAGCGATGTTGATCACGTGCGTCTTGTGTCCAATAATTTTCTGGCATCAGTTCCATTAACTGGGTGACTGCGTTCCGCTCTTACAACCCGACGTTAACGAATTTCAGTAAGCATGTAGGCTACCTAATTGTAAATAATTTCTGCTTAGGTACGCGAAACATCTAAACACCTTAAGCAGACTTGAGTTGACCAATTTATGAGTCTTTGAATGTGCTTATGATTCATAAATAATTTTAAGTTGATGGATGGAGAAGCTGTGATGTGCAGCGTGGACAGGAAGAGCAGTCCCTTAAGCTAGCCCTAAGGCAGCCATGGGATGCCATGGGTATGAAGTGTTAGCGACTTTATTTACTTAAAGGCCTTTGTATATGAGGGCCAGTGGCCAGTTGTCTCCTTTGTCATCTCATCTTCCCACTGACAGCGTATGGTCAGTGCACTTGTTATAGCCAGTCTTGTTGTCAAGACTTTAAACCTCAAGACCAAGACCAAGACCTTGAACCTCAAGACCAAGACCAAGACCTTGAACCTCGAGACCAAGACCAAGACCAAGACTTTGAACCTCGAGACCAAGACCAAGACCTTGAACCTCAAGACCAAGACCCTAAAAATCGCAATCAGGTCAAGACTTCTAAAAATTGTAAAGTCGGAATATTTGCTATTTTAATGAAAACATGAGTCTTTTATTTTATTTAAGCAAATTAACTTTAAATGCAAACTTCAGAGAAATCCGAATTTGTATTCAAAAGTCCTTCATGCAAACTCTTATACCAAATGTCTTTTGTATTTTATAAAAACCAATTCGGTCAGAATTTTCTGACCAAGACGTGCCTGGTGGGCCTCATAAAAATTCCGCCTGTGCAAAAATACATTCTACAGGTGCTGAAGTCGCTGACACACACAAAGTAGCTTTTCAAGCACTGGATGTAAATGTACAGATAGTGAGTCCTTTTGAAATCTTCCCATGGTTTATCATACCGTCTGATACAGAATAACCGTTGCTGCTGCCAATGGGTTTTCCTGACCAACATGACTTGTATCCATCCATAGATATTGGTCGTATGATGCAAGCAGGCTTGATACAGAATTCTTGAGTTCTGTTAAATGACTGTTCATATTAACAACCGGTCTTGGTCTTGGTCTTGCGAGACCAAGACCAAGACTTTGAACCTCAAGACCAAGACCAAGACCTCGAACCTCAAGACCAAGACCTTGAACCTCAAGACCAAGACCAAGACCAAGACTTTTAAAAACGAACTCGAGTGCACTCGAGACCAAGACCTTGGTCTCGAGGAGAAGAAGACTGGTTATAGCTGAGTTTGCAAGGAAGCAAATGCAAAGCAGAAATCCCAAACCAAATTTCTGCTCTGGTGGCATTTAAATCCCCAACCTCACAAAATTACGATTTACAGTCCAGCACACTAACAACTCCACTATGGAGCATCCATCCACAGGGAGAATCAAGTACTAAACTGTGTTGGATTTATTCAGAAGCTACAGCACCAAGAATGAACTTTTGGAATTGCTGAATTGACCAATGCCTTCTAAATAAATCCATATAAAAATCCAATCCAGAAACTTCTGTAGTGCTGCTAGTGTAAAGCACAAGGTTTCAACTATTAAAGCAAATTCAAAATCTGTTGGACTGCAGAGCCACACAGCGAAGATCCATACCGTAGGGCACCTCAGTTCAGAAGACAGACTATGGGGCAGAAGAAGATGAGAAGAACAGTCCCTTAAGCTAGCCCTTAGGCAGCCATGGGTATGAATTGTTGGCGACTTCATTTTCTTAGCTTCAGTATATGAGGGCGGATGGCCAGTCCTCTCCCTCATTATCTCATCTTCCCACTGACGCTGTACTCGTTATAGTTGAGTTTGCTGATAACATAATGTGCTGGACTTTCACGGCTTAGCTCCATTTACGTTTGTCTTGAATTCTGGTGCCATATAAGTAGAAGAAATAATGCCAACTGCTTAAATGTGTTTACATTATTGAGGTATTTCAGACAGAAATCAAAGAAAGCTGAAAATGTATTACATAGATGCAGTTGCTTGAGTATGACACAGTTAAATCTTGGCAGCCTACAAACATTAACTACATTGATAAATCAGCTTTCCCTTCCAACAGTTTAACAGCAAACTCTCTCAATTACATGTAAATGTTCCTATACACATGCCAAGGTCAATGGTTTCCAAAAGTCTGTGCTTTTTCAATAGTTTTAGAATGACTGAAGAGTTTGACAAACAATTACGTGCACCAGTAAATACAACAAACTAGCCATATGTTATTTTTACTTTTAAACAGATTTGTTATAAAATTCCCAAATATAAAAATATATGAATCATAAAAAGTTAAATTACAATTGGTTTTTCAAATTTCTGTTTTGAATTCACAGAGATCAGTGAAATGTACCATGGGCCATGCTGTTTCAGCCGCAAGTAGATAACTGATTTTTTACTCTTTAATGACGAGAGGGATTAGTTTTCCATACATTTTAGTACACGCTCGTTGTTAAAGGGCGAAAGCAGTTTCAATTGCCCATGTTTTGGCAGACCAGATGTTTTGGCAGATGATCACCTTTTCACCTTGTGGCAAACTTACAGTTCAACTGTCACACACTTTCAGAACACTTTCTCTGATGACTTAAAACAATGAAATACAACTTTAAGTGTTAATTACTGTCACTATTAAACTCATTTTAATAGGATTACATTACATGCTTTATTAATCTAACAATTCCTTTTGCTATTTAGTAGATATACTGAAACAGAAATATTTCATTCTCAATCACCGTTATCCTCTCATTTGTATCAGATGCAGGTGGAGGTGTTTAAAAAACTAATATATACTGAATAGATACACAAACAATATAATGTAACTCCTGCACATGTTTCCAATTTCTCATGACACCTTTGACAATTTAGGCTCATGAAAAACTGCTAACTGTTCACAGGCATAACAAAAACAAAAATTGATGCTAAAGTTAGAACTGATGCAGTTACTAAGTAGTTGGCTTACAAATCAAACAGGACTAATACCTGTGTATTTTCACCAATATAATATAGCATTTAAATGTGAACGATTTTAAAATTTACATAATTATTTGGCTGCCTAGGAGCCACTTGAATTACTTATATTATATAGTTTGCATAATTAGGAAAATGGTTGCACAAGTATGAACTGTGAACAACAATAAAAATTCATGCACAGGGGCATCTACGGGATTTTTTAGGCGGTTGCAAACTTTGTGCAGGAGGGAATGACATTTTTGCATATATTTATGAACACAGAACACGTAAATAATGATCTTGAAAGGATTTTCCCCAATAATTAAGTGTTTTTTCGCATTGAAAATCATGCTGAGACTGTTGTAATAATCATAATAATCAAAAGATTTTATTTTTGTAAAATATGTGCAAAATCCAGAGGGAAATGCCCCTTACCCCCCCCACCCCGAACCGGACGCCCATGTCCATGCATGCTAATCAGCATGTGCAACTTATGATTAAAAGCATCCAAAACAAGTCCCTCTGATAAAAGTTTTGGAAATCTTTTTCCATATGTTATCACAATCGGTACATTTAAATTCACAGAGTGCAGTTGGATAGATGAAAAGATCTTGAAGTCTACAACAGAGACGCATGGAAAGGTTATCAGCACTGATTCACGTCTATGGCCGGTTGCGGTTGCTGTTGCTGCACTGTATCACGCGATGGACTCCACCGATGCATCCAATCCTCGGGTTCCGACTTCCTCAGCTTCACTTTTACTTCTCCCTTCTCCCCATAACTGGTCTAGAACAGAATGTTCAAAACAATTCAGAATGTATTTTTAAATGGTTGTGAGGTCAAAGTACATCGCCATATCGTCGCCTGAGAATTATCTTAGCGTATCTCCATTTTCCAAAATTCCGAGATAAACGAGGTAGAAGTTTGGGCCGCATTTTGCGGAAAAATGAGAAATTCAATGCAATAAGTAGGGCACTGTCAAATTACAGTTCACAACCAGACGTCATATTAAAACATCAACATTACATAAAGATATTGCATTTAAAAAATTAACAATTATAGTTGTTTTTCTGAAATTTGCGAAAATTTTGTATAAAATGGATTTACAAATATTACAAACCATCTTTCTGAAAACAAAGACATGAAATGATTAAATTAAGCAACGACCAATTATTACAGAGTGTTTTCGTTAAAATATTCATTTATATATTCCGGATTTTTAAAAGAAAAACTTTTAATTGTCTGGATATGCGACACTATAGTCCAGCTACGCGCACCATAGATATAATAATCTATGACGCGCACAGGTTTATATTGTTGTATCTCCTGCGCGTCCAATCAGCGACGAGCTTTCTGTGGACATACAACAACAGAGACTGCTTCACTATGAATGCTGTATGGAGATACGATAAAATGTTTCTGAAAACAGGACATAGGAGCATTCACAAGTCACGTGATATCTGCGTGCAACATTCTATGTAAGTCAAAATATCAGCTGCTGCAGGAAATAACATTGTAAACAACGCAATGAAAACATTAACATTTAGACGATTAATAATGCTTTATTCATTTTTTGAATCTCTAAATATGCGGACAGTCTGCCGGAAGAGGCCAGGCAATTTTATTTTAAGAAATTAGAAGTTATTGGACCGAATGTTTCGACGGATCCGTATACAATCGTTTCCCCTCTCTTGACTAATGACCCATCATGTTGACCAGATTTACAATACGGAGACTGTTCAATTTTCAGATATATATACATTTAAAAAGTAAAAAAATACATAGTCAGTAATTTCATCTCAGTGCAGTGTTTAGTACGGTAAGTTTAGACTGCACGGGCCATATCTAACACGAGATGTAATTATAATATATACATACATGGCAGGGACCTGAGCCGGTCAGAAAAGGGGTTCAGAATTAACAAGCAAAAACGAAAATAACCCTTCTGTGGCAACAACACTCTATGTCGTTGAACTGTGCCTAGTTTTCAATATTTTGGATTAACACTTTTCAGTTCCTTAGCTTGTGTACGGTACCTTGCATATCCATTAACACCATGCTGATTTGTTTGACCAACAGATGTGTGTATTTAAAAACTAAAAATAATCTGTTAGAAACACATTGCATTCAATGTTTGACAGTTTTATAAATAAAAATTGATGTTCTTGTAGTTTTTATCAGTTATCTATTAATGATGATTTCAGTTTTTCACAATTCTTTTGTTTGTTTGTTTTAGGAATATAGGCTTACACTCATGAACATTTGGCAGCTTTCAACTCACTGGATGGCTATAATTTTGTCAAGTCAGGCCATGTGCAAACAATTTTTTCCATAAAATACCTGATTCATCTGGGTACTGCTTTTTGAAAGCAAAGATCATCCTGTCACAGTGTGTCACACAGAAGCCATATGAAGCTTGGGTTTACCTAAACCTGAATGGAGCTGTTCATTGTGAACATTGAAAGAAATGATAGTAATTAACTATACTTAAGTGAACACAACCAGTAACATTCTTGTGACAGGTATATGTACAGTAGATAGATATAAAAAAATAAACTCTTGCACTATTAAACCACTATAAAATTCAACTTCTAAAGGTTTTAATGTTGTATAGGTTATGCAAATTCTCAGAACTAATGCTGACAGGTTAAGAAGTCTACAATGTTAATTATTTATCGAGACAATCCTCATTCTAAGTACTTTTGTTAATTACATGTAGTTAAGAATACATGTTGCATATTACCAGTGGCGGCGCCAGCTATATGATTTCAGCAGGTCACGTCAGGGTCATGGGAGTTATTCAGCAGGTCGAAGAAATTAATGTTTGAGTTTGACACATCAAGCAGCATAACCTCAACAAAAGCAGCATAACTTAGATATATAAAACGAAGAAAATTATTATTGAACGCTTATAGCCCTGTTGTAGCATATTGAAATTTGAAACAATTCAGCAATTAAAACGATAAACTTTAGTTACTTTACTAATCTTTAAAGGTCAAGAGTAAAATAGGCAGGTCATAAGGCAGGTCAAGAGTAAAATAGCCAGATCAAATGACCTACCGCGACCTATGGTAGTGCCGCCACTGCAAATATCACAGCACATACAGTCAATACAGAATCTACGTGTGGAGCAATAACTAATGGCATTTTCGTACTAAGAATATTGAAATTCTTCAATCGTTCATTTAGTGGCTCGATATGGATCCTGAGAGTGCTTTGCTGTCATGAATCTTTTATGGATAACCGGCAGTTGCTTTTGGCCCCTTGTGAATGCAGGGCGTATAAAAATGGCATTTTTGGCTGCAACAGCTTCATCAGTGAGGAGTCTTGGTCAGCCATGACTGCATCACCAGATTCTAAGAAATCAAGCAATCCTGAACGTTAAGTTACAGTGCATATTTTAAGAAATTTAGACTACTGGGACAAAATTTTGGAACTCGTCCCTGAAAAACTTTTATGAGTTTTTTCTGGGAATTCATCTCCCTGAAAACGTTGATGACCTTTTTTGTAGGAAGTCATCTCCCAAAAAAGTCATCTCCCGAAAACCGTTCATGACCTTTTCTTGGGAATTCTTCTCCCAAAAAAGTTGATGACCTTTTTTTAGGAAGTCATCTCCCGAAAAAGTCACCTCCCGAAAACAGTTGACCTCTTCTTAGGACTTCATCTCCCGAAAAAGTTCATGACCTTTTTGGGAATTTACTACAGGGGCAAATCTTAAAGTTCTTCCAACATTTTGTCCCACTACTTATACTTTAACCATACATTGCCTGGGACAAATCAGCCTAACTACTGGGACAAATCCTAACACTACTGGGACATTTTGTCCCACTAGTTATACAGTTAAAATATGCCCTGTTAAGTTATCATTTTGAAACTCTACCACCCCAACATTTTGAAACGAAGGAAACTGCATACAGAAGGCGTTATTCCAATTAAAATTATAATTGTGGGGTGACTTCTATAGTTGGAATAAAACATAGCTCTGGCAGTTAGAGCTTCTGCTCGTTCAACAAAGATTTCTGTACAGTCTATGTATAATCACTCGACAGTTCGGATACAAAATGCTGAAATTTCATTGGCATGGTACAAAGAATCTGTCTTGTCAGGCCATCTAATAAGACACTTGACAGCAGAAGCAACGTTTATAATCCTTGAAACTTTCGCCGAAGAAATTCCAAATCGCCTTGCTAAGTCCTGATGATTCAAGTAGAGCTTTAATTTCATCATGATTAATAACAGTGTCTTTTGAAATAAGAATTTTCGATCTTTTCAGGGTTGCTTGGCACAGACTTACCAGCCACAGAAATGCTGCAATGCATGGCAATCCGGTGCCTTCATTCGGTCCACGGCCGTTTTATCCACTAGGGCAGCGGTTCTCAACCTTTTGAAACTCAAGGACCACTTATAAATTTTGTGTCCCGGTCGCGGACCACCACTAAGAATTGTGCCAAAAAAATTAACACAAAAGACATTTTTTTGCCATAAATCCGCGTATTATTGGTTTCATGCTGCCATTTAGCCGAATCTAGCGATTTAAATAAAAGAAAAATTGAAAAAATTGAAAAAATTGCCTGTTTGAATGTTTTTAATTGTTAAAAATATAAATTGTAGGCCTTGCTCGCGGACCACCAGGCAGATGGCCGCGGACCACCAGTGGTCCGCGGACCACAGGTTGAGAACCGCTGCACTAGGGAACTAGGCACAGCTATAGGGCCTACGACACTTTCAGGGGGCCTACGAAAGTCTGAAAATGAGATAAGCTTATTGAATGATTGACCGGGAAAATGGAAAAAGGAACACTGCAAATAGCAGCAAATTCAAATTTAATAACTTTTGTACTGAAACAGTTTAAGTTAAGCTAATGTGAATGGATTTAGCTTAATGCAGAGTTGGCAGTTCAGCTGGGGTCAACGAATGCAAGAGTGCTTATATAGCTTAAAACGGCCCTGATTCGGTCGCCATTCCTTGCAATTTACTGCTGTACACCATTTATTCAGCTTCTCCTCTCGATTTCCTCCAAGAGGAAACCGATTAAATTTGATTTCTGCAACGTTTGCATGTCATTTCGTACAGTCTTTCACACAAGTCGACGGCATTTGAAATTTGTTTTGACTTACGTAAACAATGTCACGTGACCCATGTTTATGTTTCGTGAATGCTCCTATACGACAGTATATTTTGTTGAATATCTTTAAAACGACCTATCGTATCTCCTAGCCATTGAAACTGAAGAAAGATCAAAAAAATTCTGCTACAAATCAACCCTTAACTACTTTTCGAAAAAAAGTGGAGATACGACAAGATAATTCTCAGGCGACGATATGTCACCCACTTATTACACCTCTGTAATAGTTCTCACATTTCTCAAGGATGTGTTCCCAATAGCAATGGATATTCCAGCTTAAGTGCAATCGTGGTTATGGCAATCTAACATTTGGATAACCTGCTCCTTAATGGTACAAGTGGCTAAGGTCACAATGAATTTTCAAATTCATATGATGCTTCACGAGTCTGAACATTAGATGCATACAGCAAAGGCAATCACGTCAGCAATATACTATTTCAGTCTTATTTGAACTCCGCGAGGTTCCTGAAACATGTAACAAATTTCTATTGGCTTTATTTCGCTCTTGAAATTTCTGTTTCAATACACATCACTAATGAATACATTTAAAAAACTAATTCAAACAGGTCTAATGTAAGAAGAATCTCACAACCAATCAGTAAGAAGTTTGTAGGTAACAAAGTGGGCATACACTTCAACCTCTCTTACTGGTTTCAAATACTGCGTTTGCAACTAACAAGGAAACATATTGATAGTGAAGCTACCAAAACCATAAAAAATCGTTGTCCCATTTTGAATTGTAACGTTCTATTTAAGCTCAGATGTTACTGACCACTTATGTCCGGCCATACCAAAATCTCCTGCGTATAAACTTCTGCAGACTTTTTTGCTCAGGTAGGTCAGTAGATCGGGCTTTTATCCTAGTTCATTCACCAGAACAGTACGATATCTGGCTTAAAATTAAAACTCAGGTTATCTGTAATTATATAGTTTAATCATATGGTATAAAATCCTTTCTTGTAAGAAATTAGTCACAGAGGTTAAAATGATGCATTTCACAGTAAGTCTGTATCATGTGAAACTGTAACATTTACCTTAAAGGAACATTGGCTTGGGATGACTGATCCTGGAAGAAGCTTTGTACATACAGGATCTCCATTTATACATATTTCTAAAGGTTCAGTTCTGAAAGACACAATACATGAACGTTGATACAAAATTAAGTTTCTAGCTCTCATTTTTCATACTTCATCAGCAAAACTGGTTGGAAAACCATTCTCTAGCCCTACTAAGAATCCAACACCTCCTGAAATGGCATACATTACACCTTTTATTACCAACTTTCATAAAGACGGGGATGGAAGTGCTCCAGTGTAGTCTAAAGGAGCTACCAGTAGATAAATTACATAAATTTATTTAACAGCTGAATGCATATGCATAATTTGTTGGGGGTAGGGTACAAGGGGTACTCGTACCCCTCCTTTCTGAACTGAGGGGTACTGTACCCCCACTTTTTTAAACAACTCCATTCAATATTTTATTATTTTGCCTTCCCAGAGATGGTCTCCATGCAGAAAGCAAAAGTGGAGAAGAATTTGGTACCCCCCGCTTTTTTAGACCAAAGTTACGCCCCTGGCTGAATGAATGTACTCTTGACCAACTTTGGAAACAAAAATCTGAGGTAGGCCACCTATCACTGTGTCAATCGTTTTGATGAAGTAACCTGAATTTGTGTGTTTCACCAGCCTGTTTGATTACTACACTACGTCCAGATTCTCACATATCATGAGGATCAAAATGACATTACAGCCACTACATGAACTTAGTTATGGTGATGTAACTGATACATCATGAAACCCATAGAATCACACACATTGACAAAGTGGATATTGATGTGTCCAGTGTGAGCTTCACTAAACAGTGCCAAAAACTCAGAACTTTCTTCTTCAGACCCAGTTCGATGCAGAATCTTGCTGCTGCCTCCAAGGGTTACATAGCAGTATGTTTACTCCAACATGAAATCGACTCTTGACAGCATTTGCTTCTCATTACACTTATTACCTGTACCAGGTTAGTAAATCTGAATTAGATGCTCAAAAGCAGTGTGCACAAACAACTTCTCAAGGGTAGTTAAGCAAGCTCAACCGTGCAACAATATGATTACAGACCCAGCAAATTACAATGACCACTGTGTTGCACAGCAGGCCACAAAGTAGTAGAGAATGAGGCGATAAAATCGATGTTCCCAGGATTGACAAAATTGGTCTTGTTTATGAACCATTTATCATCAATCAGACATGCAACTTCAAGCAAGGTAGTTCCTCTGCGAGTTGCCACAAAGATGCTTGATGGCCACACAATCAGTCTTCAAGACAGGTTTCAGTCAGTGTCAGCATGTTACACTGCTCTTTTGACCTTGAGTTGGTTGCTGTCACTGAACTTGTTGACTGATCGAAAGTCACTGGATTTATGGCTCAGAGCACCTAAAGCCAATTCAGATCTACAATGGCTGACCAATGGCACTAACTGAAAACTCATATAAGTACAGCGCTTAGGGTCATCTGGGGATTCTAGGGCTTTATCCCGGCTCGGAAAAACTGCTCAAAAAGAGTTCAGAATGTTTATTTTAATGTTGTATATACATGTTGCATGTAGCATTTTTTACAAATTATTATGTAGTCTTGCTATTTAAGTTGATTACTACAGATAATGAGCTATTACCTATGGTTCTTAGCACATGTCTCAAAATAAATCAGAAACATTATCCAACACCTTTTGGGTGTGCAAAGTATAAAAACTGATTGTGAAGATGAACAATAGGATACATGTTGACTGAAACACACCATCTAATCTTTATAACCAGGGCTGTAGTCGAGGGTATACGCGGGTATACAGCGTATACTCACCTCTGGAGAAATTTGAGAGCGTATACTCAGGGCTCAAGACGAGGGTATACGCGGGTATACAGCGTATACCTCTGTGGATGAAATTTTGAGGAAAAAGAGAGGTTTTGACAGGTTTTTAGGGCGAATGACTAAAAAAAAAGGTCATCAACTTTTTCAGAGACGAAATCGTAAAAAGTCTGAAAATTTTCAGAGAATTGGTGAAAAGTCATAAATTTTTCTTAGACGAATTCCTAAAAAAAGGTCTTCAAATTTTTTTCACGGTGACACCAGCCCTACTGATAGCGTATACTCACCGGTAGCGTATACTCACCTCAAATTTTACCACTACAGCCCTGTTTATAACTTCTATAGTGCCACTGTAATAATGTTCAAGGCACTTCCACCCAAACAGACAGAATTAAAACAATTAAATTTGTTCAGTTGCTGTGAAGATCCAAAAAGGAGCTCAGCTTGGATGAGTTTGAATGCGATGGTGCATGAGACAACAGCTATCATAATTACCACAATGAAGCAGTGTGATTCTCGTTAACGTTAACGATAACGAAAATGTTCGTTAATGAACAAAAAATGATTTCGTTAACGATAACTATAACTAAAAATATCAATAACTATAATGAAAATAACACTAATGAAAATTCATCGCTATTTTCGTTAATAAAATAAAAAGTGCAATATCGATAAACATGAGAATGTTAAAATACACTACAACAGCTAGCCTATGTTCGCCCCTAATTTTGGATTTGTGAATTAACCCAGTAGGATAGTATGCCTAGTGGCTCATTCATCAATATTTATAGATATCGATGGGCTCATAAATGTGATCATTGTATAAATGTTTCTATAGCGATTGCGACACAAGTTGACTAGCGCAAATTTGCAAAATTAGTAGTCATTTTAAAAAGTGAGAAACTTGTTTTGATTTTAATTTTCTATGTTAAAAGGAATATTATAAAAAAAGTTATCAACTTCATGTTCAACATAGAAATGTTCATAATAAAAATCATTGAATACAATTTAAAAGAAAACGAGATTGTATTTTTGAATGGAAAAAATTCATTAAATATCTGTGACTGACAGCCATTAAGTATCAAATTCAAATCTGAATAACAACATTTTGCTTTTTCGGCAATTTAAGTTTTTGCATTTGTTAGAGTCATAGAAATTTGTGGAGTGGGGTAATTTTCTTTGACATAAATTTGTTAGAGGGTCCTTGACAGTTGTTGACAAGGGGGGAGGAGATTAAAAACTGCTGAAAATTTGTTGACATTTAATCGATGACCCCATAGGGACTGCAGGCGCAGTGTCATCGGGGCCAATTAATGTTTAACTATGTACTAACTAAAATAAAAGTCCAGTAACTATAACTATAACAATAACTAAAAAATAATACTAACTATAACTGTAACTATAACTAAAATGAAAAACCATTAACTATAACTGTAACTATTTATAACTAAAATAAAATCTGTAAAAATCTGTAAGGAGAATCACACTGCAATGAAGCCTATAGATGTATAGGCAGCAGACTTTTCTAGCATAAGAAATATAACATTACAGCTTGTTTGCAGTTATTTGGTCAACCATTTTCCCTGAAGGCTCGAAGAGGCATGATCAATGGTGGATATATGGATGGATGGATGAACCATGACTGGTCTGTTGGCCAACTCCTTGTTATAATGATACCATATAAATGCATATGTGGTTTACTTTTGGATGGATTATAAGCAAGGTTCAGCTTCCAAATTCTGTTAAGTCAAATACTCAACGTAATTCTATTAAAATTCTACATGAAACTTAAATTACATCCAGGCTACAACAAAATAATCCACAAGAATTTCACAGAAATTTGTTAAGCATCATCCAGACAGAGAACAAATGTATAACTCCGTAGACGAAATGTAACATTTTATCGAATATAAATTATCTCAGGAGAGCACAAAAAAGACTAACGGATTTTTATGCAGTGTAGAATACAGCCTATTATATTTGTAGCTTTACTGTGCAGTACATTATGATACATGTAATCAAAACTGTCAGTTCCAAATATGTGATAAATAACCCTAAACTCGAAAAAGCTGAGGCAGGCACTCAGAGGCAGGCCCATCACTTTTTCTACAAAATGGTACTTTCGGTTACAGTCCAAAACTATTGTCTGTCACAGGTAATACTGTACAATGTTTAATCTGTTTAAAAGCCCAGCTGACAGTTTTTAATTGAAACAATAGCCGACAGGTTTAAGTCGAGTAACTGTGTAATATTAATTCCAGTTAGCAGCCCACCATAATCATTTTACATTATTGTAAACATATGCGTGCATCATGCACTGCTGGTAAGCATCTAACATGTTTCTGGCAGGCATACTGCATTTACTTTATAAATGTTTAGATACAATACAATACAATACTATTGCCTAAAGGTTAATATGAAAGTTGTTAAGTCAGAATGTTTATCGCTTTTGTCTTAAATGATTTGCACTGTAACATTATCATTGCAGTTTCAGAAAATTCAGTCTAAAATTGACGACATATAAATCTGAAACTGGCAGTTTAACACTACAATAAAACTTCATTATATCAAAGTTTAATGGACCTTCCTCAACAGTTCAGTTTATCTGATGCATGAAATAAGCAGGATTATCACTTCAAGCTCCATCCAACTCCAATTTAACTTAAGCCATCACTAACTTTTTAACACATACTGCAAATGCATTGGTTAGTTATGGTAATACATGTAAGTTGTTTCTCAAGAAATAAAATATACAAGTTTGAAAATATTATACATGTATTTACATTGTAATTTATAAGTTCTGCAACACAAACTCTGAAATATTCTTGATGACTACAAAACAGCAGTTCTCAGAAACGTTTATAAAAATAGAATATCCAAATTGTAGCAGAGTTCATATAAGGATGGTACTGCCAATGGCAACCAGATTTGTCCTGGTCTGCTGAAAGTATTTCAGAAGAACTTCCTCGAACTCTGTCACTGCCTGTAATCGGGAAACCACTCGGTGTCTGCACTGTGGTGCTCTCTTTCACTTTTGTCCATGGTTGCTTGAACCATATGAGCCCTATATACTTTGTCTATTTTGTAATCACATTGACAACACATCGATTGGTACTTCTAAGCGCTTGAAAATACTACTCTTGGATTTGCCATTTTCTACACATAGTAACACATCTATTTTGTCATCCATAGACAGATTTCCAAAGCCATTATTAAAAATGCACACTATTGTAGCAAAGATAGTAATGAAAGCATGTACATGCAGCGAGGTTGGTCACTGTATGGGACTTGACAACAAAACAAAAAATATTATTTTCTGAAAAATGTCAGTGGACCTAAAACTTAATTTCAGCATCCATAAAAAATCAAACTGTATACCGGAAAACAAAAAACAATCAAATCTAAACACCTGTCCAAACATGTATATTTAATCCCAAACGCTACTGATAAATGGGATTCAAAATGCATCTCCTGTTCAACGGTTAAGACTGGGACTGTTCTGCACCCTCACTGTCGCGCCACTGTGTACGCCATTCAGTTGGCTCTTTATTGCCATAAATTGAGCACACGAATTCCAGTACATCCCGTTTTGTCGTTTCTGCTTTTGCTCTGAGTCCCCAACGGAAAATAAGTTTAGGAGGGTCGACCGTCTGCTGCCTGTCACTCTCGAGATATGCCTGTCGAACGAACTCAACAGTTATGAGTCGGCGGACATCGCCGAAGACCTCGTGCAGCTGATCGACATCTACACCGAGCTTCCGCAAGGCTTCGTATAGTTCGTCTTCTCCAATCTGGTTGCCTCTCATGAAAATCAATGCCAAAATTACAAGAACAAGTCCAGTCTTTGCATGGTCCTCAGGATCCACGTCTTCCGCAACAGGGTTATCCAGATTGTTCACAAGAATGTAACGGTTCTGCTCAAGATCGACTAGTTTAATGCCAAAGACAGTTTCAAGTTTTGCTTTAGCCTTGCTCATTAATCCAGCAAATGCTTTTTTATTGTCTTTAAGAACATTTTTGTTGATGTCCTGTCTCTTGATGGGAATTTTTTTCTGATCCGCAATCAACAGATATATAACCAGATCACTGACCAGCTGTTCAACTTCGACACCAGACATAGATCCAAGGGCTTTTTCTGCCTGAGTGAGAGTCAGCTGAGACCTGGACTGTGTCATCTCATCACTAGAATCTGAATCTTCCGTATTCTGTGTTCCGTTAGTCAATGCCGTACTGGCTCCCCTCTTCGAAGTCGTTTTAGGCATTTCTGGGCAAAATTACATAAAATCTGTTCAAATCATGAATGCTGTTTTAAACAATAGACACATTAGAATCTTTAAAACATACTTGTGTGACTTAATATTTGTTCAAACAACATTTCACACCACACAAGGGCTACATGATAAATATAATTACATTTGCCAAAAAATTCATAAATTTAAGGATATGCTAAAAAAAACTAGTCCCTTAAAGTGCCCATAAATTGCAAAAAATTGCCCATAAATTGCATACAACCACAAGATAATGTGAAAAAAATTTACTGTAGAACAAATAAATGTCTGCCATGCTGCTTGTGCCATCCAACCAGACTATTTGTCTTAACTTCACTGACTCACTGTGTCTGCTAGTATCACATCAACAAAACCAAGTGCACATTCAAATGATTATGTTTTGTGCAACATAGCTCTTCCGGTGCAATTATGTCCAAGGACAAATTTTATGGCTGATTTTTTTTAATAGCTCGTGTGATAGAAAACAGGACCATAACAGCAAGGTAACATGTATCACCACCACTGTGATTCATACAACCATTGTGGTAGATAGATGCATCAATGCAAAAACTCAAATTTTAAGCATAAGCAAGTTGCAACATTTAATGTCGGCATATTTTTTTTCCTGCTTTCATGTGAAAATTTTATTTAAATTTGTTAGCCAGTCATGACCTTATAAAAGAATGCTAATCTACTTTTTGTAATTATTATTGCTGCTGGAACTTCAGCCAGAAGATTTTTCAAACCACAAGTATTCCTCTTAGAACCAGTCAAATGGAAATTCTTTAGATAAACACTTAGGCATCCATAAATTTTTTACAAGTGCAATAAAACATTAATAATTATAAAACAGAAATTATTTTATAGCTGCTGAATTTCTACTGTGTTGCTCTGTCATTTTATTGTGGACACCAGGAAATCAAACATTTCTTGTTGCCATTACTTCTGATCTCGAGAAATAACAAGGGGGTTATTCCACATGGTGTGAAACAGGTTCCTACTTTATGATGTACTAGATGGTTTACCCGGCGTTGCCCGGGGTTATAAGTTTCAATCCACCATCCACCACCCCCACCACCCCACAATTAAAACAGTGAAACACTAAGATCGGGCCAAGTTTGAGTTTTTAATTACATATTGCCACAGGACTGATGTAAGCCTTTACCTTTTGAACTTATACTGTATCTGAGTCTATATAATTCAAAGTTAATTATCATGACGGCAAAACTATAATATTGGGATCGATATTTCAGGATATATCTTCTATACTATACGGAATCTTTGGGCGTCCTGTCATTGGGCGGAATGGCACAATATGATTGACTGATTTAAAATACACCTGGAGTATTCGTTTACATGTGGAGCACACTCAGAAGTATACTCTCTGTGGAGTAACCTCTTGGGATATATAGTCCGTGCCAACTTCTATGAACAAATCACAGCACATAAACATTCTCAAGCGGCAGCCATGCTTAAAATATCGGTCCCCGATATTATAGTTTGGCCAACATGTCTGCCTAGCTCTGCATAAATATTCAAACTGAAAATCTTTGGAGCTTACATTACAGTGGAGAACTAGTAACAAAATTACTTCAGACCAGTGTAGACACACGTTTTCAAACCGTCAAAATGTTCCCTTACGCTGTGAAACTTTAACTTACCGAGTATTATTAAAATTACTACACAATTCTGTACCGGGAATAAATCACGCTACGATACAATTTTACCGTAGTTACCAATACTATATCAAAGGAAAGCAAGAAATATTTTTTAAACCATGCGTACTTGTTTATTTACAGCCTTTTCAAATGCTAGAAAAAGCAAAAGCAAAAATAATAAACAAAACACTTCCGGGCGCGAGGTTGTCGTTGTAGTGACTACATATCTAAGCAGTCTGAAGATTCAACATTTCTCCAAAATTATATCCTCTCGATGAGCGTCACCTAGCGGCAAACGTGATGTGCACGAACACTAAGAGAATAAGTTACAAAATAATGGTCACAAGGAATTCAACAACTTTAAGTTATTCATCTTTTTAATTACTTGACCTATTGAGTAAGGTCTTCAACTTGAGACCGCATTAATTTACTCTACCCGAAAAAGACGATCATAATTTTATACTCCGTAGGCCTATTCTCAACAAGCATGCCTATAGGCCTACTGACGCTATTGCTGCTCGTGAGCCCTGTAGCTTGTTCTAGTTGCATTGTGTGAGCTTTGATGTTCAGTAAACGAGTATTTCATTCATAAAAATCTCTAGAATTCTTGACTGCATAGGCTAGGTCTGTGCCGCGGCACCACTTGTTACGCCACTGATAATTCCCGTCCACAATTCTGCTATAGACAGGTTTTGTCTGTGTCAGTTTAGTCTTGGTCTGGCTAATTAATGACTCTGCTTTGATCATAATGGCTGCTTTCATGTGCATATTACACCGGAGATAGAGAACGAATTCCATTTACTCAATAACCTCCGGCCGTCTTTGGCGATGATTAGGGCCGGACAACGTCTGGATCAGCGTGGCAAGAGCCAATCTGCTTAGAATAATTTAACTCACTCTGACGGTCACACTCGTTGAGCGCAATGAGGACCAACTTAAGGATCCAATCAACGTAGGCCTATTTACTGCTGGCCCTGTAGTCTCAAGGTTCAGCATCGAACTGCATTAGGACAAAGCCTAATTGAGTTACTGATAAAAGTGACGTGTAGTAGGCCTATTTGTAGAGTTTAGCCATTAATAATTGTTGTAGAATTGAGCTGTAAAACTGAGTATAGGCATTGATGTGTGTATATATATATATATTATATATATTGTCTATATATTACATATATATATATTAGATTGATTTGACTCAGTCTGATTCTGTAGTTTAATATATATATATATATATATATATATATATATATATATATATATATATATATATATATATATATATATATATATATATATATATATATATATATATATATATATATATATATTGTTGGGAGTTGGCCTTCAGCCATCCCGCCATTATCATCCTCACGTGCACTTACTAACCTTAGTTAAGACGCACCTCGTTTGAAGCTAAATGTAGGATGGTCTCGTTGACTATATATAGCAGTGTTCTTGTGTCTACAGGGAGACCGGTTTTAGTTAAGTAAGGCGTAAGACGTGCACTGGTTGTGTCACGCATTGTAAGTACCCTAGTGGTCGTTTTCAGAGAGTGTACCCTACGTGGTCGCTACTCATGTTTAATTGCCGGTTCTCGAGTTGTATCTTCCTTTGTGGAGTTTGTGCAGGCGTCTTCTCGGAGAGTCTGTCTTTTGACGTTTCGTTTGTCTTGTATGTGTGAGTATCGTTTCAATTATGTACATAGTGTAAATATACGTTTTATCAATATTGCGAAAGTCTTCGTTTTCCTTGTCATTTCTCATATCATTCTAACTCACATTTCACCTCTAGACTAACAAGCTAACATATGGGGGCTCGTCCTTAAAATTCACCGTTTTCCGTTTTGTAAAATTGGAAATTTCAAAATTGGAAATTGGGTCTGCGTATTTGCGTATTTGACGGTTTCTTTGGAAGTTGTACACGTTTTTGTGCATACGACTTTGTATCATGGCTACATTTGGGTCTGATACATCGGCAACCGTTCTCCGGTTAGGAGTGGCCTTCACTCTCCGGTGACTAAGCCTTTGGGTTTGTACGACATCTTCGATATGTCGGCTGATGAATTAAGGCTTGAATTGGAGAAATTAGACCAGGACACTAGAGGCATGAGTAAGCCTCAAATGCAGAAAGTTCTTGCTAAATTGAGAACGCAGGAAAAGGAAGTGTTCGATTTTGGAGTTAGACCGCTAGAGATTGGGTCTCGGGAAGCGGTAGAAAAGACTGAATTAACGAAGTTAGATAGTGACAGAGAATTTCAATTGGAGAAGTTGAGAATGGAAGACAGAAAGCGAGAACGAGAGGCTGAAGACAGAAAGCAAGAACGAGAGGCTGAAGACAGAAAGCGAGAACGAGAGGCTGAAGACAGAAGGCGAGAGGCTGAAGACAGAAACTTGCAGGAAAAATTGAAGATGGAGGAAAGAGAACGAGTGAGGCAAGATAAAGAGAGGCAGAGACAATATGAGTTAGAGCTAAAGCGCATCGAGGCTAAGGTTTTGAACCCAGGTCCCGAACTGGACAAAGATGTGTTTCGCATAGCTTCTGCCATTAAATTGGTCCCTAAATTTGACGAGACGAATATAGAACATTATTTTGTTTCCTTTGAGAAGGCTATGACCATTCATAAATTTCCAAGAGATAAATGGACTGCTTTGTTACACCCTCAATTAACTGGTAAAGCTCAACAGGTTTTTTCGGAGTTATCTCTTGAGGACTGTAAGAATTATGACACCCTAAAACAGGCGTTGTTGACTGCATTCGCTAGGGTGCCGGAATTTTATAGGAAGAGTTTTAGAACTTTGGTTAAGGGTGCTCAGGAGACTTACTCTGCGTTCGCTTTCCGCTTAGCGTTGCCTTTTCAAAGGTGGCTGGAAGGTGAAGACGCGTTTAATGACTTGACTAAGGCCTTTGAAGTCTTTAAACTTGAGCAATTTGTGACTTGCTTGCCTGTTGAAATCCATAGATGGATAATTGACAAAAAGCCCGCGACAGTTTCAGCCGCTGCGAAGTTGGCAGACGAATTTGCTATTCTATATAAGCCCTTCCCTGTTCATGCTTCTGTCTTGCATTCGAATGATGAAAAATGGGAAAATTTTGGATTTGGTCGTGAATCGGGTCGTGGAGCTAAAACTCATTGGTCGCCGAAAAATTTTCGTAAAGAGGGCCAATTTCACAAGTCATGGGAGTCCCTGATTGTTTGTACTTACTGCGGTAAATCTAATCATGGGGTTTCTTCATGTTACAAATTACATCCAGAATTGAGGTCAAAACGGGATTTCGCTGCTCAGCAGAACACCAGTCCTAAGAATGTAGAATTAGTTATGGGCGTAGATACGTCTGTACAAGTGAAGGATGGGCCGACTAAAATGGTCGACGCTGGCTACTTGTCATTCTGTTCGTCTGGCTATGTGTATACGCCCACTGGACTTTCTCGCAATATTGTTGTGTTAAGAGATACTGGTTCTTTGCAAAGCTTGGCTAGCAAGGAATTATTGCATGCTAATGAGTTCTGTTACACCGGTGAGGTTCGCCTTATTAGAGGTATCTCGGGTGTCACGCTTCGTGTTCCTTTGGTTGAAATTCGAGTTGAGTCTAAATTTGCTAACGGCACCATCTCATGTGGGTTGGTAGACCATTTGCCACCTGGCATTCACGTTCTAATTGGTAACGACTTGGATAGTCCACAAGATGAGATAAATGTGGGAGTGCCTACACGCGCTCAAGTTAAATTGACCGATTCTGGCTCATTACCTGTGTCGCATACTCAATCTGTAGAAGATAAGTCTGCTGATATAAATGTGCAGTTAGACGTAGACTTGAGTGCCTTATTCAAAGAGTCTACTGCAGTGCATGCTGATTTAACCAATGTAGTGTCGCGCGAGACTTTAATTGATATGCAGAAAGCCGATACGTCTTTGCTTCCCTTGTATCAGCCGGTTGAGCGAAGGGATGGTCAATATATGGAACGCCAATCGTATTCGATTGTTAACGGAATTTTGGTGAGGCAGTGGAAGGATTTAGATACGCCTGATGATTTGGGGTATACGCAAGTTGTTGTTCCTACGCAGTCGCGTGCTAAGTTATTGTACGTTGCTCATGATATGCCTGCAAGTGTGAATGTGTCTGAGTCGCCTAAATTAGAAGAGGTGGTCGCAAATAGTCCTTTGGATTTTGTGCAACGGGATGAATTGCTGGGCATGCTTAGTACGTTTAAGGGTGTGTTTAGCGATGTACCTGGCAAGACTTCACTTATTGCACACCGTATTGAGTTGATACCTGGTGCACGACCAGTACGGCAGACAGCCTATCGGTTGCATCCTGAGCGTATGGCACAGGTAGACAAAGAGATTAAAGGCCTAATTGAAGAAGGCATTGTAGAGGATTCCGAAAGTGCGTGGGCTTCGCCTATTGTACTTGTACCTAAATCGGATGGGTCTCTGCGGCTGTGCACAGACTTTCGTAAGTTGAATGCGCTTACGGTAGCCGATCCTGAAAATAAGAAGCAGGTTCAATCTTTTCTGGGTTTGGCTAGTTATTACCGCAAGTTCCTACCGCATTACTCTCAGTTAACGTTACCTCTTACTTTGTTACTTAAGAAAGGTCACCGGTTTACTTGGTCTCCTGAGGCTGAGAATGCATTCATTGATTTGAAGTCTAGGATGGCTTCGCGGCCTATACTTAAACCGCCAGATTTTGACAAACCCTTTTATTTAGCTGTGGATGCTTCGTACTTTTGTTTGGGAGGTTTTCTATTTCAGATAACTGACGAGATTGAACACCCGGTCTGCTACCTGAGTCGGAAGTTGAGTTTGGCTGAAGTACGCTATTCGACCATTGAGAAGGAGAATCTTGCGTTGGTGGTCGGTGTACGCGCGTTCAGCGTGTACTTTGGTTCCGCTCCAGTGGTTGTCTATACGGACCATAGCTCACTTCAGTTCATAAATCGCATGGCTCCTTCGAATGTGAAACTTTTGCGATGGAGTCTTGAACTCCAACAGTACTCATTGAACATTAAGCATCGGCGTGTTGCCAGACATATTAAGTCGCCCCTCAGTTTAAATGTACGAACTTTTCATATATCTCTACGGACTCATAGATTTTTCTACTAGACTTTTGCTTTTATGAACTTTGGAGATAGTTTAAATTCGTTGGCACTTGTGGTTTCTGCATGGTCGGAAACACTTTAAATGTTTCCTCTTTTTCGACTTTTGAAGGGTCGAGAGGGCCTCTGTTGGGAGTTGGCCTTCAGCCATCCCGCCATTATCATCCTCACGTGCACTTACTAACCTTAGTTAAGACGCACCTCGTTTGAAGCTAAATGTAGGATGGTCTCGTTGACTATATATAGCAGTGTTCTTGTGTCTACAGGGAGACCGGTTTTAGTTAAGTAAGGCGTAAGACGTGCACTGGTTGTGTCACGCATTGTAAGTACCCTAGTGGTCGTTTTCAGAGAGTGTACCCTACGTGGTCGCTACTCATGTTTAATTGCCGGTTCTCGAGTTGTATCTTCCTTTGTGGAGTTTGTGCAGGCGTCTTCTCGGAGAGTCTGTCTTTTGACGTTTCGTTTGTCTTGTATGTGTGAGTATCGTTTCAATTATGTCTCTTTGTGCCGTCGGCTCTAGGAGCCCTAGCGATCGTCATGCCACACAGTCTCCGTTGCCGTCTTGCTACTTCTCCCAGTAGCCCTTGAGTCGCGCTTTGGCCTGGGAGTCCCACCTCAGCGCTCCGGCCTGGGAGTCCCTCCATCCGCGACCATCGGCGTGGTTTGGTGTGTGGCATGCCGATTTTCTTGGCATGATTAACAGGGGTGGTTTGCCATTGCCTTCCCCTGGTTTTGCCTGCCGTGCCCGTTCGTTCCCCCTCCTAGGAAGAGTACTTCCTAGGAAGGGTACTAACGGTCCGCACCACGAGAAGGTGGGCACGGAGGACTTTGGTTCACCAGCCCAGGTCGGATCCGAGTCTACGCTCATCAGAGTCGTCGGTCAGGTCGCCTCCCTGCTTTACTCTGTACCAGAGTGACTGGTGAACCTTTGCGGACCTTCAATTATGTACATAGTGTAAATATACGTTTTATCAATATTGCGAAAGTCTTCGTTTTCCTTGTCATTTCTCATATCATTCTAACTCACATTTCACCTCTAGACTAACAAGCTAACATAATATATATATATATATATATATATATATATATATATATATCCGAAGCGGATCGAGTGACATCGCCTTTCGTTTACCTCCCACATCGGCGATCTCCAGAGACAACAAGCCACACAGGACGACAATTATATAACGTGAGGGAACTTTTGAAGGGTCGAGAGGGCCGAATGGGGATATAAGAAAAAGTTCGGTTACCTAAGGCTGCGACGGAAATGAAGGATTGGAGATTTGGAGTCTGAGGAACGAAAGAGTTGGTGCATGGACGGTAAAACGGACAGGGAACAATTACAGAGTGCAGCTCGTAACCGGTCGGACTGCGAGTTACGGAGTCCGGACGACGCGCTGAGGAGTCGTAGAGCTACGCCAAATCGGCGTTGATGGTAGTTGAACCCTGTTCACCGTCATATTCAGACGCTGCCGCTGCGCCGTTCGCCGACGAGATCTTCGAATGTGGATCCCGTCATCAATGCGTTGCAGACGTTCATCACTCTCGCCTATTGGTCTCTGCCTTGTCTCACCCCCCCCCACCATCCCCCACCGCCGACCACTCCGGTATCATATAAAGTCTTATTGAACTTAAAATCGTTAATTATTTGGTTTCTTTTATGCAGTGCTTTTTTTCTAGAAAAAAAGGTTCCGGAACGGAACAATAGGTGCCGGAACGCAACAATTATGGGCGGGCTAAAATCACGAGAAAAACATGATTGGGGGTTGGGAGGGGTCTCAATAAACACTGAAAACAGTTCAAAAACACTTAAATTAAATTAAAATAACTAAATTATTGTTTTAATTATTAAAATAAATAAATTATTTTTTAGGAGCTGAAAAAGGTGCCGGAACGCCGTACCGACGCGTTCCGGCTGAAAAAAGCCATGCTTTTATGTAATAATTGGATAGACTTTACTTTAATATTATATAGCTAGGGCCTATGTGGTCGGCAACGTGGTTCCATAACGAGCCAACGTTGTTCCACCTGTGGAAATTGGTGATCAGTTATGGGCCCAACGAATATGGCTGTCAATGACATATGGTTCTGCAGAATCTTCGATGGGCAACGATTGCGAGCGCTTGCGCAATCGACCAGAAATAATTACCATCGAGTGACCTGGTAGGTCTATGAGTAGGCCTATGCCAACGCATTAGTCATCGTCACATCCCGTCACATCCTCTGCAGACCAAACAATCCCTACTCTGGCAGTGCAATGGCAAAGAGCAAACCAGCTAGGGGTCTAGAGGTCGCCTTAGTCTGGCTTAGATTCAACGTGATTGGAACAGAAGTTCAACTAGTGTACCGAAAATCAAGCCCTGGCAGTGATATACAAATTCGACCACGGAGGCCGGTATTAACCGATCAATCAAACTCGGCGAACTCTACTCTAAGACATTCATTCATAATTTCAAAACAGTTACTCGAATCTCACGAGAAAGCCATAAAAAATTGACTCAAGCAGGCTTCCCAAAAATTGCCTCCTGATTATAAGACCATGCTCCGATCGATGTAGGCCCATACTGACTTTAATTCATGCACAAATCAATGCAGACATCCATGCATTGGAGTACCCTTCAACCAGGGCCGTTTTATCCACTATGCACAGTAGGCGCTGTGCCTAGAGCCTATGAAGCTTTCAGTGGCCTACGAAAGTCAGAAAATCTGAAAATGAGATATTAAATGATTGACCGGGGAAATGAAAAAAGGAAAATTGCAAACATCAGCAATTTAATAACGTTGTACTGAAACAGTTTAAATTAAGCTGGGCTAGCCTACATTATGTGAACTTTGCGGCTCTTTGCATTAGCAAAATCACATAAGCTTTAACGTCTTCAAATGTCGTTACCCGCATTAAGTCGTTTTCAATTGAGAGCTGTGCAATCAGCTTTAATCCAGGGTTGACAGTTTAGTTTGGGTCGTAATCGTAATATCCAAACTTCTAAGGCGCCACTCGAAGGCAAAGCGCAGGGAACCAGCCTATTCACGAGCGCTACGTCAAAGCAAAGGGGGGTTTCCAGAGAGCAGTCCAAAAGAGGTCCGAGTCCGGTTTCCAGAGGTCCAGAACAAGAGAGGAGACAGAGCAGCTGCCAAGGCGAGTGTCGTTTAGGGCGAGAAGAATTGGAAGATGAGTCAGGGTAGGAGTGTTTGAAAAGGTGAGACTTCAATTTTGAGTTGAACGCCCGGTGGTGATAGATAGAGGAACGTGAGGAGGAGGATGGAGGACCGGTTGCAATGATTATGGAGGAACTGAGAATCTGCGGGATTCAGGGGAGATCGTTCCAGAGGCGTACGTGGTGCGGTCACTGCGGTGATGGATATGGCTCGGTTGGAGAACTTGAGATGAGAAGTGACTGGGGGTCGGGAAAGACTGAGATTGGAGGAGGATCGGATGGAGCGGGTTGCCTGAATGGTGAAGAGATCACGGAGGTACTTGGGTTGGGAATATTTTAGGGAATTGTAGGTTTGTGATATGACATTGAAGTGGATTCGCTCTGGGATTTTTAAACACTGGAGTGATTTGAGGATGGGAATGATAGTTTTATGGTGATGTCCGGTCGTTCTAGTGACAGCTCTGGCTAGTGAGTTTTGGATACGTTGAAGACGCTTGATTTGTGTGGAATCAAGGTTAAGGTTAAGGAAGAGGGAATTGCAGTAATCAAGCTTTGAATGAATAATGGAGGCAGCAATGGCGTTTGCTGTAGTGGGTCCCACGATCTGGAATGATCTTCCCCCTCTGCTCAGGACCAAACTAATGACTGGCTTTTCCTCATCGGTCTCGCGTTCCCTAAAGGCATTTTTGTTTCCCCGGGGCTTCTGTGCTGAGAGCGCCTCTGAATAGTTATTCTGCGAGAGGCGCTTTATAAATTTATAGATACAATACAATACAATGGTGGAGGTAGTTTAAGGTCGAGCTTAGCCCGGATGCGTCGGAGGTCACGAAAGTGGCTGAAGCAGGAGCGCGAGAGGTTGGAGATGTGGTTAGAGAAGGACAGGTGTGGATCAAAAGTGACACCAAGATTGCGGACGGGGGGAGGGGTAGTCTAAGGTGAATGTAAGAGACGATGAGTTAGTCGATAGGTTATGGAAGGGCCTACGAATGCAGGAGTGCCTAGGGCCTACGACAACCTTAAACGGCCCTGCCTTCAACTTCATATATGGTGGATATCTCCCTTGTCTACCTTCACCGATCGACACTCCTGTTTTCGTCCATGCTCTTCAAAATATTTACTTTTAGTTAAACAATCAGGAAAAGCTAGTGGTGCGGCCTTTCCTTTAGCACAGCTATAGCTATCACTCGAGCCTCTGCAGTCTCTAAAACCGCTAGCATTCTCTTAACCCAATTACCACGGATGTCTCCAACTCTGATCACCGATCGATCCGCTCCGCTGCTACTAACCTTTCGTTTGGGTATGAAATCGTTATTTTATCGCGAGATTTGTGAAGACTGTTTACTCGTACAACCAGCTGGGCCCAGTTCTTGTCCAAGTCCTTCTTTCGAACTACAAGCAACAACGAACAGACACACGAACTAATGGGGCTGCCATTAAATAGCCAGCTGTAACGTACCGTACACTCTTCATCGCTGTTTTTTATCATACTGGTTATAAGGGTCATCATGATAAAAATAACGACTCAGATAATCATCGCAATAGTAATTATCATCATGATCATCAATGTAATCGTGAAATTTATGATCATTAGATTAGGATCATCATGAAGTCTAATCATTCAGTTGATCAAGGTGATAGTTATCACAGTAACAAATATAAAATTGTTAGGAATCATTTTAGCTCATAGACAAAGACGTTGTGTTACGCGTCTTTAACGGCCACGCTACCATTGGTTAAAGTGGGTATACGGTTTAAAAACATAAAAACATGCAAGTCTATAAGTTTCTGGCTATAGGCCTACTAGGCCCCTACTGTCTTCTGTTTTCAGATATTATCCTCAAAGAGGCAAACTTTATGAATACAGTCGGCCATTTGAACGCTGCAGGTTCTGCCATTCTGTTCTTGAGCTCAGATTTGCAAATGCCCAGGGACGTCATTTCAGCTTTTTCCAGGGGGGGGGGCAAAAAGAGGTGAAAAATATCTTCTTCCTGCTTTTCTTTTTTCCATCTTTTCCCCCAAAATCAGGGGGGCAAATGCCCCTTCCCCCCCCAAAGGACGTCCCTGCCCGGCCCTTGAAACGTTGATTACTTTCATAATAACTGCTCTGTCAATAGGACTGTGAAACATTCCGATGTTATAACTCAGAGTATAGCTTATATCAGCACTACAAGAAGTAGGCCTAAGCCTACAGTTTAGAGTTGTGTGAATTAAACTGAACTATTGCAAATTGAATATCAACTTCTTGGGCCCACATATGGCCCGCAATGCAGTGCTTCTGGTGTCAACTGTCATGCATTCGAATGGGAGTAAGCAAAAGAGGATCACCATGTAGTGAACTTGTGGGTTAAAGAAAAAGAACTGCTTCATTCTCCAGACAACTGTGTCAGATAGCAATTATTGATAGGCCCTACTATTATTAGTAGCATTATCGTTATCGATATCATCATCACTATCGCTATCATCATCATCGTCGTCGTCGTCTTCGCCACCGCTACTATAGTATAGTATACCACTATACTACTATACAACTTGTGTGGAGAGGGTTTGGGTGTATAGGGCCGGATAGGCTTGCACTGCTCCACCATGACTACTGCAACTACTAGGCCCTGCTATTACTACTAATGTTTTCAATAATACAACAACAACAACAACAACAACAACAACAACAGTAGCAACAATAATTTAGCCACATAGCCGTATGGTTCGTTGGTGGTTGCGTGTGGTTCTCATTGGCTTTACTGCTCGTTTGGCTTCGGCTGCCATGCCATATATACAGTACGTGTCGTTCTGAATGACATCATTTGTCGAAGCTTCATCTGCGTTGGCTTCCATTCAGTTACAAGACTATATAGTCACCTGGTCTATCAAGAACATATGGTATGGGACCTGATATGGTCACCCTAATGCCATGGCGTATAGATGTAAGTTTAATCTTGGACCCTTCCGTCACGGTCATAGATAACGTGGCACCCTTTAATTTGTCAACAACCTTTGTGTCGAGTGGTGGAGCAGCTGAACTTCTGCTATAGATACCGAACAAACTACGGTTCGCATATGGATGCATAAGCTTACATATCAGTTTATTTCACTGGCCTTTGAGATGTTTGGCCCAATCAATAACAATGGCCGGGCATTTCTCACGGACCTCTCCAGTATTTCCGTATACACTCGAGGGAAACAAATTATCTCTTCCAACGCCTGAATGATCTAGTGAAGCGTTTCCTCAAAGCAGTCGCTTTTCGCTGTACCTTTTCACTGCCGGATATAGCAAGATGCATGGAGCCATTCCAGAATGGCTCCAGATAGGCGACGTTAGGCCCTATCTCCTCTCCGGATTGATTTCACTTAGCCTTTGGGTGCAAAAGACCTTAAGGCAAAATTAAGAGACTAATAAATAAATAGTAATAATAATAATGAATATGTCATTACTGTCAGTGTGCTAGACCGAGAAACGGGCACCTCTATAATAATAATAATAATAATAATAATAATAATAATAATAATAATAATAATAATAATAATAATAATAATAATAATAATAATAATAATAATAATAATAATAATAATAATAATATTATTATTATTATTATTATTATTATTATTATTATTATTATTATTATTATTATTATTATTATTATTAATAATAATAATAATAATAATAATAATAATAATAATAATAATAATAATAATAATAATAATAATAATAATAATAATAATAATAATAATAATAATAATAATAATAATAATAATAATAATAATAACGCAGTGGCTTTCCAAGGCGCCATGTCGAAGCTGCCCGGACCCAAAGAGCAACAAACCCGACGATATCCATCGCTTTCTTAACGGAGGCAGCGGCGGTGAACTCGATTTTCTGAGAGAACAGAACCTAGAAATGAATTCTCGGATGATAATAATAATAATAATAATAATAATAATAATAATAATAATAATAATAATAATAATAATAATAATAATAATAATAATAATAATAATAATAATAATAATAATAATAATAATAATAATAATGATGATGATGATAATAATAATAATAATAATAATAATAATAATAATAATAATAATAATAATAATAATAATAATAATAATAATAATAATAATCTGGCAATTATAACGCGCCTAAACAAAAAGACATCTTGCAAGAAAGCGCGTTACAGAAAAAACACTAGTCATAGGCCTAGTACATCTTAAACAGGTAGGTTTTAAGGTTAGATTTCTAGACTAAAGTTAAGCTACAGGACAGTCAGCATACTGTAAATGTTGCCTTTGATGGCAATAAATAAGTTTTTAACAACGATACTGCACTGAGAAACTGAGATGTTTTAAATTGTAACTTAATATGTTCAATTGTAAAATTTTGGACTCTATAAATAGGTCGCTAAATTATACAAAGTCTATGACCTGATCGACCTATGCTATATATCGTTTTCCCTTGGCACAAAGAGCATACCAAAACTTTTCAAATAAATTTTCGTGCTATGATTATGGCTACTGGAATGAACTGAATGAAACAAATTATTTCTAGTCAGGGACAGACAGTCACAATAAACCCGGAGGTCAAAAGTAATAATGTGCAGAGCCTATAGATAATTAGGCTATCCAGGCCCGGCTCAAGACATTTGGCGGCCCTGGGCAAATCGGCAAATCGGCGGCCCTAAGCACAAAAAAAGTTGATGACTTTTTTTAAAGTCATTCACCTCTTTTAGCACAAAAAAGTAGTTGATGACCTCTTTTTCTTATAGTCATTCAACTCTTTTTAATAATAGTAAATATTTTTTTCGAAAATTGGAAAATTGGCGGCCCCTAAAATTCGGCGGCCCTGGGCGGCTGCCCACTTGCACATATGGACGAACCGGGCCTGAGGCTATCTGGGCTTTTTAAACGAATTGAATTAAATAAATTCGTTTCTAGTCAGGGACAGACAGTCACGATAAGCCCGCATGTCAAAAGCTATAATGTGCAGCGCCAATAGATAATAGAATATAATTAAGTGGGTTTTTTAAGCGTTAAGTCAAGCGGAATTTTGGATTATTTCTTGCCCCTCATATCGTGGATGTTGCATTCAATATACTGTGATCCATAATAATAATAATAATAATAATAATAATAATAATAATAATAATAATAATAATAATAATAATAATAATAATAATAATAATAATAATAATAATAATAATAATAATAACAGTTTTGTTCTTTTAAAATACCGGATACTTTGTGTTTGACAAGTTAAAAAATTAACAAAGAAACATTGGACTAAGCCTGAGGATTTCACACAAATGATTGGATCAAATAGCAGCAGAATAGATTTTCCTATTTTCCTTGTTTCGTTGCTTTAACATGTTTAACTGTATCATCTTAGCCGTTTCTATTTAAAATGTTTGAGCAACCATAGCAGGACCAGCTGGAGGCAATTCATGGTCGGATTGTTATAGGCCTACGTCTGCAATCAACAGTCCATGGCACGCGTATCTCGTTGCCTTAGCAACGCAGATTTTACAAGTCCTTAGGGCCTAAACCTGACCTGTTTCTGGCTTTTATACAAGCTCTGGATTATTGGATTTAAATGGCATGCATATCAGTGAGATATGCTGGCCGTGCACTGGCATCGTCTCTGGAGTGATATTCTTCCTAGTTCACAGGCCTTATGGCTCATCCCTTCAGGGCCTCGGTTGGTCTTCGTGTTACAGCCTCCTTCAATATCTGCCCTCTTATCAATAATCTGCTTAGTTCGCCGTCTTTACGAGGCTTTGCGCATTCTGTAGAGGCCAGACGAGCGCCGCACCACCGCTCATGCGCCGCGGTCGGAGGCCACTGGTGGCGGCGGCCGAGGTCTCCCTCGTCCCTCGACACCGAACCATTATGCGCGTTAACTCTGCGAGTCACAATGGCGGAGCAGTGCAAGCCTATCCGGCCCTATCCACACAACCCCTCTCCACACAAGTCCAACCATCCCTTCCACAGGGCCGTAGTAGCTTCTCCTCCTCCTCCTCCTCCTCCTCCTCCTCCTCCTCCTCCTCCTCCTCTTCCTCCTTTTCCTCATTCTTATTCTTTCTCTTAGCGTTCCTCGCTCATCCTCCGGTTTCCCATTCCTCCTCCTCCTCCCTCCCTTCTCCTATTCCTACTATTCCTCCTCACTCCTCGTAATCTCGTTCTTTACTTTCCTACTTCTTTCCGCCCTCTTTCTCCTCTTGATCTGTGCTTCTCCTCTTCTTGCCGTTCCTCACTTCTCTCCTTCCTCCATCCATCCTCCTCCTTATCATGTCCTTCCCCATCTTCCTTCTACTCGTCTTTCTCCTCCTCCTCGTCTTCCACTTGTTTCCTCCTCGTCCTCCTCGTCCTTGTCCTCTTCCTTCTCCTCCTCTCCCTCCTCTTCCTCCTCCTCCACCTTGTACTGCTATTGGCGAGAGGCTGTCGGTGCAGAGCCGCGCATATTCGGTGGTCAGGCGAGCTTTGTATGGAGTGGAGACGGTGAATGGTTCAATGCGACAAATTGGATTTCGCATCAGATGGTCGGCAGAAGAGCATTATGGGGCGCGGCCTCTGTTCAGATGCGTCGCATTCGAGTCTCAGAGATCAATTAAGCACTCCATTAATGGCACGGCCTTCCGGATCCATTTCCTCTTCGGCGCGTGCCGAGTGTGGGGCAAGGGGAGAGGCAGCACGCGTCTTACATTTCATGTGCACTGGACAAATAAGCTGGGCCGTGAGTCTGCGGCCACTCCTAGCGTGACTGATTATTTTAACAAGATCAGCAGGCAGCCGCAGCACCATGAAAATCTGCATGTGGACAAAGAGCAATATGTTACAGGATAGAATTGGCAAGAACCTTGCAACACACCAGAGCTCACGAGCAATACTCGAGAGCATTTCACGCTATTAGACTAAATGATGAAAGCAACTATTCTTTGTCAACGTTTGCATACGAAGCCTAGAGTTAACTACTGCCACAGTTGTAGTTAGTAAGACGAACCTATGCAGATCATGCACATCTCGTATGTGTCACTTTGAAATCGTATGACTGATGACTCAAATGCATATGTGATCACACATAGCAGGCACGTACATGGGTGTCCGGAGGGGGAAAGGAGGGCATTTGCCCCCTGGATTTTGCGCATATTTTACAAAATAAAATCTTCTCATTATTACCAGTGTCCCAACAAGATTTTCAATGCAAAGAAAATTATTTAGGTAATTCCCTGACCATTATTTATTTTAAAAGTTGTCACGTGTTCTGTGTTCATAAATATAGCTATTCATGCAAAAACGTCACTTTGCTCTCGACACAAAAATTTTGCCCCCCACCCAAAATATTCCTACGGACGCCCATGGGCACGTATATAGGCCTATAGGCTCATGCGATATAAATAATTTCTTAGTGAAATTGGCACGAAGTAGGCCTACCATAACTCGACGTTCATCTAAACTCTAAAGGTAACAGTAAGCAATAGTGAAAATAGTTAATTCGATGGTTCATACGATGAATTTACATGGCTGCGTGTAACTATCATGTCCATCGTTGTAAGAATAGCATCATTTAGATACTAAACAGGACCTGCTTGAATGTATGTTCAGGCGACCTGGGCCTTATGTACCATATAGGCCTATTAGCTCTTTTGTATTGAGTCCTTTAACCTCAACAAAAAAAGGCAGCATTAAACTATTGAAACCGCCTTTGGATGGCCTATAAACCTAATACAATTTGTCGGCGATAGTTCTCGCGCCTTCTAAGCACTTATGATAATAGACGACTTTAGGTAAGTTGATCTGAGAGTATTTTAATTAGAACCGACGAAACAGGACACCTGACTCATTAATTTCCGATGTGTAAAACTTAATGAGCTAACACTCGTCGAATGGAAAGCAGATTACATACTCAGAATTTTTTCGTTAATACATTTTTACGAACAGGTGACGTACACAGTATAATATTGTACGTTTACACATAGGCCTATAATTATCTACTAACAGATGACGTATTAAATATTGTAGGCCCCTACGTTTACACATATATCTACTAACAGATGGCGTACTTAATATCAGTGTTGGGTAAACTCACACAAGAAATGAGTTAAATCAAAACTCAACTCACGCACCTCAAAATGAGTTTAAACTCAAACTCAAGTCATCCTAGTGAAATGAGTTAACTCAAACTCACTTGTTAAATGAGTTAACTCATAAACTCACACGTTTCACACTAGCACGTTCTAATCGAGCAACAATTTTTCCATCACGCCTACTTGTAACAGAAAAATATTTTCCATCAAGAATACACGGTACTTCAGCTATGTTGTTCTTAACTGTTCACAATATACAAAATATGCAGTGCTTAAATACTGTCCGCTAGAAGTGTGTTTACGACCCTCCCTGCCGTCACCACTCACCAGTATGGAAAGCCGACGATATAAAAAAAAGGCTTGTTTCAACATAATATGTGCCGAGTGCCGAAGAGTGAGTTGAGTTTAAAATAATTGACAGTTACAACTCAAACTCACAGAAAATATGAGTTAACTCAAACTCATAACTCACACTCTTTAAGGTGAGTTAACTCAAACTCATAAATCACAGCAAGTGAGTTAACTCGTGAGTTTAAACTCATATGAGTTAACTCATACCCAACACTGCTTAATATTGTACGTTTACACGTATATCTATAATCTACTAACAGATGACGTACTCAGGATTGTTCGTTTATACAGATGGCGTACTTAGGATTGTTCACTTATATATAAACTTGGCCTAGAGTATTTGCCCGTCTTATTATTACGGCAGTGTAGGCCAATATAATTATGTCGCTGTTTAAGATGCTCTGATCATATTACCAGTCATATTATGACGTCAGTATTATGACGGCAGTGTAGGCAGTCTTGTTGTCAAGACCTTAAACCTCAAGACCAAGACCAAGACTTTGAACCTCAAGACCAAGACCAAGACTTTGAACCTCAAGACCAAGACCAAGACCAAGACCTCAAGGCCAAGACCGAGACCAAGACCTAAAAAATCACATTCAGCCCAAGACTTCTTTTCCTTACAAAAAAATTGTCAAGTCGGACTACTCGATTTTTTAATGAAAACGTGAGTCTTTTATTTTATTCAGGCAAATTAACTTTAAATGCAGAGAGCAGAGAATTCCGAATTCGTATTTACAAAAGTTCTTCTTGCAAAATGTCATTCCAAATGCCTTTTGTATTTTATAAAAACCAATTCGCTCAGAATTTTCTGACCAATTGTGGGGCCTCATAAAAATTCCGTCATGTGAAAAATGCGTTCTACAGGTGCTGAAGTCGCTGGCACGCACAATAGCTTTTCAAGCACTGGATGTAATGTATAAATCGTGAGCCTTTTTGAAATCCTCCCATGGCTTATCAGACCGTCTGGCTTCAGCAAAAAACTCAGCAGGGCTTCCAGACACAGCATAACTTTGTTGCTGCTGCCGATGGGTTTTCCTGACCAAAAGACTTGCATCCGTCCCTATGTATTTGTCGTAGGCTATATATGATGCAAACAGGCTTGATAATTTTTTTAATTCTTGAGTTTTGTATAATGACTGTTCATATTGACAGCCGGTCTTGGTCTTGCGAGACCAAGACCAAGACTTTGAACCTCAAGATCAAGACCAAGACTTTGAACCTCAAGATCAAGACCAAGACCAAGACTTTTGGTCTCAAGACCAAGACCAAGACCAAGGCTTTTTAAAACGAACTCGAGTGCACTCGAGATCAAGACCTTGGTCTCGAGGACAACAAGTCTGAGTGTAGGCCTATATAAATGTATCGCTGGTTAAAATGCTCTGATCGCCGTCGTCAAGACGGCAGTACTGACGTCACAAAC
Source organism: Allolobophora icterica (assembly GCA_963556255.1). Taxonomy (NCBI): domain Eukaryota; kingdom Metazoa; phylum Annelida; class Clitellata; order Crassiclitellata; family Lumbricidae; genus Allolobophora; species Allolobophora icterica. The sequence goes on along the minus strand of OY744602.1, from coordinate 64,485,718 downwards.
GGTTTCTGTTTCACAATACAACAGAAACCGTTTGTGACGTAGCGTCCTCCGACAGACACACGCTATATGGATATTATATGAATACTAGTGTATTTTCCCGTCATAATTATGACGGCAGTAGGCCTATATAGTGTTAGTCGCCGTCGTCAAGACCGCCGTCGTCAAGACAACCGGTTTATGTTTCACAATAGAACAGAAGCCGTTTGTGACGTAGCGTCCTCCGACAGACAAATTTGCATATAAGGACACTATTATATAGATATATATATATATATATATATATATATATATATATATATATATATATATATATATATATATATATATATATATATATATATATATATATATATATAGTAGCAGATGACGTAGGCCTACTTATAATTGTTCTTTTAAACAGTTTTGCATTGTCATGGAATTTCAGTGCTGAGGAACAGCTCAGACGCACACTAAACATAAGTTTATACGGCTTAATAGTCTAAGTCAGAAAACAGTGCAATGACGTGTTTCAAAATCATTATTAATCATGTCACACCCTATATTGGTGATGTGGTGAGAAAATTTTCCCATATTGGCTCCATGATATGTCCTACACGTGTATGGGACACATGGAGCTAATATGGGAATACAATTATAGTCGTATATAGGGCCTACGGTATATTCTCACCCATCTTCAACAAATGACTTCCTTTGGGGATTCAGCTCGGTCTTTGACTTATTCACATATATTATTAACAAAACAGTTGTCCCCCAGACCTGGAGCTGTAGCCTAGATTGATCCCAGATAAAGATCCGTGCAGTAGTCCATTTCGCTTTTTATGTAGACTTTTCATTGTTATGCTCTTCCGCGTACGATATAAGGAAAGCATTCCCATGCATGCAGGCATAATTGCGTGAGTTAGATAAACCTACCTAAGCTACCTTATAGAAGTTATAGTTAGGAGAATAATAATTATAGGCCTATATTGCACCCACAGACCGAGTTACATTAACCTTTCAAGCAAATGGTAACATTTAACATGTTGACATTCGAGCTGTCCTTTAAAATCTGCTCAAAACGTTTTTTTCTAACTGCGTTAAGACGCAATTATTCAGATTCTTTACACTGCCATGTTCGTAGCGCTTCTGAGGGGAACATAAAATGAGCTGTAAGAGTCAAAATACATCCGTAAGGCCTATATAATTTATATATCTGTTACTCTGAAAAGCTGAAGATTGAATTCGACGTAAGTTATACGGTCGGGATTGGCAAGATAAACAAATTGCCCTGTGCCAACATTGCAAATGGTTTACCTCAGTCCCCACCCACATGGAAATGACAGACAACGTGGTATAAAATTATACTGTGCAGTACACCTTGCATGCATGGATAGCTTGGTATATCGATCAAATCATTGGTCATGAATATAAAATGGAAATGGCAATGCTCGTTCTGCGTGACAAAAATGACTCATTTCCTATAGGCCTACGCCATCCAAGCTGTATGTATACATGTAGATAGCCTACATCTGTCCCACCATGACATTCACTAAATATCAAAGAACGAAGGGCAAATTGTATCATAAAGAGAATAATCGATAAAACCCATAATTTCTATTAATAAATAGTAATATATGCCATTTATAAGCAGTAATTGTTTGCCTTGCCGTTGGAATAGAAAATTTAAGTGGTGCAATAACGATCCTATATTGATCCTATTTGCACATCACGTACCTTCTTGGTTGCGAGTTGTTGCTTATAATTATGTGTGCGTATATACTATATATGTTGCTAGATACGGCCTATTGTGATAAGACTTAGTAAACTGAGTTGTTGTAAGTTGTACGCCGTCTCTACATTTGGTGGGGGCAATCTATCCTATTAAAGATGCTATGTGTTAATTTGTGCTCAGACTGGATTTTGGTTGTTGGTCGTTTATGACCATATTCGATTAGTCCTTTTGTCTCCCTATGTAGATTACCTTTTGGTTCATCTCGGACCGTTTGTTGGTGTCACCAGTTGTTGGTGTATGTTGTATTTCCCTTAATTCATAGATTTTTGCTGTTTTTTTTCTTCAGTTTATCCCTAGCCGACTTGTAACAATATACAGACATACATTGGACCTACGTTTCGATAAAAAGTCAACTATAGACTCAACACCTCTACAGCACCTCATTGGTTTAAGTGCCAAACTTGCCAAAATAATGAGGTAGATAGGAAAATGGGGATGGATGTGTAAGAAATCCTGATTGACCAATTGCTCCTACTCCGTAATTATACGGCATCTCAATACCTAAAATCCATTTACAGGACATGTTCGACTTCTTCTCGTCTCCAAGACTAGATCGACCAGTTTGGCCTAGCAAAGTTCATTTCTGAAATCAATCTGATTAGCTTGCTGGACGTAATTGCTGACAAATACTTCTTGATTTAAAAGTGGAGTCAAGTTCTCTTTGATCTTCTTAGTGCTTCATTTCACAGTTCCCTGCTGACATGTATATATGCACAGTCTACCATTCCCATTCGGTTCTCGAATGAGCTCTTTGACATGCATGGTACCTATTGAAAGAATCTTTCTGCTAGAAGTGTTTGTGAAAACCATACACTCCAAGATTTAAGTGCCGATTGGTTCCTAGATTTCGTCCGAAATACATTAAATGCAATACTCCCTAAACCGTCTACTGAACGGTCGATCTATTACCCCTCCTTGGTAGATGAACTTCGCCAACCGCAAACCATCACGTCTACTGAACGGTCGACCTGTTACCCCTCCTTGGGAGATGAACTTCGCCAACCGCAAACCATCACGTCTACTGAACGGTCGACCTGTTACCCCTCCTTGGGAGATGAACTTCTCCAACTTCTAATTGCATCGCCACCTAAATATCATATCAACTGAATTAACTTTCAACAATCTGAATTGATGATCTCATAGATGAATATCTGCCTCACTCATTGTTACCTTGTAATACCTCCTTAGACGACGGTTCTCCTCCACTTTCACACTAGTTTTCGAGAGGACCAGCTCCAGCCCATTTTAAAGGCCGCTGGTCGATTGATTGGTGCAATTTACGAAGTTTGGCCATATTTTTGGTTCCATGAGGGACGAATTGCACTGGCTTCCTCTCCATAGAAGAAGGACCACGATCCGATGTTTTTAAACAGCAGTATTCGAGGTTTTGGGTGAATGATTGTCATAGAAACACGTGAATAGATCATTGGGCCTATGAAGACAAGGCTACATAACCGATTTTGCTGAATAAGTCAAATAGAAAATGGTCGTCTCTCCAAAAACTCAAAACTCACTTTTTAGTTCCGATATTGGGGTATGTCTAAGACCGTAACACCTGGATCGCTTCTGAAAATATAGGCCCAATTTTAAATAACTGAATAACCCATAATGAATCGTTTATTTATTATAGCATTGGTGCAGAATTTTGCTAATCATACAGACATTTGGTTTGGCCTGGTCTACTGTATCTTAGAGAACTCCGCAATTTTGCCTTGTCATTTCTTAGTCGTAAAAATTTCGTAAATCAATTTTGGCTAAGAGGACATCCTCAGTTTTTTTGGCGAAAAGTGAATGTAGGCAACAGCACTTTAAATCCTAATCTCGAAACTTATAAAGCGCCACTCGAAGGCAAAGCGCAGGGGACCAGCCTATTTACGAGCGCTACGTAAAATCAGAGGGTGTTTCCAGAGAGTAATCCAAAAGAAGTCCGAGTCCGGTTTCCAGAAGGCCAAATCAAATCAGAAGGGGTTTGCAAAGAATAGTCCAAAAGAGGTCCGAGTCCGGTTTCTAAAGGGCCAGATCAAGAAAGGAGGCAGAGCAGCTGTCAAGGCGGGTGTCGTTTTGGGCGAGAATAATTGGAGGGTGGAGGATCAGATGAGTCAGGGTAGGAGTACTTGAAAAGCTGAGACTTCAATTTTGAATGAAAAGCCCGGGGGTGATAGATAGAGGAACATGAGGAGGAGGATGGAGGACGGGTTGCAATGATGATGGCGGAACGGAGAATATGCGGAACCCAGAGCTAGGAGAAATCGCTGCAGAGACGTGGTGCTGTGTTGGAAATGGCTCGGTTGGAGAACTTGAGGTGAGTAGTGACTGGGGTCGAGAAACACTGAGATAGGAGGAGGATCGGGTGGAGCGGGTTTCCTGGATGGTGAAGAGATCACTGAGGTACTCGGGCTGGGAATATTGTAGGGAGTTGTAGGTTAGTGATAGGACTTAGAAGTGGATTCGCCCTGGGATTTTTAGCCAATAGGGTGATTTATGGATGGGAGTGATATGATGATGTTTGGGCGTTCTAGTGACAGCTATGGCTAGTGAGTTTTGGGTGGATACGAGGTTGAGGAAGAGGGAATTGCAATAATAAAGCTTTGATTAAAGCTTTGATTTGAAGCACTTATTGCACCTGCAAAGTCTTTAACTTTGAATGTGAATTGAATAAGTCTCAATCTAAGACATTATGCACATGAATAATTTCAGAATAAGGTGTAGGCTACTTCTAGACGTCCGCCCAAAAGAAACTGTTAAATTTGACTCAACAAAAGCGAAACGATTTCATGTGTCAAAGCGAAGACTTGTTGATGTAAAGTCACGTGAAGTTAAAGGATAGGCCTAGCCTTACAACAGTCAAAAAGACCATAACTTATTTGACAAGTCTAACAGTGGCAGTGTAAGTCATTCGAATCACATAGCTTGCTCAAGCATGGTTGTGTGTGAAACACTCAAACAGTGACTTAATATTAGCGCAATAGATTTACATTGTTATGATCGCATTACTTGTAGTCCCCGTGTTTCTGAGTTCATTTAAAGCGCATTGTAAGAAATTTTCAAAGGTTAGTAGGCCTATAATAGCCTATGTTACATTGCACAAAAATCAGAATAAAAGTTTCATCTCCAAACTACATTCTACGACTTTAAAAAGCTTTCACATATCAGTCATATCACGTCATATCGCATAGCATTGTTATATTACATTACCGGTACATCGGATTACATTTCGTTTCCTAACAGTAAAGTCTCGGGTAGGGAGACCAGTCAAAATTATGAAACTCAAAGTCTATGTGTATTCGACATCAACCTCGATTAGTAAAGCGTCATGCGCATGTTTTCTATCGATTTGCTAATGTGTTTAAACAAAACGGAGAGACGAAAACATAGCAGTTTCTCTTTCAAGTGTTGCGTTTAACAGAAAATGGCGTCTGCTCATTAGTTATGTGCGCTTTGCATGGAACGAAAGCATTAGTCTTAACCGTAGACGCTGAGCAGGAGTAGAAATTCAGATGCGACTAAGCGCAGCAGTGAACGAATTAATTAATTTTAGTGCGAATGGAAATCGATTTGAAGCATTCTACAGTAATTGTTATGCACATTTTAAAGGTTCCGATACAACGATTCTAGGTTAACACAACTATATGCTTAGGACGATCCATACGCTTGGCATCTATAGCCAGGTTAAATGTTCTTATGGCCTGAACCTGAAAACACCGATCTTATACCTACATCATTAACTGCTGAATACTTTATAATCTACTGAAGACAAATTGTGTCAGAGATAAATGTAGAAGAAGGAGTGTACTTACATCCCATGACTTTGTACGGCAGTGAAGCAGTTGCCATTGTGCAGTAGGAAGACCCCATCGATAAGCCTTTGTATACGCTGGCTATGACCAGCCACTGAATGGACGCTGTAGGTATCTATGTCTAGAGGCCGTAGTCCCTGCAGTGCTCAGTTGCAGTAATGGCGAATCGTCAAAAACTGAAAACTGTTTCTGCTCGGTTGCAGTTGTATCGTCGACAGTTCTAAGAAAGCATAAATTTGAAAAGAATACGCACAGTTCTTAAATGTAGACTATGTCTGTATGTCTAGCCTAAATATAGGCTGACTATGGCCCAAACGGTTGTGCCTACAAGCACACGGCAGCCCTATACGAAACTCTGATAGGTCGAAAGTGATGTCATATTTTAGAGATTTCTAGACGCCTGTCTGCATAATAAGATATAATCTCTACGCGAAAAGACTTTATGATCTTATGATTTTATGAATCCATTAAGACTCTAAATTCTAAATATAACGCCAGTGTTCTAAAAGCCAGACATAGCTCCTTCACTTATGAGGATGATTGAATTCGCCTGCAGAGTCAGTCAGAATGAAAGCGGTCAAACAGAGCAGTTACGTAAGTTTTTCAAATAACAAGAGCACTGAAGCATAGAATAGGACCGCATAACATGTAGCGCGATGTAGCAAACAAGTACGACACCATGCAGATAACGAAACTGACTAGGGCCTACATAATCGAATGCAGCAGCCTTTTTAAATGTGCTACTATAATAGATGCACATTTAGACTGACAAAGGGCCGAGGGCACATGCATAACATTATCTACGTATATCATATGTATAGTATTGTATACAGGTCGTGAAAGGCCTGACCAAAGGTTCTTTGGTCACACCTCGATGGCGTAGTATCCTATGTAGACTATATATATAAGTGGCATAATATCTATGTACCGTGAACACAATAATGCAAACAGGTCAAGAAACTGCAGCCATTTCCATTGGCCGTGTCTGTGATTTACAACTGCATGAAAGAACATACTTGCTGCTACATACTAGGCTTGCACTCCAGACTTCATTTCAAATGTCAGAGAGAGCCAGTCAGACAGACAGACAGACAGTCTTAGAAAGCCTACATAGCCTACCAGCTGAAAGCAGCATCAATTGATAAGAGTAAAGACTGCGGTCAGATCTTAACACAAAGGCCTTCTGCACCATATGCATAATCTATATTTATCGTAAATATAATTGGGTGTGCGTTGCGTGGAATATGAACAGATTTCATGAGAGTAACCGCAAGCTGAGAGCAACAGCAGCAGTACCAGCAGTCAGCATCCGTAGCCATGGCAAACTCCAACTCCAGCAGCTGCAGCTTATCTCACATCGCGTAGTAATCTGCGTATCAAATTCAGTGTTCTATAAATTCCTTAGGTTCACGCGATATATATACAGTATATATGAAACGAGTCTGTGTATATAATAGTTGTCTACTGGGATTTCATGATATGCAATCATCTTTGTATATAAATGCATATAGTAAAATATGACCTAGGCATGCATAAAATCACATATCGCTTATTCATAAGACGAAACTACAAGTACTAGGTAAACTACAAGTACTGCCTATATGGCAGAGAAGGCATGTAGTGTCTGTGTATCGGTTGGACAGGCTGCTGTATGATGTGCATGGATGTTGATAACTAGGTCAGCAGTTGTAATTTTCTGCATGGCCGCGTGAACTAATTACAAGGGCGTCTTCTTCTTTCTCTTTCTCCTTCTTCTTTCTTCTTCTTCTTTTTCTGGTGGCTAACTCAGCTGGGCGTAGCCAAGTCAACGATGAGACTCCAGGCTATATTCTGTCCTTAGCCTACCTCCAAATGGTCCTAGGTCGACCACGTTGTCTTCTCAAGTCCTTCTCAGGCTAATTCGTGGCGGTCCACAAGGCTCTCCAGTGGTCCTCGTCTTCCGGAGTTTGTGCACGTGTCAAAACAGCTCAGTTTGCGTTTCCATAGCCTACTATGACAGGATCCTTCTTAGGCACTATCGAAGCTGTCGTGCTTCTCGTTTAGGACTTGACATGTGGTCGCCCAGGTTTTACAATTCTAGTGGAATACAAGCAATACATACGACTTATAGAGCAGCAGCTTGGTATGCAGCTCAATGGTGGAGTGCCAAATGCTCTTTCCCAGGGCGACCATTTAGGTTCAGGCGCTAGCGATTCGGTGCTTAATGTTTTGTTCACTGAGGCTCTAGATCAGTTGAAATCACACGTCTTATGGATGAAAGAGGCAGCAACTGCTGTGCAGAGACCCATGATGTTGATCACATAGGACAGTCTTAGATATGTCCGATCAATTTGCTGAGTTATACTATAGCCATCTGCTGAATGGGAACAAGGGCTAGGCCAATTTGTAGACGCTTCGACATGTTTAGTAAATATTATACACTTCAATAGATGCAGTCTATTATACACTTCAATACAGTGCTTTTTCTAGAAAAAAAGGTTCCGGAACTGAACAATAGGTTCCGGAACTGAACAATTATGGAAGGACTAAAATCCCGAGAAAACGCGATTGAGGGTTGGGTGGGGTCTCAGTAAACACTGAAAACAGTTCACAACACTGAAAATAAATTAAAATAACTAAATTATTGTTTTTATTATTAAAATAAATAAATTATTTTTAGTAGCTGAAAAAAGGTGCCGGAACGCCGTTCCGGCTGAAAAAAAGCACTGCTTCAATAGATGCAGTCCTATGCAGACCTATTTATATAGGCCCTATTGTGGTCCAGTTGCTTAAAATGTAATATTATCAGATGGGGAGAAGCTTACAGACATTTGAACTGTCAGCATTTTCATAGGCATTAGACTGGACCCGGGGCATGGGCTGTCTACGGGTCTCTAATGGGCTTCATGTGGGCATGTTGGCAGGTTTAGAACTTTGTAAAACGGCATTAACGGACTGTTAGGCTACTCTTGACGTAGGGTGACATCAACGTGCTATACTCTCACTTTCGGAGTAAAAAAAGAAGTAGAGCAGTCCCTTAAGCTAGCCCTTATGCAGCTATGGGTATGAGGTGTTAGTGACTTCATTTTCTTAGCTTCAGCATATGAGGGCGGATGGCCAGTCCTCTCCCTGCCGTCACATCTTCCCACTGACAGTGTACGATCAGTGTACTCATCATAGCTGAGTTGGCATGCGGGTGTAGGTGGAACAGAAATCTCGAACCAAATTTCTATCCCGGCGGGAATTTGAACCCCCGATGTCTCGATTGACAGTCCAGCATGCTAATCACTACACTATTGAGCACTTTCGGAGTAAATCCCTGTGTAAATTACACCCATACGGAATTTTGAACACTAAAGACAGGCTACATATAGATTTATCTTACCTAGGTAAATTTAAACCTATATAGTTTAACCAACCTTAATTTGACTTAATATATACTTTGTCTTACTTTATCTTATTCTACTAGACGAGCTGCAATGGTTTTGCTTATGCGGCAAAAAGCATAGAGACTAAGCGTTAGGGCGGTTAGGGGTATCTGCTTGGCAGGTTATGCTCCATCCTGTTTTAGGAAGCTGTGTATTTCTGTTCTGGAAAGAATGTCAATTAACTGATCGAATCTCACACAATGCACTACACGCAAGATTCAAAGCAAAGAGAAATAAAGGAAGAACAAGACTGCGCTGCAGTGGACAGAGAATATAAACGAACACATAATAAGACTTGGACCAAACACGAGAAGAGCACTGGACTTGACAAACGACCGAAAAATTGAGGTAAGTTTTGCACTCATAAGGAATTGATGATGATGAAGAAAGACGATGTCGATGACAGTGATTAATAAGTCATGATGATAATGAATGATGATATTGATTGATCTTCTTCTTTGTTTCTCTTCCGTCAGGCCGGGGCCGACGATGAGTCCTCAACTTAACGTCTCCAGGTTTCTCTGTTCCTGATTTTTTCTATTGCCTCTCTCATATTCAGGTTCATTTTCTCCAGATCCTCTCCTATGTTATCCATCCATGTTTTTTGCTGTCTTCCTCAACTTCTGGTGTACCGTGTAAATATAGGATGATGGAACCCAGAAAATAGCTGGCCAACGCAGGAGGCAGGTGTTGGAAGGAGTACACCTGAGGGCGCATGAGGCCATAAAAAAAACTGGCCCACCGGCTTCCTTACCCTGCCAGAAGAGGATTGGTCACCATCTGGGAAAAAGACCAAGAAACCTTAACCTTAACAAATTGATTGATAATGGTGATTAATGGATTGTGATTAATGGATGATGATGATGATGATGATGATGATGATGATGATGATGATGAAGATGATGATGATGATGATGATGATGATGATGATGATGATGATGATGATGATGATGAAGATGATGATGATGATGATGATGATGATGATGATGATGATGATGATGATGATGATGATGATGATGATGATGATGATGATGATGATGATGATGATGATGATGATGATGATGATGATGATGATGATGATGATGATGATGATGATGATGATGATATCATTAGGGCCTATAATTTTATAGCATGTTCCTGACTGCAGATCTCTTCGTTCTATAGCCTACAGCGCACGGTGTTCCTGTTGTCCCATCATCATATATTTACACGGTACAGCAAAGTAGCTTTGCCGTGGTTAGACTTTCATTCTAGAACAGGCTGCATGCGAGAGCATCGGCAAACCAGTTTAGCTCAGGTCCAGTGAGTGTTAAGGCGGTGGCGAAGCCTGTAGGCGATATTATTCCTGATCGAGAAGCGTAGTCGCACTTTAGATGTAGTTTCAATGCGTGTACCTACAGCAAAACTTCGGTATACCGAACTTCGGTATTTCGAACTTCCAGTTGTGCCGAACAACAAACAGTAAATGGCCCGACTACAATCTATGCAATCACATATAAACATAGCTCTGATTTATTGAACCTGCTTATATATCGAAGTCTCGCTTTTATCAAATGCTATATAACATTTGGTCCTTGTCGAACAGTGGGTCGTAGACTTATTGAAGTTGCAGGGCCACTCTGCAACTCGATGCTATTGGCCTAATTGAGGCTGACTGATGAATAATGAACAGAGATGCTTTGTTTCCCGACTGTCTAAGAGATAAGACTGATTGACATGTATGTCTGATCACCGAGAGGAGGTCACTTTATGTTTACATTGATTTCATTTCTGTACCGTAGCCTCATTATGCTGACTGCAATCTTATTGACCAGTGGTGGATTTAGCTACTAGAGAAAGTGTCGGCACCTCCGCGTCCTACTTGGCGTCTCATCCTCATTTAGGAATACTAACAGATTACAACGCAAAATCAACAAACGGAAGACGAAGAACTTCAGGATATGTTTAAAATATCTGAACTACAGAACATATCTTAACTAAAGAATACATCTTAGCTACAGAACACATCTTAACCAAAAACACATCTTAACTATCTTAACTAAACAACACATCTTCATTGAAGAATATATCTTAACAAAAGAAAACATCTGAACTAAAGAACAATCATGACTTAAAATACACCCAACTAAAGAACTATCTTAACTACAGAACACATCTTAACTAAGTAACTATCATAACTAAGAACACACCATGACTAATGAACTATCTTAGCTAAACTAAACAACTATCTTAACTAAAGAACACATCTTAACTATACAACAGATCTTAAATAAAGAACTATCTTCACTATCATAGCTACAGAACACATCCTAACTAAAGAACTATCTTAAATAAAGGAACATCTTAACCAAAGAGCATATCGTGACCAAAAAACTATCTTAACTAAAGAACATATCTTAACTAAATACCACATCCTAACTGAAGAACACATCCTAACAAAAGTAAACATCTTAACTAAAGAACTATCTTAATAAAGAACACATCTTAAATAAAGAACTATCTTAACTAATGAACACATCAAACTAAAGAACTATCAAGTATCAACTAAAGAACACATCGAAACTAAATATCTATCTTAACAAAAAAACACATTTTAACTAAAGAACTATCTCAACTAAAGAACACATTTGAACAAAAGAACTATCTTAACTAAACAACAAATCTTAACTAAAGAACGTATCTCAACAAAAAATACATCTTAAGTAAAGAGCTATAATTACCAAAGAACGCAACTAAACTAAAAAAAACTATCTTGACTAAAGAATACATTTTGACTAAGAAAAATATCTTAACTAAATAACTACCATAATTAAAGAACACATCTAAACTAATAAACTTTATTATCTAAAGAACACATCTTAACTAAAGAACTAGCTTAACCAAAGAGCACGTCCTAAATTAAAAAAACTATCTCAACTATACAAACACGACTTAACTATGGAGCACATCTTAACTAAACAACTATCATAGCTAAGAACATATTTTAAATAAAGAACTGTCTAAACTAAAGAACACACCTTAACTAAACAATATATCTTAACTAAGGTACCGTACTAAACAACACATCTAAACTAAAGACCCATCTTACGAAAGAACACATCTTAACTAAAGAATATGTCTTAACTAAGCAACAGATCTTAATTAAAGAACTATCTTAACTAAGCAACACATATAAACTAAGAACTATCTTAACTAAAGAACCCATCTAAACTAAAGAACTATCTTAAGTAAAGAACTATCTTTACTAGATAACACATCCTAACTATCTTAACTAAAGAACATTTCTTAACTAAAGAACATAATAATGGAACATATCGTAACTAAAGAACTATCTTAACTAAAGAAAATATCTTAACCAAAGAACAAATATTAACTAAAGAACATATCTCAACTAAGGAACATATTAACTAAAGAAAATGTTATCTAAAGAACATATCTTAACTAAAGAATACATCTTAACTAAAGAATACATCTTAATGAACGAACTGTCTTAAAACTAAAGAACACATCTTAACTGAAGAACTATCTTACCTAAACAAAACATTTTAACTAAAGAACATTTCGTAGCTAAAGAAAACATCTTAACTAAAGAACACATCTTAACTATCTTAAATAACGAACACCTCCTAACTAAAATTTGCCAATCGCTCCATAGCCATAGCTGTCCCACCCCTCTGGAACAAACTCCCACCAGTACTGCGAGAAATTTCAGATCCATCCTACGAACTCACCAAAACCTCACCACTTGCTATATCTCCACAGGTCTTGCACTCAAAACTGAAAACACTACTCTTTCACAAATCCTATCCTGATTCATCCTCCTCTCCCTACCTCCCTCGCCGTTTAAACCCTAAACACCAACCAACCATAGCCGTCTTTCTGTCTACCTGACTGACTCCTTTGGATCTTGACCTGGAACCGATTCGACCCAATCGACCCCCTGCCTATCGATTTTGATTTGACTAAGCGCTTGTGAATAAGCTGGTTCCCGCGACTCAGTTTTTTTGGGCGCTGTAGAAGTCTCGAGATTACGATTACGATTACGAACAGTTTCTACTATAGAGTTGAGAGCAGCGTCAAACAATCACGAAAGTTTTGTCAACTTACTATTTTCGCATACAGCGTCTAGCCTTCTGGAAAATTTGACAATCGAAGGCTTGATGGCTGATGCCAATACAAAACTTTGCTCATTCCGATGAAGAGTAACAGTCGTTTTGTAAGGCAAGATAATTCTTGATTAATATCCGTACAGCTTAGTAGGCTTATCGACGGAAGCCATTCCCGTAACACAAATCGCAATGACGTCATTTCATGTTCACAATTCGATGCTAATTATAGTTGATAAAAACAATGAAGTGACGTCAGGAATGCGTCATTGTGTGAGGAGAAATGCAAATTGTATCAAGAGGAGTAATTTAAACTAGGCAGCAGTCTTTTGATTGTCAATCAATCAATCAATATTCGTTTATTCGTCAACCATTTGACATAACGCAATTGACATAACGTGATTGAGTAGGTGAAATTCAATCAATCAATCAATCAATCAATCAATCAATCAATCAATCAATCAATCAATATTCGTTTATTGCAAAAATTCCTGTCGACACAAACTCCTTTTTCTTTCTCTTCACCCTGGAATTAATGCCTCGCTGGGGAAGAGTTAGCCACTCGGATCCTCTGTCTCCATCTCGCCCGATCTCTGGTATCTTCTTTTTTCAAGCCGAGAAGCCTGAGGTCCTGCTGAACCATGTCCATCCACCTCTTCTTCTGGCGTCTCCGGCTGCGATGTCCATGCACCTCCGCCTTCTTGATTCTCTTGGTGTTACTATCTTCCTCCGCCCGCTCCACACGTCCATAACACCTCAGTCTGGTCTCACCCACCTTGTCGGATATACAGGCCACTGCCAGTTTTTCCGGATATTCTTTTTCTTCCTGTCTTTCAGTGACACCCCAAGACTCCAAGTATCCACCGTTTTCTGGTGGTGCCAGGCCCAATCTATCATGATTTAATTGTTAGAACGCCTTTTACGAAGCAATCGAACGTCAATCGAATCTGCGACATGCTACATTAACGAATGGGTTTAACGATCTGCGTTAGAAGCTAGATATTAACAATTCTATGCTAATAGGCTAATTAATAAAGACAGTTAGCCTATATTAAAAATCACGGCGCATCTGTAGATTCTCTTCACTTGATAACCAATGCCACCATTATAGCAAGAACAAATGTACCGGTATGCTTCTCCTGCCTGGTGGGGCCTAGCTGACGAAAAAGACAAATCTCGCCTGGAACGCCTAATGAACAAACTTAAACGATCCGGCTATATTCAAGCCAATTCTCCCTCTATCGCAGAGCTTGCAAACAAAGCTGAAACTGTATTATTTAAAGCTGTCCTGCGTAATGAAAATCATTCACTAAGATGTCTTTTCCCTAACCATCATTTAACTCCCTATTTTCTTAGAGACAGACCTCATAACTTTAACCTCCCAGATAAAGACTCACGAAACTTTATTTCTCGTATGTTATTCGCCAACTCATACTAAGCTATTACTTCCTCAGTTCTATTTTTCATGTACACCTACAGCGTCTTGCCTGTTGTTCTACGTAATAAACGAATATATAAACATAAACATGTAAGTCTACTTCATTTTTAAATGACATTTACGTTTACGTAGGCATTCGTGCGTGACATTTATCAAAACTTATTAGCCTTGCAATATTAGAGACATTTGAACTGAAATGCGCGAGCATTCGGCATTGTATGGATCTACGATATCACGGAAACGGGATATTCCTTGTACATACATAATAATTAATAATTATATTCTTTATTATTTCAAACCGACAGACGCAGTAAGATTACATTGAAACATGAAAGTATACAATCAATATCTTAATTAAACACACCGTTTGGCAGCCATGCAAGGCGCCGCCCTGGAGGGGGTTACGGGAGTCGATCCGCGTACCTTATGCTCTCCTGGCCATGAGTGTTACCACTACTCTATCCCCCTCCCCTATGTATTGGCCCTATTGACTGCGGACGCTATGTCACATTCTAGGTGTACCTTTCTATGTGTAGCAACTTTTCTAGAAACTTCCGGTTCTGGTTTCTTGTTGTCAGAAATGTTTCAATTTTTACTGTTATAAATTAAATACATGTAAAGACTGAATGTTTTAAACTATTGTACGTATCACTTATTTTTTCAAAGTCAAAATTGTCATGCAAAACGGATTTGCAGTAAAGGGCCTACTTGTATGAAAAATGTGTTCATGATGGCTTCAGTTCACGGTGAATAAGCTGGTCTCTGACGCGCCTTGTGTGGCGCCGGAATTTTTCAAGCTTTACATAACATTACATGTGCCGAGCCTGACGTCATATCTCTCCTATTTCGAACCTCGGATATATATCAATCAGTTGACGATGTTCCCTTGAGGTTCGATATTCCGAAGTTTTGCTGTAGGTACATTGAAGTACATGCTAATAAATTTAATTTTGCTTCTTTCTATCAATGGCGGTATTGACCTCGGACTTCATGGCAGGCACTTTTTACACACTGGGATTTATTAGATTTTTGTTTTCATGTTCTGCTCCATGGTATGCTTGTTACGAGCTCATAAGGTTATGCACTTTAACGAGTTCTAAACTCCTTGGAGTTTCAACATGTTTATTGTTTGACTTTGAGATACCAAAAAGAAGGGAGTTAAACAATTCAAGACAACTGGAGATCAATTCGTTTGCCATATATAGCCTTTCAGACATGTAGAAATAGCACCTAATTCTGCATATTTCGCGAATGTTCATATTTGACTACATACAAAACTTAATCGGTGAGCGACAGTAGAATCAGTGGCGGCGATCTTGTTTGGCTGTTGGGGGGACACTTTAGAACTGATCTGGTA
>OY744602.1:64452342-64464842 GCA_963556255.1 Allolobophora icterica | reverse complement strand
ATTTAAGCGCCTGCTAGCCGCACTGCGCTGTACATTGAACATGCATATAGTAGAAACGGCAGCCACGCAGGGCGCCTTACATACATGTATACAGTAGAAGCACATGATATTAAACAGTTTTACAGGAGTCGAATATAATTGTTTACACGGCAGCTACAAGGCGCCAATCACGGCCTACTATTCATTTAACCACCGCCGCCACCTAGCGAGTGGAAGGCTGAATAAACCTTACGGAGTCTACGGGATTCGATCTTGGTGCCTCCTGCTCTTCCCGCCAGTGTGTTGTCCATTACTCTACGGTCATATGGAGCCAATATGAGAATGTGGCCATATGGGTTTCATATTTCATACATGAGACATGTCCTGTCCTACGACATATCCTTTCGTATATATAGGCCTAGGCTCATCTATTTGTCCATACGGTTATAGTAGATTGCAAAATATAGTAAGAGGACAACAACCTGTCGTAGGCGCAATTAGATGCCGTTGCAGTTGTATCCGTTTTGTCCGGAATTAGCCAGAGAAACTGCGGATCCTTCCTGATTTCGAGTTTCTTGAGGGCAGTGGCACTAGCGTAGCTGCAGGCGGCATTCAGGTCTCCCAGGATCAGAATGTTATCGGTGTTCCACAGGCTCCTCAGTTCCGAGTGAACTTGCCTCAAAGCATCCATTTCCGTTACGGCCGCTTCAGGTTTCGCGTGTAAGGCAGTAAGCACGAATTCACTAATCGCTGCGAGATAAAATGCCCAACAGAAGAATGGGAGGAAAACACCATTAGGAAGAATTTTGTGAAGGAAAACGCGTATACCTTCAAAAACTTCTATAACAGCTGGCGTCTAAATAAACAAGATTGAGGTTAGTTGTTTTTTAACGACACTGTGTCATAACAAAGATGATTAACGTCGCCCTCCTCCTTTCTCCAGACCTGGGACTGTCACTGCGAGAGTAGGCCTATATGAGCAGTGACGGAGTAACAAGACTTACAGAATGTATAGGCCTACGACTCCAGACAAATGCTCGGATTTCCAGTAAAAAAACTAAGCATGGATGCACTTGAGAATGAACAATAAAGACTTTTAAAAATATTTAATTCAATCAGATGAATGACAACCAGGCGCCTGAACATTTTAGATTTCTCACAACTTATATAATTATATTCATTCATTTCCTATAATCCCCGGCCATGATGTGATGTGCTTTCGTCGCAAATCACTTTTCACATTCTCGAAGGTTAGAATAATTATTATACGTAGCAAATACTTTAGGCTAGGATAGCCGCATTCAAATTTCAAAATTTTCTATATCATCAGAACGGTGTCTTGCGGACTGTTCTATATGTGTCCTTAACCATTAAGGACTAAGAGCCGATGTTTGTAAGCTGTTAGCGATAATCTAGGTTGAGGGTAAACGATTGTCATCTATAGAAGAACGTGAATAAATATGTCGACTAGGCTACATACCCGATTTTGCTGAATGAAGTCTAACTGAAAATGGTGGCCTCTCAAAACTGACTTCTTTGTTCACATATTGGTGTCTGTCTAAGACCGTGACACCTGAATTGCTTCTAAAATTAAAACGAATCGTAAACTATAGGCTAAAGTTTAAAAGGAAATAAATAAAAAAATCCTTTGTTTATTTATTACAACAAGTATCTACATGTAGGTTTAAGTTTCTGCGACACATTCTTATAGTATACGGTCTATCATCGAACTCCAAGAAGACAAACGAGAGGTTCACAGAGACTGCATGCATAGAGAAGCACCTGCCAGGAGTAGCCAGTTAAAGCCATGTAGGGCCTATCATTCTTCAGACCTAAGATCGATGACTGACTATATATATATCAATGGTCGATTTGCAAAATCCAATGCAAAATTTGTCACAGACCGCCGTTTAAGTTCCCAACTGTTGGATATTTCATGAAGGGTTGATAGGAGAGACCGCCAGGCAACCGAGTCAGCCTACAAGAAACTGCATTCGTAGAGAAGTAGAGAAGAAGCTCATCGAAGGGTAACTAGCTTCTGGATCACGTGCACTGCAAAGAAATAAGATGACATGGATCGACAGCAACAATTAGTTGACTAAACTAACGTTCGACCAGCGATTAAAGGAGATAATGAATACAAGAAGGTTCTCAAAGAACGAAATTGTCCGAGGTGCAGCCAATTACCCTCGGGTCGAGGATAGTTAAAGAAAAGACGAGGTCTAAGAAAACTAAGACAACAGACCCTAACGTAACAAGCAGGTATAGTCGAGTTATACCGTTAGAGAAACATTAATCTGTCAATGCAAAACTCAGTAATACCTTATCAGAAAACAGTACTGTTCTTTTGAAGACGTAGATCCAAGTCTTTCACTTGTTTCCTGAGTGAATGTAATTGACCTACAGCACAAATTTACACGCAATGTATAGGCCCTACAGGCCTAAACTATATCTTCCATCCGCCCGTTGTGCACGGACAACGTGCAGCGTTTGGCGAATTTGGATCAGATAAGAACATGTTAAAACTTACAGTAGCTAAGTTTTCAAAATATAACTTAATGTAATGAAATTCATCGAAAATTATCTAGTGTCCCTAAATAAGGTAGGGTCAGTCGTTTAGTAGCAGAGAGACTGAACTTGTGTAGACTTCTGAACAGGACCGGATGTTATGTTAGGCTGTGGGTTGTGTCTGTACAGCGCCCTTGTAGCGGCATGGTCGTGTTACGGTGCTATAGAAATTGTCCGTGTTATTATAATTATTATTATTATTATTTCTATTATTATTACTATTATTATTATTATTATTTTTTTTTTTTTTTTTTGCCGCCCGAGGTGTGACCCTCAGGCTCTTAGAGATTAAGAGCCTGAATTATTATTATTATTATTATTATTATTATTATTATTATTATTATTATTATTATTATTATTATTATTATTATTATTATTATTATTATTATTATTATTATTATAGACTAAGTCACCTTTAAAGTGTTGTGAAACACTGATCTCTTTCTGTTTAAACTACTGATTAAGATTGATAGACTTTTCCAGTCGAGTAACGCTTGTAACGGTATAACTCGACTTAAAACAATAACATTGTTTTTTTGGTCAGCTATTTTCATCGAGCAAATTCGCATGAAGCGAAGACATTGAGAGATGACAGAAATATGGGAAATATGCCTACAACCAGTTTCAATACTGGTCGTGTTGCATGTACAAATGAAAAGCATCAACAGAATAGTAGCACATGTAGTTTGAATAAACAACTCATTCAGTGCTGAAAGAAGTTTTACCAAAATATAAATGATGCGATCATGCGACAGTCCCTGACCGGAAAACTCTATCAATCTTTATCAGTATGAAACCAAAAGAAATCATGTGCTTCACAAACTGACATAATAAAAAGAGTCCAAACGGCCCCAAACTCCTTTGTTAACTATCCCAGAGTCTTTTTTCAAAAACAGCATGAGCATAAGTAAGAAGATTTTTTGACAGATATGACGTAGCTCGAATGAGCAACACCAATGATGGCTCATTATATCAATGGTCGATTTGCAAACTCCAATGCAAAATTAGTCGCAGTCGGCCGTTTGAGTCCCCAATTGTTGGATATTTTATGAAGGGTTGACGTGAGAGACCTCCGGGCGGCCGAGTCAGCCTACAAGAAACTGTGTTCACTCATGGGTAGCAGAACAGTTGAAACGGATTTCGAACTACATGGCTTTGGATTGCACAAGGCATGGAAAAAGGCTCAAGACAGGAGGGAGTGTCACACACACACACACACACACACACACACACACACACACACACACACACACACACACACACACACACACACACACACACACACACACACACACACACACACACACACACACACACACACACACACACACACACACACACACACACACACACACACACACACACACACACACACACACACACACACACACACACACACACACACACACACACACACACACACACACACACACACACACACACACACACACACACGCACACGCACACACACACATAGAGAGAGACAGAGAGAGAGACAGAGAGAGAGACAGAGAGAGAGAGAGAGACAGAGAGAGAGACAGAGAGAGAGAGAGAGAGAGAGAGAGAGGGGGAGAGAGAGAGAGAGAGAGAGAGAGAGAGAGAGAGAGAGAGAGAGAGAGAGAGAGAGAGAGAGAGAGAGAGAGAGAGAGAGAGAGAGAGAGAGAGAGAGAGAGAGAGAGTAATGGAAAGGAGAGATGGAGGGAGAGAAGATGGTATGAATACGCTGGTTTGAGTTCGCACCTGAAGAGAGAAAGAAAGGGAAGGGAGACATAAAGAGGGGAGGGAGATACAGGAATAAGTTAGAAAGGAGACAGAAAGAGCCACTTTTTATGTGTCGAATGCTCTCAATAATGTCTAATTTTCAGTCTGATACTGTAGTGCGTAGCTTGTAGGCCAACTGGAAGTGAATAAGTCAACTGACTGTTGCGTATTGAGGGCATTCATCAAATTCTGCAATGTAGTATTCTGGGCATCTCGGATTTCTTGAATCAGAATCACATCGTATTTCCTGATAATCTGAAATGATCAAATATTACAAAACGTACATGATATGCAGTGTAGGCTACAGGTAAGTTGTCAGCACACAGCCAGAATAGGATACAGATAAGGTCAGTATAATAATTATAATTATTCATAATGTTATACGCAGGAGCGTATACATAATTATAGTATAATTATATAGGTCTAATTACATTCGATCCAGTTATTTTCACTTTGGCCGATATAATGGTAAAGTATAACTTAGTATCACAGTCAATCCTGTTGATGCAGTAATGTTATGACAACTACACAGGTCAACGCTGATGCATGGGAGCTAGTACCCGGTCAGTCGCTAAGGAGTTAGCGACTGACTTGATAAGTTAGCGACTGACTTATCGACTCAGTCGACTAAGTCGTTTGCTTATCGACTGACTAAGTCGCTTAGACTTATCGACTGACTTAGCGACTTGCTATCGACTTCTCAGATAATCAGGTACGTCTATTGGACGAACCTGATTGGCCGAGTTTCGACTAACTTGATCAACTGACTCGATCGATCACGGAGTATACTTGAGTTGACCTTTATCCATAATGGAATTCGATTTCTTATCGAAGTCACGTAATAAAGTCTCCCCTTAACAGAGTCTCCCGAGCTGAAATAACTTCTCCTCTGAGACTCTGTTTCGCCATCAAATCTTCCCATTGATATAGAATCTCTCCTATCTACGATACAAATTCGCCAAAGGGAAGAGGTCGATGATGAAGAGGTCGCGAAGATACCTGCATGACCGCGGGGAATATTGTAGGCCCCTAAAGACTTTGAAATGAATGCGCTCAAGGATATTCATCCAATGGAGCTAATTAAGGATGGTGTGATAATTATGGATAAGGTTATGCTTGGGTGTCTTGCCAGTGGTGACAGCTTGGGCAAAGTGAATTTTGAATGATTTGGAGACTCTTAATTTTGGATGTCATTTGATTTTAAATAGGATTTAACAAGTAGCATACATAATTTAAATAGTTAACGTCTATATGCCTTTTTCGTTCAATTGAATACGAAATAAATGCGTAACATGATTTAAGAACACCACTACAAGATTATGGAAGGGCATGTGCCATTAGAAGTTAAGCTAAGAGTTTACATACGATGTTAAATGATTAAGAACATGGCTCTGAAGTAGACATTTTACTGGCAACGGAATTGCATGTAGCTAAATATGTATTTATTCTCAGCCAATGTATATTTATAATTTATTATATCAACGTGGTGCTAGATAGTACTGGTTTGTGAATGATTCTATGATCAGTAATCCCTTTTCCCAATTAACTAATTGGTACTGGCTTCCTGATACCAGCTAGCACCTCGGTACTGGCTTGTCCGTGATTTTGCCGAGATTTTTGTTCTTAGGCCTACCTTCAACAAATGGCCCTTTATTAGCTTCAAGCGGTATCAGTTAAGTTAGTAGTTGGGTGTATATAGGACTAGGGAGCCAGAACCAATAGCATTAGCTTCTCCGTCATTATTTGATGCGGATTAGGCCTACCATTCAAAAGGTATCAAATTAAATAACTGGCTAACTATAATTGTCTTATTAATGTTATATGTATTGTTATTCCTATTATTGTTCTTATTACTATACTTATAATTATATTTATTGTGTAAATGTGGTGCAAGATAGTACTGGTTTGTGAATGATTCTTTGATCAGTAGGCCTAATCCCTTTTCCCAATTAACTAATTGGTACTGGCTTCCTAGCTGATACCAGCTATTATTGGCTTGTTCGTGATTTTGACGAGATTTTTGTTTTCAGACCTATCTTCAACTGGTATTAGGCTACGATACTGGCCTTTTATTAACTGTGAAGCCTCACTTTCGGAATCAAATCAACTCGATCAGAGCAAAATTCAGACCTTGACCATAAATAATTAGGCCTACGAAGGTGAAATACAGAAGCACTTCAGAGAGCGAGAAAAGTTTCGAAGAGCAGGAAACAACGGGGGGTCTTCAACTTCAAATATCAGTCAAATGACTGGCCTCATTTAAACATGACTTTACCTTTACTAGATGCTGCATGACTTCCAGATTGGATG
The DNA here is from genome assembly GCA_963556255.1 of Allolobophora icterica. Taxonomy (NCBI): domain Eukaryota; kingdom Metazoa; phylum Annelida; class Clitellata; order Crassiclitellata; family Lumbricidae; genus Allolobophora; species Allolobophora icterica. Next base: position 64,458,224 of record OY744602.1, on the reverse strand, counting down.
ATTTCTTCTGACCGAAGACTTGTACATTAAAGGCACCGATGAGTAATCCATCAGATGACGATGACGACGACGACGATGAGGCAATGCTCAGCAGAATGCCGAAGACGATCAACATCGATGGAACATACATGATTGTCTTCGAATACTAATTTCGGTTTCAGAATAATCAAAGAAGCGCATCTGCGGTTAGAGAACAGCTGAAAAGAAATTCCATTTTGAGAAAAACGGCAAATGTCTTTTTAAATCGAATTTATAGTAAACCATCGCGAAACTAAAAGTGAAGCTATAACATCTCATCTGGCGTCGCTGTTGCTCTTCCTCTTCCTGTTAGCATTCCTCATTTGGCCCATGTTGAACCCATTTTCACATGGGCCCCACATTGATTTTATAATGTGTAAACAAGAGGGCTACTCACACGATCCCACTTTAATGCTACATAAATACAGAGCTTCCCATTTTGAGATCATATTAAGCCCACATAGGTAAACAACATGGATGCCAACATGAGGGCTACATACATTGCATCCATATAGGTGAACCAGTCGGTTGCCTAAGTAAGAACTCAATTTGGTCCATGTTGTAATTATTATAATTATAGCCCACATATGTAGGTCTGTAGGCCAAATACTAGCAGGCCTACTGCTTCATGCATTGTGAACTTAGCTCTGACGTTCGCAAAGCATGCATATTAGTCAAACAGACAGCCGCAACAAAGTAGGTTGACAATTGATAGGTTATAATTATAGGCTTATCTAGGTTGACATATGTGTAAACGAGGCGGCCTATATGCAGGTCTTTAGCCAGAATCGAAGCCTAGTAAAGAGCTAAATAAAGGCAAGCCGAAAAGTGATAAACTGCAAAACTTATCGACAGTTTCAACTGCCTGCTATAGTTTCTGTAGGTCCTCGTGTAGGGAATTGTGATGACGAATCAACGAGGAAGGCTAGACGTCGATGGCGATGACATATTTGCAATTGTTGTTTTATTGATGATGAAGATGAGGACAACGAGGATTATGGTGGTTGGTGGCGGTCGTAATGATTGTCATGGTGATGATGATGATGATGATGATGATGATGATGATGATGATGATGATGATGATGATGATGATGATGATGATGATGATGATGATGATGATGATGATGATCATCATCATCATCATCATCATCATCATCATCATCATCATCATCATCATCATCATCATCATCATCATCATCATCATCATCATCATCATCATTTGAATTTACGTTAGATTATGTACCTTGTGCAAGACAATTGAAAACTAGAGACTCGTTCAAACGAATGACGTGCACATATGGATGTATTAATTACCTCTGTTCTGGACTTGCAATGCAGTCAACGCACCGACGATAACACCTAGGCCTATAGTGAGTCCAACAGACTAACCAAAGACCCACACACAAGTTATGCTATTTAGACTTGATTTAGACAGTAAGTTAGTTTAACCAATAGGCCTACAGAGAGGAAGCTAGTTTTAACAAATTGACGTTAATAAGCTACCTAGCTAATAGGCATATAGCGAAACTGAGCACGACGGTCATGTTGGGCCTTATCTTGCGGGGCATCAGTGTCTTTATTTATAAAAAACCTCGACCGTTAGGCCTATTGCAAGTAGGCCTACACGGACTAGGCCAGCCTAAATGAGGACAGTCGCATACCCCTACGTAGGCCACCTATGCAGTGGCGGCGCCAGACGTTAATTGTAACCAGGGCATAGCCAGAGCAGTCAAACAACTTGATACAAGTAACCAGTTCAGAGGGCGATTTTTAGATAGCGCGGTAACGCGAGCTTTAATGGTGACCATAATTATATGATCGCGCTACCGCCCTTGCCATAAATCGCCCCAGCACTATTACATTTGTCTATAGTTAGGAGGTCGTATGGGCGAAGCCCCGCCAGACGTTTATTGTAACCAGGGCATAGCCAGGGCAGTCATACAACTTGATACAAGTAACCAGTTCAGAGGGCAATTTTTAGAGAGCGCGGTAACGCGAGCTTTAATGGTGACCATAATCATATGATCGCGCTACCGCCCTTGCCATAAATCGCCCCAGCACTATTATATTTCTCTATAGTTAGGAGGTCGTATGGGCGAAGCCCCCCGGGAAGCTGAACGCTTTTTGACATTTGTAAAGCAAATTTTAACATTTCAATGAATTAAGTGAATTTATATCTCAGGATATAACAAATCTGCCCGAACAAATTCTGGACAGGGCAAAAATTCTGGCAGGGCATCGACCAGGGCAAAGGCTTTATTACCAGGGTATTTGCCCTGGCGCGCCCTGGTGTAGCGCCGCCCCTGTACCTACATGTATGCATCCTACCAAGGCCGGATTAACATTTTGTAGGCCTGGTTCCAAAATTGTATAGTAGGCCCCTATAATATATGTTCAATCACTGGCGGCGATCTTGTTTGGCAGGTGGGGGAGGGGGATACGGGACACGTTTGAACCGATCTGGTCAAAATAGAGGTGAAATTTTTTTTGCGCTCATGTGCGAAGTGCGAAAAATTTGTTGACCTTTTTTGGTGTTTCTTCAAAATTAAGGGGGCAACTCTATAGCGTGTCCCCAGCTCTTAAAGGTGGGGTCTTGTTCCCCGGATCGCCGCCCATGTGTTCAATCAATAAGTGGTGACGAAATTTAAATTATAGAACAGATATTTATGAATTTAAAACTGTTTACGACGTACTTTCATAATAGAAAAACTGTTAGAAATATCCTGAAAATTTAGACGTTGCACAATTTCACACTCAATATTCATAAGTGCTAAATTTGTCAGTCTATCTTATCCCTGAATAATAGTCAAAAATTTCAAGGCAGCATACTAATGCCAATGGTAGGCCCTTATTAATGACATGTTTGGTAGGCCTGGGTCCCAGGACCCAGTGGATCCAGGACTGCATCCTACATACTATCTGGAGTAGGCTCTATAGGTTTACATAAGGACTATTAATACACTATAAGTATGTGACCTGCACTTATACATTTTACATAGTGGCCTAACACAATTAACATGGCCTGTAGCCTATGCACAGACTGTCACATGTACCGTCGCTCCATGTAACTTATAGTTCTGTAGCCGGACATGAAATGATCAACTACTCACTTACTCTCCTCGTGATATATAGCTTTTTGTATATGCCCTAAACCAATTTATATGGAATAAGTTTATAAATTATGAATACATTATAAAGTGTAGCCTATAGCCTCTAATCCACGTTACATATATATATATATATATATATATATATATATATATATATATATATATTCACCCCTAAATCGCTCATGCTCAGACTCGTTAACATCTTTACATTATAATAATTATTATTGTTATAAAAAAAAAGTTTCCCACGTGTAATCGTCTGCGGTTTGTCAGTTCGAATTTATATTAAACGATATATATATATATATATACATATATATATATATATATATATATACCTCTTAAGCAGGCTCCTAGCTATAGGCCTAAAGCACCCTATAGGCATTTAGTTAGAGTCGTCTTTTGCGGGTAGGCCTAACACATAATCATGGGTTATGTAGGCCTATGGAATCCATTAAATATTCATGAAAATGTTAGCAGGCTAAGGTTAGACAATAAGATCACTGAATACTTCCAGACGACAGTGGAGGTGTGTCAATGAAGCACTTACCATAAATTCCATAATACCTGTTCAGCTAAACGGAAGTAAATCGTCTTCGATAAGCCGACGACATTGGTTAAGTATAGACCTACAGAAGCGCAACAGGCAGGTCTACAAAAGACACACAAAGCCACACTTTACCGATTAGCTCAGAGAATAATTCAGCGATGGCTATCGAGAAGAGGACTGAGTGATGCAGTTTAACATTTGCATTAGAGGAGAAGCTATTGCCCAAGTAGATGATTAATATTCATCTTGTTCTGAGGTCTAATATGCAGCGGGACTATGCGCACATGATTAGAGCGAAAGATGTATGCAGAAGAAACGTTTTTCGTATTTCATTTGGAAAGTTACGATAGGCCGATATACAGGAGATTGCAGCAGTCCCAAGATTATGTAGTTTAAAGACTATAATTTTGGTTTGACATCGCTGGCACTGTCTTACTCTGGTCCCAGTCTTACATGTCTGCCCGCTCGATCCTGCTCTGTTAAAGCCAAAAGCCATTGTTTGCGGTCCCCTAGCTCACTCTCTTACGATGTCCCCCTCTCGCTTCAGGCCATTTCTCTTTATCTTATAGGTATACACTGCGACGCTTGCTATCTCATACACTAAATCTTAAGTCTGCCACCGAGTTTATGCAGACGACAGTCACGACACTCAACTTTTCATATCCTTCTCCCCAGCTCGTTTAAGGCCTAGCCTACAGGCTACATTAGGCCTACTTGATGTCGTCAATCTAATCTTTAAAATGGATATTGATCTAACCTAGGGCTACTCTGCCTCAACTCTGCCAAAACAAGAAAATACAGGAATCTTCCATTCACCTATCCACTAATTCCTCATCTCTTATTGTCACTTCGCCTGTGCTCAATCTTTGCACCCCCTCTGACCCACGTCCCTAATTGTTCTCAGATCACATCTCTAACCCCTCACGTACCTGTGTCATGCATACTAGGCCTAGTGACCTAGCTCCGCAGTACGCGATTCATGCTCGACTTTAAAACTTCCACTATCACTAAATCCATTGTCCACTACAAGTTTGACTACTATAATTCCGTTTTCCTGAAACTTGAATCCACCCAAAATTAAGAGTCTCCAAATCATTCAAAATTCACTTTGCCCGAGCTGTCACCACTGGCAAGACACCCAAGCATAACCTTATCCATAATTATCACACCATCCTTAATTAGCTCCATTGGCTGCAAATCCTTGAGCGCATTCATTTCAAAGTCTTTACAATATTCCCCGCGGTCATGCAGGTATCTTCGCGACCTCTTCACCATCGACCTCTTCCCTGTTAGGCCCATACCCGATCGTCTTTGCCGCTCCACGTCACTACCATGCCAGCATGCCTACATGGGCGTCCGGAGGGAGCAAGGGGGCATTTGCCCCTGGATTTTGAAAATTGTCTCGTTTTCTGTGTATACATGCAAAAACGTCAGTTTGCCATCCCAGAAAAATTTAGCTCCCTAGAAAAATTTAGCCCCCCATAGAAAAATTCCTGCGGACGCCCATCAATGCCCACATGGATCCCATGGAGGACCCATATTTGGATCCCATGGAGGACCCATATTGCCATAATTTTTATGATACCCATAAAGAGCCCATTATAATAGGGTTGCATCTAATCAGTCTTGTTGTCAAGACCTTAAACCTCAAGACCAAGACCTTGAACTTCAAGACCAAGACCAAGACTTTGAACCTCGATCAAGACCAAGACCAAGACCTTGAATCTCAAGACCAAGACCAAGACTTTGAATTTCAAGACCAAGACCAAGACTTTGAAACTCAAGACCAAAACCGAGAACAATACCCAAAAATTACAACCATATCCAGATTTATATTCCTTACTAAAAAAATTGTCAATCAGACTACTCGCTATTTTAATTAAAACACGAATCTTTTATTTTATTCAAACAAACAATTCCAAATGCAGACTGCAGAGAATTCCGAATTCGTATTTAAACAGTCCTTCGTGCGAAATCTTATTCCATATGCCTGTTGCATTTTATAAAAACCAATTCGCTCAGAATTTTATGAGCAAGACGTGACCTGTGGGGCCTCATAAAAATTCTGCCATGTGAAAAATACGTTCTACAGTGCTGACTTCACTGGCACACAGAGCAACTTTTCAAGTACCGAATGTAAATGTACAAAAATTGTGAGTCTGTTTTGAAATCATTCCATGGTAAATAACCGGAAGTCAAAATAA
>OY744602.1:63917342-64449842 GCA_963556255.1 Allolobophora icterica | reverse complement strand
TGCACACACCTCGATGATACAGAATCGCGCTTTTTCAGTGATTGAGCCATCCACATGGCCTTTGGATCTGGCTAGGGATTTTACATGCACTTTCTATTTAAACACTTTAAAACTGTTCTTTTCTGCCAAGGTTGGGCCAGCACTGCCTCTGCATTGTTATCTGTGAGAGGCGCTATATGAATGCTCTGAATGAATGAATTTATTACTCTTTACTCTATGCTTATTGTATAATTTTGTTGTCAAAATATGTATGGTGGTATATTTTAGGTTGCTTCACTCCAGCCCTATGGGATATTTGTGAAAATTCCTGGATGTGACAAACATGGTAAGATAACTTGACATCATAAAATATTTCGCTGTGTTTGTCGTTTTGTTGTTTTATGATTAGGTTTGAGATTTTGGACCCTCATGGGGCAGTGACAGATATAGACCGAGACAGAGTTTATGCAATAACTCAGACAGGAAGCCCACATATCCTGAAGGTTATGTGGACACACAAAAATGAATGTACTTTATTCACTCTGATCAGAAAGACTGGAGGATTTCCACTGAAGACATTTAGAATCATTGATACATAAGCTTGTGTTATTTTGTTAATGAGACTGATTTAATCATGTGTGTTCATTAGTGTAGTTCTTAGCATGCTGGATTGTAGGCATTTAGTTTCAAAGCCCTTGCAGCCTGGGCTGTCATCGACTTGATAGTAGTGCAAAAGTTAAAATGCCCACAATGTTGAGATGCCATAGCTGCTTCTTGGAGTTGGTTTGAAGGAAATTATCTTCTTTTGCAATTAAAGAAGTAAGGTTTTTAAAGCTAATTGCATTATGTATGTGTATGCATAATGCTGTTGTTTACATATGACGAATTGTACGAATAATTTCAGGTTTAGTTCACATTTCACAAATCTCAAATTCTCGTGTTGAACGTCCCGAAGAGGTTGTTGATCTGAAGGAAAAAATCTACTGTAAGGTTATTTCAATTGAGGTAAACTAGTTTCATTTGTAAGCCTATTTATTTTTTACTTTTATATATACAAAGCTAGTCGCATAATTATGAAGTTTGAATGGAATTATTTTTACATAAGTCCAATCTCTGTTATTCACTGCATTTTTACAAGAAAAGGATAGATTTTCCAATATGTAGAAATGCATGCATAGCTTTAGTTATATTTTATGATATTATGTAACAGTTTTATATATCAAGGTAAACATATCCCAGAGGAACAGAAATTATTTTGTATATAAATTTCAAACAATGATTAGGTTTGTTGCTGACTAAAATTTACTGCTTTTATTCACCTTTCATTAATATACATTTATTTTTATGAACAGCACATCAACTGCCAATAGACGCTATCAGTATTTGCACAAGGACCCTTTACAATGATTTCCTTAAAGGTGGCTCACTTTATATTACAAGAGGAGGATTTAACTAATTAGCCACACTGTGCATCATATTAAGTGTATGGTAATTTTAATAAAATTATTTTTCGATCTGCTAACAATAATCGGAGCATGTACTTTAGATGTCAGAAGTTAGATGTTGAGATTTAGTTCTTAAGAATAATTTAAATTTCTATTTGAATCTTGTTATGGATTGAACTCAGCCAGGTGGACAGAAGGTTGGTCTTTCTATGAAAGTTGTGAACCAAACTACAGGACAAGACTTGGATCCAAATCAGGTACAAACTTCGTAAGTATAAGCCAATACTGTGGATAGGTATGATCTATGTATAAATGTATAATGACTTCACCTTACTCAACACTAACATTTCTATTTTCAGAATCATTTTTGTTGTCTAGTAATTCATGGGTGATGTTGATTTGGTACAAGGTTTTTTGTTCTGATCCAGTCAGATATAGGCAGGCTGCAGAATGCTCCAGTTGCCATGAAACCAAATTCTTAGCCACTGCCCACTGATGGATAAAAATGCTGTGAAGAGGCTAGACTTGAGTTTGAAATTTATTCACATGAATTTTGGAGTTCGTGGGAAGGTGATTTGATAGCAGCTTGATAGCAGCAGTAAAGTGAGAAAGGTAACACATTTGTTTACATGCTTGTATAGAAACTTCAGAAATGTGATTCCACGGTTGAAGGATCTTTTGGCTAAAACACAAAAATAAAATAAATCTTTTGTGGTTCGTTTTTAACCTTTCAGCATTTGCTGATCCAGAGTCATGAAGGTCTATGCTGGCACATGGTAGTTTGATATCCTATGCATGGTCACCCGTTCAAGTACCAACCATCCTTAGTCACCATCCAATTATAGTATTAACTATGCATGGCATTGCTTAACTTCATCTGTCTTCTTTCTTTCTTTGTCAGCATCACTAGCGACTGATTGCCAACACTGAGACACTAATAAATAAAATTTCAATTCAATGCCATTTATCGAAATGCAAACTGTACATTCCAGAACAAAACATTAAAAGTTTAACTTTATGAGTGCTCAACAGGTCACCCAAAAGGGTCAAGTCCTACTACAGACTGGGTAACCCTAATTATTATAAATTCAAGACAGGTGGCTTTATAATGAGTTTATGTAGAATTTATTTTTATAAGTTATTACATAGACAGAGAACAGAAAATGTGCATTAGTGCAAAGTGAGAGAAAAAATGGAAATAATTGCACATTTGATAGTTCATGTTTCAAAGTCCTTTTAAACAGAGGCTGAGGGTTGGAAACTTGGTCAGGTCAGGTTAAAGACTATTCCATAATGTTTGTCATTTACAGTTTATTGAAAACCGTTGAACTTTCAAGCAAACAGTCGGTTCTTTAGTTTTGAGAGGCTCTTGTGTTATGTGCATGCATAGTAGAACCCTGATTGAAGTAATTATTAAATGAAGAAGGTAACATTCTGTTATGAAAATGGTACATAAACAGACATGTTTGAAATTTGTCTGAAATTTTCCAACAATATAGTATGAGTCAGAAGAGCTGATCTGTATGTATCAAGCACACAGTTTGGACAGCACGTTTTTGAATACTTACTAGGCACTTTAGGCATGTAGCATAGTTCGAAGCCCAAGAAGTATTACAGTATGATAAGTAGGAAAATATTAAGGAGTATTGTAGGTTTAACATTAATTACACTTTACGTGAGCACTACATTGTTTGATATCGACATTCTAAAAGTAAGAATTAAATAAGACAAAGTAGTCACAATTCAGTACTTGTCTGTTTTTGGTGCAGGAGAGATGAACAACACAGAAAGAAAGACTTCAAGAAAGAGTTTCCAAAGATAGAGTTGGGTGCAGTGTTTGATACAGTTTGCAGGAAATGTGGAGGGAAAGGTACATTTAATAATATTATTACACTAAATAAAACTCTATGATTTAATTTTTCGGGCAGCATCATATTTTTTCTTAACATTCTATGGCAATGGATTTAGTATAAGATTCTAACTCTCGTACAAAATTGCCTAGTGGGAACTGCCCCGTCCTATGTCGGACCCTTGTGTAGCTCTGCCTCATGTATAACTGGTCAGAGATCCCTCTGATTGGCTGTACATGGTATGGCATCCAATTATACAGCACAGAAGTTTGCCATTGTTGGCCCTGAATGTATTTATACGTCTTCCTTTTAAAACCAGAAGTGATCTAATTAGTCTGTCACCTTCCTTTGCCCCAAGTGCTTGAAGTGTGTTTTGTTTGATTGTGGGGCGTCCCTGCTTGATCGGGAGTGCTGCTGATGAGTTTTTCTTGAAGTTGCACTTTACAAATTTTCACTTATGTTATGAGTGTCATTTGTTGTTAAACAGACAGTTCTATTTTTACATTCCTAGTTATGTAAATGCAACTAAGGTATATATAACACAGTAAGAATTAAGCCATATTTTCTTATTGTGGATTAGGTGCTTCTTAAAAATTCAGGAACTTCGTCATGGTTTCTTGTGCTGTTTAACCAGGTCACTTGGCTCAGGATTGCTTTCATGTTCCGGGTGGCAAGAGTTATGAACTACTTGAAGAAGTCTTTGAATGGCCAGCAAAAATGCAAAATGATGAGTCACCTGTATCTAAAAAGCACAAGAAGGACAAGAAAGAAGTAAGGTTTTTTAATTCCATACTGTAGCAGTTTGTTCCATTGTGCAGCAGCCTCTCTTGATTTTGTCATTTTGCTAGAAGTTCAAGGATTCTTATTTTTTATCTGACTAATATTGTTCAATGAACACATTAAAATGGCACTTAAGCTGCTTGAATAAATACATTGAAGCAATTTTATTTGCATTTATTGCTCATATCAGAGCATAACCATGCTTTACACAATACTTACACGGGTTTCCTACTGAGGAAAAGTTCCGTTTAAAATCTGTCAGTTTTCAGGATGTATTGTTTTATCCTAACCTATTGTTTGTTCTTTGCATTCACAAACGATGCACTCAATCATCAATGACTCAAACCAAGAAGCTGCTGAGCTATCAGCCTTTCTGACAATTCCAAAGTTTTGGAATTAATTGCCCGGTACTGTTTTCAGTTCAACATTGCCATAATGTCTGGATCAAAACACCTTTCCCTGCTGGCTTACATATTGTATCCTGCTTTCTGGTCTTCAAAACGTGTTGGAGGTTTACGGCAGGTTCTGTCTAATAGTTTACAGCTGTTGAATGTATTTATACATCAAACAGACCATCAGTTACCAATGCCTTGTGGATAAAGTTTGCAGTTCTGTAGGAATCAGATCAGGGCTTAAAAATGTGTTTATTATTATGGCAAAACTGTTTGACTGCAGAGCAAGAAGCACAAGAAGAAACATCATAAAAGGGACAAGTCATCTTCCAGATCCGAGGTACTTTTCATGGATTTAATTAGGACTGTACCGAACATTCGCTTCATATTCACTTCGGGCCGAATAGTGGGCTAAATAGCTATTCGGTATTCGGCCGAATAGTAGCGGTCGGACCGAATACGAATAGTGGCCACGTGACATCTGTTTCTGCATATGCGGCTGCTATATGAGTGGACTGAAGTAACTCTCTCATTAACATAATATATGTAAATGTACACGATTTTCTATAGCGACGGTATATGGCCTCGACCCTGCTCATTTTTCAATGAATTGATCGGGTGAGAACCTTCACCACCGCTGCCCGTTTGAATGGGTGCCACGCCATTTAATGCTGTGGTTGCAGCCAGGCATTGGACCATGGTATCGTAGTGTCAGTAGTCTCATTCTTTGTGTACAGTGAGTGAACGTTAACGTATTTTTTAATGTTGTCGGTAGACCTATTTTGTACACTATTCGTATTTGGCCAAATAGTTGGTCCAATTATTCGTATTCAGCCAATTAGTGATAATCACCTATAAGTTTATACATTTATAGTATTTATTAATAATTCACGATTACTTGCTGTTATAAGTAACTTTTAATATGTGGTAAAAATATTACTAAGTCTGTCGTTTGAATTGATATGTCAATGAATTTCCATAACATTATGCTGATGTTAAATATTACAAGAAGCCTGTCTGGTTCTTGCAGTCGGATATGTAAGAATTTGATAAAAGTATTCTACTAATTTTACAGTCTAAAAAACACAAGAAAAAGCACAGAACTTCGCATTCAGACAGTGACCATGAAAAGGTAAGGTTTAGTTGCTTAAACACACCTTCATGTTCAGTATTCACTTTGTGTTCACCAAGCATTACTTGTCTGTGAGGCTGGTGAATAAACTGGTCTCCCTGTGTGGCGCTGAGAAATTTTGGAGATTTACATTTACTCTAGCAAACATAACCTTGTACTTTGGATTGCCTGTTATATAATCCAGTGGCCTAATCAGTAATGCACAACCAACTTAGTTTCTTTTTCCTGGATCAGGCACAAGTAGCATAGCTATAGGGTGCTTGACCTGGCACAAACAGCCATAAATTATCAGCACAAGTGTCAAAAGATTAGGTTGAGCAATAAATGTGCTATCAAAGTAATTTAAAAGCTACTGCCCCTAAGTAATTGACTTCATATGCTTTGGTAATGGGTTCTGAGGTTTTCATTTTGGTAAACCTGGATGTCTCAATGTCTGTTGCTTTCATTTGGACTGACCTGTAGTTTCTTTTTCCTGGATCAGGCATATAACAGTGACTGAATGTACTACTGCCAACCTCTTTTGCTTCAAGAATATTAATATTAATTTTTATATGGCTAAATTTTTAAGCAAAAGAAGAAAAGACATTTCTCGTCATCCAGTTCAGAAGACGATTCCTTGTCAACGGGTACGTACATAGGTTAAGTTGACACTGGGCTTCGAATACCTTATTTTGTTTCTTTACAGATTCTATTTACAGAAATGATGCTTTATTTAGTAAATAAAGCTCCCATATCCCATATGGAACGCGAGGAGGTGCTCATTTTCTTCTTCTAGGCACTTGAGCCGGCAAATGGATGAATCCCAAGGTCCTGGACGCAGGGCCAGTGCATCGCAGGGCTGCCATTTACTTTCCAGCTTACACCGGTGCCAAATTATACTGCTTGGTGACAGAGGTATGTGTGCACAAACAACTTGCGAGTTGAACCTGCAACCGCGAGCAAGCATGTTACCGATAGATCACTGTGTTGCTTTATTTAGTACTCGCCAATAAATGTTATCATTTGATTGAAGCTGATTGTCAAGTGATGAGAAAGAGCAAGCAAGTTTAGAAGAGTCAGGTTGTTGCCTGTATGGAACTAGGGCAAGGTACTAATTTGCAATTGCTTGACATCGCTGACTGATGGTGCTTTCTAAGAAATAGATGATCATATACAGCATTATTCTGCAGATGGTGCTTTTTTAAGTCGGCAAAGTGTAAGGTGTGTAGACCGCTCCATATGTTTGTTTTTTGCTATACAGGAAAATCACCACAGCCTAGTACGACTGTGAGATCACGTCAGGCAAGGGAAGAGTCGCCCACAAGTGCAAAGCGATCGAGACGAACTCCTAGCCCAGAACAAACCGACAAGCGCAGACCATCAAGGGAGCATTATGGATCAAGGAAACACTGAACATCATAGTTCAGTCAGCTAAGGAAGAAACATGGGATATAAAATTGCTATTTGGTCCACAACACTCACCCTCAAAGAAATTATTCAGAAGCTAGATCCAAATTCTGCTTGTTCTGTACATCTGTTTATACATGATAGATTCAGATCATTATCCTCTATGTGTAAAATCAGCTCAAGAAAGAACAACTGATCTTTTTCAAACTTCTTGAGCCAATTTGTTATTTCATGCACAGATGCTGTAGCTCTCCAACAAAGTCGGAACTGTCGCTTGGCCGACAACCGTTGTCATTATTGCTTGCATATCTGTTCAGTCTTATTTGTTACACATGATTAATATCCTCTGATGCACCCCATGTGTTTCACTCTTAGTTTGTTGCTTTGCTTTCCTCTGCTTCATCATCATCCTCTGCTGCTGCTGCTTGTGTCGGTTCTTCTTTAGCGATGATGGGTGACTGTGAAATGGTTCCTGCCGGTAACACAGTTTCGTCTTCCACCAGAAAATTCTCGGCTGACGGAGGGCATGTTATCCTAACCTTGGTGAAGATTGGTCCACCTGCAAAAATCAGATATCAACTGAAAAATATCCAGAAAGCATAATAAAACATTTTGGATTTTAGATTTCATAATTAATTTTTGAACCCCAGTAGTTGGTAAGCAATTAAATAAGTCCATGCTTAGATATAGCATCAGATGACAGAGAATACAGGAATGAAGGAAGATCTTTTGTCAGAATAGGCAGGACATTAGTGAACATGCTGGATTGCAAGTGGCCCTTCACGAAGTGTCAGACTACTTGTAGAACTTCATGGTGCATGCTAGATTATAAAAATTTAAAAAAGAATAAAGTTGCAGGGAACATTACATGGTTTTGATAAGCTTTGTGCTCAAAATTTCTCTCCAAACGTGAAAACTATAAATACAGAAATTAAAACTAAAGAATTAGGTATCTTTACTAATTTATTCTAAACACAAACACCATAAATGATATCAAGGCATTGAGTAACTTTGGGCAATTTGGGATTATAAACATTATGAACTGATTTCTCATGTGCATTTTGATCGGTTTTACAGACTTGCCCATACCGACACTGGGAGGCTTCTGTGCAGATATAGCATCAACTGTGGCCTTGAAATTGGCTCTCAGCTGCTCCGTGTCCATGTTCAGCTGGAATCATAAATATTTATGCTGTAAAATATGAAATATTCATTGCCTAAAATCCTCAATTATATGGCAGTTTTTTAAGTTAGTTCACAATAGTTGAACCATGCTGCCACTGGTGCTCTAAGCTATGTAGCCCATTCTTTGTAGTGCTTTCTATCAGCAGTAGTCCTTAGAGACATGACGCTAGAGTAGAAAGACTGCTTCCATGACTTCATCATCATCATGACCATCCTCATTGCTGCGGATCGGAGACCAGAGCCAACGACGTCAGTTTTCTCCAACCCTCTCTGTCCCTTGCTCTCCTTACACAATCCGCCAACTGCAGCCCCGTCCACTCCTCTACATCGTCCATCCAGCGTCTTCTCGGCCTTCCCCGGGCCCTTTTTCCATTCACATAGCCTTGACATATAAATGCCGATAGATTGTTCGCTCTTGTCATGTGTCCGAAGTAATTCAGCTTCCTTCTCTTTACCACCTCCAGCAGTCGCTGTTCCGGTCGTAGTTCCTCCAGTATGGATTCATTTGTTCTGAACTCCCTCCAGCTGACTCTCAACATCTTTCTATACAGTGTCATCTCAAAGGCTGATATTCTTCTTTTATCTTCAGCCTTCAGAGTCCAAGTTTCACAACCGTACAGCGCCACCGACCATACTAGCGACCTCACAAATCTCAGCCTCAACTCCATTCCAATGGCTCTGTCCTTCCAGATCATTTCAAGCGATCCCATTGCCACTCTCGCCATCCCCAATCTAGCTCTTATTTCTCCACTCACGTCACCAGTTTCCTCCATTATAGCTCCCAAGTATCGGAACGACTTCACCTGCTCCAGAATCGTGCCGTTACATGTTATTGAGATCCTCTCGTGTTCTCTGTCCACTACCAACACCTTTGTTTTCTTGGTGTTTATCTCTAGACCGTACTTCCTTGATGTGTCATTTACTTTGTCCAGCAGTTGTTGAAGCTCCTCTTTTGACGTAGCGACGAGTACGATATCATCCGCATACCGCAAGTTGTTTAATGTCCGTCCGCTTATAGTTATTCCAATCCAGTTGAGTTCATCTGCAGACTCTCTCATCACCCTCTCTGAGTAAACATTGAAAGAAAGTGGTGATACCAGACAGCCCTGTCTCACCCCTTTACCGATCTTGAACCATTCTGTGGTTTCTTTGTCTATGCGGACCGCGGCCTGCTGGTTGGTATACAGACTTTTTAAAGCTTTCACAACTTTGCTGTCTGCACCCATCTCCATCAGCACCGTCCAGAGTTTCTCATGACTTACCGAATCAAATGCCTTTTTATAATCTATAAAGGCAAATGACTTGCAAACATGATTACTGGACATTCTGATTGTAATTACGACAATTTATATAGCATTGTCAGAAGCTAGCTACTGCTATGATGCTTTACGCTGTCAACTGTCAGCACAAATGCAAAGACAACCATACAAGTTACATGACAAGACAAAAGACTAAATCTACCATAAAATTATGATACACATACAAAAATTCCAAACACAATGATGAATGGCCAATGCATTAAGAACTGCAACACATAGTATAATGTTTACAAAGATGCTGCAACCCTTGATAATGAAAGTTTCAAAGTTGATTATTTCTTTCAAAGGCACATTTTAATCTGACTATTTCTGTTATTTATGCAGTTTTGAATCAGGACAACAGCAGCTGACTTACTGTCATGTTTGCTAAGAGATCCTTTAATCATACTTAGATTTAATTACCAGGCATTGTTCACCAGAGTGCTGTTTGGCAGCTGGTTTAATAAAGAATATACTTACTTACTTTACGACAAGCCTTTGAGGACTTTCTCAGCAATACATAGTAAATAACCAATCAACTTATCAGATGTTCCTTCTAATCATACCTACTAATGCAACAAATAAGTTGATTCAGAAATGTGAAATTACAGACGCATGCCAAACTGATCATGACCAACCTTCCCAAAGGCAAATGTGAGTTTTCCAAGTGAATCAGAAACTTTTGTGCTTTCAAATGACCGTCCATTAACAAACAACTGGACCATTGCTTCAGTATCAGTTCCCAAATTTCCTGTCAAGAAAATTAAATTGATGCTTGTGTACCATGTATTATCAGAATAGCAACTTCCAGGATCACCTTTGCAATTAACTGAGTGGTATCAAAGTAACCTCAACAAAATTTAACAGAAAGCCATGCTCACACTGAAACTCGCATAAAACAGAGTATAAAAATTGTAGTCAGCCTTCATAAATTATGTAAGGAGATTGAAAGAATAAATTTGTGGAGCCAAATGGCCTTCAGCACTACACTATGATGCATATTTTTATGGATTTGGGAATTCACTAAGGGTGTGTCACACATAATCACATCTTGTTTGATGTGGGCTTTAAAACTTTAATAACAAGTGTGTACTACAATGTCTCGTCGTTAAAGGGTTAAACCTGTCTCGGTTCCCACACGTTCAGACAATGTTTGTATCGTAGGCCCTGATTCATAAAATATAATTAATTGTTCAGCATTGCTTTAGATTTCATGCAGTTTTTTGACATTATTTGAACCATTCTGTTTTCAAAAACCAACTGCCACTGTGGATGAGTATAATAAGTTTAGTGCTTTACCATTTGGACCATGAGGAACCAGGGCCTCCAGCACGGAATCAACAGTTCACAACAGTTCACCTACTGACTGAATGCTTCAGTCTGCACAACAAACCTAGTAGCACAAGAGTTTAAACCCAGAGTTCTATAATCTATATTCCACTCAGGGCGTGCCAGTAAAATAATTACATGTTATAGCAACATCTATCAAGATCTAGCAAACACACCACTAGGCTATTATTACAAGAGTAATAAAATTTAAATAAGGTACCTTTTTTCTTGGCTGGAAAACGGTCTTTTAATGTTTTCTTAATTAGTGCTGCCTCTACTAGCATATCCATGTTTAAGACAACATGATCGAAGTCGTCCTGCTTGATCTCGCCTTTTTCTATCTAAAAGAAATTTGGCACATTTGTTGAACACAGTAAAATTCCAAACAGCTTTATTGTTTAGCCAAAGGTTAATAATAATAAGAGCGTTAATAATAACAGTAAGAAATCATAAAAGCATTACAGCAAATTTAAATGCCAAATATATCCCTTTAGATGCCTTTACTAACCAATTGGATCCTATAAGGCAATATGAAGAAAATGCTCAGAAAATGTAACTTGATAGGCACAAAACTAAGCAAAAACATGACTAGTCTATTTTGTGCATATAAACAATACAAAGCGAAACATCTGACAAAAATCACAAAATTCAAAGCTCAACTACATATCTAAAATTTTGACTTGGTAAACCAAAATACATGAGTGAGAGCCCAGGGGATGGGCAGAGCAATGTGTGATGCATGAGGACATTGAAGCAGAGATCAGACAATTTGACAAAGTATCCAATGGCGCACTAACAATGAGCATGAGGGTTCACGGGTCAGACATTGATCCACAATGGCGACCAGATGATGATGTCGCCTCAGAAGAATAGTTTTGCAAAACTGCCTCGCAGCGAAGAGCAAGTGGCAAGCTCTTCTCCGAAAAGATAATAAGAAATTCGGAGGGCAACCATTTTGTCCAGTGAAGCAAACAGAGTTACACACTGAACCACTAGTGATCTCTTAGTTGCCTACGTGGTTGGTGATGCGCCAAAATGCAACTGACCCATATTCTTGATTCAACTGTTCATTGTTAACTGTGAGTACTAAATTTTTCTCTGTGTCCTCAAACTAATGATCCACTTACATCCACAACCACATTCTAAGAATTCCAGACTGTCTGATCCTAACCAGTAAGACTGTGTAGTCTTGTCTTGATTGATGGTATAGGGAATATCAAAATATGTATAGTTGTATACATATATACAATTATTATGCATATAACTATAAACCACACTTCTATGCATCAGTAGGCACCAATACATCCAGGTATGCTTCTATACATCGGAAATATACCACACAAAGTATAGTATATACATGCAAACTAACCAGGTCACATTGATCAGTTCAGATTAAATCTACATACAATTCAATATATCCAACATCTCTAGAACATTTACTCTAAATAGCTGGGGTACAACAATGTCTATAGAACTGTATAGTTATGAATACTGGTAAACTGCATAGGTGAAACTAGCCAGAATAAAATGCTTGTATCTTATGCATATAACAGAATAACTAAGTAATTAAACACATTGTTCATAAGTCCTATATCGATAGCTATCTAAGCCAGTTCACAATCCTCAGAATGTATTGCACACATCTATATAAGTCAAATGGCCTACACGTAGATAACACAACTAAATAACTTAAACAAGGTTACTGTCTTGACCGACTTCAACAGCAACCCCAGTGCCGGCTTTAGGTATAGGCGATATAGGCGGCTGCCTAGAGTGGCATTTCTCAAGGGGCGGCAAATTAAGGCAAAATAAAAAAATAATATAGTTAGTTAATAAGTAATTAAATGGAAATATATGCGTTTAGTAAGGGGCAGCATTTTTGTCCTTGTGGCTTGCCTATAGCGCCTTACAGCACACAACAATCAAAAGCCGCGTCTGAGCAACCCAGGTAAGTGTGATATTTTAAAAGGAATCTGTCTGTAGCAGCACTTCTAGTGTGTGAAGATTCAAGGGTTGAGTGATGTTTCTTGGCAGTCACAAAACAAGGGTGATATGGTGATGAAAGGAGACGGAATGACCTAAAGCTTTCAACATGTATTGGAGCATACGTGATTAACAAAAGCATCTTACCATTCGAATGACATCCAGACCACCAACAAAAAGTGCACCCAGCTGAGAGGCCTTCTCTTTGTCTTCCTCTGCCTGGAAAGAAACAATGGAACTACCTTACATATTGGATTCCACAGATATGCCACGTGGGCAACACAGGGTGAAGCAATCAATTTATTGATTAATCCTTTAGCGACAAGAGGGATTAGTTTTCCATGCATTTGGTACACACTCGTCATTAACGGGTTAAATATCAGAGATATTCGTTCAGGAACTAAAAGAATTACCATAGGCCAGGGTGAACAGAAAATTGAAATATCCTTTCTTTGTGATTATCCTAAAAGAATCCCATGAAAGCAATGCTAATAAACTAATTACAAGAAAAACCAGGCTAATTTATAGAGGAATATCTGAATCTCCAAAAAGCTAGTGCCAACATGTTTCAGAGAAAATTCAAAATCCTTTCAACTCATTTTCTCATTCACAAGTTGATATAATAATTCCAGCAGTAAAATTAATAACCCATACCATATTCAAGTTCTAATCAGTATTGCTGCTTGAATAAATATTGCCATGTCACTTTCACAAAAGAATGTCATACCAGGAATGCTTGCAAGAATAATTCAGAAGAGAAAGATCATTAATCTCATTTTAACCCTCATCTGAAACTGTACCTTAGTGATGGCTATGACACGACTTTGAACACTGCCTTGAAAATTGTGAGGCAGAAGAATTGTACCTTTGATGACACCAAGAAATTTTGTCTAAAACAGCAACAAATTCTCCAGTTCAATTATTATCTTCAATTACCTTGCAAAATTCAAAATAAAATCAAGCAATCCAGTTTAAGAAGAACATTTATATAAGCTAACCCTAACCCCACGAAGCAGTCAAGAGTATGAAGTGCTAGTGACTCCATCTTCTTAGTCTTGGTATATGAGGGAGGGTAGCCATTCTTCTCCTTCAGCATCTCATCTTCCCATCAACAGTGCATACCAGAAGTACTCTTTTTATAGCTCTTCTTGCTAATGTAGCATATTTCCCTTATTGATGCCAATGAGAAGTGAGTTACAGCAATCACGTCTCCAGGAAAATAAAGTACTAGCCATAGGCAGGCTAGGAAGGATGGCAACAGTGACCTTTCCTTCGTCCATATAATGGGACTACAATGCACCTAAATAATAATTACCAAGTAAAATTACAGCCATGTCAAAAAAGAATTGTAGCACAGAATTTTTCTATATTCTGATCTAAACAGCTAATCAGTGTACAAACCAGACAGATCTTCAGTTTGTAAGGTCATCTAATTTACAGTGCAGAACAAGGTTTGCATGATTGCAAAACTTTGTGTAACCATTTATACAGCACTTAAAAACATGGCTGTCCAACAAATTTATGCAACATTCATACGACCAGGACTGACGTAAATGGGACACCTGCATTCAAGTTGCATTCACGTTAGGGTGTTTGGCAGACACCAATGATGTCTGACCAGCCAACATGTGTGTCAATTTGCATTACCTCACTCACTCAGGGAAGAAGTAAGAACTGGATTAAGAAAGATGAAAATAATACCTTTTTCTTTGTAGACAAATCTAAGTCAGCATCCAGATAGACAGTGCTGTCCATGTTATCCTGCATTTCTGGCATGGCGAGTTCCCTATGCATTGCAATTGCCTGTTCAAACGAATATCTTGCTGGTGGGTAATACTTCTGTATCCAGACATCATCTTTTGGTATGCGTTCCAGGAAATCCTTTAGTTCTTTTGGAGACATGACCTCTTCTTCAACTATCCTACAATATTTATAAATAAACAGCTCATTTAAATCTTTAATAACCTATACTAATATGACATTCACACATGTGTGACTTTTTAATCTGCTCCTGTTATAGTTTATTTTTTAAAATGCATGTAATCGTTGTATACAATGTAATGTGTCTGCACTTGTCAGATGCAAATAAAGTCTACTTACTTACTTATAGCTTCTGAACATGCTCCCTGCAAGCCAAAATTATGTTAGAATTCATCCCAAAGTGAAGCTTGAACAGTTGGAAAAAGTCTCTGTTAGCAGATTATTCCATAAAATTGATGTTTCTGGCTCATTTACAGCACATGCACTCCTACAAAATGTTCTTCCTCGAAGTGTTAAAACTCATTTAAATAATTTTTATGCTAGCACGTTCCAATAATAATGGACGAAAAAACAAAAGTTAAATCACAAGATACCCTTTGAATCCAAATTTCAGTCAAAGAAATGCAAATTAGAATTAGAAAAAAATTATCACGCTTTACCAATACGAAATTTGATTAGCTAAGAAATGGTTCCAGCAAATACAAACTGTTAGAAGAGAGATACACTATCATGACCTATGGGACAATAACAGTGAAGTATTCAGAGTAGTGACTGTTAATACAGACAGTTAAATGAATCGTATACACAGAAAGTTAAATGAATCGTATACACAGAAAGTTAAATGAATCGTATACACAGAAAGTTAAATGAATCGTATACACAGAAAGTTAAATGAATTGTATACACAGAAAGTTAAATGAATCGTATACACAGAAAGTTAAATGAATCGTATACACAGAAAGTTAAATGAATCGTATACACAGAAAGTTAAATGAATCGTATACACACGCTATATAGCAAAATGAAATATAATTTTAAATATAAAACCTATGCACATTCAAAACCTCTGAAATATGTCACATGAGAAAAGGCTACAAGAAGTCAGGTAAATACTTTTTTCTTGGCTGCCATTTCTCTTTTTCTTTCGCTGCTGGTGGCAGTCGAAATCTCTGGGTTCCTTTACATCGCACAGGTTGAATGTTAATATCAGGGCAACAAACCGCCGAGGATGACCATGGGTACAGTCGTTTAAGTAACCCTAAAATCAAACAGAATAAAGTATTATTACGGTACTTCTAAAATTCTTTTACTGGAAGATTTGAAAATTTTTTAAGCTCAATTAGAAAACAGTTTAAACTGTTATCCTCATCTTGCAGCTGTAACTTTTGAAGACAATAAAGAGTTATTATTAAAGCAGTTCTATAATAATAATAATAATAATAATAATAATAATAATAATAATAATAATAATAATAATAATAAACTGACAGACGCAGTAAGATTACATTGAAACATGAAAGTACAACCAAGATCTTAATTAAGCACACGGTTTGGCAGCCATGCAAGGCGGCATCCTAGAGGGGGTAACGGGAATCGATCCGCAAACCTAATGCTCTCCTGGCCATGAGTGTTACCATTACGCTATCGCTACTCAGGAGCACTCCCAGGCCAACCATGGTCGAACAACACAGTTTTGAGGACAGTAAGATACAGGGTGAAATGACCAATCGGCATTTGACAGAGCTTGGTAGGGAGCCCATTCCAGGTCATGGGGGCAGCCACAGAGAAGGCACAGCACTGCCGTATGGCTGTCCGCGCGCGGGAAACAACAAGTTCAGTTTGCGCAGCTGAGCGCAGAGAGCAACAGCGCTGCGAGCATGAGGTGGGACAGCAGAGCTTCCACAATTATGGAGGGGCCAAGCCTTCAAAGCACCATCGGACCAAAGCAGAGATTCGGTAAGTGATGCGCTGTATGAGTATGTAGGTTGCTAGTTGCATCAATGTAGTTTAATAACATAATACCCTAAAGTCACAAACTGAAGGCATCTATGAAGTTTATGTTCTGACTGGTAAGACACATGGACAGTCAATGCTTTCTATCTCAAATTTCTCTATCTGAAATCCTGGATAGACTGGATTGAATACATAACTGTAGTGATGTAGATGAAGCTATAAAATTATATTTGAAAAGATGGAGGAGATTGGTTCCCAAACTTTAGCCTAGACACATGCCACAGGCTCAGAAAAACTGTTTCACGGCTTCTGGATTTAGTTATACCGACTTGATAAATTACATACAGATTCAGTTCATTGTACATGTCGGTAATTAGATAACCCTACAACTGCAACTATCAGTTTATGGAAATTTTACTTATACAGGTTCCCTACTTGTAAACAATATGGTCACCCCAGATACTGAAAGAAAACTATGCACTGCACACTTCCAGAAGGACTCCATTAAATAAAAAGCGAGAAGTAACAGAATAAGACAAAGGCTTTCAAATTATTTTTATTGGTGTAAATACCAATCAATCTAAGATCTATAAATCGAAATTTATATAGCGCCCCTTCGAGGTCTCTATTCAGAGGCGCTTCCGGCCAAGGTCAAGTGGAAAAAGCAGTCTTGAGCAGCTGATAGAATGATGAGGGAAGGATTCGAGGGAGGCTACGCAATGCCAGAGGAAGCCCATTCCATGTCGCCAGATATGTTGGAAATGATTTTTGACTTGTGTCAAATCATTTTTCAATTTGTGTTTGGCACGTAACCAGATGTTCTCCATGTTTTGTGTGTGTACCTAAATGTTGTTTGGATCGAAGTTCTCAACAGCATAATAAATAAAACTTAAAACTCTACGTTCTCCAGATTAGAATAAGCACTCCATATCGTCCGGGGAACCACTTACCGATTACTCACTTATTTACTGTTAGTCATCCGTGTAGCGCGTAACTCTCTTCTTTCTCTTGCAGTCTGGGGTGGTCACATTGTTCGTAAGCAGTTATCGCAGGCTGCCGTTTAACTAAAATTGCCCAATTTAGTAATAATGTTTCTAAATACTATTGTTATCTGTCCTAATTAATAGCGATTGTACTTATTATAAAGACTACTCTTTTAGCCGTGGCTGGACTGGAAGCATTCCTGAGCAGATAGCCTTGAAGGGGCGCTATATAAATGTTCCTTAATAATAATAATATAAATACCACGGTCCCAAATATTACGTTGTACCAGTTTAATAGGGTGCGACCCGAATCCCCGAATCCCCGAAACGAATTTCGGCCGTATCCCCGAAATTGATTTTAGACTAAAATTACAAATAAACATGTGAATAGGTATTATATCGAGGTACATCAAGGCCACGCTAGGTCTATGTCATGTATAAGAGTTTACAATTTCACTTTGAATAGTTTTCTGGAGTTCGGCACTTTCTATAAGCTGTTTTCGGGAAATCGGGCTTTAGTGTATTTTCACCGTTTTCGGGAATTCGGGTTTCGGGGATTCGGGCTGACCCCGTTTAATAGCCCGTGTGCGGTTTAGTTATGAAGTCGTCCTTCAACTAACTTGCACATGGCCTCACAGACTCAACGTCAACAGAACCGAAAGCAATTACTGTTAAATACCGCCACCGACTAATCATAATTTAAAATAACACGATTATAACATATATAAAACACAACATCTGACGCACGTTATACCTAAAGAGAATTTAGAATTCTTTTGTAAACACAGTCCAATCGCTGCCATTGCTGGAAACACCATAGATATATAAACTGACCGCAGAAGTCCGAAAATTAACTCCGCCACCGCTCGTACTCTGGCAGTGTAATCAAAGACTCTGGGATCTTTGGTGTAATCACAGTATAAATAATTACACAGTACGTCGACTCGCATTGCTAACTGTTGACTAGTTTTTGGGGTGACGCCATTTTGAAAATGAGCTTTTGAATTATAGATCTAAGCTGAAATTAACGTTAAAAATAATATTGTTAATTCTAGTGAAGTCCTCGATGTTGTTGTAACGTTTAAATATATTTGATGTGATAGGTTCCGATGTATCGACGTGAAAAAGCTCATATTCAAAATGGTGGTCGGTCACACATTCTGACTGCTGCATCGGCCGGGAGTCGACGTACTGTGTAATTATTTATACTGTGCCATTACTTAAAATCGCCCTTAGGCCTATTATTTTTTACCACCCTTTACGCCAACTTCTTTACACCACTTTACGCCACGTTCATGATGAGATCTATTGTGATTATTCAAAAGGATAATTTTGTGCAATGCAATATGTAAGTGTAAATACTGAAACCGTATTTCGTCTCGGTTTAGCTTCTGACTTGAATTCAGAATTAACCTCTTCTTGATTCAGAAGAGCACAGTAAAACGGGTACATGATGATTTCGTTTATAGAAGGTCTATCTTCTGAAAACTTTAGATCTAATCAAACTGAGTCAGAGTGTTCTACGTTATTTTGTGTGAGTGTATCTCAAAGACCAATATTATAGATTTCTTGGATTTGTATCTTTATCGGTTTGTTGTTCGTAATATTATCTGTGACAGGTTTGTGGCATTTTAATTTGAAGAACACTGTGTAATATTCTTTCGAATTAAGGCTTTCTTCGTTTTTTGTTGGAAGCGGAAGATGGGCTTCTCTAAAGTAGGATTTACATCAAATTAGCAAATAATAACAATAATAACAACCACTATCTGTTTACGGTATGTACTGGCAGAATGGTAAATTGACTTTCATGTTTTTCGTTTACTTCGTTTTAACCAGATCACCATGTTGAAGAAGGTACTTCAAGATATGTATATTGAACCAGAGCTGTTGGCTGAACTGGATGAAGAGCAGAAGCAGTTGCTGTTCTGCAAAATGAGAGAAGTAAGGGAGCAAACATTTAATATTCTCCTGTAATCATAATCGTGCAATATGAGTTGGGCTAGAGGTAGTTTTAATTTTAGTTGCTTATATGTAATGAAACAAGAGCTTACTGTCCTCTCTCCTCTTCAGTTCCATAGACGCATGAAAACCTTTCTTTTTGCCGGTTTTGGCAGTGATGTAGGTCGAGAGCGCCGCTGATTTGAGTGGCGCTATATAAATGTTCAATTACAATTATATAGCATGATCTTAAGAACCTTTCAAAAGCACTTCTGTTTTGAGACTAATAATAATAATAATAATAATAATAATAATAATTAATAATAATAATAATAATGGTAATGGTAATAATAATAGTAATCTTCGTTTAATATTTTCAAACTGACAATTACGCAGTATGATTACAAATCAGTATGAACGGATGATCACAAGTTATTACAGGAGTCAAATTTAACTGTATACGGCAGCCATGCAAGGCGCCCATCATATCCTACATCTCATTTTAACAACGCGCCATCTTGCGAATGAATAGACTGAGTGGACCTTTTGGGAGGGTTGCGGAAAGCGATCCCGCTACCTACTGCTCTTCACGCCAGTGATGTTACCACTACTCTATATACTCCCTATACCATATTGTCTTAGTGTCTAGTTACATGTCGCTAAACACTGATGTGTGTATGTATGTATGCATGTGCATATAAATATATGTATGCATTTTTTGTGTATGTGGGTATTCATGTAGTATCTGGGACTAAGATTGCAAGGGATATGAAGCTGATGAATATAGTGTCTTTGGTCTAGATTATGTGTGTGGCTGAGTTTTACTTCCGGTACCCTTGTAGTCAAACATGGGTCGCTTACAGCTGACGTTATAACTAAATAAAAATGACTTTTATTAATAAGAAAACGCATAATTATGTCCCTAACTGTAAATCGCTAAAAAAAACACGTCTAGACCGATGCCATGTGCTGTATTTATTTCAAATCATCCCCTGCTAAGTACCCGGATGAAGCCACAGACATCGCCTGCGATGCATCAGAAAAGACGAGCTGTGATTGGCTGACGCGTTGCCGCTTCATATCCCTTTAGCAATCTTAATCCCAGGTAGTATCTTCTAAGAACCTCTTGAAAGTGATATTTACTAGTCTAAATGATGTTAGGGTTTGATCATTAAGAAATTGCAGCAAATGAAGATCTAATAACTGGAAAGGCACATGTGAAAGAATTGGCACATGTGTATAATGGTCATGAATAAGCTGGTGCTTTGTGCTTAAATTTAGAGTAGCGCTTTAGAATTTTGGAGTTTACGATTACGGTTGTGATTAACCAAACTAGTGGCTTCTTGTCTATGATTGACTGATGGTTGCCTTTATCTGTGTGCTGGTTCAGAGTTTCTGGTCTGTGCTCTGCTGAAGAGGAGCAATGATGACAGCTGACTAAACTGTTCACATCAGCAGCTGAGATTCCCTGAGCTGATAGTAAAATGTGTTTTGTTTGAATATCCGTCATGCCTGCAGGTCTTTCCTGAATGCTGGAGCATTGTCAGTAGCCAGCCAGGTGACCATAAAATTCTGACAAAAATTCTCTGACAAATAACACTGCACCCTGTTATATTGCTGTGAAAACAAATGGATGGGCCATGGTACGCCCCATGAGTATTTTGCTGTTAAGGGGTCATGCTGCTCAAAGGCTGTGGGCCATGGTGAAGCTGTATATACTGGTATGTATGGCAGGGTTTTATGTTAAGCTAACATCAACAACTCAATAAAAATTTACTAGACACAGCTCTAAGAAATGGCACTTGAACCCAACTGAGAAATCGTCAAGCAATGAAAAGTCCTTCCTAATTGAAAGCAGTGTTGTGTGCAAGACTTAAATATGTGAGACCAAGACTAGACAATCAAGGCAATCCAATACTGAGCTTATAAAGAGAAAATAATAAACCATAAACAGGTACTCACATATTGGTTTCTGGGCTTCAGCTTTGAACCACCATCTTTTAAACACCATTTTATGACCTCTCTGGGTTCTGGACAAGACTTTCTTCAAGACAGTTGTCAAATAGCCACAACATTACCTAAAGAGTGAGAATGAGATCAAGACAATAAATTATGTTCCAGAGACAGAGAATAAGACTAAGACATTAAAAAACCTGCACGGAAATGGAATGGAATCTCAGTCTCAAGCAGGCCGTTAGCCAGCCGTTAGCCAGCCGCCCATCCACCTGTCCTTTTGATGGGTGAAAATTGTTTTGTACAGGCATAAATTGTGCATGATTCTCCTCCAGCACCATCCAGCTTCTTCTCTAGAGCCACTGTGAGCATTCAGATGACAGTTCTGTAAGGAGCAGGGGTTGATATTAAGTTCTGTAAACAGCACAGGGGCATTGCAGTTGGACTCGTATGGCAGCAGGATTTTGGGCGGTTGCAACTTCCTAAGCTCATGGCATCGGGCAGTCATGACTTCGAATGCTTTTGGACCGGCTACTCTGTCTTGCTGGCTAAGGGCCTGATCTCAAGAGACAGATTAATTCTCAGTACCATACAACCCTAATTGATTAGGAAATGCAGAAGTTGGTAGCTTAAAATAGCCACCATAAGTATCGAAGCAAACATGTCTTGTGGTCAGCTACACACAAGTCCAAGTGTTCTGATTGATCGTGGGTGTCTTTTCTAATTTCTTTCAAGATATTGTGGCTATACCTAAAATGTGCCCACGATTCAGTTTATGTATACAGCAGTTTTTGTAATGTAATAAGAATACTTAAAATATGAAGCGAATAGTGGTACTGAGAATTTGGCTAAAAATATTGATTTATTTATTTTGGACTGCAGGAACAGATTCGAAGATGGAAAGAATGGGAAGCAGCAACTTCAGAAGACAAAAAGCGATCATCTTTTAAGCCGTTAAAACGTGGAAGATTCCAAGGTGATGACTATTTGCAGAATATCACAATCTATATGTTTTAAAAAGACAGTAGTTTGCTAAGAAGGGGCAGATTTAGTCAGATTGGCTTCTTGGTAATGTTCATAAATTCAGTTTGTTTGTGCTGCTGTTTGTAAATAGGTGTAGGGACACTGGTTTTCTATTTTGTGTCATGTATTATTAAGCTGATGTTGACAATATTTCTCTTTCCAGGAAAGGGGAAGGTGAACTTTATGCATGGTACTGATGGGAATCCATGGACTTGGGTGATGGGGGAGCATCCGGATGACAAGTCCATTGAGGAGATCCTTGAAGCAGAAGCTCACTTACAGGCGAACAACATGGCAAAAATGCAGTTTAAGTATGTGTGCACTTGTTCATTTATTCACTTTTAACAACGTTTAGATGGCACCTCTTGAAGTTGGGCAGTGTCTCACTAGCTGGTACACCAATGTATCAGTTGCCATGTTCTTACAAAAATTCAAAGGTTTTTGGTGTTTGCATTCTGAATCTGGACTGCATTTCAAGAGGTAGTCTTTTGTGTCAAACAGGTTATGTACGATTTTCGACAGTATTTGAAACTTCATTCTTTCATTCCGGACATTTATATTCTTGTCAGTCTTTATGCATCATTCCAAACAACATTAATGAGACTAACTCTGATTTGCTTTCTGTGTAATTACATCATTAATTACTATTTATCTGCCTGAAGATTGATTTATAAATTTTGGTGCTTAATGCCTTTTAGTATGAATAATACAGTGACTATGTTATGGCAGCTGTGCATTAATAATTGGCACAATGTCCAGTTACTGGTGTCAAGGAGTCTCGTGCATGCACAAGCCACAACACATGGTGGCCACTCGAATGCTTAGCCATAATATCACATAGCATCTGGACAGTATTCTTAAGTGTCCCACATTCTCAAACTAACCTAATTGTGATGTTGCTTAATTTCATTACAAATGGAAAACAAGGTGTTCAATATGAAAGGCAACAAGAAAAGCATTCCAGTGAACACAACTTCTCTTACTGACAGTGATCTCTTTATTGTGGACAGTTTAACTTATCTGCAGTTTTATCTTCTCTCTCTTCCTCTCCCTAAAGATAATTTATCAACTAATACACAATCACAGTCAACACACACTTGCCATGGGCTGCATCCTTTAGCAGTTGAGAGTTGAATTTAGTGATTGTGTGGCCCTGATTGGTCCGCAAAGGTTCACCAGTCACTCTAGTACAGAGTAAAACGGGGAGGCGACCTGACCGACGTCTCTGTTGAGCGTAGACTCGGATCCGACCTGGGCTGGTGAACCAAAGTCCTCCGTGCCCACCTTCTCGTGGTGCGGACCGTTGGTACCCTTCCTAGGAAGGGGAACGAACGGGCACGGCAGGCAAAACCAGGGGAAGGCAATGGCAAACCACCCCTGTTAACTTGCCAAGAAAATCGTCATGAAACACACTAAGCCAAAAACGGTGATAGTTGCGAATGGTGGGACTCCCAGGCCGGAGCGTGACTTAGAAGCTACTGGGGAAGAGCAAGACGGAGAGTCAAGGGCCCCTCGATCTAATGAAGCAACAGGACTAAAGCCGAAAGGACGTCTAGAGGTGGATCGATTCGGAGGGGAAAGACTCAACCTGAGCTGTAAGCAGAAGATGAAGTTGGGCACATGGAACGTGCGAAGTATGCAGAGCGGAAAGATGGACGTGATACAGGGAGAGATGAAGAAATTAGACATAGCAATCCTAGGATTAAGTGAGACAAGGTGGAAGGGACAAGGACATTTCAGTTGGAATGGATACAGGATAATAATGTCAGGACAAAAAGAGAGAGGAAAAAATGGAGTTGCAATCATGTGTGACAAGTCAAGCGCAAATGCGATAATGGGATATGATACAGTGAGTGATAGAATTTTGAGTGTAAGATTCAGAGGAAGAAAGGTCAACATAACCATTATACAGGTATATGCTCCAACATCGATATCGTTAGAAGAGGAACACGAGGGTTTTTACACCAGCCTGCAAAGTACAGTGGACAGAACTCCGAAGGGCGACGTACTAGTGATCATAGGTGACTTCAATGCGAAGGTGGGTCAATGCACCGGAGGCGATGGAGACACATTAGGTAGTCATGGCCTGGGTGAACAGAATGAAGCAGGAGAAAGACTTGTTGAGTTTTGCAAAGGGAATGGCTTAGGAATTATGAACACTTGGTTCGAACAGCCTAAGAGAAGACTGTACACATGGACGTCACCGAATGGGAAGCATAGAAACCAGATTGACTACATACTGATAAACAAAAGATGGAAAAGCACAATAAGAGATGTGAGAACAAGGCCAGGAGCGGACTGTGGAACTGACCATGAGCTATTGGTAGCAACACTGAGAACGAAATTGAAAAAGATAAAGAAAGGAGATCGATTGATCAGATACGACTGCAAGGGTATCACACTGGAATACAGGATGGAAATAAAGAATCGGTTTGAAGTACTAGAGAGAGATGAGATAGAAGAGGAAGAGGATTCGAACAACCTATGGGAGAGGATGAAGAAAACAATAGTCGAAGTCGCAGATAAGCACATTCCAAAGAAGAAGAAAATCACAACAACGACATGGCTATCGAGAGAAGCCATATGCATGGCGGTTGATAGGAAGGCTGCAAAGAAGGCAGGAGAAAAGGATAAGGTAAGGGCACTGAACAGTGCCTTCCAAAAACAAGCACGGAAAGATAAAGAAATACATCTAAACGAATTATGCAGAGAAATGGAAGACGAGGGAAGGAAGGGACGAACCAAGGAAATGTTCTCAAAAGTAAAGACAATCACGGGAAAATTTGCACCTAGAATGGGCTCAATGAAGGCAGGAGATGGAAATGTAATCTGCGATGAAGAAGGGATAAAGCATAGATGGAGAGAATACACGGAGGAGTTGTATAGGGAAGACAAACGAGTCAAAAAAGAACAAATTGACGTAACAGAGTATGAAAAGGAACCGGAGGTCATGGAAGCGGAGGTAGAATGGGCAATCAGACAACTCAAGGACAATAAGGCACCCGGTCAAGATGGGATACCTATAGAACTGATAAAAGCAGGGGATGATGCGATGATAAAAACAATAACAAAATTGTGCAATCAAATATGGGCAACTGGAGAATGGCCGGAGGACTGGAAGAAGTCGATCTTTATACCTATATTCAAGAAAGGAGATGCGAGGGAGTGTGAAAATTATAGGACGATAGCAATGATATCACACACTAGTAAAATATTACTGAAAATAATTCACAAAAGAATGGAAGGCACAATTGAAAGAGAACTTCCGGTGAACCAGGCAGGGTTTAGGAAATCTCGTGGAACTCGAGACCATATAGCCAACATGAGGTGGATAATGGAGAGACAAAGGGAGTATGGACAGGAGGTTCACATCTGTTTCATTGACTATAGCAAGGCATTCGACTGCATTAACCATGATTTAATGTGGAAAACCCTGCTTGAAATGGGAATTCCGAAACACCTGATAATGTTACTAAAGGGTTTATATGAAGACCAGATAGCGGTGATAAGAACAGAATACGGAGACACTGACAATTTCAGAATCAAGAAAGGAGTGAGGCAGGGATGCATCTTGTCTCCATTCCTGTTTAATCTATATGCTGAAAGAATAATGAGAAAGGCAGAACTGGAGGGGGCAATTGAGGGAGTAAAAATTGCTGGAAAGACACTGAATAACCTTAGATACGCGGATGACACAACATTAATGGCAAAAAGAAAAGAGGATTTGGCAGAACTGATAAGAAGGGTCAGGAGAGAAAGTGAAAAAGCTGGTTTATACTTCAACATAAAGAAGACAAAGGTCATGACAACAGCAGATTGGGATAGTTTTGAGATAGACGGAGAGGAAATAGAGGTGGTAGAAAGCTTCACATTCCTAGGATCACTGGTTGGAAAGGAGGGAAAGTGTGATCCAGAAATAAAACGAAGGATTGCTATAGGGAAAGCTGCAATGACCGGACTGGAAAAGATATGGAAAGACAAACATGTGAGCATAGAAACCAAAAAAAGGCTCGTGAGAGCACTAATCTTTCCTACGGTACTGTACGGTTGCGAGACGTGGACAATGACAAAGAACATGGAAAATAAGGTTAACGCTTGTGAAATGTGGATATGGAGGAAGATGCTGAGAATATCTTGGACTGAGAAAAGAACGAACGAATCAATACGAGAGGAGATTGGAGTTGAGAATGAAGAGTCGTTAAAACAAACTGCGACAAGAATGAAGCTAAGGTTCTTTGGACATGTTATGCGATCTGATGGTCTGGAGAAGGAAATGATGCTGGCGTGCGGTGAGGGGAGGAGAAGACTGGGTCGCCCAAGGAGGAGATGGATGGATGAGATACAAGATGTAACTGGCATGAATTTGGCGGAATTGAGAGACTTGTCATCGAATAGGAGATGGTGGAGTGTGTTCACCAGGACGGTCGCTAGAGCTCCACGAGCTGACAGCACAAGGTGACAAGGTGTGGCCCTGATTGGCTCTGGATGCAGTGGCAATTTACTTTTCAAGCTGATGCATATGAGTGTCACTTGTTGCTATATTAAACTGAAGCATAAAGTTAATGGGTCACTAGCTGTAAACTTGCGGATTAATACAGGATACGAGCAGTGCAGTTTTCAGGGTATTAAGCTGACACGTACAACAAGATATGCTCAGAAACTAATACTGGACAAACACTCAGATTCATTCTGTAGTCTGTTTGTAATTCAGTTCATTGCTTAAAGGGCGTTTTCTTTCAATTGTGTTTTCCAGAACAAATGGTCCGATAGCAACTACAAAACCAACAATTGCAACAAAGCCTAAGCTTGAGGTAATATTCAGAAATTTGTAGGGAGGCAGCGTGTACGAGAAGTGTTGATTTTAAATTTATTTTGGTATGTTACATAAATTTTATTGTTTGTTATTTTTAAAAGGTTTATTTTCTAGCTAGTCTGTTGTTTTTTCTTGCTGCTCAGATAAGTTTTATTTAAATATTTATTCATTGTATTGATTTTCATGCCATTGTGCACGTATATCGGCTGACAGGTCTGTGCTTTTTGTGCTTCTTGGCCTGGATGGGCATAGCATAATTCCAACCTCAGTCTATTGTTTTAATGTTAATTAAATCCAGATTGTTACTGACTGGCATTATTGTAATTATTTACATTCCTGAGTCACACATGAACTGAAGAACTGTTCCTTTCTTATTTAGATCATGCCTTCCTACTTCATATTATGTGTGACACGTTGGTCTTTCGGTAACATGCTGGGTCATAAGGTTGCGTGTCTACTCTGTGTGACCCTGGGCAGGTTGTTTGCGCGCATGTTTCTTTGTCACCAAGCAGTATAATATAGTACCAGCAAAGCTTGCTCCTTGCCAGATCTGATGGAGATGAGTCTGTTACTCAGTTTATAGATGAATCTGTGTAGTCTGGTCTAGTTTTACCTTGGCTCAGGCCTATTCTTTTATCTGATTTATGGTGCTGCTTTTTCAACTCAGTCATTTGTTTTTCTGCTTGGTTTTGGTGAGACTTTGGGTGATGGCTATTGCATTAGACACCAGTGCTGTAGGAGTTATTAATCAATAATAATGCTAAAAATAATAAAAAAACGTCATGTCTGTTCTGGTAACGGTGTGGTACTGTTAAGCCAGACTTTTGAGTACATGATTATATTTACCCAGTCTTGTTGTCAAGACCTTAAACCTCAAGACCAAGACCAAGACCAAGACCTTGAACCTCAAGACCAAGACCAAGACCTTGAACCTCAAGACCAAGACCAAGACCTTGAACCTCAAGACCGAGACCAAGACCCAAAAAATCACAATCGTATCCAGACTTCTATTCGATCTTACTAAAAATTGTCCATTTGGACTACTCGTTATTTTAATGAAAACATGAGTTTTTTCTTTTATTCAAGCAAAACATCTCTAAATGGAGACTGCAGAGAATTCCGAATTCGTATTTACAAAAGTCCTTCATGCGAAATGTTATTCCAAATGCCTGTTGAATTTTATAAAAACCAATTTGCTCAGAATTTTCTGACCAAGACGTGACCTGTGGGGCCTCATAAAAATTCTGCCATGTGAAAAACACGGTCTACAAGTGCTGAAAAAAGCAGCTTTTCAAGAACCGGATGTAAATGTACAAATTAATCATGAGTCTGTTTTGAAATCATTCCATAGTAAATAACCGGAAGTCAAAATAATTGTTAAAAAGCAACAGTGTAGCCATATTCACACCGTGTAGATACTAAAGCAATAACTGTATGAGTAATTGTTGGATAAATTTTTAAAATTCTTGCCGTTTGTTAAAATTAATGACTGTTCATATTGACAAAAGTCTTGGTCTTGGTCTTGCAAAACCAAGACCAAGACTTTGAACCTCAAGACCAAGACCAAGACCAAGACCTTGAACCTCAAGACCAAGACCTTTGGTCTCAAGACCAAGACCAAGACTTTTAAAAACGAACTCGAGTGCACTCGAGACCAAGACCTTGGTCTCGAGGACAACAAGACTGTATTTACCACCATTGTCTGGGGTTGTTACGACAGTCAATTTCACATTTCATGTGAAGATGAGGAATATTAGGGATAAGATTCTAGAATGAGTGGATTCAGCTTTTACCTGATGCCATATCTTGGACATGGTGTAATCTGTAAAAACATGTATTCATGTCCCTGGCTGTTTTGGCCACAAAGTTTGATGATCAGTCTAACATGTGTCTGCTGTGTTTTAAAACTGGTTGTTTACGGAAATGATTTCAGCTTCTGAGGCCAAAATCATCAGAAAAAAATTCAACTGAGAAAGATGATCTGCAGAAGTTGGAACAGCGTCTGTCCAATGAGATCTATATGTCACTGAAACGGGAAAGAGATCTGAATAAAGAGAAAGCAGTTGAAGAAAGCAAGCAGATAGATCAGGCTTGGTTGGAACAAGGTTAGCTTTTGTTGTACTAATCTACTGAGCCTTAGCTATTTTCAATATGTGAGTGATTTGTTTTCTCCAATACAATGTCCCAATGATGTGTAAATCTTGCATTTTTAGATTAAAAACTTGGGAATCTATCATGTGTGACAATTGTAAAATTCAGTTTCTTTGTACTGGTTACAAATTCATTTCTTTGGAATTGCAGTGTTAATCCCTTTGCTTAACAGGCTGTGATAAATAATTACTTAATTTAATCCAGTGAAGATCAATATAATTTTTGCTTCATTTTTAGTGATATGATATGATGAATATGATATTCGTATGTTTTGGTATAAACGTGGTTAACACTTTCGAGGCTAAATAATTTTTTAGAATTTAGACTGTAGGCTGAATATTTTTGGTAAATGTCTGTTTTGCCTGAAAAGTGTCAAAACTGCTTTTTTCTCTAATGATGTTAAACGTATATCTAGCAAATGTGTGACAATGCATGCACACAGTATGTTACCCTTTATGTGATAGTTTTGAACCGTATTATATTGGTCAAGGCAACCAATCGCATGTATTGGTAACTTGCACTGTTTGCAACATGTATTGTATAGCAACACTGAGTTTTCAGCCTGTTGCTATAGATCCCACAGACCTGCTTGGAAGTCTGACTGGAAAATGATGTTCAGTGATTGTTTTTATAAACCACCAAGAGACATGTTACTGTTTTACATCCTGTCACACTAGTATCATCATGTCACAATGCCCTAACACTGGATCATCTCTGTGCTTCGTTCAGGTCATCCATTTTCAATTGCAATAGGTCAAACCCTTATCTTCGTGTGTCCAGTGCTTATTAAAGCAAACTATAGTTTTCATCGACTACCAATGACTGTAGCCCCTATCCCTAGCTGTCAACTTTTTACGACTACAATCTCGAAAGTGTTAAGGCAAAGGCATGTAAGTGACTTGACAGTTAGTAAAATGTAGCACAATTAGGCACAAGATAGACTAGTTACTGATACTGTTTTAAAACTTTTCCATATAGTTTCATTTAATGCTTGTGCCATGATTTGTTTCATGAAACAACCCCTGTATGTATAACTTTGATACCAAAGTCTCGCATGTGAAGAGGTTTTTCTCTTTTCCTGTATTACAGAAAAAGTAAGCAAGAAGTTCGAACAAGAGAGACGATCACTGGCGAAGACTGCTCGTGAAGTATGGTCAAATTCTCTGAGTCGTATTCGAACGGAAAGCCAGATGATTGATTGTCTGGCAAATGAAGGCAAAGTCACTTCAGCCACTCTGCCTATGCCACGACCTGCACGTGGTGGCAAGTAAGTGAATCTGTATTTGTAGATCTAGTTACCACTAAAAATGGTCTTAGATGTGCACGTATCCTGAATTTGGATTAATTTCCAGGTTCATCAGTTTAAGAGATTCATGATATTCATGAGATTGAGACAGTGTTAATACTTAATAAATAATTATTGAAAGTTTAATCAAAAAACCTTTGTCTCTTGATTTAAACTTTCATCACTTGGTAGATGTGTATAGTGACATTGGCCTATAAACTGTTTATGAATGCTGCACTTGGGGACGTGTTAGTTTCACTCTATAGCGACTTGGACACACAGAGCTTTCTCATGCATTGGACCATCCATATGGAACAGTCTTCAGCTTAAAAATTTGAACTTTACAGCCACAAATGGGTCAAGAAACATTTTGAAATTGTGTTCAGACATGCCTTTTCAGATCTGTTCGATATATTAGGTTCTTAACAGGTGCTGTATAAACGTTCAGATCCTTGCTTTGTATGTGTTAAAAACGATTCTTGCTCGCTCACTAACTCCATGACTCTCTCACGTTGCTTTAACTCATTCATTTCTGAGTGAATTTTATTGATCTGCTTAACTGTAAACTGATTGATAGCTTAAGTGAATTGTGCATTTCAGTTATAAGAACCTTGGAAAAGATCGTCCAGAAATGCCGAGCAGCAAGGAGGCCATAGTAAAATGGTTTCAAGATGTTGAGGAAGCAAAGGGAGCTGGATTGGATCCATTCACAGGATGTATTGCAACATGGTT
The DNA here is from genome assembly GCA_963556255.1 of Allolobophora icterica. NCBI lineage: Eukaryota > Metazoa > Annelida > Clitellata > Crassiclitellata > Lumbricidae > Allolobophora > Allolobophora icterica. The sequence continues at coordinate 64,418,491 of OY744602.1, read as the reverse complement.
TCATGGTAAGTCAGATGCTTCCACAATATAAACTATCTTTTTGCTTTGTTTTAATATATATTAAGTGAAAAGTTATGCGATATATCGTTGCAGGTGCATGTTTTATATATTACAGTGTTCTGTTTTTAAGTCAGTATGATCTGATGCTACTGACTGTCATAAACTGTTCAACTGTACTTTTCTTGTGCAGTTCTTAAATTCATATCTTTTATGTGGTTTTTTATGGTTCTGTAATGTTCTTATGCCAGTAACCAGTTTCTTGGCTCTTAACTGATGCATTAGTTGTAAAATGTTTACATTAGAGCTGGTGTTGTATTAATTTGTTTTCTGCTGTTTTGTATGATTGCATGTTGTGAGTGTATGTTAAGCAATATTTTGAAGAATGTTATGTATTGTGTACACTGAATTTACAGTTGAATGCTTAAATGTGTAGTATTTGTGCAATTAATTCAAGTCCCAGTTGTAACCAATGACTGTAAGAGGTAGTACACATGAAGATCTCTTCTAGGAATTATCAGTCGAGAGGAGACGGAGGACCTTCTTAGTACGAAACCAGCTGGGTCTTTCCTGATTCGAGTCAGTGATAAGATTTGGGGTTACGTCATTTCGTACAAGAGTGAAACTCGATGCAAACATTTCCTGATCGATGCTGGCGAAGGCGGGTATCAGTTTTTTGGACTGTATCACGTGGCTCATTCAACCCTTGCAGATCTCGTAAAGTTTCATCAGGTTAGAAACCTGTTTGTATGTATTTATCAATTGCTCTTTGATTATGTTTGAAGTAGTAAAACAGTTCCAGTGACAAACTGGATGGAATTAGCAATGGCATACTAGACTTAAATGAGAGTTGTTTAGTTGCAGGATATTAATAATTTTGTCAAAATCTAAGAAAATAGTATCAAGTCTTAGCAAAGGAGCTATAGCTTCCACAACATTGTTGCATCATCGTTAAACATATTAAAACAAATTTCAAGTTCAAACCCAATCTTGACATTCCGTACTTAAGATTGCCATATATGCTGTAAAATAAATTATGTAATTTATTATTTTCAAAGCATGTAAGTAATATATTGAATTTGGTTACTCTTGTAGGTTAACCCTTTGTGTGTCAATAGCCAAGACTTTCTAAAGTATCCGGTTGGACAGTCCGAAGCCACTCCTAATTACGAGGGTCTGTTTAGAACAATAGCTGACAAGTCAGAGGATTCCTACCTGTGACCTGCATTTCTTTCTTGTGTGATTCTTGCTTATTTTTTCTTGTGACATGGAGTGATGAAATGAGTCAGCGTCTGAAAATTGCTTTCTGTAGGCAAATATACTTAGGAGTTCTTACGTATAGCTTCATAGACTGACATTTGCCTGCTAAGTTTTACATACTGAACACTTTGTCATGGATTTGTGGTAATTGAATGATAACCCAGTTGGCCTTTCAAAAGGCTTATGTTGGATAGACAACTGATAGCAGACATAAGCCTTTTAAAAGGCCAGTGCTTATGCTTATCCAGTGTGTCATGGATAAGCCTGGACTGCCTGCCTATTTCAGTGGACTAACTTTTGGGTATTTACCAGACTGCAGCTTGAGTTCTGTGTGCGGTTGATGCCCTCTGATTAGACACTGGCACAATAGAAGTTGCTAATTAGTTATTGTTTTTAGGGTTCAACTTCTAGGGCTTCTTGTGGCTTTTGAGGATTTGTTGTTGAGCCAATTAGTCATCCATAATGAACAACTATGTAGCTGCTAATTCGCGTGTTCTTTCAAATGATCTGTCAACTCTGAATTTGACTTCCAAGTGATTGAGGTGCATGATGTGTGCATTATTATGTTATTTTACTTTAGTTATAAAGATGATATACAACTATTTACTGGTTCATCTGGGTTGAAAGGCTGTTCATAAAAGTTACTTGCAGTTGATGGTTATTTTGTATAGACTTTATAAATTATTTATTGAAATCATGTTTCTCAAATTTTTAAGAGTGCTTTTATGTTAAAATGAATAATGCATTGCTTTAGCTGGATTAATCAATATGTTGTGAAAATTAAAACTTATTGCAATCTGACGGCTTCATTGTTGTTAGATGTTGTCATTGTGTTGTTTGCCGACAGTTTGTAATGATTTTTGTGGCAGTGATCTTGTATACATGTATGTGGTGACAATTCTCGACAGCAGTGTCTTTATGCATTTGAGCCATGAAGATGTGGTGCCGGATTTAATCCAGCTGCTTTATTCATTGTTGAATGGCCTTGGTGTGCCTATTGGCTGATGCTTTTGCATTGGACACTGGCTCTATAGAAGTTGGTGACCACTATTGTGTCATGTAATTTAGCAAGATCTAATTTGATATTGCGTAGTACTGTACAGTATTGTAGCATGTGAATACTCATTAATAAACTATAATAGCAGTCTTGATGGTTGGGCCAGGTTGTCATATAAGATTTGTTAAAGCAGAGAGAAACCAAATGCAACCAGCGGTAACAGGTAAAAGTTGTTGTGGATGGGATAATGAGGGTTAATCATCAAGCGCACTGGGTTGGGGCTGTGATGAAATGGTCCATTTTCATCTGAAGCTGTGTATTTCATCCAATGGAGAGTCTCTTAGATACTCGAGCCAGGTTGGAAGGACAGATATGTCTTTTGGCAGCCTCCTCTCAGCTTCATCTGATGAGATGTGCATCATTCTAACGATGTAGGCAGTTTTTCTAAACTGTTCTTATCATGTAGGTTAGTAAAATGGTTTTTGATTGCAAAGTGTGAAGAGGGCTTGTGTTTAATCTGATGCCCATGTATTAGTCAGTGATTGAACAGTGTGCTCTGGTCTTAGGTTATCTTTGAAGGAACTAATCTAATTTCAGTACAAAACTGATTTATTTTTCTCATGAATCTCGTTGCTAATGTTGCACGGTTCGTAGCTGTGCCAGTTGCTGCAGGAGTTCGAATGCAGCCTTTTAATGAATGATCTCGACTACATTGCATTCTCAGCATCTGTTTTTTTGTGAAGCAAATGTGATCTGGGATCATGACTCCGTAGTTTTATCTACCATCGTTTTCATTCTGTGAACTAATGGTCTGATGGTCTTTTTCATAGTGTGTTTTACGGATGTACCAAGTCTATATATATATTCTGTGTTAGTGGTCGTAATCTTGAGATTTCTACAGCACCCAAAAAAGCCAAGTCAGCTTGTTCGCAGGCGCTTAGTCAAAACAAAATCTTTAGGCAGAGGGGTAAAAATCGGTTCCCGGTCAAAATCCAAAGGCTCAGGTAGGCAGACAGTCAGACGGATGGTGGATGGTGTTTAGAACTGAAGTGGTAAGGGGAGGAGGATGGCTCAGGATATGATTTATGAAAGAGCATTGTTTTCGGTTTTGAGTGAAAGACCTGTGGAGAGATAGCAAGAGGTGAGGTTCTGGTGAGTTCATAAGATGGATATTTTGTGTAATTCTGGCAGAAGTTTGTTCCAGAGAGGTAGGACAGCTATGGCTGTGGAGCGATTTGCAAATTTTAGTGATGAGGTGATGGAAGGGCAAAGAAGTGTGTAGGGTGGAAGAGGATAGGATATACCAAGTCTTACTGCTTAAATCCTATGTTTACAGTTTGCAATGAGCTTAGTGCCACCTTGCTTTGCTTAGGTAGCTTCATGTTGTCCAGTTGATATGCAAGAGGATTTGTGTAACTGCCTTGTGTAATAGTTCTGGTTTAAAAGTTTGTGACAAGTTTTAAGAGTCTTTCTTTGGTTTTTTTTTCATTTGAGTCTGCGTTGGTGTCACCTCTGTGTTGCTGTTGCTTTTGCTATAAAACATTTCTGTCGCCTTGATATTTTTGGAGAAGCCTTTCTACTTCACTGAGTTGCTTTGATGGGTACTTTCTAAGAACTGTGCATGTCAGTCAGTTCCTAACACTCTAAAGGAATGTTTGAAAACAGCAGACATTAATGTAGCCAACATGCTATTAGACATCTGCTGTCTTGTAATAAAGAACAGTTACCGTTGGTCAGTCGGGGTTGACATTGGTGTATGCTTTTGAGGTAATTAGGCAAATTACTTTAATTAGTTTGCTGTTGCCTGTCTGGCATACAATGTCTGGTCTTAGGAGACATTTCTTTTAAGAGTGCAGGTATGTGGTTTTCTTTTAAACTTCAGATCAAACTAATGGGAGTAAACTTTTCTGTTGCCTGGATGTCTTAACTTTCTTCTTCATTCCTTAAGTGAATTTATTCAGTGCCTTTTCAAGTTATGGTTGTCACTTAAAGCAGAAAGGTTAAGCTCTCCACTATTGGAAATTGTTCATCGTTTAACTTAGATTTATTAACACTTTAACGACGAGCATGTACTAAAAGTGACTGGGAAACCATGCAGGTCATCGTTAAAGTGTTATAGAATATTGCTTGATTTTAAATATTGCAGCTACTTTTTACTTATAAAGTAAATAGTGCACATTTTAAGAGTAAAGTCTTACAGTGCGTGTGCTGAAGGCAGTTTGCTCTTTTCAATTTCAATCTCCTGTCATGACATTGAAATCTAAATGTGTGAAATTGGCTTCTAATATGTGATGTATAGAGCGATTGTTTAATGTGTTAAACTATTTTACATTCCATTTTGCTTTATGTGCTAGCCTTTGTTGCATCACAGTTGGAAGCTGGTTACTATATGTATATATTGAGGTTTTTAAATTTCATCTTGTAGTTCTTGATCATTTCTTAAGTCAAGTTAATTGGGAATCATTTTCTATATTTCCAGTTATATGTGAATTAGGATTTTTACTTGGGAATCCTTTTATGCTGCATAAAAAAATGAGTGAACAAACACTGAACATATACAGCTATGCCTTGAGATGACATTCACAAAGTCAGAAAACTTTGAGTTTTGGTTTAACATTGCATTTGTTTGGCTGGAATTGCTGAATATTTTTATGAAATCCGTATGTTTTTATCACAAATAAGAAAAATGTTACAGCTATTTAAAACTTCTCTGAGAAAAGTTTGGAATCTCGCAAGTTGATGCTCACGTAAAGTTTAGATGTATGTTGTAAATGAAATCGTTTTCTACATGCAAAATCAGTTATGTAATGTGAAGTTTGATATGAAACCTTTTGAATGATATATTATTATCTATGTATTACAGAAAATTATTCGCAGACGCTATTTTGGACCTGTTTTGTGAGTAACACCTTCTGAGTTGATTTTTTGCATGCAGATTTTTCTGACTTCTTGAGAGCTTATTCTGTCATGGTCACATATGACAATCACTGACATTTAATGAACTTGATTCTAATATGATATATGACTAGTAAAGTTGATATAATGGCCCTGGACATGCAAATCATGCAAGGTGAAAGATGTGGCTTTCTTCAGCCATCTGGTGACGTTTTGCACAGCCCACTTAAATCCCAAAAGCCTTGTGCATTACATCACTGTTCCAGTTGAAATCAGTAAAACAGCCTAAAAAATGTAGGAAAACATTACTACAAATGACGTGAACATATGAAACATTTACTTTTTTTATTCCATCTTGTAGTAGAGAACAAGGCTTCTAATTAGCAGTTAACTCAAGTTTAATGTGAAGTGTAATGTTCACATTGTTTGGGTGTCAATTTTATATCATTTTATTTTACATTAATTTAGAGCAAGTAATGTAACAGTTGAATCAGTTATTTAACGTTGGCACAGTCCAAAGGCATGAGTTGGTGTTACAGATAAGTCATGTTTTATAAAACTGATGCAGCACGAAGATTTTTTGTTGTAATAGAAATTTAACGTGCTTCTAGTGTTAAGAGGTTTTGAAACTGTCCTTGATGTTTTGTGATTTTGTTTATGATTTCTTTTCTGTCCAACTTTCTGGCATTCTTTTATACATATCAGATTGCAGCAGATTTTTCAGACTTAGCAGAACTTACAAGTTGTTCATGCTGTAGAATTATGTCTTGCGTGGAACATGATTTGCATAAGACTGAATAAAACTCGTTCTTTAGTTTCAGTCATTGTATAGTTCATCTTGGTATTGCTTATTCTTGAAAATCTTTGTGTAAAGCACAACCGCAGTGAATGATTATAAAGCGGCATTGTAAATTGCCGATGTTGACTGATTATTACACTTTTATTTAAGTTTCTGTGTCGCCAAACTGTATTAAATGTTCAATAGTAGCATTTATAAGGCTGTATTTTCCTGCTTACTTGCAGGCATATATTTATACTCGTCACAAAAGCTTTTACTAGTCCTTGTATAGACTAGGAAAAGAGCAGTGGATTTCTGTTACAGCATTTCAACTTACTTAGCATTTAATATATCAACATTAAACATGAGCTTAATTATCGACTTGTTGGTGTTTTTTGTTCTTAAATTTAATAACTTGTTTAACACTTTACCAGCGAGCTGCATTAGTTTCCGAGTCGCTTTGAGTGCGCTCTCGTCGTTGAAAGGTTAAACTGTTTTGTATGTGGTATCTACAGAAAAAGAGAAAACTATTCTCTTGCACCAAAGTGGTTCAAATATGAAGTCCATTTAAATCCCAGTCACTGTATTCTGGTGTGAACGTCGATCAGAGAGTAAACGCATTGATTGACTAGTGTTGGCTGGTCGAATGCTCGAAGAAGATCCCTTCCTCTGAACAAGTACCCTGATAAGTAGTGATCAGTGAGACTTGTTAGCAACTTCATTTTCTTAACCTCAGCATATGATGCTAGATGGGCAGCCCTTTTCATCACCATCTGATCTTTCAGTTTACAGTGCACAAAGTGCAAATGAATTGATGTCTTTCCGCTTGCAGCGTTATTACAAATCTAATTAGCTTTTGGCATGATGTTAGAATTTTATCATTGAGCTGCAGTGTTATAAAAATCAAGGATCAATTTCTATTCAGTTTATGGATGACCTTTGAGGGTTAGATTATGTTGGGGTGACAGTTATAATTTTATCCTTGCTCTCAAATCCCTGATCTTAAGCATGCCAGCCTTAGGGCTGTGCAAACCGTGTGGTCACACAGGGCCCGCAACTTAGGGGGTGGCCCGAAAATGTCACAGGTTAACTTGAACAAGACACCCTAATAATAATATGGTTTTGATTAAATCTGCTCTGTTGTCAATAAAACAAAAGTCAAATGGTACCAACAGTTTAGTTTGTTTCAAAAATATATTAACGCTATGATATTTTAACTTTAAATTTTACTTGTACTTGTTAACGAACTACTAAAATAAAATGATTAGCAATGTAAAACAGTTTGACTTGTGTCATGGGGGACCCGTACAGTATACTCTGCACAGGGCCAAAAATATCCTAAGGCCAGCACTCTCATAAGCCACAATTTGATCTGTGATGGTACTTCCAGCCCTAAATACTGAGGTTGTGTGGGTGACCAGTTGTTGTAAGGGGTCATCTAAAAAGGACGTTCGCAATGAGGGCGCTAGGGAGGGGCCATCGAAATGCGGACAAGGGGGAGGGTATGACCAGTGTGGACGTCCGCATCTAAACTTTGAAGTTTGATAGGTTTTTAAACACCACCTTGTTTCAACCTTCCCCGAAAGACGAAAAGGTCAGTAAAGTGATTGCCTAAAACCTCATGCATATGGTATAACCTCTACTGTGACTTTAAAGAGGCTTTTATTACTGCACATCCTGTGATATGAAACCTGAACTGTCACTTAAACGTGCACAGGAACTGTGGAATAATTGTAAAATAATGATGATGACATTAACAATTGGCTTAGGTGTGTGGACGTCCGTAAGGGGGAGTGATGGAGGTAAGGTCAAATGCGGACAAGGGGAGGGAGTTCAAAGTAGGTCATATTTTGCGGACATCCTTTATGGACGACTCGTAAGTTTGTTGTATGAGAAATATAAATGGTACAAATTCTAACTGGATTTGTTTGCTTTAATCTTCTATGAATTCTTTGACGATTTGTTGAATTTCATGTACCATAGGTTCCATCACTGTTTTGTTACATCTGTAGTTGGTGATTGGATGCAATTGTGTTTCTAATTTCAGTTTCCATATTATTCAGAACGAACAGAAGTGACTGAAGTTGTTTTTGTACATAAGGAGAGTTGGAAATAATAGTTTTTGGCTCATTTATATGGTGATGTCGACTGTATGTATACACAGTAAGCTTTTCTGATAACTGCACTCCTGGATCAGATTAAAATGGACCTGAACAAGTGAACATTTATGTAACGCCTTGCTCAGCTATGACACGTTCCGTAATAGTTGAATGATGCATGGTGCAAGTAGGTCTGTTGTGGTCTTCCTTTTGTTCTATTGCCCTCCATTTTCCCCTTCATGATAGTTGTCAGGAGGGAGTCTCCTCTCAGTATGCACTATGCAGCCAATCCACTTCCCCATCTCCCTCTTATTGTTGCCATCAGAGATTTTCCCCTCTCCCACCGTTTTTTAAACCCGATACGAAAGAACTAAAATTATGATTTGTATGAATCTTTTGCCCAACATTTTACAGGCCACAGATGTGGGTAACTGGTCTATTGTTTTAATCCATTGGGTTTACAGCGTGAGCTCGGCAGCAGTTTCTTGTATGCCTAGCTAGTTAGGTGTAATATATTTGTGTAACTTCAACCATTTTAAAACTTATGTTCAAATGTAATCACTAAGTTTATTGTAGCTTTCATCAGATTCAGTTTGCTGCACTGAAATTCAGTCTACGAATTTTGAGCACGTAATAAATCGCTGAAATAAACAAAAAGTAAAAACCCATGACACTGCTTGTACTGTTCAGTGAGCACAGAGTTGTAAGCAGTAATCCTTAGTCTATCCTACAAACATTTAGTGGTAGATACATTGCACTGGTTGTTCTTGTCAGGTTGTATTGGGTAGAAGAGCTGTGTGCTGGGTGCATAACTGCTGAGACTGGCTGCATCTTAGCATACAGACCTGTGAACTGCCATGTTATCTATTTATACTAAGGCTGCAGAACCCAATTCCACAGCAAACAACGACCAATATGATTGCGTCATCCTTCCACAGTGCTGCACAGAAATTTCTCTACGTCTGATTGTCAATCTGAAATAGGTAGCCCAGAGCCACCAACGAAGTAAACTTGACATTTCTTAGCCTCGGCCGCCACCAATACTAATTACCATATCATGCCGATGGGTTACTACAGTAATGTGTCACTGCAATTACAATTTGACATTATTTAAGCATTTGAAATACTGTTTGTTTTTAGTTATATCAAATTATAGAAAATGTCATGTTGGAGTTCCAGATGGCTAGAAGTTGACTGCAGTATATTAATACATGGCACGTAATTGCATTTTTTGTCTAATCAGATTCACACTGTTGTGCTATCTTGTGCACAGAATTAACCACAATCCGTCAGAGCAAACCTGACGGTCTGTAGTTACTTGCAATTTGCTTGTGTGATATAAATGGCATATTTTGAACCGATTTGACCAAATACCTGCACAAACACCTAGCGCACATTAACTACATAGTCAAAAGTATAATAATGGGTGAACATTTAGGCCTATAATTATTTAGCTGACCCATGTTTATGGTAGAAAAACTGCAAATGTTGAAGTGAAAAATAGACAGTTTAAGAATGAGTGTTAACGGCAATACAATACAAATGACACAAGCAAAATGGCAAATATTAAATGCCAATACATGTACTTTCAAAACATTGCTGCTAGTGATGATCAGAAAGGTTTGGAAATTACTGAAATTTCACATTTGCTTTTTAATAGTGTCTTTTGTATTATATTGCCATTAACACTTGTTCTTAACTTAAACTGAAGTTTCTTTACATAATTAGTTAAATTTTTACACTATTAGTTACATTACATCACAATAACCCTTTCTGTGCATTGCCATCACAATCAAATGTATTATTGTGTACGAAGTCTTCGTGACTTTATTTTCTTGGCCTTGTCTTACTGTGGCAGTTGGCCAACCGTCTTCCATGCCTGTTGATCTTCCCACCAAGTTGCACCAACAGCATACAGTTGTACTCGTATCACAGAGTTCAGTAGAGGGGGCGCCAATGAAACATAGGCCTAACTCTCGAAATATCTTTCCTGGCAGAGATTTGAACCTACGACTTCTCGGGTGACAGTCCAACACACTAACCATTGGACTATCACACATCCCTTAAAACTGTAAATGGCATAAAAATTAACAAAGCACATTTGCAGCTTCATTACTCCAAGTGCCTTTTGGGTCATTTCGTTAATTGACCTTGTTTGCAGTCTTAAGCTGCCCCAATGCTCATTTCCCAACTTCACCTCCTGATGCTTCCACTTCTTTCCCTCCTGATGTTTGACCCACAGATCACACCCAGATACAAAAACTGTCTAGGTAGACACTGGTTATCAGGACAAAAATTACTGGGAGTAAATAGAATGTATCGTGCACATGTGAGAAGCCACGGTTTCTGTTGCAATCCTCAAGTTATGATTCAAACAAACGGAGGCTTTGGCAAACTCGGAGAATTAAGAAACAGTTGTGTTATGTGTTAATATTTTAAATCAACTGAAATGATCTAACAACCCAATCAGTATGTTTACACGAAGCACAAGCTAGTTATAAAAGTTTGATTAACAAAACTCAGCAAAATGCACCTCGTAATTTAAAATATGGTAGCAGAAACCGAGTTAGTAGCAATGCCACATAATAACAAAACGCAATACATTAGTAGGTCTAAGAACGTAGACCACACATTAAAATTAGAAGTATGCTAAACCGCTAGAAACTGAGAACACTAAAAACAAAGTTAGTGTGAAACTAGAAGAAATCTAATACAGCGTTATTTCACAGTCACTGTAATAAAAACGTCAACGCCAAAAAACAAACGGCTCAGAATATTCATGTTCAGTCGCGTTGCCATAGCATTTTATACAAGTAACAGACCTGAAAGCACTGGGCTTCTGTGTTTGTGCAAGCATCAGTTATTAACAGCACGACAACGATTACTACACACAAAACTCTGCCTACACTATGCATTTCTAATCACATGATGTTACAGTCAAAAAGTAAGACAAAACATGAGGTTATACAGTTGTTAACCCCTAATATCCAGCGCTTTCTCACAATGGTGACATGGGCCATGTTAAAGCATTTCAGTATATATTTACATTTACGAAATAAGGCATATATGTTTTCTCTCGACACCACACATTGGAGAACTGAATTTATTTCGATACATGTGCAGTTACATATTATGCATGGCATTCAAGTTGGTTTGGACAGTTACAGCCAAGCAACACTTAGCTATGTGAAGCTACACCTAAAGCAAGATCTTGGTAAAAAGTCCTGGCACACAGCAAGGAACAATAGACAATCCAAGCAAATCGTTAAAGGCAAAAATGTATATTTATAATAATATAATAAAAACAAAAGCAAGTTGCTAAAAATAGTCAGTTTAGCTTAGCAAAAGTACATTATTTAAGAATCACAGCCAAAAAATCTACAATTGTTGCAAGCATCCATCTTTGCTGTGAAATCATTCCATTTTACTTTAATCTCCTGTAGCATGGCTCACAGTTAAACGGACCTCTATTTACCGCCATGTTTCATCGTCCTGTCTGGGGCTAACAGGATGAAGGAAACTGGCTGAGATCCCGAGCTATCCAAGATAGATGGCGGCAGAAACAGTTCTACCAGAGAGCGTTTCAACTGCAGTTCAGAAATGCTTGGAAAAATCCACATCACGAGTTGTTTGTTATATAAAATCAAATGCAGTGTAGTGTCACGTCACAAGTTACTTACACGAAAAATCTTCCACTTTGACATTCGGCAAATGTTTGACAAAGATTTTTAAATGATTGGGCTGTTTTAAGGAGTATGCCCTGCTCAATGAATAGGTTTTGTCCTTGTCTTCAGCGACAGTCACAATCACTAAAACCTTTCTGTCAAGCTGAATAAATTGCTCTGAATACACACACATCATCAAACAGTTTCAGTTGGAAGCCAACAGATTTTGCTTTTGTTCTGATAACACTGACGAAAAATGTTCTCTGCTTAAAGTTTTCAAAATGTGATAAATTTATGCAGTAGGAATGTCACGTTTGGCAAGCCAATCTGCAAGAAAAAACAAAAGTTATGTTACATCCATATCCATACGGAATTTATTACACTTTTAAAATCATATGATAAATTATTTGTTACAAGAGCACAATAGATGAACAGCACATTTGCACAAATGATAAATTACCATGGAAAGTACAACTGTGCAATTACAACTGCACAGTTCAGCTGAATGATCAACTAGGTAAAGTGATAAAAATGTGGTACCTCAGACATATAAAAACAAGCTTAGTTCTTTAGCCCAAGAATTAAACAATTTTGGTTGGACCAATGCCAAGCAGGGTGTCGCAGTGAATAGGACTTAGGGTGCTGCTGTTTATAATTGTCACAAAATCACATACATTATAGAATCATGTAAAATGTTGAAGTTTGTAGCAGAAACAGAAGTATACAACACTCCATGATATCTAAGAAGAATGTTTAAATGGTCACAGTATTTGCAGATCTATGCTTTATAATTAGAAAAATATTCAGTGGTGTATACGGGGATGCAAAAGCAGTGTTTTTAAATGAAATTAAAACAAAAAGCTTTCACATGAAATGGGTAGTAGAGGTATTGAAAGTGAGCAAGACAGAAAAGGATTCTATGTAACTATGCAGAACAGTGCCAAACCTACAACATAAAGTGCTGAAGCAGCTAAACTGAACAACAGAAAGTAAGAACTAGAAAACAATACTCGGGCTGCAGAGATCATTGTTCATGTGAGATTTATAATATAATGGAAACCGAACCCAGGAGATCTACAGAAATTTCAGAAGAGAGTTATAAATGATTTGTGAGCCTAAGGATTTTAGCCTTGAAAAAAGGAGAAGTGGGCTAACAATAGTGGTAAAGAGAAGGTTCAGACGAGACTAAATTAAAGCTTTTGTCATTATCACCTTTAAATTGTCCACACACTTGTCTATAGTTGAATGATAATTGCATACGTTTTCATCTCCCAGACATTAAAGATTTATCATATTATAGAACTCACACAGAAACAGATCATTGTTTGTCAACGATCTCCCATTCATCCATCTCTTTTTGACTGCTTGCTGCTGCAATAATATACCAGAAATGTCAAAAGGCTGTCATACATATATAAATTGAAGAATTTATGTAATCTATATTTGGTCTGAGGGGTGCTCGACAGTGTAGTGGTCAGCATGCTCGACTGTCCATTGAGAGGTCGGGGTTCAAATCCCCATCAGGGCAGAAATTTGGTTCGAGATTTCTGCTCCACCTGTACCCCCTAGCCAACTCAGCTATAATGAGTACACTGACCATATACTGTCGGTGGGAAGATGAAATGGTGAGGGAGAGAACAGGCCACCTGCTCTCATATGCCAAGGCTAAGAAAATGAAGTCGCTAACACTTTATACTCAGGGCAAGCATAAGGGCTGCTCTTTTCTTCTTCTGTATTTTGTCTTTGTTTAGCAACAAATGCCAAGTAACACTACAAGCGATAGCTGATGCAGGCGACAATGATAACATCAGTTTCTACGTCAAGCTTAGTAGTTTTACTGTTTTGGAGTCATTCAGCAATGGCTTGGCTAATGTGGCCAACATAAATAATTTCAGTTCAAAGTTCAGATAAAGAGTTTTACTTTTACTGAGTTATTCTCAATCTTTCTCCCAGAAATCAGTGCTCATCTATGTTCATCTTCAGTAAAGAAGAAAATGCAATTTTCATAAAAAAAAAGAAAATGGGAATTTGTCATGATTTTCAGTTGAGCTGACATTACAAACCAAAGAATGGGCCTTACAGCATAACAATAGACAACTAAATGTTCATCTCAATTCACAGCTTAATACAAACTTCATTAATTAGCAGTAATCAAAAGTTTGAGGATGATAATGATGGTGATGATAACGATGTTAATACATCATCATTATCCTTATCATCAGAGAATTTTCAAACACTCTGTGTTCAGCAGAGAGTGCGTGACAATTTCTGGTGGGTCGTCTACCCAGACGCAATGACTTTGGCTGGTCTACTATCATTTATTTCTTAAAGTTTGCTATATATTATGTAAAAGATTTCTTGTCAGAACTGCAAATTTATATAGGTCTATGAAGCTCCAAGTAAGTGATGTTTTTCAGCTTTGTGACCCTGTTAGGCAAAGCATGTCAAAATATTGTTAATCTACTAAAGGCAAATGTAAATGTTTGACTAATCAAAAGCTAAATAATAGAAAACTACAGCACGAATGGAAAGCCAAATTAAACTATTTATGTTGCTTCAGTGTTGATCAGAAACAATGATGTACCTTAGCAAGCCACTCCATACCTGTTCAGAACTGATGATCAACTTTTGCCTGGTTCCGAATTAACTTAGGCATAGCACGCAAGCACTTATACCAAATTTTAATTTCAGTGCTGGTCAGTGAAGGTAATTTCTTTGACAATTTTTTTGTTACTCTTGGCTGTATTTTCTTTCTTCTTTACATGTCCCTTTTAGTACCATACTTTGAGTAACAGTATTCTTACAAACTTCAGGTCATGTGAATTAGCCATGCCAATACTTTTTAAATAGTTGCCAATTTATTGCTAACACTTTCATAATGCAGCAGCACTGGCAACAATAGTTGTCAAACCTTTTCTAGAACTGTTAACAGCATTGAGCTGACCATGAGGTTTATATAAAACAAGCCTCTCCCATGCGGAGTATCTATGTGCTAATCCGTTTTTGCTTCCTATCAGCTATAGTGCACAACTGTAATTGCCAAAAACTGCCCAATTTTGAGAATTTCACCCCAGGACATCTTTTCTAAACAAGTTAATGTTGTTCTCATGCTATTCCTCAGATATTGACCTAATCTAATCTTATCCTATGATTTACATAGTGCCGTTAGCACTCGCCAATTCAGCATCACTAAGTCTTACAGCAGGACACACGTCTAAGGCTTTATTATATGAAATTATTATGAAATGTTATAACTGCTTTAATAAGTTCAAAACCTCAGTAAGCACCCATCGTCAATGAAAACATCAGCATAACAGATGAAATCCAGTATTAGTCCAGATGGTTAAAAAACAAAGAAGTCAACAATTTTTTTAACTAACACATATATAGCCTGTTTAAAGAAAGTGAAATGTTAAACAGATGGAAAGAACATAAAACATTATTGAAATCAGAAGTATTAAGTCTGGCACAGTTCATGCTTAGTTATCAGCAGGGTATCAGATTATGTTGGTCATGTTATTATAGTATTTTAGGGTCATATTTTTAACTTAGTTTATTTATGAAATAAACAGATAATTACTATGATTATTGACTGATTATTAACTAATTACTTCAAACTTATACTATTTATAAAATTAACTGATCATGGTATTACACATGGTGCTACAGTACTTATCGTATGGTTAACTATAGGATAAACTGTTTAAAAATAATTGATTCATGGATGAATTAGGTTTAGCACTGGTCAGTACAATAATGGCCATTCTTGCATTTCTGCAATACCAGCACAATAGCGGATATTGTTAATAAATATGAAATAAATAAATGAATACTGATTGCCTTGCACTTTTAGGATATATACAAAACTAAACAAATTTTAAATCTCGATATTTGTATGTATATGTACAAATGTTACGTAAACACTGTTAGTGTTCAGGTTTTTATTATTATTTTATCATTTCAAGTTTATTATTGGTAAAATCTTATAACTATGGATAGTTACAAATAATTAAAGTACTCTCAAACAATTTTCATTTGAATAAGTTTAGGCATTTTATTACCAGCAAAATTCAAAAGAAAACAGGTAGCTATTAACAAAAGATTATTATTACAAACATTTTTAACGCGTGCAAAGTCACACAGAAATGCGAATCTGAGGCGCGGTTAGTCAGTCGCCAGGTGAAGAGCAATTAGATATCTATATGTTTGAAAGTCAGTGAGAAATAGTGAGTTTTGAGGCATTTCTTGAAAGAAGAGGTTGAGCAACGGATAAACAACATAGATAAAAAACATTCTTTAATGAAAGATACAACAAATTAAAATCTTGCAAACCAAACATATTTTAGCTATATACATGCACAGCAAAAATGTTTAACAAAAGCTTTTAAATAACAGAATCGATACATAAGGATGATACAAAAAAGGGCTGGCACAATTTGTTTCCATCATTTGCATCCATTGTCATGCAGTGTTAGATGAATGGTTGTGTTCAAGTGTATCCATGCAGCTAATTACCTTGACCGATAATGTCTTCCTTTTCCAGAACTTTCACTCCGCTGCTCATGTCGCTGCTCCTTTCAAGCACCACTGTGGCAGGTAATCCTTTATCTGCCGTTTCCACATGTGATGTCTTAGGACTGGCTTCAATTTCGGCCTTTCTTCTTGAACTGCTTCCTGTTTCTTCAGGAACTACTTCATATGACTCTCTGTGTGTCAGTGTCGTTGCATTTCGGTCTAATGTGCTGCTGTCACCTCTTGTGATATCCTCAGTCTCAGCCAATAGTACATCACTAAAGCTCTTAGAGTGTGCATCAATAGACTTTGAATCCTCGCAAGTCTTATTTGAAGTATGCAGACTATTATTTCCCACTTGCGAGTCTAAGAAATCTTCGTGGTGCCTAAGCAAAGTTTCTGAAGAACTCACTGGCTTCCATTCACCTTGACCCTGACTCTGCATCACAATGCGTTTGACAACTTTACGCCGTTGATGAGTGCAGACAATTTTCCGCTCAACAACTCTTTCATCAGGTAACGTCTCATACTCTAACCTTACATCAGTCTCAACTTCGGGCTCTTCTTCAACAGTATCAGTATAGAGACCAAGAAGAGCACGGCATCGAGGATCGGTAGGTGACGGCAAGCCTTGTGGTGACTGAAGTGATGCGATTGGCGATACGACTTCTCTGACACAGCTCAGAGTGGCTTGGATGTCGGCAGCATCTGATAGCTCAGTTTCAGGCAGTTCCTCTGTTGAGATGTACTCAACTATCTGACCATCCGGTTGCACTTTGGTAACTTTCTTGGTGACGAATTTTTTTACACGTGTTTTTAGAAGCTTCCTTTTAATAACAGAACCATCAGGTTTTACTTCTTCTGTTTCTTGACAGTCAAGAGGAAAAAATGGCAACAACTGTGACTCACTTTGGGTTTGATCTGCTTGAACACTGTGGTCCCTGTAACTTCTATCTACAGCACGACCTCCAACAACAGCATCCGGTACAACATAATGTGATGCAAGACTTTCATAAGATTCTGGCTTTCTCTGTTTTCTGCTGGATTCAGAAAGTGTAAGAATTTTATTTGAGACATCATCTGGAGAAGTTACACTCTCATCATAATCAGCTTTTCCATGTTTTCCATTGGACTGAATCAGTTCAACACTTTGATGAGGAACATCAGCTAGAGAAGTTACTCTCTCAACAGAATGATGTTTTTCCTGTTTCTCACCAGATTCAGTCAGATCAAAACTTCTATCAGGAACATCACCTGGAGAAGTTACTCTATCAGCAGAATGATGTTTTTCCTCTTTTGCACTGGATTCAGTAAGGTCAACATTTTGACTCGCAACATCACGTGCAGAAGTTACACTCTCGTCAGAATGAAGTTTTTCCTGTTTTTCACTGGATTCACTCTGGTCAATGCTTTGATCAGGAACATCATCTGGGGAAGTTAGTCTCTCATCAGAATGATGTTTTTCCTCTTTTGCACTGGATTCAGCAAAGTTGACATTTTGATCAGAAACATCATCTGCAGAAGTTACTCTCTCGTCAGAATGAAGTTTTTCCTGTTTTTCACTGGATTCACTCTGGTCAATGCTTTGATCAGGAACATCATCTGGGGAAGTTAGTCTCTCATCAGAATGATGTTTTTCCTCTTTTGCACTGGATTCAGCAAAGTTGACATTTTGATCAGAAACATCATCTGCAGAAGTTACTCTCTCGTCAGAATGAAGTTTTCCCTGTTTTGCACTGGATTCACTCTGGTCAATGCTTTGATCAGATACATCATCTGGAGAAGTTAGTCTCTCATCAGAATGATGTTTTTCCTCTTTTGTACTGGATTCAGTAAGCTTGACATTTCGATCAGAAACATCATCTGCAGAAGTTACTCTCTCGTCAGAATGAAGTTTTCCCTGTGTTTCACTGGATTCACTCTGGTCAATGCTTTGATCAGGAACATCATCTGGAGAAGTTAGTCTCTCATCAGAATGATGTTTTTCCTCTTTTGTACTGGATTCAGTAAGTTCAACATTTTTGTCTCTAAAATCATCTGCAGAAGTTACACTCTCGTCAGACTGAAGTTTTTCCTGTTTTTCACTGGATTCATGCTGGTCAACTCTTTGAACAGGAGCATCACCTGGAGAAATTACTCTCTCATCAGTTTGATCAGGAACATCACCTGGAGAAGTTAAGCTCTTGTCCGAATGATGTTTTTCTTGATTTCCACTGGATTTTACTAGTTCAGTACTTTGATGAGGAACACCATCTGAAGTGATTCTATCATCAGAATGATGTTTTTCCTGTTTTCTACTGGATTCAGTCAGTTCAACACTTTTATTACAGACATCATTTGCAGAAGTTACACTACCATCAAACTGTGGTACTTTTTGTACCTGTAAAACCTGTTTTTCACTGGAAGCATTTGGTTCAAGACTCTGTGTCATGAATGATCCAATGGTTTGAGTTGCCGAAGGTTGTTGGCTAGTGTGACACAACTGTTGCTTTGACTTTCTTTCCAGCGATACCGCTGATTCACCTTTCTCTTCAGTTACTATACGATCACTTGCAGGTTCTGTAACAGGAAGCTCTTCCTTAGCTTCCTGTTCTGTGGTAGAAATTGGAAGAGAAGTACAATAAGAAGTACTTGTCGATTCATCTTGAATTTCCTTAACTAATTCGTGGTCATGACCAGCATCTAGAGAAGCAGGAAGATGAAGAGAATGGTTGACTGTGAGTCCACATTAAAAATGGTCATAAAATTAACAATTTAACACTTTAACGACGAGCTGCATTGGTTTCCCAGTCACTTTTAGTCACGTTCGTCATTAAAGCGTTAAGAACATTATCCAGAGTAACTGTAGAAATGTGCTGGGCTGGGTGTCTCTCAAGCACACAAACATCCTAACATGTCATATACTCAGTAATTTATTATTTACTATAGTCTGTGAAACTATTTCACATACTGAGCTGCTCAGCTACTCAAATACTGCCATAACACCAACACTGCCTCTTGCTGAAGCTTCTAAACATGCATTACAGGTATAAATTAACAATACCCTATTGTAACCTCATATAGCCTATCCATACGGAAAAAGCTTACAGTCTGGACCACTATCCTTACTAAAAGCACCACATTTGTTAATGCAACAGTCAGGCAAATAGTGTAAATCTGACCAATTAAACCTCATTGAAAGCAGTGACTTTAACAACTTGTTATCATGCTATTGTCACATGGACTGTCAAATGAAGATTTAAATTAGTCATGTTACACTGCTACTACAATCCCAATGCACACATTAAAAGAATGCTGGAAATGTTAATTAGCACGTTAAATAGCAGACAGTCATGCTGAAAGCAACTTTCACCACAGGAAAGCAGTTAAAAGCCAATTAAGTTACAACTCCACAATCTAGAAGCAGCTATAAGCAATAATCTACGTAAACTCACAACCACCACCATGTCCTAAATTTCTATGAATGTTACAATTTGTAACACAGTGACAAAAGGTTAAATGCTACAAGAATTGGTGACTGATTTGGACTTCCAAATTGAGATACAATTTATACACTTCATTAGCAATTTCTAAAGTATAACTTCATCAACAACAGGTACAGAAAACTGGAGGATGTACTCAAATAATGGCAAACCAGCATTTAATATCAAGCTGTTTACAAGTTGTACAGAGACCATGAATATGCAATGCACTGTTTTTATTAAGAGTTTTTCATTAAAGCAGAATTCAAAGTATCATGCAATAGTTCATACATAGTGACCTATAAGCAGTTGCACTTTAAACGAAATAAGGTCTCAGTGCATATGGTTTTACAACAACAACAGAGAATCAGCAACAGTGGGTTCTCACATAAACAACGTCAGACACATCACTAATCTGAAAACAAGTGACTAGTTTTCCATCATGAACACAAAAGCATTAATGCACTACTGAAACAATGTTTTACATTTACAGTTCCATAAATTGCGACAGATTTTTGTGGCAGCAGACAAAATTTCTCACTGAAACATACCTGAAGATGGAGATCTGTCACCAGGGACTGAAGTTCCAGAGCCACTTAGTCTCTCCTTCAAGGCTTGCATTCCTGCAATCGACAATTCATCTTCACATTTTCATTTGCTTACTTGTAAATTTTAGTGTTATTGGCAACAAGGTTTTAGACTGAATGGTTATTTTCCTAGGGGTTTTTGGCCATAGAGTTATTTCCCAGGTGTTTTAAACTGGGGATATTTTCTGGAGGGGTTACTGCCAGAGGTTGTTGGCTACACAATATACACAGATTAGCCATGTGCATGCAAACACATGAATATAAATATAAAATGCATACATATGTTAACCATTAGACTACTGCACATCCCAAATTCCTGATAATAAATGTACTAACAGCAACATAGGTCATCAGTGACTCATCACACATGTGCTAAATTGCGACTACCTTACCTGACGTAATACTAATATAAGAAACCATAATAAATTCTGGAAAAAATAAAGTTATACTGAAAGAAACACTTACCTAGTACATTTCTAGGAGAACCCAATCTTTTCAGTGACTCAAAAACTTCATCTTCCCCGTCTTCTTCATCGAAAAGTCCTGTGCCACCAAGAACCAGTCTTTCAGTAATTAGCTGCTGCTGTTTTGTATTTGTTATCCTTTTACGAACCACAGTTCCATCTGGCAGCTTATCTTCAGTTACCTGGATATCAGTGCTCACATCAGGCTCGGTGCTGTGATGGTCAGAGTACCTTGTGAACTGTTGAACACCAGGCCGAACTTGTACCAATGCGTGAGATGAAGGGTCCACAAATGAGGGCTCATCATCAAGCCCCTCCAGAACAACCCTTCGAACAACAGACTGCTTTGTTTTGGTCTTTGTTACTTTACGCTTCACAATAGTACCATCTGGAAGCGTATCTTCATACTCCATCAGCTCTGTATCTATGACTGGATCTTCCTCAATTGTATCCGTAAATACAGTTATGTTTCTCAATTCTGGATCATATTTCTGAACTGCCATTTCTCCAGTTGCTAAAGTCTCTGAGGTTGAATCAATGCTGGAACGTCGACTTAAAGACTCTGATTCATTAGACGATTCATATTCTTCTGTCTCCAAATTCTCTGAGATTTCTCCATCAGGACCAATGGAACGTATCATAACAGTCCGAGTTTTCTTTTGCTTTATAGTAGTTATTACCTCATATGAGTGCATAGTGTGTTCCTCTGTGTCAAAAGTTTCCTGGTCCACAACACACCACTCACTAGCCATTGATGCATCAAGATTTCCTTCCTCGTAGCCAGAAATGCCTGCAACAGATTTCTCCATGTTGTCCACCTCACGCACAACTTCAATGTTTGAAGCCATACTGGTATCCTCAGATATCCCATCTTGCCCTATCTTCTTAACTGTTGTCACCTCATTATCAGCATATCTTGTTTTTGTTGTCTCCCAGTATTCCTCAGAAAAGTCTTCAAAGTCTTTCTCCTTAGCATTAACTGATATATCAGCTTCAGCTCCCACATATTCTACTCTAGTAATCTTATCTGTTAAGTCAGAGATACCTTCCTCTGCAGATTTATGTGCAACAAAGCTTGTGCCTTTTGTAACTGAATATTCCTCAGAGAACTCTTCAAAACCTAAATCCTCCTGCACTGTATGTTCAGAATCACATGAATCCTCAGGTATTGCTACTTTCTTCCCATCTACTGATGGCTCCATGCCAAACACTGAAGGACGAACAGTTTTCGTTGTTGTCTTTCGTTTCTCCCAGGTTCCATCTGTTAACGTTTTCTCAGAGTCTGTAACAGAAGTTTCGATTCTAACATTCTCTGCACCCAGGTCGTCAATGCCAGGAGCAATTTCCAAGATCTCTTCGTTGATTTCTTTACCAACCAGTTCTTGTCTTTCAGTCTCACCAAACTTCACATCACCTTTCCATGTCACGTCGGTCACGATATGCAAATAACCTGTGGCTTTTGTCGTCTTCTTCACAAGAGTTCCATCTTCCTTTACAGTTTCTTCCTCCTTTGTGTCCAAATCAATAGTTCTTACTTCACCTTCAATTCTTTCTGTTCTCACAACTGGTTCTTCTTCACCAACATCATGTTTCTTTGAAACAAAGGTGCTTTCAGAAATTGCCACACTTTCAGACACATATGCGAGCTCGTCAGTTGGCAAAAGGTCCTCAGGTATTGCTACTTTCTTCTCGTCTACTGAAGGCTCCATGTCAAACTCTGAAGGACGAACAGTTTTCCTTGTTGTCTTTCGTTTCTCCCAGGTTCCATCTGCTAACGTTTTCTCAGAGTCTGTAACAGAAGTTTCGATTCTAACATTCTCTGCACCCAGGTCATCAATGCCAGGAGCAATTTCCACGATCTCTTCGTTGATATCTTTACCAACCAGTTCTTGTCTTTCAGTCTCACCAATCTTCAAATCACCTTTCCATGTCACCTCGCTCACGATGTGCACATGACCTGTGGCTTTTGTTGTCTTCTTCACAAGAGTTCCGTCTTCCTTTACAGTTTCTTCTTCCTTTGTGTCCAAATCAATAGTTCTTACTTCACCTTCAATTCTTTCTGTTCTCACAACCTCATGTTTCTTTGAAACAAAGGTGCTTTCAGAAACTGCCACACTTTCAGGCACATATGCGAGCTCGTCAGTTGGCAAAAGGTCCTCAGGTATTGCTACTTTCTTCTCGTCTACTGAAGGCTCCATGTCAAACTCTGAAGGACGAACAGTTTTCCTTGTTGTCTTTCGTTTCTCCCAGGTTCCATCTGCTAACGTTTTCTCAGAGTCTGTAACAGAAGTTTCGATTCTAACATTCTCTGCACCCAGGTTGTCAATGCCAGGAGCAATTTCCAAGATCTCTTCGTTGATATCTTTACCAACCAGTTCTTGTCTTTCAGTCTCACCAATCTTCAAATCACCTTTCCATGTCACCTCGCTCATGGTGTGCACATGACCTGTGGCTTTTGTTGTCTTCTTCACAAGAGTTCCGTCTTCCTTTACAGTTTCTTCTTCCTTTGTGTCCAAATCAATAGTTCTTACTTCACCTTCAATTCTTTCTGTTCTCACAACCTCATGTTTCTTTGAAATAAAGGTGCTTTCAGAAACTGCCACACTTTCAGGCACATATGCGAGCTCGTCAGTTGGCAAAAGGTCCTCAGGTATTGCTACTTTCTTCTCATCTACTGAAGGCTCCATGTCAAACTCTGAAGGACGAACAGTTTTCCTTGTTGTCTTTCGTTTCTCCCAGGTTCCATCTGCTAACGTTTTCTCAGAGTCTGTAACAGAAGTTTCGATTCTAACATTCTCTGCACCCAGGTCGTCAATGCCAGGAGCAATTTCCACGATCTCTTCGTTGATATCTTTACCAACCAGTTCTTGTCTTTCAGTCTCACCAATCTTCAAATCACCTTTCCATGTCACCTCGCTCACGATGTGCACATGACCTGTGGCTTTTGTTGTCTTCTTCACAAGAGTTCCGTCTTCCTTTACAGTTTCTTCTTCCTTTGTGTCCAAATCAATAGTTCTTACTTCACCTTCAATTCTTTCTGTTCTCACAACCTCATGTTTCTTTGAAACAAAGGTGCTTTCAGAAACTGCCACACTTTCAGGCACATATGCGAGGTCGTCAGTTGGCAAAAGGTCCTCAGGTATTGCTACTTTCTTCTCGTCTACTGAAGGCTCCATGTCAAACTCTGAAGGACGAACAGTTTTCCTTGTTGTCTTTCGTTTCTCCCAGGTTCCATCTGCTAACGTTTTCTCAGAGTCTGTAACAGAAGTTTCGATTCTAACATTCTCTGCACCCAGGTCGTCAATGCCAGGAGCAATTTCCACGATCTCTTCGTTGATATCTTTACCAACCAGTTCTTGTCTTTCAGTCTCACCAATCTTCAAATCACCTTTCCATGTCACCTCGCTCACGATGTGCACATGACCTGTGGCTTTTGTTGTCTTCTTCACAAGAGTTCCGTCTTCCTTTACAGTTTCTTCTTCCTTTGTGTCCAAATCAATAGTTCTTACTTCACCTTCAATTCTTTCTGTTCTCACAACCTCATGTTTCTTTGAAACAAAGGTGCTTTCATAAACTGCCACACTTTCAGGCACATGTGCGAGGTCGTCAGTTGGCAAAAGGTCCTCAGGTATTGCTACTTTCTTCTCGTCTACTGAAGGCTCCATGTCAAACTCTGAAGGACGAACAGTTTTCCTTGTTGTCTTTCGTTTCTCCCAGGTTCCATCTGCTAACGTTATCTCAGAGTCTGTAACAGAAGTTTCGATTCTAACATTCTCTGCACCCAGGTCGTCAATGCCAGGAGCAATTTCCACGATCTCTTCGTTGATATCTTTACCAACCAGTTCTTGTCTTTCAGTCTCACCAATCTTCAAATCACCTTTCCATGTCACCTCGCTCACGATGTGCACATGACCTGTGGCTTTTGTTGTCTTCTTCACAAGAGTTCCGTCTTCCTTTACAGTTTCTTCTTCCTTTGTGTCCAAATCAATAGTTCTTACTTCACCTTCAATTCTTTCTGTTCTCACAACCTCATGTTTCTTTGAAACAAAGGTGCTTTCAGAAACTGCCACACTTTCAGGCACATATGCGAGCTCGTCAGTTGGCAAAAGGTCCTCAGGTATTGCTACTTTCTTCTCGTCTACTGAAGGCTCCATGTCAAACTCTGAAGGACGAACAGTTTTCCTTGTTGTCTTTCGTTTCTCCCAGGTTCCATCTGCTAACGTTTTCTCAGAGTCTGTAACAGAAGTTTCGATTCTAACATTCTCTGCACCCAGGTCGTCAATGCCAGGAGTAATTTCCACGATCTCTTCGTTGATATCTTTACCAACCAGTTCTTGTCTTTCAGTCTCACCAATCTTCAAATCACCTTTCCATGTCACCTCGTTCACGATGTGCACATGACCTGTGGCTTTTGTTGTCTTCTTCACAAGAGTTCCATCTTCCTTTACAGTTTCTTCCTCCTTTGTGTCCAAATCAATAATTCTTACTTCACCTTCAATTCTTTCTGTTCTCACAACTGGTTCTTCTTCACCAACATCATGTTTCTTTGAAACAAAGGTGCTTTCAGAAACTGCCACACTTTCAGGCACATATGCGAGGTCGTCAGTTGGCAAAAGGTCCTCAGGTATTGCTACTTTCTTCTCATCTACTGAAGGCTCCATGTCAAACTCTGAAGGACGAACAGTTTTCCTTGTTGTCTTTCGTTTCTCCCAGGTTCCATCTGCTAACGTTTTCTCAGAGTCTGTAACAGAAGTTTCGATTCTAACATTCTCTGCACCCAGGTCGTCAATGCCAGGAGCAATTTCCACGATCTCTTCGTTGATATCTTTACCAACCAGTTCTTGTCTTTCAGTCTCACCAATCTTCAAATCACCTTTCCATGTCACCTCGCTCACGATGTGCACATGACCTGTGGCTTTTGTTGTCTTCTTCACAAGAGTTCCGTCTTCCTTTACAGTTTCTTCTTCCTTTGTGTCCAAATCAATAGTTCTTACTTCACCTTCAATTCTTTCTGTTCTCACAACCTCATGTTTCTTTGAAACAAAGGTGCTTTCAGAAACTGCCACACTTTCAGGCACATATGCGAGGTCGTCAGTTGGCAAAAGGCCTTCAGGTATTGCTACTTTCTTCTCGTCTACTGAAGGCTCCATGTCAAACTCTGAAGGACGAACAGTTTTCCTTGTTGTCTTTCGTTTCTCCCAGGTTCCATCTGCTAACGTTTTCTCAGAGTCTGTAACAGAAGTTTCGATTCTAACATTCTCTGCACCCAGGTCATCAATGCCAGGAGCAATTTCCACGATCTCTTCGTTGATATCTTTACCAACCAGTTCTTGTCTTTCAGTCTCACCAATCTTCAAATCACCTTTCCATGTCACCTCGCTCACGATGTGCACATGACCTGTGGCTTTTGTTGTCTTCTTCACAAGAGTTCCGTCTTCCTTTACAGTTTCTTCTTCCTTTGTGTCCAAATCAATAGTTCTTACTTCACCTTCAATTCTTTCTGTTCTCACAACCTCATGTTTCTTTGAAATAAAGGTGCTTTCAGAAACTGCCACACTTTCAGGCACATATGCGAGCTCGTCAGTTGGCAAAAGGTCCTCAGGTATTGCTACTTTCTTCTCATCTACTGAAGGCTCCATGTCAAACTCTGAAGGACGAACAGTTTTCCTTGTTGTCTTTCGTTTCTCCCAGGTTCCATCTGCTAACGTTTTCTCAGAGTCTGTAACAGAAGTTTCGATTCTAACATTCTCTGCACCCAGGTCGTCAATGCCAGGAGCAATTTCCACGATCTCTTCGTTGATATCTTTACCAACCAGTTCTTGTCTTTCAGTCTCACCAATCTTCAAATCACCTTTCCATGTCACCTCGCTCACGATGTGCACATGACCTGTGGCTTTTGTTGTCTTCTTCACAAGAGTTCCGTCTTCCTTTACAGTTTCTTCTTCCTTTGTGTCCAAATCAATAGTTCTTACTTCACCTTCAATTCTTTCTGTTCTCACAACCTCATGTTTCTTTGAAACAAAGGTGCTTTCAGAAACTGCCACACTTTCAGGCACATATGCGAGCTCGTCAGTTGGCAAAAGGTCCTCAGGTATTGCTACTTTCTTCTCATCTACTGAAGGCTCCATGTCAAACTCTGAAGGACGAACAGTTTTCCTTGTTGTCTTTCGTTTCTCCCAGGTTCCATCTGCTAACGTTTTCTCAGA
This sequence comes from Allolobophora icterica, assembly GCA_963556255.1. Taxonomy (NCBI): domain Eukaryota; kingdom Metazoa; phylum Annelida; class Clitellata; order Crassiclitellata; family Lumbricidae; genus Allolobophora; species Allolobophora icterica. The sequence goes on along the minus strand of OY744602.1, from coordinate 64,391,570 downwards.
GTCTGTAACAGAAGTTTCGATTCTAACATTCTCTGCACCCAGGTCGTCAATGCCAGGAGTAATTTCCACGATCTCTTCGTTGATATCTTTACCAACCAGTTCTTGTCTTTCAGTCTCACCAATCTTCAAATCACCTTTCCATGTCACCTCGCTCACGATGTGCACATGACCTGTGGCTTTTGTTGTCTTCTTCACAAGAGTTCCGTCTTCCTTTACAGTTTCTTCTTCCTTTGTGTCCAAATCAATAGTTCTTACTTCACCTTCAATTCTTTCTGTTCTCACAACCTCATGTTTCTTTGAAACAAAGGTGCTTTCATAAACTGCCACACTTTCAGGCACATATGCGAGGTCGTCAGTTGGCAAAAGGTCCTCAGGTATTGCTACTTTCTTCTCGTCTACTGAAGGCTCCATGTCAAACTCTGAAGGACGAACAGTTTTCCTTGTTGTCTTTCGTTTCTCCCAGGTTCCATCTGCTAACGTTATCTCAGAGTCTGTAACAGAAGTTTCGATTCTAACATTCTCTGCACCCAGGTCGTCAATGCCAGGAGCAATTTCCACGATCTCTTCGTTGATATCTTTACCAACCAGTTCTTGTCTTTCAGTCTCACCAATCTTCAAATCACCTTTCCATGTCACCTCGCTCACGATGTGCACATGACCTGTGGCTTTTGTTGTCTTCTTCACAAGAGTTCCGTCTTCCTTTACAGTTTCTTCTTCCTTTGTGTCCAAATCAATAGTTCTTACTTCACCTTCAATTCTTTCTGTTCTCACAACCTCATGTTTCTTTGAAACAAAGGTGCTTTCAGAAACTGCCACACTTTCAGGCACATATGCGAGCTCGTCAGTTGGCAAAAGGTCCTCAGGTATTGCTACTTTCTTCTCGTCTACTGAAGGCTCCATGTCAAACTCTGAAGGACGAACAGTTTTCCTTGTTGTCTTTCGTTTCTCCCAGGTTCCATCTGCTAACGTTTTCTCAGAGTCTGTAACAGAAGTTTCGATTCTAACATTCTCTGCACCAAGGTCGTCAATGCCAGGAGCAATTTCCACGATCTCTTCGTTGATATCTTTACCAACCAGTTCTTGTCTTTCAGTCTCACCAATCTTCAAATCACCTTTCCATGTCACCTCGCTCACGATGTGCACATGACCTGTGGCTTTTGTTGTCTTCTTCACAAGAGTTCCGTCTTCCTTTACAGTTTCTTCTTCCTTTGTGTCCAAATCAATAGTTCTTACTTCACCTTCAATTCTTTCTGTTCTCACAACCTCATGTTTCTTTGAAACAAAGATGCTTTCAGAAATTGCAACACTTTCAGGCACATATGCGAGGTCGTCAGTTGGCAAAAGGTCCTCAGGTATTGCTACTTTCTTCTCGTCTACTGAAGGCTCCATGTCAAACTCTGAAGGACGAACAGTTTTCCTTGTTGTCTTTCGTTTCTCCCAGGTTCCATCTGCTAACGTTTTCTCAGAGTCTGTAACAGAAGTTTCGATTCTAACATTCTCTGCACCCAGGTCGTCAATGCCAGGAGCAATTTCCAAGATCTCTTCGTTGATATCTTTACCAACCAATTCTTGTCTTTCAGCCTCACCAGTCTTCACATCATCTTTCCATGTCACGTCGGTCACGATGTGCACATGAGCTATGGTCTTTGTTGTTTTCTTCACAAGAGTTCCGTCTTCCTTTACAGTTTCTTCCTCCTTTGTGTCCAAATCAATGGTTCTCACTTCACCTTCAATTCTTTCTGTTCTCACACCTGGTTCTTCAACATCCATAGTGCTTGGCTCTGGCACAGAGGTCAATGATGCATTCTCGAAAGGTTTTAAATTTCCAGCTCTGTCTAGGTCATCATAAGTTTCTGAAACAGCCTGTGGTTTTTCAATAGGTATGCCATCAGAAAATTTCATTGTAACACCTGAAACCACTTTTGAGGCGTCCACTGATCGGTCACTTTCTGGAAGAAAATCAATTGATAGATCAGCTTCTTCCAACGTCTCTCCAGCTTCCACAACATGTTCTTGACTATATTCCTTAGTGCCCTCAAGCACTGCAACAGTTAGCTCCTCCCAGCCTTTCTGTGCTGCTGGTTCTTCACATTCATTTACTTCCGAAACCAACTCGCTTGTCTTTAATACCTTTTCTTCTGCTTCTTGCATCTTGTCTGATGTAGGCTCAGTATATGTCAAAGGTGCTTCAACTCTGACCTCATCAATCTTGCCTCCTGTCAATATATCTATTTCGAGTTCTTTTGTGATCTCTTCACTTGGCCTCAGCACCTTCTGTCGTGCTTCTTGTACCTGTTCTGCAATACTTTCCACAGTTGCAGGGTGTGTTTCGATTCTCACCTCCTCCTCTACTTTTTTTCTTGTTGTCTCCTCAGATTCAATTACTTCAGACACCAAATCACTTGGCCTCAGCACCTTCTCTCCGGCTTCTTGTACCTCATCTGCTATACTTTCCACAGTTGTTGGCTGTGTTTCAATTCTTACCTCCTCCTCTAGTTTTCTTCTTGGTGTTTCCTCAGATTCAATTACTTCAGACACCACCTCACTTGGTCTTAACATCTTCTCTCCTGCTTCTTGAACTATGTCTGATTTAGGTTTCATAGTTATCTCAACTTCTACCACTTTTCTTCCCATTGACACTTCAGATTCAATTTCTTCTGTAATCGCTTCGCCTGGCCTTAGCACTTTTTCTTCAGCTTCCTGTACCTCTTCTTGACTATATTCAAAAGTTGGCACTTGTGTATCAACTGCAATCGCGGCTTCAACTTTTCCTTCAAATTCTGTTGGCTTCGTTTTGATAACTCCATATTCAGACAGTTCACCTGGTGCTTTTTCCCCAACTTCTTCTGTAGTTACCTCAGGTATTTCCTCTTCCCCGGCCTTGTCTATTCCTCGTTTTGGTGTTGCAGTTTCTGCTAGCTCCTGTATTTCAAGTACATCAGTTCGTTCTTTAACCTCTAAATCAACTGCAGTGACAACATCTACAGGTCTCGGTTCCTTTTCACTCACTTGTATCAGAGCCTCAGTATCGGTTTCTTCTGCCTTTGCTGTCAATGTTTCATTCCAAACTGGTGCTACATCTGTGGATGTTTCAAGTTCATCATAGATTTTTGAAACAACACGTGGCATTTCTACAGGAACACCATCAGAAAATTTCAATGTAACGCCTGAAACCACTTTTGAGGTGTCCACTGATCGGTCACTTTCTGGAAGCAAATCTATTGATAGATCAGCTTCTTCCAACATCTCTCCAGCTTCCAAAACATGGTGTTCTTGACTATATTCCTTAGCACCTTCAAGTACTCCAACAGTTCGCTCCTCCCAGCCTTTCTGTGCTGCTTGTTCTTCAAATTCATTTACTTCCGAATCCAACTCGCTTGTAGTAAATACCTTTTCCTCTGCTTCTTGCATTTTGTCTGATGTAGATTCAGTATATGTCAAAGGTGCTTCAACTCTGACCTCATCAATCTTGCCTTGTGTCAATATATCTATCTCGAGTTCTTTTGTGATCTTTTCACTTGACCTCAACAACTTCTCTCCTGCTTCTTGCACCTTTTCTGTTATACTTTCCACAGTTGCTGGATGTGCTTCAATTCTCACCTCCTCCTCTACTTTTCTTCTGGCTGTCTCCTCAGATTCAATTACTTCAGACACAACCTCACTTGGCCTCAGCACCTTCTCTCCGGCTTCTTGTACCTCTTCTGCTATACTTTCCACAGTTGTTGGCTGTGCTTCAATTCTTACCTCATCCTCTACTTTTCTTCTTGTTGTTTCCTCAGATTCAATTACTTCAGACACAACCTCACTTGGTCTCAGCATCTTCTCTCCTGCTTCTTGAACCATTTCTGGTCTAGGTTTCACAGTTATCTCAACTTCTACCACTTTGCTTCCCACTGACACTTCAGATTCAACCTCCTCAGTAATCACTTCGCTTGGCCTCAGAACTTTTTCTCCAGCTTCCTGTATCTCTTCTCTGCTATATTCCAAATTTGGCACTTGTGCCTCATCTGTAATCACGGTTTCAACGTTTCTCTCAGATACTGTGGGCTTCTTTGTGATATCATCTCCAGAGAGTTCACTAACTTCTTTTCCAATTTCTTCAGTAGTAACCTCAGGTATTTCCTCTTCCCCAGCCTCTTCTATTCCTTGTTTTGGTATTGCAGCTTGTGCTGGCTCCTGTATTTCAAGTACACAAACTCGTTCTTTGACCTCTAAATCAACTGCGGTGACACCTGCAGGTCTTGGTTCCTTTTCAATCACTTCCATCACAGCCTCAATATCGGTTTCTTCTGTCATTGCTGTATATTTTTCTTTCAAAACGTGTGCTACATCTGTGGGTGTTTCAAGTTCATCATAGATTTTTGAAACAAGATGCGGCATTTCTACAGGAATACCATCAGAAAATTTCACTGTAACACCTGAAACCACTCTTGAGGTGTCCACTGATCGTTCGCTTTCTGGAAGCAAATCTATTGATAGATCTTCTTCTTCCAATGCCTCTCCAGCTTGCACAACTTGTTCTTGACTATATGTCAAAGGTTCTTCAACTCTGACCTCATCAGTCTTGCCCTCTGTCAATATACCTATTTCCAATTCTTTTGTAATCTCTTCACTGGGCCTCGGCACCTTCTCTCCGGCTTCTTGTACCTCTTTTGCTACACTATCCAGAGTTGTTGGATGTTTTTCCATTGATCCTTCGGATTCAACTTCCTCAGTGATCACTTCACTTGGCCCAAGCACTCTTTCTTCAGCTTCCTGTACCTTTTCTCTTGTGTAGTCGTCCACAGTTGGCACTTGCGTATCAGCTGTTGTTTCAACTTTCCTGTGAGATTCTGTTGCCTTCAATACAATCACTTCATCTGCAGAAAGTTCAATTGGTGCTTCTTTTGGAACTTTTTCACTAGCTGCCTCAGATATTTCGCCTTTCCTAGTTTTTTCTACTCCTTGTTTTGGCAACACATCTTCTCCAGGATCTTGAGTTTCAAGTACGTCAGTTCGTTGTTTCACTATGTCATTTGCAGCGACCAGTCCCTCAATGCTTGGCTCCTCTTCATTCACCATTTTTGAAAACTCATAACTTTTTTCCCCTGTGTCCGAAGTAAATGGTGCTTTTGAAAATGATGTTGCACCTGCGGCTGTCTCATCATCATCATAATATTCTGAAACTTCCTTTGGCTTCATAACATGAATGCCATCGGGATACATCACTGTAACACTTGAAACCATTTTTGAACTATCTACTGATCGAAGACATTCCGGAAGCAAATCTATTAGTTCGTCAGCTTCTACTTGCATCTCTTCTGATTCCTGAATCTCTTGTTTACTAGATTCCTCAGCGTCCTCTTGTACTCTAGTAGTCACACCTTCCGAGCCTTTCTGTGCTGCTCGTTCTTCAAATTCAATTACTTCCGAAACCAACTCGCCTGTTCTAAATACTTTTTCCTCTGCTTCTTGCATTTTTTCTGATGTAGGTTCAATATTTGTCAAAGGTGCTTCCACTCTGACCTCATCAATCTTGCCTTCTGTCAATATATCTAGATCAAATTCTGTTGTAGTCTCTTCACTTGGCCTCAGCACCTTCTCTCCGGCTTCTTGTACCTTTTCTGCTATACTTTCGACAGTAGTTGGCTGTGCCTCAATTTTTACCTCCTCCTCTACATTTCTTCTTGTTGTTTCTTCAGATTCAATTATTTCAGACACAACCTCACTTGGTCTCAACATCTTCTCTCCTGCTTCTTGGACAAGTTCTGATTTAGGTCTCACAGTTATATCAAATTCTACCACTTTGCTTTCCATTGACACTTCAGATTCAACTTCCTCAGTAGTCACTTCGCTTGGCCTCAGAACTTTTTCTCCAGCTTCCTGTACCTCTTCTCTGCTATATTCCAAAGTTGGCACTTGTGCCTCATCTGTAATCATGGCTTCAACGTTTCTCTCAGATACTGTGGGAATCTTTGTGATAATATCATCTCCGAAGAGTTCACTTGCTTCTTTTCCAGTTTCTTCAGTAGTAAGCTCAAGTATTTCCTCTTCCCCAGCCTCTCCTACTGCTCGCTTTGGTATTACAGCTTCTGCTGGCTCCTGTATTTCACGTACATCAGCTCGTTCTTTGACCTCTAAATCAACTGCAGTGACAACATCTACAGGTCTCAGTTCCTTTTCATTCACTTCTGTCACTGCCTCAATACCGGTTTCTTCTGTCTTTGCTGTCAATGTTTCTTTCAAAACATGTGGTACATTTGTGGGTGTTTCAAGTTCATCATAGATTTTTGAAACAACATGTGGCATTTCTACAGGAACACCATCAGAAAATTTCACTGTAACACCTGAAACCACTTTTGAGGTGTCCACTGATCGGTCACTTTCTGGAAGCAAATCTATTGATTCATCTTCCAACGTCTCTCCAGCTTCCACAAACTGTTCTTGACTATATTCTTTAGCGCCCTCAAGTACTCCAACAGTTAACTCCTCCCAGCATTTCTGTGCTGCTGGTTCTTCAAATTCAGTGACTTCCGAAACCACCTCACTTGTTCTAAATACAGTTGCCTGTGATTCTTGCATCTTGTCTGGCTCAATATTTGTGAAAGGTGCTTCAACTCTCTCCTGATCAATCTTGCTTTCTGTCAATAGATCTATTTCGAGATCTTTTATAATTTCTTGACTTGGCCTCAGCACCTTCTCTCCGGCTTCTTGTACCTCTTCTGCTATACTTTCCACAGTTGTTGGCTGTGCTTCAATTCTCACCTCCTCATCTACTTTTCCTCTTGTTGCTTCCTCAGATTCAGTTACTTCAGACACCACCTCACTTGGTCTAAACATCTTCTCTCCTGCTTCTTGAACCATTTCTGGCCTAGGTTTCATAGCCATTTCAACTTCTACCACTTTGTTTTCCATTGACACTTCAGATTCAACTTCCTCAGTAGTCACTTCGCTAGGCCTCAGCACCTTTTCTTCAGCTTCCTGTACCTCTTCTCTGCTATTTTCCAAAGTTGGCACTTGCGTATCACCTGAAATCTTGGCTTCAACGTTTCTTTCAGATACTGTTGGCTTCATTGTGATAACTTCATCTCCAGAGAGTTCACTTGCTTCCTTCCCAATTTCTTCAGTAGTAACCTCCGGTATTTCCTCTTCCCAAGCCTCTTGAATGCCTCGTTTTGGTATTTCGACTTCTGCTGGTTCCTGTATTTCATATACATCCATTCGTTCTCTGACATCTAAATCAGTGACAACTTCCACAGCACTTGGCTCCTTTTCACTCACTTTTGTCACTGCCTCACTATCGGTTTCTTCTGCCTTTGCTGTATGTGTTTCTTTCAAAACTACATCTGTGGGTGTTTCAAGCTCATCGTAGCTTTTTGGAAGGACCTGCGGAATATCTACATGAATACCATCAGAAAATTTCACTGTAACACCTGAAAACATTTTTAAGGTGTCCACTGATCGGTCACTTTCTGGAAGCAAATACTTTGATTCATCGACTTCTTCCGACGTCTTTCCAGTTTCCACAACCTGTTCTTGACTAGATTCTTCAGCACCCTTAAGTACTCCAACAGTTAACTCCTCCCAGCCTTTCTGTGCTGCTGGTCCTTCAAATTCAATTACTTCAGAAACAGTTTCACTTGTTTGGAATACTTTTGCCTCTGCTTCTTGCACCTTGTCTGATGTAGGCTCAACATTTGTCAAAGGTGCTTCAACTCTGACCTCTCCAATCTTGCTTTCTGTCAGTATATCGATTTCCAATTCTTTTGTAATCTCTTCAAATGGCCTCAGCACCTTCTCTCCGGCTTCTTGTACGTCTTCTGCTATACCTTCCACAGTTGTTGGCTGTGCTTCAATTCTCACCTCCTCCTCCACTTTCCTTCTTGTTGTTTCCTCAGATTCAATTATTTCAGACACCACCTCACTTGGTCTCAACATCTCCTCTCCTGCTTCTTGAACCATTTCTGGTCTAGGTTTCATAGTTATCTCAACTTCTACCACTTTGCTTTCCATTGACACTTCAGATTCAACTTCCTCAGTAGTCAATTCGCTTGGCCTCAGCACCTTTTCTCCAGCTTCCTGTACCTCTTCTCTGCTATATTCCAAAGTTGGCACTTGTGCCTCATCTGTAATCACAGCTTCAATGTTTCTTTCAGATACTGTGGGAATCTTTGTGATAATATCATCTCCGAAGAGTTCACTTGCTTCTTTTCCAGTTTCCTCAGTAGAAACCCCACGTATTTCCTCTTCCCCAGCCTCTCCTATTCCTCGTTTTGGAACTACGGCTTCTACTGGCTCCTGTATTTCACGTACATCAGCTCGTTCTTTGACTTCTAAATCAACTGCAGTGACAACATCTACGGGTCTCGGTTCCTTTTCATTCATTTCTGTCACTGCCTCAATATCGGTTTCTTCTGTCAATGTTTCTTTCAAAACATGTGCTACATCTGTGGGTGTTTCAAGTTCATCAAAGATTTTTGAAACAACATGTGGCATCTCTACAGAAATACCATCAGAAAATTTCACTGTAACACCTGAAACCACTTTCGAGGTGTCCACTGATCGGTCACTTTCTGGAAGCAAATCTGTTGATAGATCAACTTCTTCCAACGTCTCTCCGGCTTTCACAACCTGTTCTTCACGAGATTCTTCAGAGCCCTCAAGTACTCCAACCGTTAATTCCTCCCAGCCTTTCTGTGCTGCTGGTTCTTCAAATTCAATTACTTCCGAAACCACCTCCCTTGTTTTAAATACCTTTGCCTCTGCTTCTTGCATCTTATCTGATGTAGATTCAATATTTGTCAAAGGTGCTTCAACTCTGACCTCATCAGTCTTGCCTTCTGTCAATATATCTATTTCTAATTCTTTTGTAATCTCTTCACTTGGCCTCAGCACCTTCTCTCCTGCTTCTTGTACCTTTCCTGTTATACTTTCCACAGTTGCTGGCTGTGCTTCAATTCTCACCTCCTCCTCTACTTTTCGTACTGTTGTCTCCTCAGGTTCAATTACTTCAGACACAACCTCACTTGGCCTCAGCACCTTCTCTCCGGCTTCTTGTACCTCTTCTGCTATACTTTCCACAGTTGTTGGCTGTGCTTCAATTCTTACCTCCTCCTCTACTTTTCTTCTTGTTGTTTCCTCAGATTCAATTACTTCAGACACCACCTCACTTGGTCTCAACATCTTCTCTCCTGCTTCTTGAACCATTTCTGGTCTAGGTTTCATAGTTATTTCAACTTCTACCTTTTTGCTTTCCATTGACACTTCAGATTCAAGTTCCTCACTAATCACTTCGCTTGGCGTCAGCACTCTTTCTCCAGCTTCTTGTACCTTTTCTCTTGTGTACTCGACAGTTGGCACTTGGGTATCAGCTGTAATATCAGCTTCATCTTTGGTCCCATATTCCGTTGTGGTCACTTCATTTGAAGATATTTCACTTGGTGCATTTATTGCAATTTCTTTAGTAGGCTCCTCAGTAGGTGTATCTTTTTTGTTAATAGCTGTTCCATCAGCAAGGTCCGCTGATGGGCTTGTACGAATAGTGCTCACAGGGTCCACACTAGATCCTTCGTCTTCGTCATCATCGTCATGCATCAGTGGAAGTGTATTCTTCTCCAACATATACCTCGTGTCTTCCAGGATCTGTTTAAGAGATCCATTTTCCAGTGCTTCCATTCTGTTATCAGCAACATCCTTACTCAAATTTTCCATAAGAGGCTTTATTTCCTCTGTCGTTGATTTCAGCTCACTTAGAACGTTCTCAAGAATATCATCTGACATCTTTGTTGCTAGAAATTGCAACCCCTCAACAGCAGACGTATCGACTTCTGGTTTAAGGTTAGCAAGTGGTACCTCATCTACTAGAGGCTCTTGTAAAGTCGTTTCCTCACCTTGCTCCACCGAAAGTGGAAATTCCTTCAGAGCCTCTATAGTAGGTACCAATTCCTCTGCCTTTCTATCAACTCCAGTATGTATTTCAGAGGAAATACTTTTCTGTTCCACAGTTAACGGTCTAGATTGGTCATCACCGAGAGTCTCTTTTTCTGCAATCTCCTCTGAATAAATTCGGTGCAGAGGAGACTCCAGTAGAGCCTCATTTACAAGTGATGAATCAGATACTGGGATTTTTGCACTGCTATCATATTTAATTGAAGAATAAACATCTGTTTCACTGGAGATGGTTTCTGGCTCACGTTGGCCTAATAACATTATGTCAGATGCATCACGAGGGGACTCTTGCGTCCCTTGATAAGCTTCCATTTCTGCATCCACTGCATTTCCTTCATTACCAAAGTTTGCATGTTTTGGCTCCTTTTCACTCACTCCTTCCAAGGCCACTGCTTCTGTTTCTTCTGCTTTTGATGTTATTTCATGTGAAATTTGCATTTGTACTGTTGTTTCGACTTCATGACGACTTTCTTGATCTTTAAGTGGCAGCTGAACAGGGATGCCATCAGGAAATTTCATTATAACATCTGAAATCACTTTTGATGTATCCATCGATCTGTAGCTTTCAGGAAGTGGATCAATCAATTCCTTAACTTTCAAATTAGTTGGCTCTTTCATTTCAAACTCACCAGTTTCAATTTCATTTGGAGTCAGTAGTTTTGGTTGAAGTGGCATGACTGAAATTTCTTCAGCATCTAATTTCATTCCTTCTGATGGAATTTCTAGCTCACCTTCTACCTTCCTTGATGGACTAGTTGTTTCTTTTTCTTCAACATCAGTTACTTGTAAGACTTGTACAGGTAACTGTCCTTCAAAAACTCGTTGAGGTTGAGAAGTTGGAATTTCTTCTGCATCTAGTCTCATACCATCTGATAACATTTCTTCCTCACCTGCAATCTCAACTGAAGCAACTGTTGTATCTTTTTCTCCTACATCTATTGCTGGTGCGATTATTTGGAAAGGCAACCTTTCTTCATCAATTGGTTGAGACTTAGAAATTGGAATTTCTTCCTTCAATAATTCCATTCTTTGTATTTCTTCCTTACTTGTAATCTCACCTGATGGAAGTGGTGCTTCTTTTTCTTCCACATCTGTTCCTGACAAAACTCCACTTACAGGTAACGTTTCTTCATCAACAGTCTGTGGAGAAGAAATTGAAATTTCTTCTGTAGAAGCATCTGCAATAAGTGCCATTACAACATCATCACACAGGTCTGAATGTGGAAATTCAGGACGAATATCAGGTACATCAGTAAATGAAACAGATTTTCCAACAGGAGCAACATCTTCCAAACCATGGTCAATATCGACAAATACAAATTCGTCTTCCTCTTCTGGAGATTCAAAAGACTTCTCTTGTTCATCACCAACGAGTTCATAAGTAGTAGTAGAAATATTTCTTTTTTCCCAAGTGCCATCAGGTAAAGTGCGTTCATCTTGATGCACAGATACCTTAGTTCGAACATTACATGCATTGGAATCAGTAATACCGTTTTTAAAAACATCAATTTCCTCAGTTATTTCAACTCCACAAAGTTGTTTTTTCTCTACTGAGGAAACTACATTCCCAGCAGACTTAGCTACATCAGTAAATATTTGAACATGACGCGTTACATTAATTGTCTTATTAATCCTTGATCCATCTTCTCCATGAAAACTTTCCTTCTGGCAATCCGTCTCAAGCAACACATCACCAATAACTGTTTCCGTAAAAGTAGAACCCTCAACAACCGGAGTTTCCGCAATCGTTGGATCAATAACAAGATGACTGTCAGACAAAGCAAAATCGGGAACCCTCTCACTTGAAGGTGAAACAACAGTCACCATACCATTAACAGAATCAAGCTCATCAGCAGGTAGCTGTGTCAGCAATACGAGAGGCCCTCTCACTCTGTTTCTCTCCCGAGAAGTGACATTTATTGTTTTGCCAACATCAGGTAATGCTTCTTTCACTTCTTCTAATACGTCAACATCACACACTGAACGACGAACAGTTTTCCTTGTTGTTTTTCGTTTCTCCCATGTTCCATCTGCTAACGTTTTCTCAGAGTCTGTGACAGAAGATTCAGTTCTAACATTCTCCGCACCCAGGTCGTCAATGCCAGGAGCAATTTCCAAGATCTCTTCGTTGATATCTTTACCAACCAATTCTTGTCTTTCTGTCTCACCAGTCCTCACATCATCTTGCCATGTCACGTAGGTCATGATATGCACATAAGCTATGGTCTTTGTTGTTTTCTTCACACGAGTTCCATCTTCTTTTACAGTTTCTTCCTCCTTTGTGTCCAAATCAATGGTTCTCACTTCACCTTCAATTCTTTCTGTTCTCACACCTGGTTCTTCTTGATCAGGAACAGGTTTCCTTGAAACAACGGCTCCTTCGGAAATTTCTGCAGTACCAGGTACATACGCAAGATCGTCACCTGGCAACAGGTCCTCAGCTACACCTACTTTCTTCTCACCTACTGATGGTTCCACGCCAAACACTGAAGGACGGACAGTTTTCCTTGTTGTTTTTCGTTTCTCCCATGTTCCATCTGCTAACGTTTTCTCAGAGTCTGTAACAGAAGTTTCCATTCTAACATTCTCTGCACCAAGGTCGTCAATGCCAGGAGCAATTTCCAAGATCTCTTCGTTGATATCTTTACCAACCAATTCTTGTCTTTCCGTCTCACTAGTCTTCACATCATCTTTCCACGTCACGTAGGTCACGATATGCACATAAGCTATGGTCTTTGTTGTTTTCTTCACACGAGTTCCATCTTCTTTTACAGTTTCTTCCTCCTTTGTGTCCAAATCAATGGTTCTCAATTCACCTTCAATTCCTTCTGCTCTCACACCTGGTTCTTCTTGATCAGGAACAGGTTTCCTTGAAACAACGGCTCCTTCGGAAATATCCGCAGTACCAGGTACGTACGCAAGATCGTCACCTGGCAACAGGTCCTCAGCTACACCTACTTTCTTCTCATCTACTGATGGCTCCACGCCAAACACTGAAGGACGGACAGTTTTCCTTGTTGTTTTTCGTTTCTCCCATGTTCCATCTGCTAACGTTTTCTCAGAGTCTGTAACAGAAGTTTCGATTCTAACATTCTCTGCACCAAGGTCGTCAATGCCAGGAGCAATTTCCAAGATCTCTTCGTTGATATCTTTACCAACCAATTCTTGTCTTTCAGTCTCACCAGTCTTCACATCATCTTGCCATGTCACATAGGTCACGATATGCACATAAGCTATGGTCTTTGTTGTTTTCTTGACCAGAGTTCCGTCTTCCTTTACAGTTTCTTCCTCCTTTGTGTCCAAATCAATGGTTCTCACTTCACCTTCAATTCTTTCTGTTCTCACAACTGGTTCTCCTTCACCAGGAACAGGTTTCTTTGAAACAACAGCTCCTTCAAAAATTTCCGCAGCACCAGGTACATACGCAAGATCGTCACCTGGCAACAGGTCCTCACTTATTGCCACTTTCCTCTCGTCTACTGATGGCTCCATGCCAAACACTGAAGGACGAACAGTTTTCCTTGTTGTTTTTCGTTTCTCCCATGTTCCATCTGCTAACGTTTTCTCAGAGTCTGTAACAGAAGTTTCCATTCTAACATTCTCTGCACCCAGGTCGTCAATGCCAGGAGCAATTTCCAAGATCTCTTCGTTGATATCTTTACCAACCAGTTCTTGTCTTTCAGTCTCACCAATCTTCAAATCACCTTTCCATGTCACCTCGCTCACGATGTGCACATGACCTGTGGCTTTTGTTGTCTTCTTCACAAGAGTTCCGTCTTCCTTTACAGTTTCTTCCTCCTTTGTGTCCACATCAATAGTTCTTACTTCACCTTCAATTCTTTCTGTTCTCACAACTGGTTCTTCTTCACCAACATCATGTTTCTTTGAAACAAAGGTGCTTTCAGAAATTGCCACACTTTCAGGCACATATGCGAGGTCGTCAGTTGGCAAAAGGTCCTCAGGTATTGCTACTTTCTTCTCGTCTACCGAAGGCTCCATGTCAAACTCTGAAGGACGAACAGTTTTCCTTGTTGTCTTTCGTTTCTCCCAGGTTCCATCTGCTAACGTTTTCTCAGAGTCTGTAACAGAAGTTTCGATTCTAACATTCTCTGCACCCAGGTCGTCAATGCCAGGAGCAATTTCCACGATCTCTTCGTTGACATCTTTACCAACCAGTTCTTGTCTTTCTGTCTCACCAATCTTCAAATCACCTTTCCATGTCACCTCGCTCACGATGTGCACATGACCTGTGGCTTTTGTTGTCTTCTTCACAAGAGTTCCGTCTTCCTGAACAATTTCTTCCTCCTTTGTGTCCAAATCAATAGTTCTTACTTCACCTTCAATTCTTTCCGTTCTCACAACTGGTTCTTCTTCACCAACATCATGTTTCTTTGAAACAAAGGTGCTTTCAGAAATTGCCACACTTTCAGGCACATATGCGAGGTCGTCAGTTGGCAAAAGGTCCTCAGGTATTGCTATTTTCTTCTCGTCTACTGAAGGCTCCATGTCAAACTCTGAAGGACGAACAGTTTTCCTTGTTGTCTTTCGTTTCTCCCATGTTCCATCTGCTAACGTTTTCTCAGAGTCTGTAACCGAAGTTTCGATTCTAACAGCCTCTGCACCCAGGTCGTCAATGCCAGGAGCAATTTCCATGATATCTTCATTGATATCTTTACCAACCAATTCTTGTCTTTCAGCCTCACCAGTCTGCACATCATCTTTCCATGTCACGTTGGTCACGATGTGCACATGAGCTATGGTCTTTGTTGTTTTCTTCACAAGAGTTCCGTCTTCCTTTACAGTTTCTTCCTCCTTTGTGTCCAAATCAATGGTTCTCACTTCACCTTCAATTCTTTCTGTTCTCACAACTGGTTCTTCAATATCCATAGTGCTTGGCTCTGGCACAGAGGTCAATGATGCATTCTCGAAAGGTTTTAAATTTCCAGCTCTGTCTAGGTCATCATAAGTTTCTGAAACAGCCTGTGGTTTTTCAATAGGTATGCCATCAGAAAATTTCACTGTAACACCTGAAACCACTTTTGAGGCGTCCACTGATCGGTCGCTTTCTGGAAGAAAATCAATTGATAGATCAGCTTCTTCCGTCTGTCCAGATTCCACAACATGTTCTTGACTATATTCCTTAGTGGCCTCAAGCACTCCAACAGTTAGCTCCTCCCAGCCTTTCTGTGCTGCTGGTTCTTCAAATTCACTTACTTCCGAAACCACCTCCCTGGTTTTAAATACCTTTTCTTCTGCTTCTTGCATCTTGTCTGATGTAGGTTCAGTATATGTCAAAGGTGCTTCAACTCTGACCTCAGCAATCTTGCCTCCTGTCAATATATCTATTTCGAGTTCTTTTGTGATCTCTGCACTTGGCCTCACCACCTTCTCTCGTGCTTCTTGTACCTGTTCTGCTATACTTTCCACAGTTGCAGGGTGTGTTTCAATTCTCACATCCTCCTCCTCCTCTACTTTTTTTCTTGTTGTCTCCTCAGATTCAATTACTTCAGACCCCAAATCACTTGGCCTCAGCACCTTCTCTCCGGCTTCTTGTACCTCATCTGCCACTTTCCTCTCGTCTACTGATGGCTCCACGCCAAACACTGAAGGACGAACAGTTTTCCATGTTGTTTTTCGTTTCTCCCATGTTCCATCTGCTAACGTTTTCTCAGAGTCTGTAACAGAAGTCTCCATTCTAACATTCTCTGCACCCAGGTCGTCAATGCCAGGAGCAATTTCCAAGATCTCTTCGTTGATATCTTTACCAACCAATTCTTGTCTTTCAGTCTCACCAGTCCTCACATCATCTTGCCATGTCACATAGGTCACGATATGGACATAAGCTATGGTCTTTGTTGTTTTCTTCACACGAGTTCCATCTTCTTTTACAGTTTCTTCCTCCTTTGTGTCCAAATCAATGGTTCTCACTTCACCTTCAATTCTTTCTGTTCTCACGTCTGGTTCTCCTTCATCAGGAACAGGTTTCCTTGAAACAACGGCTCCATCGGAAATTTCCGCAGTACCAGGTACGTACGCAAGATCGTCACCTGGCAATAGGTCCTCAGTTATTGCTACTGTCTTCTCGTCGACTGCTGGCTCCATGCCAAACAGTGAAGGACGGACAGTCTTCCTTGTTGTTTTTCGTTTCTCCCATGTTCCATCTGCTAACGTTTTCTCAGAGTCTGTAACAGAAGTTTCCATTCTAACATTCTCTGCACCCAGGTCGTCAATGCCAGGAGCAATTTCCAAGATCTCTTCGTTGATATCTTTACCAACCAATTCTTGTCTTTCTGTCTCACCAGTCTTCACATCATTTTTCCATGTCACATCGGTCACGACTTGCATATGAACTATTGTCTTTGTTGTTTTCTTCTCCAGCGTTCCGTCTTCTTTTACAGTTTCTTCCTCCTTTGTGTCCAAATCAATGGTTCTCACTACACCTTCAATTCTTTCTGTTCTCACACCTGCTTCACCTTCATCAGGAACAGGTTTCCTTGAAACAACGGTTCCTTCAAAAATTTCCGCAGTACCAGGTACGTACGCAAGATCGTCACCTGGCAACAGGTCCTCAGTTATTGCCACTTTGCACTTGTCCACTGATGGCTCCACGCCAAACACTGAAGGACGGACAGTTTTCCTTGTTGTTTTTCGTTTCTCCCATGTTCCATCTGCTAACGTTTTCTCAGAGTCTGTAACAGAAGTCTCCATTCTAACATTCCCTGCACCAAGGTCGTCAATGCCAGGAGCAATTTCCAAGATCTCTTCGTTGATATCTTTACCAACCAATTCTTGTCTTTCTGTCTCACCAGTCCTCACATCATCTTGCCATGTCACGTAGGTCACGATATGGACATAAGCTATGGTCTTTGTTGTTTTCTTCACACGAGTTCCATCTTCTTTTACAGTTTCTTCCTCCTTTGTGTCCAAATCAATGGTTCTCACTTCACCTTCAATTCTTTCTGTACTCACACCTGGTTCTTCTTGATCAGGAACAGGTTTCCTTGAAACAACGGCTCCTTCGGAAATTTCCGCAGTACCAGGTACGTACGCAAGATCATCACCTGGCAACAGGTCCTCAGCTACACCTACTTTCTTCTCATCTACTGATGGCTCCACGCCAAACACCGAAGGACGAACAGTTTTCCTTGTTGTTTTTCGTTTCTCCCATGTTCCATCTGCTAACGTTTTCTCAGAGTCTGTAACAGAAGTTTCCATTCTAACATTCTCTGCACCAAGGTCGTCAATGCCAGGAGCAATTTCCAAGATCTCTTCGTTGATATCTTTACCAACCAATTCTTGTCTTTCTGTCTCACCAGTCTTCACATCATTTTTCCATGTCACATCGGTCACGACTTGCATATGAACTATTGTCTTTGTTGTTTTCTTCTCCAGCGTTCCGTCTTCTTTTACAGTTTCTTCCTCCTTTGTGTCCAAATCAATAGTTCTCACTTCACCTTCAATTCTTTCTGTGCTCACACCTGGTTCTCCTTCATCAGGAACAACGGCTCCTTCGGAAATTTCCGCAGTACCAGGTACGTACGCAAGATCGTCACCTGGCAACAGGTCCTCAGCTACACCTACTTTCATCTCACCTACTGATGGCTCCACGCCAAACACTGAAGGACGAACAGTTTTCCTTGTTGTTTTTCGTTTCTCCCATGTTCCATCTGCTAACGTTTTCTCAGAGTCTGTAACAGAAGTTTCCATTCTAACATTCTCTGCACCAAGGTCGTCAATGCCAGGAGCAATTTCCAAGATCTCTTCGTTGATATCTTTACCAACCAATTCTTGTCTTTCTGTCTCACCAGTCTGCACATCATCTTTCCATGTCACATCCGTCACAGTTTGCACATGAGCTATGGTCTTTGTTGTTTTCTTCACCAGAGTTCCGTCTTCTTTTACAATTTCTTCCTCCTTTGTGTCCAAATCAATGGTTCTCACTTCACCTTCAATTCTTTCTGTTCTCACATCTGGTTCTCCTTCATCAGGAACAGGTTTCCTTGAAACAACGGCTCCTTCAAAAATTTCCGTAGTACCAGGTACGTACGCAAGATCGTCTCCTGGCAACAGGTCCTCAGTAATTGCCACTTTCTTCTCATCTACTGATGGTTCCACGCCAAACACTGAAGGACGAACAGTTTTCCTTGTTGTTTTTCGTTTCTCCCATGTTCCATCTGCTAACGTTTTCTCAGAGTCTGTAACAGAAGTTTCCATTCTTACATTCTCTGCACCCAGGTCGTCAATGCCAGGAGCAATTTCCAAGATCTCTTCGTTGATATCTTTACCAACCAATTCTTGTCTTTCCGTCTCACCAGTCTGCACATCACCTTTCCATGTCACATCGGTCACGATTCGCATATGAGCTATGGTCTTTGTTGTTTTCTTCACCAGAGTTCCGTCTTCCTTTACAGTTTCTTCCTCCTTTGTGTCCAAATCAATGGTTCTCACTTCACCTTCAATTCTTTCTGTTCTCACACCTGGTTCTTCTTCACCAGGAACAGGTTTCCTTGAAACAACGGTTCCTTCGGAAATTTCCCCTGTACCAGGTACGTACGCAAGATCGTCACCTGGCAACAGGTCCTCAGCTACACCTACTTTCTTCTCATCTACTGATGGCTCCACGCCAAACACTGAAGGACGGACAGTTTTCCTTGTTGTTTTTCGATTCTCCCATGTTCCATCTGCTAACGTTTTCTCAGAGTCTGTAACAGAAGTTTCCATTCTAACATTCTCTGCACCAAGGTCGTCAATGCCAGGAGCAATTTCCAAGATCTCTTCGTTGATATCTTTACCAACCAATTCTTGTCTTTCAGTCTCACCAGTCCTCACATCATCTTGCCATGTCACGTAGGTCACGATATGCACATGAGCTATGGTCTTTGTTGTTTTCTTCACCAGAGTTCCGTCTTCCTTTACAGTTTCTTCCTCCTTTGTGTCCAAATCAATGGTTCTCACTTCACCTTCAATTCTTTCTGTTCTCACACCTGGTTCTTCTTCACCAGGAACAGGTTTCCTTGAAACAACGGCTCCTTCGGAAATTTCCGCAGTACCAGGTACGTACGCAAGATCGTCACCTGGCAACAGGTCCTCAGTTATTGCCACTTTCTTCTCGTCTACTGATGGTTCCACGCCAAACACTGAAGGACGGACAGTTTTCCTTGTTGTTTTTCGTTTCTCCCATGTTCCATCTGCTAACGTTTTCTCAGAGTCTGTAACAGAAGTTTCCATTCTAACATTCTCTGCACCAAGGTCGTCAATGCCAGGAACAATTTCCAAGATCTCTTCGTTGATATCTTTACCAACCAATTCTTGTCTTTCCTTCTCACCAGTCTTCACATCACCTTTCCATGTCACATCGGTCACGATTTGCACATGAGTTACGGTCTTTGTTGTTTTCTTGACCAGAGTTCCGTCTTCCTTTACAGTTTCTTCCTCCTTTGTGTCCAAATCAATGGTCCTCAATTCACCTTCAATTCTTTCTGTTCTCACACCTGATTCTTCTTCATCAGGAACAGGTTTCCTTGAAACAACGGCTCCTTCGGAAATTTCCGCAGTACCAGGTACGTACGCAAGATCGTCAACTGGCAACAGGTCCTCAGTTATTGCCACTTTCTTCTCGTCTACTGATGGTTCCACGCCAAACACTGAAGGACGGACAGTTTTCCTTGTTGTTTTTCGTTTCTCCCATGTTCCATCTGCTAACGTTTTCTCAGAGTCTGTAACAGAAGTTTCGATTCTAACATTCTCTGCACCAAGGTCGTCAATGCCAGGAGCAATTTCCAAGATCTCTTCGTTGATATCTTTACCAACCAATTCTTGTCTTTCTGTCTCACCAGTCTTCACATCATTTTTCCATGTCACATCGGTCACGATTTGCACATGAGCTATGGTCTTTGTTGTTTTCTTCACCAGAGTTCCATCATCTTTTACAGTTTCTTCCTCCTTTGTGTCCAAATCAATGGTTCTCACTTCACCTTCAATTCTTTCTGTTCTCACACCTGGTGCTTCTTCATCAGGAACAGGTTTCCTTGAAACAACGGCTCCTTCGGAAATTTCCGCAGTACCAGATACGTACGTAAGATCGTCACCTGGCAACAGGTCCACAGTAATTGCCACTTTCTTCTCGTCTACTGATGGTTCCACGCCAAACACTGAAGGACGAACAGTTTTCCTTGTTGTTTTTCGTTTCTCCCATGTTCCATCTGCTAACGTTTTCTCAGAGTCTGTAACAGAAGTTTCCATTCTAACATTCTCTGCACCAAGGTCGTCAATGCCAGGAGCAATTTCCAAGATCTCTTCGTTGATATCTTTACCAACCAATTCTTGTCTTTCTGTCTCACCAGTCTGCACATCATCTTTCCATGTCACATCCGTCACAGTTTGCACATGAGCTATGGTCTTTGTTGTTTTCTTCACCAGAGTTCCGTCTTCTTTTACAATTTCTTCCTCCTTTGTGTCCAAATCAATGGTTCTCACTTCACCTTCAATTCTTTCTGTTCTCACATCTGGTTCTCCTTCATCAGGAACAGGTTTCCTTGAAACAACGGCTCGTTCGGAAATTTCCGCAGTACCAGGTACGTACGCAAGATCGTCACCTGGCAGCAGGTCCTCAGTTATTGCCACTTTCTTCTCGTCTACTGATGGTTCCACGCCAAACACTGAAGAACGGACAGTTTTCCTTGCTGTTTTTCGTTTCTCCCATGTTCCATCTGCTAACGTTTTCTCAGAGTCTGTAACAGAAGTTTCGATTCTAACATTCTCTGCACCAAGGTCGTCAATGCCAGGAGCAATTCCCAAGATCTCTTCGTTGATATCTTTACCAACCAATTCTTGTCTTTCCGTCTCACTAGTCTTCACATCATCTTTCCATGTCACGTAGGTCACGATATGCACATAAGCTATGGTCTTTGTTGTTTTCTTGATCAGAGTTCCGTCTTCTTTTACAGTCTCTTCCTCCTTTGTGTCCAAATGAATGGTCCTCAATTCACCTTCAATTCTTTCTGTTCTCACACCTGGTTCTTCTTCATCAGGAACAGGTTTCTTTGAAACAACGGCCCCTTCGGAGATTTCCGCAGTACCAGGTACGTACGCAAGCTCGTCCCCTGGCAATAGGTCCTCAGTTCTTGCTACTGTCTTCTCGTCGACTGATGGCTCCACGCCAAACACTGAAGGACGGACAGTTTTCCTTGTTGTTTTTCGTTTCTCCCATGTTCCATCTGCTAACGTTTTGTCAGAGTCTGTAACAGAAGTTTCGATTCTAACATTCTCTGCACCCAGGTCGTCAATGCCAGGAGCAATTTCCAAGATCTCTTCGTTGATATCTTTACCAACCAATTCTTGTCTTTCCGTCTCACCAGTCTGCACATCATCTTTCCATGTCACATCGGTCACGATTTGCATATGAACTATGGTCTTTGTTGTTTTCTTGACCAGAGTTCCGTCTTCCTTTACAGTTTCTTCCTCCTTTGTGTCCAAATCAATGGTCCTCAATTCACCTTCAATTCTTTCTGTTCTCGCACCTGGTTCTTCTTCATCAGGAACAGGTTTCTTTGAAACAACGGCTCCTTCAAAAATTGCCGCAGTACCAGGTACGTACGCAAGATCGTCACCTGGCAACAGGTCCTCAGCTACACCTACTTTCTTCTCATCTACTGATGGCTCCACGCCAAACACTGAAGGACGGACAGTTTTCCTTGTTGTTTTTCGTTTCTCCCATGTTCCATCTGCTAACGTTTTCTCAGAGTCTGTAACAGAAGTTTCGAATCTAACATTCTCTGCACCAAGGTCGTCAATGCCAGGAGCAATTTCCAAGATCTCTTCTTTGATATCTTTACCAACCAATTCTTGTGTTTCTGTCTCACCAGTCTTCACATCATTTTTCCATGTCACATCGGTCACGATTTGCACATGAGCTATGGTCTTTGTTGTTTTCTTGACCAGAGTTCCATCATCTTTTACAGTTTCTTCCTCCTTTGTGTCCAAATCAATGGTTCTCACTTCACCTTCAATTCTTTCTGTTCTCACACCTGGTGCTTCTTCATCAGGAACAGGTTTCCTTGAAACAACGGTTCCTTCGGAAATTTCCGCAGTACCAGATACGTACGTAAGATCGTCACCTGGCAACAGGTCCTCAGTAATTGCCACTTTCTTCTCGTCTACTGATGGTTCCACGCCAAACACTGAAGGACGAACAGTTTTCCTTGTTGTTTTTCGTTTCTCCCATGTTCCATCTGCTAACGTTTTCTCAGAGTCTGTAACAGAAGTTTCCATTCTAACATTCTCTGCACCAAGGTCGTCAATGCCAGGAGCAATTTCCAAGATCTCTTCGTTGATATCTTTACCAACCAATTCTTGTCTTTCTGTCTCACCAGTCTGCACATCATCTTTCCATGTCACATCCGTCACAGTTTGCACATGAGCTATGGTCTTTGTTGTTTTCTTCACCAGAGTTCCGTCTTCTTTTACAATTTCTTCCTCCTTTGTGTCCAAATCAATGGTTCTCACTTCACCTTCAATTCTTTCTGTTCTCACACCTGGTTCTTCTTCACCAGGAACAGGTTTCCTTGAAACAACGGCTCCTTCAAAAATTGCTGCTGTACCAGGTACGTACGCAAGATCGTCACCTGGCAACAGGTCCTCAGCTACACCTAATTTCTTCTCACCTACTGATGGTTCCACGCCAAAGACTGAAGGACGAACAGTTTTCCTTGTTGTTTTTCGTTTCTCCCATGTTCCATCTGCTAACGTTTTCTCAGTGTCTGTAACTGAAGTTTCGATTCTAACATTCTCTGCACCCAGGTCGTCAATGCCAGGAGCAATTTCCAAGATCTCTTCGTTGATATCTTTACCAACCAATTCTTGTCTTTCTGTCTCACCAGTCTTCACATCATTTTTCCATGTCACATCGGTCACGATTTGCACATAAGCTATGGTCTTTGTTGTTTTCTTCACCAGAGTTCGATCTTCCTTTACAGTTTCTTCCTCCTTTGTGTCCAAATCAATGGTCCTCAATTCACCTTCAATTCTTTCTGTTCTCACACCTGGTTCTTCATCATCAGGAACAGGTTTCTTTGAAACAACGGCTCCTTCAAAAATTGCTGCTGTACCAGGTACGTACGCAAGGTCCTCACCTGGCAACAGGTCCTCGGTTCTTGCTACTGTCTTCTCGTCTACTGCTGGCTCCACGCCAAACACTGAAGGACGGACAGTTTTCCTTGTTGTTTTTCGTTTCTCCCATGTTCCATCTGCTAACGTTTCATCAGAGTCTGTAACAGAAGTTTCCATTCTAACATTCTCCGCACCCAGGTCGTCAATGCCAGGAGCAATTTCCAAGATCTCTTCGTTGATATCTTTACCAACCAATTCTTGTCTTTCCTTCTCACCAGTCTTCACATCACCTTTCCATGTCACATCGGTCACGATTTGGACATGAGTTACGGTCTTTGTTGTTCTCTTGACCAGAGTTCCGTCTTGCTTTACAGTTTCTTCCTCCTTTGTGTCCAAATCAATGGTTCTCACTTCACCTTCAATTCTTTCTGTTCTCACACCTGGTTGTTCTTCATCAGGAATAGGTTTCTTTGAAACAACGGCTCCTTCAAAAATTGCTGCTGTACCAGGTACGTACGCAACGTCATCACCTGGCAACAGGTCTTCAGTTATTGCTACTGTTGTCTCGTCAAATGATGGGTGCACGACAAATACTGAAGGACGAACAGTTTTCCTTATTATCTTTCGTTTCACCCATGTTCCATCTGCTAACGTTTTATCAGAGTCTGTAACAGAAGTTTCGATTCTAACATTCTCTGCACCAAGGTCTTCAATGCCAGGAGCAATTTCCAAGATCTCTTCGTTGATATCTTTACCAACCAATTCTTGTCTTTCTGTCTCACCAGTCTTCACATCGTCTTTCCATGTCACATCGGTCACAATTTGTACATGAGCTATGGTCTTTGTTGTTTTCTTCACATGAGTTCCGTCTTTCTTTACAATTTCCTCCTCCTTTGTGCCCAAATCAAAAGTTCTAACTTCACCTTCAATTCTTTCTGTTCTCACACCAGGTTCTTCTTCATCAGGAACAGGTTTCTTTGAAACAATGGCGCCTTTGGAAATTGCCACACTTTCAGGTACATATGCTTGGTCGTCACCTGATAACAGGCTTTCAGGTACAGCTACTTTCTTCTCATCTACTGATGGCTCCACGCCAAACACTGAAGGACGAACAGTTTTCCTTATTGTTTTTCGTTTCTCCCATGTTCCATCTGCTAACGTTTTCTCAGAGTCTGTAACAGAAGTTTCGATTCTAACATTCTCTGCACCAAGGTCGTCAATGCCAGGAGCAATTTCCAAGATCTCTTCGTTGATATCTTTACCAACCAATTCTTGTCTTTCCGTCTCACCAGTCTTCATATCATCTTTCCATGTCACGTAAGTCACGATGTGCACATAAGCTATGGTCTTTGTTGTTTTCTTCACATGAGTTCTGTCTTTCTTCACAGTTTCTTCCTCCTTTGTGTCCAAATCAATGGTTCTCAATTCACCTTCAATTCTTTCTGTTCTCACACCTGCTTCTCCTTCATCAGGAATAGGTTTCTTTGAAACAACGGTTCCTTTAAAAATTTCCGCAGTACCAGGTACGTACGCAAGGTCGTCACCTGGCAACATGTCCTCAGTTCTTGCTACTGTCTTCTCGTCAACTGATGGCTTCACGCCAAACACTGAAGGACGGACAGTTTTCCTTGTTGTTTTTCGTTTCTCCCATGTTCCATCTGCTAACGTTTTCTCAGAGTCTGTAACAGAAGTTTCCATTCTAACATTCTCTGCACCAAGGTCGTCAATGCCAGGAGCAATTTCCAAGATCTCTTCGTTGATATCTTTACCAACCAATTCTTGTCTTTCTGTCTCACCAGTCTTCACATCCTCTTTCCATGTCACATCGGTCACAATTTGTACATGAGCTATGGTCTTTGTTGTTTTCTTGACCAGAGTTCCGTCTTCCTTTACAGTTTCTTCCTCCTTTGTGTCCAAATCAATGGTTCTCACTTCACCTTCAATTCTTTCTGTTCTCACACCTGGTTCTTCTTCATCAGGAACAGGTTTCTTTGAAACAACGGCTCCTTCGGACATTTCCGCAGTACCAGGTACGTACGCAAGGTCGTCAACTGGCAACAGGTCCTCAGTTATTGCTACTGTCTTCTCGTCTACTGCTGGCTCCACGCCAAACACTGAAGGACGGACAGTTTTCCTTATTGTCTTTCGTTTCTCCCATGTTCCATCTGGTAACGTTTTCTCAGAGTCTGTAACAGAAGTTTCGATTCTAACATTCTCTGCACCCAGG
Organism: Allolobophora icterica; assembly: GCA_963556255.1. Lineage (NCBI taxonomy): Eukaryota > Metazoa > Annelida > Clitellata > Crassiclitellata > Lumbricidae > Allolobophora > Allolobophora icterica. The sequence continues at coordinate 64,366,309 of OY744602.1, read as the reverse complement.
TCATCAATGCCAGGAGCAATTTCCAAGATCTCTTCGATGATATCTTTACCAACTAGTTCTTGGCTCTGCGTCTCACCAGTCTTTACATCATCTGTTGATGTCACGTCGGTCATGATTTGCATGTGGGATATAGTCTTTGTTGTTTTCTTCACACGAGTTCCGTCTTTCTTTACAGTTTCTTCGACCTTTGTGTCTTCAACAGTTCTCACTCCCCCCTCTGTTTTTGGCTCTGGCACTTCTACACCAGTAATCTCCAATATTTCTTCATCCTCCTCCTTATTAAACAATTTTGGTTTGAGTATTAATGCGTCTTTGCCAGGTGCTGCTGCAGTAGTTATTGGCTGAGTCGTAGTGTCAGCATCTTTTGCGTCATTTTGTTCTTTCCTGTGAACAAGAAGATGACTTTGGATATCACCTGGTTTTGTAGTAATCTCATTCATTGCATGTTTTTCAACTTTTTTCTCTCCGAATGATAAAGAAACTGGAATTCCAATCTGAGACTCTGACTCCATGCTAAGAACCTCACGTTCGACCAAGGTTTCATTTTGTGTACCATCTTGCCCTTTTAACTGAGATTTGTTTGGTACAGATTGGTCTTCTATGCCATTTAGATCTGACATATCGACAACAGCTAAAACAAAAACGTGTATTATGTGCTATGCAGTGTGATTCTCGTTAACGTTAACGATAACGAAAATGTTCGTTAACGAACAAAAAATGATTTCGTTAACGATAACTATAACTATAACTAAAAAATATCATTAACTATAACTATAACTATAACGAAAATAACACTAACGAAAATTCATTGCTATTTTCGTTAATACGATAAAAAAAGTGCAATATCAACTAACGTGAGAACGTGAAAATACAGCTTTTAACGAAAGCAAAAGGATTCCTATGTTCGCCTTGGATGTCGGTGAATATGGAGCGCTGTGTATTCATGAAGCTGAATGCACCCATTCGTCAAAGCTCTTAGCAAATTATTTTGTAACGCGTCTTCATAATTCAGTGTGATTTTCATTAACGATAACGGTAACGAAAATGTTTTCGTTAACGAAAGCAAAATGATTTAGTTAACGATAACTATAACTGTAACTAAAAAATAATATTAACTATAACTGTAACTATAACTAAAATGAAAAACCATTAACTATAACTGTAACTGTAACTAAAATAAAATCTGTAAGGAGAATCACACTGGTGCTATGTGCATTCATATTTATTTATTTATTTATTCCAGATATTTCTATAGCGCCTCTCGAAGTCAACTACTACTCAGAGGCGCTCCCGACTACAGCATTTGATACTGTGCCAGAATTTTCATGCCGAAGCGCCACGAGCAATTGTGAGTGAAGGACTTGCCCATGGTCCGTACGCAGCGGCTAGAGTGGGATTCGAACCTGCAACCCTCCGGTCACAAGGCGCCGAACTTACCACTGAGCCACCACGCCCCTCATATGCTGTTAACATAAAAGTAACACTCTTGTACATAGGTATGCCTCCAAAGAAACACCTCAGAAGAAAGATTACATGCTCAAAGAATTTTTCAATCGGCCCTTATGAAACCAGGTATATGATCAAATTTTGGAATAAATGCTGATCAGCTGAATCGCAGCATTTAAAATGACTGAAGCTGATTGACAAAAGAAAGTGGCATTGCCATAGTCAACCCTGGTGCATGTGAATGCATGCATTAGGGTTATGGTAGCCTGAATTGTAAGCGAATGGCATATTGTGTGAATCTGGTGCATAAGGTAAAAGTACATCTAACATACATTCTTCACCTGATCTGAGGTGTTCAATCCCTGGTCTAAGGTCACCCCTAGATCATACACAGTAGTGGAGAAAGAGACATTACGGAAGCAATGCTGCAGATTGGGCAAATCAGTTGTGGAAATATGCCCATGGCAGCCAAGCAAGATAAACTGGGTTTCCCAAAGTTCAGCAATAGGCAATTGGGTGATATCCAGGCACCAAGTACCTATGCTGTCTGAAGCAGTTTCTTCACTAAGGAAAAAGTCTCTACAGCTGAGTGTTACCAGCATATTCATGAGCTGCAACCCCAAAAAAGAAAGAACTATGTTCAAATAAAAATTCTTTAAAAGGCAACCATCCAAGCATTAATCTGTCTTTCACACAGCTTAACTTTACTAACCATGCCAGTATTATTTCAATGCAAAACTGTTGAACAGAACGTTATCTGTAATAAAACTAGGAGGCTGGTTGAGGTGTTTTAGAGTATTATCAGTTACAATCAGGAACCTCTATCCAAGCTCTTTGCTTGGAAGTTCTACAAAGTACTTTTCTGCTCAAACTCCTACATTTGAAAGAGTTAAGCTAGCTTTTGACTAATTTGGGCCTATTAGTGATGAAAAACAATTAATCTCTAGATCTCAAGCAAATTCCTCATCATTAGAGTACAAAACAGGATTTAGAAATAAACTACTAAGTGTAACTAAATTTAATTTATAAGCACATAAGGCAAAGGGTCCTTGTACTGATTTGTGAAGAAAAACGGAGGGCCTCCTTTTGATTGCGTTAGTTTCCAAATAAAATTCAAAGCACATTATGTAGCACTTGTGTTATATAGAAAGATGTTTGCTGTTGGAACATTAATATGGGAACATTAATATGGCCAAGGGACTAAAGTATAATTTTCTCGGATGGAGAAGGCAATTTATATGTTGCTAAGATAGAAAGTTTACTAACCTTTAGTAGGTGGCTTTCTTGGTGGAAACCTTTCTTCTGTGATTTCAGTTGTTTCACTAGTAATGCAGATATACCTTTTTACAATATCTGTTCGTCCGATTCGTCGTAGTGCACGTTCCAGTCGGTTCTTTGTAGCTTCTTTTCCTTTACTCTCCACGAGCCGACAGAGTACTTCAAAGGCCTGATCATGCTGTGAAGGATGCTTCATTTGAGCAGTTAGAATGTCCTTTTCGTGAACTCCAAGATGATGTGCCATGTTCACCCAATCTGAGTCAAGCATTTCTGCTATTTCTGACAGCCTAAGTTCATTTGCAGCCTGCTCAGTTTCAGCACCTGTATTGAAAGTTAGTACAGCATCATGATAATCGTCATTTGATTGTCAATTTTTAGTCTAGCACCCACATCTGAACAGAACTTTACCTTTGATTTTGAAAAGAATCACTGAAATCTCTACATCTGAATACCTAATTGGGTATCTAATCATAACTTTTTTTAAACCAATTCAAAATCTTGTAATACCCAGTCCACTTAAGGTTGTTCCTGTCAATGCTCTTGCTTTTGCAATTACATCTAGCTAATAATATGGCCAGTAATAAACAGTTAGCCTAAGCTGTTTACATGAGATCTAGGTAGGTTTCCAACTACCAAAATAGCACCCTTGCTCATTGTTAACCTGTAGTATGTCGGCCACATATTTTCATGGTTTACACTTCTAATGTGTTGCTATTATCTCATCTTTTTCTTACATTAAGAACAATTACCAGGCAATTAACTATAATTAACTATATACCTCTAGAATTCTGCAAATTTTCTGCTCCTTTACCCATCCCATTGCTCACCCACCATCATCTGTCTCAAGGTGCTTTGTCCATAACTCCTCAGGCTTTCCATTCAAAACTAAAGTCTCACCTATTCAAGAATCCTTACCCTTATCCATCCATCCATCCATCCATCCATCCATCCATCCATCCATCCACCCACCCACCCACCCACCCAACCCACCCACCCAACCCACCCACCCACCCACCCACCCTCCCACCCACCCACCCACCCACCCACCCATCCATCCACTCCAGTGCCTTCCAATTTCTCTCAATCTAAACACAACCCACCATAACATCTTTTCAGTCTCCTTCTCTCTCTCTCTCTGGTCTTCTGATGGCTTTGAATTGACAGAGCACTCATGAATAAGCTGTTGCCCTGTGCTTAACTTTTAAATAGCGCTTTTTAAATTTCCAAGATTACAATTTTTATAATTTTTCATTATAATTTCCCAATAATCTTTTCATTACCCAACTCAACGTACATTTAACATAACATATTCGAACATTGCCTGTATCACTTACAAATGAAACTATTGCAGCAAATAACAGTAAAGATAAACTTAAAAAAATTCAGAAAAAACTCACTCCACATCTCTTTGGAGTCAATATGTAATGACACTGAAGATGCATCTTGTACATATTCTGGAAGGATGACATTCAAATTACAGACAGGCATGGACTGTGAAGTAGCAGTCTGAGACGCTTTAGGTTCTCGCATGAATGACATACGTCCAGCGGCGTCCCTATGCGAGTCAGGCACAACAACGGCAAACGAAAGACGATTTTCAGTAAATGGGCGGAATTTGACATTTAACTGTTCATCATCAGATTTTGTTATTGGTACTAAGTTTCCTGACATTTCGATGTATTGTGGCTTTCCTTCCAGAACCTGATAAAGCAAACAGAATAAAAGGAATATAATATAATATACATGTTAACATTCTATAATAGCATGAAATTTTACAGGATTTAAAAATCCAGCACTGCAAAAAATAGCCAAGCAATAACTTTAGTTCAGTTCTTACCAAATGGTTAATAAACCTCTTGAACAAAAATGACACTGTTATCCAGTCACTGATTTTAACCCTTTGCATACCAAATGTGTAAAAAGGCAACATTGCGAAATTTATCATGACACAAAACTGTGACATTATAGATGTGCTTACTAAAGCAGTTGGTAGTTATCAAACCAGCATTTGTATCACATATATACGATAATCATTAATTATAGCGATAAATAAATAATATTTCCCCAGTGGTTATTTATCCATATATTGTATTTGTATTGTATTGTATTTCAAAACATGGGATAGCTGCTGAGATATTAGACCTGAAAGTTGGCAATCAGTTTTGTCTGACAACTGCATTTTATGACCTCAACAGCTTGTTTTTGATCAAGGTCTCCCAACATTTCTGGATGCATATCAATTGTACTTAGAAGTGATCACCATATGTACAAGTGGTCCCCTATCGGCATGTTGATAGTTGGGTTTATAACTGATATTGATAATAAAGTGATAAATAGTCTTCAAATCAGACAAGATTTAAAAAAATTCAAATTCTAAGACTTAAACAAATATGGGATACAAGACCCTGACAGCGCTGTATAGGATTGTGCACTATAACGAATCATGATGCAATATGTATTCTATAACCTCAATGATTATAACTCATCATGAAATCAGCAGCTGACCTCAACATCATGACTTCTCGCAACTTCCATAAAATGCTCCTGACTCTCCAAAGTCTTTTCCAATTTGTCATCTGTGACACAGAAGACTCGGAGCTGTCCTTTCTTAGGAGAACGACGCTTGGCAAACACAACAAATTTGGACACAAACGGAACAACATTTGCTTCACGATACAAATCTGTAGCCCTGCTAATTACGCTGGTTGTGTCAGGATCGTCAACAAACCAGAACCTGCATCATACGAAAAGAAAATATTGTTAAGAACACATTGTAATTTACAGTAAATGTTACAAAATATCAATATGGCAAAACTATTGAGGAGTAGTTTGGTTTACAGTGTTATTAGACCAACAAGAAGCAAAACCAATCGATTTACTCTACTCTATTGCTTAAATACAGTCACAAAAATGTTTGAAGGACAAATTAACTACAAGTATTTTATCTGCCATACATCTACACAATATCTGAATGTAACCTGGATTGCAGGAGTCACCAACTTCACAATGACTCAGTAACTTCACAACAGCTCAGATGACAGCAACAGTCAACTTAATTTTCCTACTTTCTATTTCTAATCACTGGGGGATTTAACAGCATATGTCTCACAAAGAAATGGTTATATATGAAAATTAATGTGCAAATCATTTTCAGGGGCTATTGAATTGAGGAATATTAGCCTTTCTTGTGTCCAACATATCCCTTCTTCTTTGCTACAATGATTCAATGTCTTTCAGATGACCTTTACAGAAATTAGAGAAATTTCTCCTGTTGATTGGGAGTATATGCTTAAAGCCTAAATGATAAAATTCTTAGTTACAACTGAGTAAATTTCTAATTTTAAACAGCCATAAGAATATAGGGTGACTAACCTGCCAGAGACAGTGGTATTGAATGAAACGCGATCATCAGTGATTGTGAATGGAGTCGAACTAGTAATATCTTCCCATTTAGACGGTGATGTTCCTTCTACACAATTGTTACAAACACAACAGCCAAGGCATTTCTGTGAATAACGTCTTACGTGATGAAATAACCAATGCTTTGAAACACATTGGAACCAAAAGAAGTTGGTGAATTAAAAAAAATCACCATTCATTGCCTTAATTGACTTTGTAGGCTATAACTTTGCCCCTGTATTGGCAAAATAGTAGTTAAATTTGAGGCAATTAGGTTTTTAAAGTACTTTGATGCCATCTATAAGAAACAAATCCACAGAGATGAATTAGATATTTTGCAGAAGTCCTAATCACAGCCAAAGCTGTGTTTAGATCATTTCACAATTCTTCATGTTTTCAGAGTATTATTTTTGCTCTGCTACTTTCCTGAAATATCATTCACCAAGGCTCTATAATTATATTTATCAAGAGATGAATTTATAAATATACTGTCAACTAAGTCACAGTTTCAGAAACAATTCGAATAGTCCGCAGCATACTTGGTTGACAGGGTATTAAAAATATGCAACTGGCTGAAGATCTTCAATGTGCAATGTCTGTGGTGTAATCTCTCACCAAAAACATCGTGTTAGTTACAAGGGGCAGCTCCCACAACAACATCAATGACAAGCTCAAAGGGACAATATATTGTGCCAATTGTAACATTTTTTCCTTTAGTTTGCTGCAAATGCAAGAAAAGGCTCTCATGACTTTTATTTCACGAGCAAGTCCAAGGCTTTTTAAGAACCTTAAATATGACATCCTCTCAGATAAAACCCCACCCACCACCTCTTCCACCATCAATGCCTTTGTGCATGAAACTGTATTCTGGTATGAACACCATAAAAGCCAAACTGGAGTCAAGCCAAGTTTCTCTGACGAGACCAGTATAGCAATATTATTACTACATGCACTAAAGAAGTTCCGAGATTAGTTTACCTACAGATTTATTGATTGAAAATGGCTTAAAGTAGCATACCAGTCAGACTACAGAGTAAGCGTAATGTTGAAGGAGCATCAGTCCCTGGATGCCTTGACATTGCCTCACGTGTTTTCTCTGGTAATGGAATGCTGACAGTTATTGGCCGGTGAAACTTTCGCCGACGTGGTTCCAGCGTCACTACTGGTGCCACAGAAGCATGACGTCCTAAGTACTTTAATACTAGCTCTTCAGAAACTTGCTGGACCTGAAAAGGAAAGTTTACTTAAGTTACCTCCCAAAAGCAACTTTAGGCCATTGATACAAATGTGCAAGATATGTTAGGTATATGATACAGAAAGCATCATCTAAGACTAAACCAAACATAGCATATGGTGAATGAAGTCAATACATCCAGATTATTTACGCTACTGTATTTTCATATCAATGTGGAAAGAAGTATGTAAGAATGCTACTTCATACAATGGTCTCTGTCTAAACTACTTGTCATTGCAGGAACAGAGAAGAATCAACAAAAACAGAGACAAACAGGCAGGCACGCAACAGGGCAGACGGGCAGAAACAGAGAAAGTGAGACAGAGATTCAAAAAGTAGTAAACAGAGAGCTCATCTTACCAGTAGGCTAAGCCTGATCTTCTTGGTAAAAGCCCCTTGAGGCACAACGGCCTCAATTTGTGAAACTACTGGTGAGTTGACAACTCCACCATCTGGACCCAGGACGCTTGTCTCGGCAAGGATAGATGTTACGATTGCAAAGTAACGTGGAAAATTCGTTGTTAAGATTCGTGTGACTCTTCGGTGGTACAGCTCTTCAGCTGTTTCCAGAGCTGTAAAAGACCATTCAGAAACACATCATGAAATGCGTAAAACAACATGCTCAAAATAAAAAAAATTCCTATGCGTTCTTTGTCTCAAATTTAGCATCTGGGTAGACATTTGGAAGACAACGTCACCGATTACATACAAAGCAGCAAGACTCTGAGCAATATAGTACCAGCACCTTAGTACTTTTACACCTCATATTACCACATTTAATTAAATGACTAACAGGAAGAAAAATAATCTGCTAATTACTAAATCCCGAGAGATCATAAAGTGTGTCAATCTGATTTAACAACTTTAGATCAGTCATACTGATCATACAATTATCCAAGATAAATGAAAGAAAAATTGTTTATGAAAGATTCTGGAATGGTTCTATGCAGATCATTAATTCTCTTTTAAATGTAATAAAACACTATGCACAACATTTGAGATGTTAGCATAATATAATGGAAAAGGCAGACAATAAATCATGAACATTACTACCGTTAGAAAACACAAATAAACAGACACATAGTTGAACAAGAAAGAGTTATAGATTGTCAGTTTTTCTTAGAAAATCAAATGCAGGTATGCTCAGCAATTCTAGACTGATGTATCAGAATAAACTGGTAATAAGTTATTGCAATAACAAAAGATTAAGCTACCAAGGTACACAATTGGGCAATGGGTTAAAGCACAGACTAAAGAAATATCCAAAACTAGATTACTAAATCAATGAAAAAGGCAAAGAAATATAGCAGGCTACCTAAATTACATGTTATGACAGCAGAAGACGTAATCCACGCTCAGGATATTACATACTATAAGGAGAAAACCTAACTGAGCTGAAATATCTTTATAGATGAGCAAATATGCTGACACGCAAGTACACATCTATGGGTGTCAATGCAAAAATCAGAAGAAATCAAACGGAATATTCAGAAATAAAATTCCACATTGGATCAATTTTCGTTGTCAAAAACATAAGACCCATATAAAGGGATATAGGCATATATAGTTTCTACTCAGGTGATGTGGAATTTAAAAAAACTGCTTAAATAATTTCTGCATTGTGCAAAAGGAGGAACTGCTATCACATGTTTTATCTGCAGTCTGGCACATAATATGACTAGTAGTGTTAAATTTATAGAAAGTACCAAAGAATGCACACAGTTCAGCAGTGGTTTCTAGACAATCCCAGCAGACCAGTAGTCTATTAATTTCAATACCCACACATGCATCGGATCAGAGTTAATCAAAGGAAACTACACAGGCATTGAAGCAGAGTTTACAGTCAGTTTCATTGATTCAAATGACATGCATGAAAGACAGGCTCTGTTTTAGCCTTAAAATACAGCATACAGGCAAGAAAGTAAGCAGTAATAGATGCAGCTTAGATAAATAACACATCTGAGGCTATCTTACTAGTGCCAGCATTTTCTCTCTTCTCCTCACTGCAGCAACCTTGCAGGCACTGTGCTATTCACCGTTTGGTGCTGGACAGTAATCTCAAGTCTCACATATCAACCCCTTGTGCTTTTTATGCTAAGGAAATCCATCATAATAGATGGGTTCTGAACAAAGACATCTGCTGTCCATAAACGAAATTCTCAATTCAATATTTGTTACTTTTCTGTGGAGTTAGTATAAACTCAGGAGGTCCTGTCATTTCTTATAGACATTCGAAGTTGAATATTTACAAAACATGAAATCTTAAAACAGCAAACTACATTCATCATCCAATCAGCTTTCAGTAGCATCCTGCCATCCCTCTACTGATAATTTGAAATATGTCTTGAACTGTCTTGGACCTCGTATCTTGGTTTCGGCTGGGACTAAGATTGCAAGGGATATGAAGCTGATGAATATAGTGTCTTTGGTCTAGATTATGTGTGTGGCTGAGTTTTACTTCCGGTACCCTTGTACGGATCGGCTAGTCAAACATGGGTCGCTTACAGCTGACGTTATAACTAAATAAAAACGACTTTTATTAATAAGAAAACGCATAATTATGTCCCTAACTGTAAATCGCTAAAAAAACACGTCTAGACCGATGCCATGTGCTGTATTTATTTCAAATCATCCCCTGCTAAGTACCCGGATGAAGCCACAAGTTGGTAAGTGCATCAGAAAAGACGAGCTGTGATTGGCTGACGCGTTGCCGCTTCATATCCCTTTAGCAATCTTAATCCCAGGTTTCGGTCTCAGTTTTTGTACCCAACATTCTCTGTGTTGGTATCAGTCTTGGACCCACTAATCTTGATTTTGATGTTTCAAGTCTTGCATACAACACTGCTCAAACTCAATAGTTGCTTTCAAATGTTATATATCTAACTGGATTATTAAATGACTATAAAGACACACCTGATCCAAACCACTGTGTGACCTTGCAAGCTACATCAATATTCATAAAAAAAGATAATAATAGTAACACTACTAATAATAATTAATAATAACAATAATCTCTAATAATAAATAATGATAATGGTAATAATAAATTCTGGATTAATACCTTCATTTGATAAACAGTTAGTAGCTAATAACTAACCAGCAAGCAAGTTACGAAACTATGTTAATAAAGCCAGCAGTACGTGCACCTGTCCACGCATGCTCTCAAATATAATCACCTTCACCTTCAAAACTACCACTCAGAGCATCCTTAATTGCAATCTCTGTAGCCTGCACACTGTGCTCCTTCCACGTCTCTCCATCATCAGACCTGAGGATGGTGATAACTCGATCAGGACTTCGCAATGACGCGAAATGCGGCACTTCAATAATAACTGGCCTGCAAAAAATAAAACATCAATTCAGCATATTAAACTGCAATATATATTCACATAAAATGTAAATCTGTGAAATAATAACAAACACTGAGACCCTGTGTCAGCTACCTGTTCAAGAAACACTGCTAAACCTATCAATTTTAAAATATTACTAAAACAAAAAGTAAGACAGTTAACAACTCACAACTGTGTATACAAACATAGTTTTGCGTACCCTTCAAACTTTGCACCGGGTGGACCCATCTCTAAGACTCTACTGGCTAGCGCTTCCCCTTCCATCAGTGGTGGTGGATGAGCTAATTTCTCCTTCTTGACCAGCTTGCATGTCACTCGCAAGGGTTCACAAGTCTTTCCTGGTGGAATTATAATCCGAACACCAGAATGTCGCCATCCACGCATGGCGCCACCACGAGCATCTACCACAAAACTCACAAGGAACCTGTACAAAATGAACAAAATTTTCCATTCTATTACCAAAAAATTGAAGCCATAAGAAGTAAATAAGTAAATAAAATATATTCTTTATTCTTTAAGTTCGTTAAATAATATTTTATTTTATTACAATAAGAAATATAAAATACTCAGACAATCCAGTTGTTCTACCACTAAAAATATCCTAAGTTGTTCTGCTGTTAAAATATCTCTCCTTCTTGGCCATACTTGTTTGATCATGCTGTCATTACTGCTAGGGTTTCTTTCCACCATAAGCTACAATTATTCCTCTTACTCTTCATCAGTTGCCACCTGTGAAAAATGCTCATTACACTGTTCTCTAGCTGAGAGATTCATACAATTCTTTTCTGACAACACCTCAGCTATAAGACTTATAGTTTTCCAATGAATAAATCCTGTAGTTTTTACTGAGAATCTTTTTTATCTGTAATGAATGCAGGATTTTATGGTCAAATGCCTACATACCCAGAGTGCTGTGGACTTCTACACAATGTGATGTTGTCTTGGCTGTAGCTGGAGTCCGACATGTAGGCACTGTAGCTGTTGGTTGAGCTGTACATTCTAGAGTCAGGCTCCGAATATGCTCCTATGTCTCCCATTACATCTAGTCCTTTCTGGGGAGTTGACGTCAACTCCATATCATAGTGAGATGTCAGAGTTGGTAAGTGCATTTTCTCTTCTTCATCCTGGTCAAAGCAACAAATGAGCTAGATTAAAGATTTACAAAGTAGCATCAACTGAAGGTCATTAGGTTGCCATAGTCGTTGTTGCCATAGTCATCATCATCGTCGTTGTCATCATCATTATCATCATCATTACTGAAGATATGCAAGCATGGATTCACTATATTCAAAGTAGCTTTGTTGATTCTGCTACATGAGCCCTCACTCTCCATTTCAAGCACATATCAAAAACTTTCTTTTTGCTATATACAAAAGTATGGAACATATGTTACCATAGTAATATTGTATCTCTTTGGTAGAGACTCAACATCCTTTGTCCATTGCTTTTAAACAAACAACTATAATGGATCTAATTGAGCAAGTGGCATAAACGAAATTTCTCCAATAAATGAAACATTCTCTACAAAAGCTGTCAAATAGTCTAATATACTTTATTTAGACTTCACTTCTTGAATTCTCTTCGCTTAGCCTTTCTGGGCTCAGAAGAAGTACAGAGATATGGCTATGACTACACGTTATAATAATAACCAATTTTTTGCACATGTACTAACCCATAGGCATAGTATATCAGCTGAAAGTATTTTAGTCCAACTCAACAAAAGCGATGCTATTTAAGCAACACAGAGTATTAAACATTGACGTACAAGAAGCACCATTTAGAAGCTCTCCAAAGTGTTTATTTCTATCAGCAGAAACTGAAATGATTAGGAAACATCAGTACCTGATTCAGACTGCCATAGGATGCATTAAAGCCACCCTCGTCTGCCATATATCTAAGCTCATCTTGAAGCGCCCGTGCACCAGTCGATGAAATGGTACTATGGCGTTCAAATGCAAACAGGTCCTTTCTCTTTCCCTAATAAAGATTGCAAATAAGGCCATGCAAATGCAAACTGAACAGTAGAAGAACATCTGGAAATGAAACAAAATCAAAGTCAATAAGCACTGAGAAATTAAATAAAGCAACTCAGTAGAACAGTGCATTCTTATATTAAATTAACTCAATTTAAATACACATTAAGCTGATTGAAAACACGGTTTTGCAACACAAAAAACATCTTCTTCTCCCAGGTCGAACATTCTTAACAGTATGCCTCTCAAGAAGTTTGACAAGATCAAGAAATTTGCAAAAACACCAGAATCTCTAAGACCAGAGGTCACACACCTCAGGTCATCAGTGAACCAGTTAGTAAGTCAATGCATTAAATGTGCAGATGCAATAAAACTGCTATATAACACAAAAAATGATTTACAACAATGTGTCAAACTGAAATATAAATATAGTGCAGATTTAAAAGTACAAAAAATATAGTCAATGACAAGTTTTAGGAGATAAATTTGGAAAAAAACAAGTGCAAGCAACACGTGAGGAATAAAACTGAGAACTGACTAGTCTTGGAATGGTCAAGTCACCATCAGGTGAGCGATCATCTAAGTCGGCACTTCGTCTGCCATCGTTTGAATCTAACAAATAAAAGAAATAACTTCAGTCTAAACTACTTTTTAATACAAATCCTACCCAACTTACTGTTAACCTCTAATAATAAAACTATTAATAAACCAATATTTCAGAGTATTAACTCACCTTACCTGAATATTCACTTTCCAAAACTAATTCTTATTAGATCAGTGCATTGCAAAGTCTTCTGGAAGTAAACTATTACAGGGCTTGTGATTTTTGCTAAATCAACTTGGCGCGATTTTTACATGCTATGCAAAATATGAATGAACTGTCATAAGAATTGAATTAATTGGAAGCATGTTTTCCAGGTAAAAGGGATGTATGCAGTCTGAACCTTTGTTTTCAGGGAAAGCACAAAACAATAGACCTAAACCGAATCTAGCCTTCCCAAGTCCCAACAAATATTCAGACCTTTTGCAAATGTTTCAAAAGTGATACTCTGTCTTATCTAAACTTATCCTCTCTGAACGTGCCTCCCATACACTCTCCCAGCATGCTATGCCTCTCTTTCCCCTCTTCCTCTCTTACCCCTCGCTATCGTTAAGCATCTCATTTTCAACTTTTCTGTTTATTCAATTTCAATTTTTTCTGCTTTAGCTGATCCCATGTAATTTTTTCTGCTCCTGTGTTTGCCATCTCACCCAGCCTTACCTAGTAATCGACGACGAGCAGCTTCACGGCTTCTTGGTTCCTTTACACTAGCACCAACTTCTTGCAACATTGGTGATGGATCTAAGGAAGCAGTACCTAGAAACACCAAATGATATCAATTATTGAAAGACAGATTAAAAACCAAGTTTTTAATAATCAAGTTATGGATTTGATATTGCTATAATTCCAGTTTAAAATAAATATTTTCTGAATCCTTCAAAATTCTAAACATATATCAACATTTCAAAGTTCATTTTCCACAATCCCTTCCTAGGTCAATCAGATATTAAAACTGAAAACGCAAGTAAGAAAGGGTGAAGTAAGGTAAAGCAAAGGTAACAGAAAGGAAAAAAGAGTTAAGTAACTTACTTGTGTGTGTATTCTTATGAAAGCAATACCTTGGGGTGTTAAAAAATATTTCCATGAAAGGGTCATTCGCTGCAAGCCTTTCTATTATGGAATTCATCAACCAGAAAGCCTGATGTTATGGATGGACTCAATGGATCAGCAATGAATTACTAATTTTACATGAATCACTGTATTCTGAACTTTGATACAGCGGTGAAAGTCCAATCCATATCCAAGCAGCCAGATTCAGAAGAATTAGAAACCGACTCTGTCTTTAACATAATCTGAGGATAAGATCAAAAGAGTTCTGTAAGAGTCGACTCACCAACTTCTTCGTCAGAATCGTAGAGATATGAATCTTGCATTTGTTCGGGTGAAACAATTTGATATCTGTCGTCAGTTGACATCCCTGGTTGCAGTGACGGGGAAGTAATCGGGGCAAGGATGTCAGCAACAGAAACATATCCAAGTTGCTGAGCTATAGACATTGCAGTTCGGTTTGCCTGTATAAATGAAAACACATTAAGCGGGTGGAAACAACATTTAACCCCCTTATAATGTAACAAAATTACAGATAAGATCTGTAATAATCATATTATATACTATACTTTAAAAGCCATCAGAAAAATAAAGTGTTTGAAAGAAGTAAACATGGGCTTTGTATTTGTTTCATCTAGTAACAATTCACAGTACAATTCACTACTGAAGACATCTGACACAGACATCTCGTCTCATTCATGGAGGTTATGCTCCTACAAATACCCACTTTGGTGGCTATTATGGGCTCTTATATAATTTGTAATACCTTTAATTTAATTTAGTAAACAATGAAAAATCACAGACTTACGTTCGTTAACGCATCTGGGGAAGCATTATACTTCAGCAGAAGATTTATGACAAGTATGTGGCCTTGCTGAGCAGCCTGATGCAATGGAGTGTAGCCTTCCTGAAAACGACAGATACATAGCATACTAGCATAATTGCTGATTAATTTCCATCAGTTCAAATAATAATAAAAGTAATCATCTGCAAAAACACAGTTTCAAGTTTTCAAGAAACAACATCATAGATCTTCCAAAGCAGAAAATATAATAGAGTTCTGTTGTGAAAATTGCTGTGTGCATATAAGACGTCATAACAATGGGTTGCTATGGTGACCAATATTGCCTGTCTGTAGATGGCCTGCAATATCCTTTGATGTTTCTTTATCACACTGTCCCCCTGTTTATCTCTACAAGCAAAGTTCCTCTGCCGGCAAAATTCTTTGATGTTTCCTTCTCCACAAGGTCCCTCTGCCGGCAATATTCTTTGATGTTTTCTTCTCCACAAGGTCCCTCTGCCGGCAATATTCTTTGATGTTTCCTTCTCAATAAGGTCCCTCTGTCTATCTCTACACGGTCCCTCTGCCGGCAATATCCTTTGATGTTTCCTTCTCCCTCTGTCTACCTTTACACGGTCCCTCTGCCGGCAATATTCTTTGATGTTTCCTTCTCCACAAGGTCCCTCTGCCGGCAATATTCTTTGATGTTTCCTTCTCCACAAGGTCCCTCTGTCTATCTCTACACGGTCCTTCTGCCGGCAATATCCTTTGATGTTTCCTTCTTCACAAGGTCCCTCTGTCTACCTCTACACGGTCCCTCTGCTGGCAATATCCTTTGATGTTTCTTTCTCCATGCAGTCCCCCCCCCCGGACTCTCCATGCGGTCCCCTCTCTATCTCCATGCTGTCCCTCTCCCTTCCCACACGGTCCCCTGGAATCTCCATGCGGTCCCTCTGTCTCTCCACACGGTCCACCGGGGACCCTTAGTTGATATATAAGCACCAGTAGAAATAGAAAAGAAGACAGAAAAGAGAGACACAGAAAGACGAACAGACAGACAGGATGAGGAGAAAAGAAGAGAGAGGGTGATAGTAATAATGAGTGAGATTAAGTCTTCACCTGAATATGTATTTTAGTTGCAATGAAATAAACTGTTGAAATGAACTGCTGAAAAGAACTGTTGAAAAAAACTGTTGAAAAGAATAATTGAGTTATTTTCTCTTCTGCAAAATTCACATCTACGTTGAACGGTTTAGGTGCTGACTAGAAACGTAGGTCCTCCGCAGACCACAGAGGCTGAACCAACGAGCCTGAAAGCAACTGTAGAAACCCCCACAACTCCTAACCACGAACATTTGACATGGTAGATATGTTGGGAGATTTTGCTATAATGTTACAATGAAGTAGGTTGGGAGGTTTGTGACAGTTTTACCAGAGAAATTAATTAGACATGAAATGATAAAGAAAACAAAAAGTGTTTGTGGAGCCATTATAAATAAAAAAAAGATTACCAGTTTAACTCAAAAAATATGTTTTCTTGTACAAACAGCAAATGATGATAGGTTCTCTGCTAGCTCATACCTAGCAAACACATCAACCTAACTGAGCAAAAGAATCTGAAGCTACCTTGGTTACGCTAGCAACTGAAGATCCATGCTCCAGAAGATACTGAATCATGTGCAGCTGACCAAAATGACAGGCTGTGTGCAGTGGTGTGTAGCCAGCCTGTTGACAGAAAATTACATACAATCCATTAAAGCAGTGTTTCCCAACCTGGGTGCTGCAGCACTCAAGGGTGCCATAAACCTGCTCTAGGGATGCCTTGGCTGGATAGAATGGCAGAACCATAATATTTAATCACCTTTTTCTGTCCTTTTTCTGACAAAGAGAAATGTTTTCAGGCGCTTGCGAAACTGGGCAGGAGAGAGAGAGAGGTGGACAAGCCTAAGGCCTTGAGGGAGGCCTATAACTATTTTTTAAACTTAAAGTAGTGTAGAAATAGTCTCAACAATAAGGTTGACTACAAAGAACATTGCTCGTCATTAAAGTAAAGAACCAACTGGGAAAAAAATAAATGAAATGTAGGTCAGATGCTATTAACTGAATGATCTTTAGTATGGGTGCCTTGCTCAGACAAAGGTGGGGAATCACTGCATTAAAGTATCAACTGCATAATGAACTTTAATTCATTCTTGCAAGAAAGAATTCATCAAACAACTGACTATAAAACTCTTAATTGGCTCAGAAATCAGCAGAAGAGGCAAGAGAGATGCAAGAGGACAAAATTCTGTTTCAGCTGACTTAATTCCTGACTCCATTTGCATACCGTAACACTATCAAGACGAGTAAATTCTGTAGCTGACCTTGGTTTGTGGGTCAATGGCTGACTGACTATCCACAAGGACCTCGGCCACTGGTACGTGATCTTCTTGAGCTGCGAGATGCAATGGCCGGAGACCATTGTTGGCAGCTGAGTCAACTGTGGCGCCATGCTTCAGCAGCAGGGCAACCATATCCTTGTGGCCCTCCTGGGATGCCAGATGCAGTGGTGTGTAACCATTCTAATGAAATGCAAAAAAGTAACAACAAATGGGGTTACTAGTACTAAATAAAATTACAAGTTTTGAATATTATCATTTTTCTATATTAGTTCTGTATCAAAACTCAGTACAATGAAGCATTTGCTTTACACTATTATAAAGCAATATATACAAATGAAATGAAAGTAAATACACACAGTTTTGTGATTAAAGAGAAATCCACGTGCCATACCTTTGACTTTGAATTTGGGTCAACTGACTGTTCCTCCAACAGTAGCCTGGCAATGGTCAAGTGATTGCGTCTGGCAGCAATATGCAATGGTGTGTAACCGTTCTGTACAAGAAAGAAATTTTGTATCTTCACAGGAGTAACTTACAAAGATTTACCTAATGCCAAAGAAACTATTAGTGACATTAGTTAAATGAAAAGGCATCAATAATGAGTCTTGCGCTTTTACAACCCGAAATGGCCTGGCCCTAACTACTTGCCTTTTCATAACCATTGATTTGCAAAATCTGCTGCATGACCCTTTCTCTGGAATTGGGACATGCATGCTCTGTGTATGTGTGTAGGCATACACATATATATTTGTCCCTTTGCCGTGTGTAAACATATACACAGTCCCAGGAAAGATGCAAATTAGAATAACTTGAACAAATATTTATGAAATTTAAACTCAAGTAAATGTTCCATCTTTACTTATTTGCTATTAATAATTTCTATAGTTTAAAAGAATTCATATTATTACACAATTATTTTCGGTAACTTTAATACGTAATTGCTCTCAGTGAAGAAGGCAAAATTTATTTCAGTTTTACATTTAAGAATTTTAGCCCAAAGGGACATTTCGTGTATACACTATGTATAAATGAGAGTGAAGACTCCTGACCACTCTGCTACAGATGTCTCAAATGTATTAACAATTTTAACTTTCCTTGTAAGTTATTTTGGGTTCATTTTTCTGGACACTTTTACCTATTTATATGAAAAAATTTGTGGTTCAATTCCAAGTGGGCTCAGATGCTGAAACAGATTGACAGCAAATACACATACCCTGGCTGGAGCTTCCGGTTTGGCTTTGTACCTCAAGAGCAACCGAACAACATCATCGTTGGCATAGTGAGTGGCAACGTGCAATGGCGTCAGGCCATTTTTGGCTGCTGCATCAGGATCGGCATCTTTTTCTAGCAGAAGTCGGGCAACTTCTGTGTTGCCATATTTTGCACAGATGTGTAACGGAGTGAAACCCTTCTGCAACAACAGAAAATCAGTTTTGCACACACTATTGTGACTATGAGCTCATAACCCTGAATAAATCATAAACGTTAGGATATCGTTAGCGCAGCTGGCCAGACTTTCAGCTAATTCATAAATACTGCACTCAATCATGAGAAACTTGGTCTCTTGCTCAACCTGGAATCAAACTCCTGAGCTTCCTTGGTTGTGCATTTGAGGCTTAATTCATTGCCCAATTCTGCCCTTTCTTTCAGATCACTGAGGTCATTCAGCTCCAGATCCAAAACTCAGTTTTTAGTCATGTTAACCCACAATTGTATGAAACATTTGTCACTCCAGTGCTGTTGCATGGATTCGAATGTTGGTGCATACAGAAGGAGGACGAAAGGAGGCTACTGGTGACGGAAATGAGTTGGCTAAGAAGAATACTTGGTATAAGACGAGACAGGTTTCGAAACGTGATCCGCAAGGAGTTGGATCAGGTGGAGACACTGGTAGACAAGATTAGAAAACTAAGACTAACTTGGCTTTGGATATATAACAAGGATGGACAATGGGAGACTAATGGCCAGAGCACTTTATGGTCACATGGGGCTGGGGAAGGCAAACAAAGATATAGTGGGACAATATGAAAGAAGATCCGAAAGCGCAAGGAATAAATATGACAACTGCCGTTGACACAATCACAGACCAAACGAAATGGATAAATCTTGTATACCCTCATCGTCGGCACACACTTGACAGAAGAGAGAAGGAGAAGAACCCACAACAGACTGCCAATGCCATTTGGCTCAGTGACTTTTTGGATACTGACTAGTGCTGTCTAATGGACTATATAACAAGTGACCATAGTTTAACTAAGACACAACTGTTCAGCAGAAGTGCTTAGATTAGACCAGCTGTGCACAGATGAACAATGCAGTCAGCTCTATCCATATATATCCTATAATCTCAAAAAGCTCACCTTGGTTTTCAATGATTTGTCGGCTTTGTTGTCAAGCAGTATCTCGACCACCTTCTGGTGGCCCTCCTTTGATGCCATGTGGAGAGGTGTGTAAAGATCGTTGTTGGCGCAGTTGCCATCAGCACCATTTTGCAGCATGGTCAAAACACTCTCCGTGTCACCAAGACGTGCTGAGATGTGAAGTGGAGCTTGGCCCTCCTGACGCAAGCAAATGAATAATAAGTCAGAGATAAAGGGTACAAAAATTGTATTCTAGAGAAACATAAAGGGCTTACAGTTATGCCTTCGATCAAGATAATAACACAAACAATGACTGCTTATTTCAAAGCCAACTCATTATCGCTTTCAACGCTTAACCACATTTGTCTCAGATTAGTCACCTGCCTCATAAAAGATTCCTTTGAACTTCACATTCATTCAATTGGTAGTCACCTGTAACACTTCACATTGATGTAATAACTATATCTTTTGCTTCTGCGTAGACTGGACACACTTTGACCTTTCTATGATTTGACACACTTCAAAATTGCCGACAACTTTCACAGTCCCAATCTGCAATGATCTGACATATCTGATACTTTGAAATGATTGTAAATACATTAGTCTAGTCTCTTCACTTACTTTCGATTTAGCATTGACATCTGCACCGTTTCGCAGAAGTGCGCTGATGACGTCTGGCTGGCACGTTTTTGCTGCCAGATGTAAAGGAGTTTCTCCTCGAATGTTTGTGGCATTTGGATCCGCTTTGTTTTCAATCAACTTTGATACAACATTTGAGCTGCCAACAAAAGCAGCGACGTGCAACGGAGTAAGGCCAGACTGAAACAACAAGAACAACAAAATCTACTGGTTTGAAAACACTAACCAATCTTTATTTCCACACTGGTTGTTCTTATCCTAAAATATAAAATAACTTATCTGCAAGTTGCTGGAACAAATCCTTTACAGAATTCTTAAGAAAATATCTTTTAAATAAAAGTACATGAAATGAAAGTAACAATTAATTATCTGTGCTATATGAAGTGGCTTGATACTCACATACATATGTACTTAGAAGACGAGACTGAAATCAGAAGAGTGTTTTAGGACACCAAATGATAATAAACTACAAAAAGTCAAGTTCATAAAAGACTTAAAGAACAACTTACAACAACCCATAACTTCCATCCACACAAAGTACTTTAGAAAACTTAATCGACAAGAGAACTTAAGTAGGTTTACAATTAATGCTTCAAATTAATTTACCATAAGTAAACAGAGAGTAAATTTAATAAGGAAAAGGAAGCTGAATACATACCTCAGTCGTACATTTGACTGAAGCACCGTAACGAAGTAGAAGTTCAATCACAGGAATTCGGTTCTTTTTACAAGCCACGTGCAACGGTGTGAAACCATTCTAGAATAACAAAAGAATCAAAATGTGCGACCTGCATGAAAACGGCAGACCATGACTTGTCGGTTTCTGATGGTCAAACGCTAACATATCACACTCGTTATCTGAAAATGCATTTCCAAGTATTGTACAGTTACACATAGTGGCAATTTAACAAAAATTCTACTCATGTCTCCTAATAAATAATCTGCTTCAACTACTTCATTCAGGATCTATGCATTTTGTTCCATTGAAATCAAACAGCATTTTGGAAGTCTATAATCATCTAGTTGTAGCTGCAAAAGCTAAAGCCAACGGATGCTGGATTACTGTCTTAATCTTCTTAATCTTCAGCTTCTTTTGCCTGCTTTCCAAAAAACACATTACTGACCTAAGGCATTAGAAGTCTAAGCAAAGATTTATCTAATGTCTCTTTTTCTCCTACCACCTGACTGAAGGGACCACCTGTCTGCTGGTAGCTTTTAATCACCTTTGAGGCTTAACTGAGAATTAGTAACTGACTCCTGCCCTATTTACAAAATGGAAACTCTCTCAGATGATGATGCTTGACTTCACAGTGAACTGGGAATTTCAATCTCTGTACATAAGTCCAAACTGCAATGATACACGATCTCCACAGGTTTAACAGATAGAATTCATGTACAAATGCTCACCCACAGACATGCACACATACTTATACAAATACAACTTAATTTCATACTGCTCTCTCTCCAAAGTTCAGAAGTGCACATAAGACCATACAACAAAGCATCAGCCATAATGCTAAGCAACCGAGTATGAAGAACTTGTTCAAGGTCCCTCCATGTTACAAGTCGAGCACTGTAACCAATTGGCTTTCATATCACACACATCCAGTCCTGCATACATACTGACACAGGTGACATGCACACACAAATACACTCAGCTTCAGCATCTGCATGCTGACATAAGTTAAGTGCATTTACAGGTATGCCTTAAAGCATCACGCAATTTTGGAAACAAGTCCCAGTGTCGTAAGAGATACGCCTCGAGGACATGCAAGAAAGTCAAGAAAGTCAATGCTCAAAGTCAAACTGGTCTGTCATCAAAAGCACTTAATCACGAACTCCTCATAAAAATGTATCCTTCGGCAATAATTTTGTAAATTATTCAGTGACCTGTTTAACACTTTAATGACGAGAATGTACTAAAAGTCACTGGGAAACCAATGAAGCTCGTCGTTAAAGTGTTAAAATTATGTCAGTTGGTCAACAGCAAAGAACCAAGTCCACTATCATATAACACTCTGTTACTCCAATTTCTTTGACACAGTCTAGGGTGTATGATGACAGAGTACTAAGGCACTGGAGTTAAATGTCAGATGCCTTGTGCAAAACCAACAACTTACAATTAAGCCATGAAGTCCTGTTTCCATGTTTAAACACCAATCAAAAGATCCTTCAACCCCAGCAAAATGTAGCTTCTAATACCATTATTACGCTTTTCCTTGTTTTTCTTCAAGTTCTCTGCCCCAATCAGGTTCATACGTCCAGTGTTGCCATGCTTCATGGTGCTGGGCCATTTCCATCAGTTTCCTGTATCCATTTCATCATCATCCATCCCTGCAGCATCCGCCTACCACTTCCTGCTTTTTCCTTTCCTCACTTCTGCTCTCAATAATTGTTCACAGAATGAAGCCTCTTCTCAGTATGTCACCAGTTCATTTTCTCTTTCACATTCCTACTGTAGCCAACAGAGATCTTTCCTCTTCCACCATATGCATACACTACATTTATTTTATATTACATCCAGCTAACGTTTCCATATATCACCAAATCAATATTTCATTACTTTCGACTTTAAATTTGACGATATTCAGATGAAAAACTAAAGTGACCAAGTTCAAATGAACTGGAACCAATAAATCAGAGTGTAACTCACAAGCGCTCGTGGATCTCTATCACAGTTATTGTCTAGCAGAACTTTGGCTGACTTTGCTGTACCACAGTGTGCTGCCACGTGCAATGGAGTCAAATAGTCCTAAAAAAGTGAAATTTAATAATAAAACAGAAAAAATTTGGCATCAGTAAAGCACTGGCTTCTTGCAACAAACACACATACATACACACCCACTTGTGCAAATACACACATGGCATAGAATTATCACATGACCAGCACATGAAAATTAAATTAAATGCAATTCCATTTTGGATCATGTGGATGCTACATACAAACATACTGCTTTCACTTTGACGAGTCTGTTCTTGAAGAGGTGCTTTATAAATGTTAAATTACAATTACAAATTAATCAGCACTAAAACATTGTAATAAATATGTATCTATCAAATAGTGGTAATTATTCACCGAATAATGACTTCCAGTGAGTGTGTTTGTGAAAGTAATCATTTACTGTAATACGTCTTTACCAACAATAAACAACGTGCTTTCAATTATGGTGATCTATTCTGTAGCATGCTGAGTCTTCATCTAACGATTGGAGGTTCCAACCTGCTGAGTAGGCTCTATGTCACAATCCTGGACACGTTCTTCACACGCACTTGTCTCACACTAAAAGATTTAGATTAATGGATCATGTGCGTGTAATAAGTTCCTAAATAAACAAATAAGAAAAAAAGGAGAAAATAAAAGTCCAGTAGTGCAGAAAAATCCAGAGAATGTTTAACTGACCACTGTGACAGCTTCAATGGGTGCACTACGGTCAAGCAACAGCTGAACACAGTCTGTGTGGTCGCCCTGTACGGCCATGTGCAGAGGAGTGAGGCCATTCTTTGTCTTGGCTGTAATCAGTGCTCCCCTCCCCAGCAGGCGATCAACTACTCGTTCTTGGCCACTCCTTGTTGCGCAGTGCAGTGGAGTCAGTCCATCCTGTTCACCGATAAAAACAGAAGAAAATGACATCAATTAATATTTCATACTCTAAGCTGGCACTTTCACTGAGTTTTGGCAACCCTAACTGTGACACTACTTAAGCATAAAGTCAACAGCACTGCACGCTACAATCTCTTATCTGTAAAATTTTGCCAAACAAGAGTAATCAAAATAAGGTTGGAAACAAATATAATTTGACATGAAGTAAAAGTAAAAAAATTTATAAATACAGACTGAGCACAAAATGCAAATGAAACCAAGCTATATGAACATATCAGATCACACACCCTAGTTTTGCACTGTATGTCCGCGCGGCTATCTAGTAACAGATCCACAAGACGAATGTGGCCCCATTTGCTTGCAACATGTAATGGAGTTATCGAATTCTACAAAACAAACAATGACCATCTGTTGACAAGACTTCAAACTAATGTCAATGGCTACTTTTACTGCCACCACTAATCAAATATCCGTGTGCATTATAACTGAAACCCAGCAGAAAAATGTTTGCAAAACTGGATGATGGATGATTTGGTTGAATAACAGAATTGCTCTGATCCTTCAGCAGTACAAATTGGATCTGGGTAAAGTAGTATTCTATGTTGTACCACAGCAACTTATCAACACATGGCCTGCAGGTAGCTCTGTCCACAGATAAGCTTCCTGATTGCTCACTGGCTGGTCAGCTGGTCAACAGAAGTGGGCAAAAACGTCAGACTTGTTGGTCTAAAAACTCCATGGTGAGTTTATAGGTTAGCTGCCTGGTATTTCGGAGTCAATTCACCCAACACCCTATGCAATTCTCTGACAACATATAATACAGCTATTCAGCCAAGAAACGTACTTCAGCAAATCAATAAATTTACATGCTTTTCTAATTTTTTAGAGAGAACAGAACCCAACTTAGGTGAAAAGGTGGAAGTGAACAGCGCTCAGCTTACCCTTGCTTTGTGGTAGTTGACATCTGCTGATGAATCAATCAATACCTTTGCAACGTTAACATTTCCATAGTGGCAGGCAATGTGCAGAGGAGTAAATCCACTCTGAAAAATCAATCAAATACATCATTCCATCACAAAAGACTAATCATTACTTTAATCAAAAGCATTTCGACGACAGATGTTCCTTTCTCCCGAGTCCTCAACAAAATAAAATTGTTTCCATTGACAGCCATATGTACGCCTCAGCCTCTGAAAGCCATAATAAACTCTTTGTTAAATCACATATTAAAATTAAGGCTATGGAAAAACCTTAGCTACATCACACAAATACAACTCTGTCAAAGTCATTAACTACACATCAGAATGTGTCTTGCATAGCATTCCCATCAACCAAACCAATTTCTCTGCAACTTCTAATGGCAACACCTGATAAACATAGAATGGAAGAAATAGAATGGAAGAAATGCAACTGATAATAAAACAACAATTTACCAATCAATCAATATTCATTTATTCGCAATCATAAATTTGACAATTTAACACAACTTGTACATATAAGGAGTGGGCAGAGGAGGACCTTGGGTTCATTTTTTACATCGATATTCATACAGATTTCACATTTGCATTTCAGAAATCATTCTTCTTCATGACCTTGGACATAATGATTTATGTTCACAAGCAACTCAGTCATGCCTACAGCACCAACAAGGTCCTTCGTAAGATAAATCATTACCACCTTCTGGATCTATTTGATCTAGCTCTTCCTTCAGCATGCAATATAATGCATGTCTGAACACGGCTATTCTCCTCTCTAAGCTGAATATCCAAAGCATTCCAGTTTAGTAAGACTTATAAAGCATGGTAATGTTATGCCAGACTGATTCTGAATTAACAGCTCAAGAAATGACGTTCATATTTCAATCAAATATTTTGTGGCTCAAAGAAGAAATGCCTCTAATGAATATGTTGGCTACTTCAATTGTGCTCTACATCTTGTGTTCAACAGCTTCACAATCAATGTTCGCTGAACCAGTTAAGACACATCTTTGTCACTAAGCACAAAGCAAACACAATAGCTGCTGTGTATAGAATGCAAAGTCCCCTCTGGTACCCTCTCTCCTCAAGAGTTTCAGTCCAGACTGAAAATCAAAACAGTTTTGCAAAATTGTTCTGCTCGATGTCTGTTATAATGCACACTGAATGTCACTGGCTGGTCAGTTGCAAAAGAAGTGGGCAAAAATGTCGGACTATTTGGTCTAAAAACCACTATGGTGGGTTAACATGCTAGCTGCCTGGTATTTCTGAGTCGATTCAACCAAACACCTTACCAATTCTCTAACAACAATTAATACAATTTTTCAAACTATCCTATCCCAAACCTGGACCATCCAATGACCACCACTGCCATCATGACCACTCACCAACTGAACACCATGTTGTATCCATCAGCTTGACACCCCCTAATTCTGACGTGGCATCCAAAAACTGCCCCAAGAACTGCCCCAGTTCTTGCAAACTTGATTTGATAAAGTACCAGTGATAAGCTAGTCTCCATGAAAAAATTTGTGTGTGGCACTGATAAATTTTGGCGAAACACACTTAAGTTACATTTACAACACTGGACCATTTTTAAATAACAACAACATCAATGTCAGTGACAATCATTAAAACGTCCTCTAAAGAGCCGTACTGCCAAGCAGTAAACAGGAGAATAAATCAAATACCAACAGACTTACAGGATAAATCAGCAAATAAAAATTCACCAGCCAAAAGGCAAGTGTTGGGAC
Source organism: Allolobophora icterica (assembly GCA_963556255.1). NCBI lineage: Eukaryota > Metazoa > Annelida > Clitellata > Crassiclitellata > Lumbricidae > Allolobophora > Allolobophora icterica. Next base: position 64,339,491 of record OY744602.1, on the reverse strand, counting down.
CCTGCTAAAATGCATGTTGCATCCGTTCAATGTCACCACACTAATCAGTGAAGATATCCATTATGCTGTGACTTTTTGGCTAACCTTAGTAGGTGCATCAACATCATTGTCATCCCGCAAGAGCTGAGTTGCAGCCTGTACGTCATCTTTCTTTGCAGCGACATGGAGTGCTGGTAGGTGGCCCTTCTTTCGAGAGCTGTCGTCTCGAAATGCAGCCACGACTCTTTCATGGCCTTGTTGTACAGCAACAGCCATCGGAGTATAACCATCCTGTATATCAAATGCAGAAATTACAACACTGTCTTAAAAATCTCTATTAGTTGACAGGAAATTTCAGTAAACTTATCTAAGTACAAATTAAGTTTCAGCTTTGTTATCTTAGGAATCAGTCACGCAATTAAAACTGCAGTCTGTCATCTAAGTTTAAGAAAGATACACGTACAAACAACATTCAAAAGTTTTAGGCCAAAGGCAAATGACAAGGTAAAGATACAGAATACATATACAAAAATTCCATCAAAACTTCACTGAAAAGCCAAACTTGAAGCAAATGTTCAAAATGGCAGTTTTCGATAATTATGTGTGAATAACTGTCTCTGTCAGGTTCACTGTTGTCACACCAAATCTACATCCAACACACCCATTTCTAAAATGTTGCAACCCAGTTCAGGCACGCAATTATAACCTAATTACTTGTTCCTCTACTCTTGAAGATAGTTACTTTATAGCAAGACCTCTGCATACACTCCACTCAACAATTTACTGTGCAAAACAAGTCCCTAATTAGGCAGCAGGAATAAAAATATCACACATGTAACACACCTAATCAAATTCTAGCCCTTAAAGCATTCTTTTTTCGACATTAAACCATTTAATGATGTAGATGCTCCAGAGTGTTAACGAACCTTGCCCCATCATATAATTGCTCAAGTAATTGTAAGAAAGCTAAGAATTTATGAAGTCCTAGTGGAAAATGTAAGTCAAGCAACTGGAGCATCTGTGTTATTGCACACAGAAACTGGAAACCACAGAGTTCAAAATATGACATATATATGAAATATGGATACCTGAATGCTAAAACAAACTTCAGTAGCAATAAATTATATTAAGCATCATCTGGAAATCATATATGATGAAATAAACCTTCAGCCTGTGAAATCTTCAGAAAACAACTCAACCTCCCTGAGTAAGCAACACTTGCTCAAGCTCATGATTCCAATTTTACAGCAGTCCGTTCAAAAGGTCTGGTTTAAAGAGCAATAAGTAAGGTCCTACATCTTGGCAGACACACAGCAGCTGATCCAAGCATCAAATAAGCTCAACCTGAACAGACAAGTGACCCACTTTTGCTAAAACTAGTGCAAAACCAAAGAAAAACTGACTTGCCTAAAATGTAGCTTAATGCAAGCATTTGTACATTCACTGTCTAAAACACCATTTTGCACTGATTACAGGATCACTTTCTTTATTTCAAGAGATAACTAAATAGATTTCTTGTTGAGAGGAGTCACAGGACCTCCAGCAATAAATATTTTTAAAGTGTCGTTTTAAGGTGTGATAATGGCTACTAAATGACTTCCAAATGACAGATCCATGAGTTTATAAACACTTCCATCACATTCTTCTGATACTAAGAAAAAGTTCTGGTGTTGTGCAGTGCATGCATGAAGACAATGACCCAGATGTATCAGTGAACCTGACGATTCTTTTCCCAGCCAAACAACTTAGACTGAAGACAGATTGCTCACAGTTGCTGCCTAGCCTGTGTCATGTTCCCACAATCTCAGGATGATTCCCTTCGACAGTCGACACTGGTAGTAGAAGCACAATAAAGGAACAAATTACCAAATGTACTTCATTATTTCAGTCAGTTATTCCGCTTGCTCATACCTCAGTGGTGATCGTCTGGTCTGCCCCATTGTCCAGAAGATACCTCACCACCTCTGAATGGTTCTCCTGGGCTGCCATGTACAACGGCGTAAAACCATTCTACAATTCCAAAAAAAATTTTGTCTCTGACAAAAGCAATCTAAATTTCCCAGAAATCCAAATCTCCACAAATAAAGCCTCTGATAACATAAGATTGATTAGCTGTGAAACAGAAGCATTACGTCTCCGCTTCATGGTCGAATGCATATCATCAACCAATTTCCTTCTGTTGCTTTTTCAATTATCTGCTGACAGATAACAATACACTTAGAAAACACTGGAATGGTAATAAAGAGCAGTGGTTCTCAACCTTTTTCACATTGTGACCCACTTTGCAACATCTGGATGTCAACGAGACCCACCCCACTGAAATCCAAGGGAACCAATGTCCAGTCTTGTTGTCAAGACCTTAAACCTCAAGACCAAGACCAAGACCAAGACCTTGAACCTCAAGACCAAGACCAAGACCAAGACCTTGAACCTCGAGACCAAGACCAAGACCAAGACCTTGAACCTCGAGACCAAGACCAAGACCAAGACCTTGAACCTCAAGACCAAGACCAAGACCAAGACCCAAAAAATCGAAATCAGATCAAGACTTCTATAAATTGTAAAGTCGGAATATTCGCTATTTTAATGAAAACACGAGTCTTTTATTTTATTCAAGCAAATTAACTTTAAATGCAAACTGCAGAGAAATCCGAATTTGTATTCAAAAGTCCTTCATGCAAACTCTTATACCAAATGCCTTTTGTATTTTATAAAAAAAAACAATTCGCTCAGAACTTTCTGACCAAGACGTGCCTGGTGGGCCTCATAAAAATTCCGCCATGTGAAAAAATACGTTCTACAGGTGCTTAAGTCGCTGACACACACAGAGTAGCTTTTCAAGCACTGGATGTAAATGTACAGATAGTGAATCTTTTTGAAATCTTCCCATGGTTTATCATACCGTCTGATACAGAATAACTGTTGCTGCTGCCAATGGGTTTTCCTGACCAACATGACTTGTATCCATCCATAGATATTGGTCGTATGATGCAAGCAGGCTTGATACAGAATTCTTGAGTTCTGTTAAATGACTGTTCATATTAAGAGCCGGTCTTGGTCTTGGTCTTGCGAGACCAAGACCAAGACTTTGAACCTCAAGACCAAGACCAAGACCAAGACCTTGAACCTCAAGACCAAGACCAAGACCAAGACCTTGAACCTCAAGACCAAGACCAAGACCAAGACTTTTAAAAACGAACTCGAGTGCACTCGAGACCAAGACCTTGGTCTCGAGGACAACAAGACTGCCAATGTCTTAATGCGTTTCACGACTAAATATTCATATGGCTAAAAATTGTACTTTTAGGGTTGGCCTGAATTTTGCCAGGTTCCATTCTCATCTGAATTAAGGAATTCTGTCAAACATGGAAACATATCCATGCATCCCTGCCAAAACGAACTCCAGTGCTTCAGTGAGAAAACGTGTGATTTCTGGGAAAATTGGTGCCCCACTTGGACGTTCTTTGCGACCCACTTGTGGGTCGAGACCCATAGGTTGAGAATCACTGATAAAGAGAACATAAACTCTACTGGAATTAAAACACAGCAGAAAATCAAATTACAAACACTTCCCTATCTCAGAAATTTTTGTACCTCATTACCAAAATCCTGTCAGTTGTGTGACAAACATGAATGATCTGTTGCACCAGCCATAAAAGTCCTTAGAATTATATCACTAAACCAAAGACACTTAAAAACCTATACTCAAACCACTGCTTTAATTGAATTACATGTTCAGATTTAAAGCTCAACTGCCAGACCTTTATGGCTAATTTCCCTCAGATCTGGATAAGTAAAGGTCACATTTCTTTCCAGGTTTCAAAAGTTCATTCTTAAGTTTAGATACAGATATCTTGAAACATCTAAATTTGCCCTGGTGCTGGATTCAAAATCTGACATTCTGGTTAACATTCTGGTTAACAGTCTAGCAATGCTAACCACTACACAAATGCACAACCCACGGTCTAGATAATGAAATCATAGCTACTCTTTTGATGCATAGTACTAGTAAGTTTTTACCATGAACTTTAACCATCTTGCCTACATGTTCAGCCTATCTGAAGTGATAAAAAGTTGGTCTCATTTTATGATCCATGTCTCCAGGATTATATATATCTTTGAAAGCCTTTTAAGACCCTTCAGCACACTTAAAGTGGCATTATGTAGTCTTTGCAACTGTGTGTTATATAGCTCTCCACACACAAGTGGCTACCAGTCAGCCATCCTTAAGTATAGGCAGTCTTACCAAAAGGCATAATTTTTGCACACACATCTGCAAGCAAATCAGTCTCCCTTTGCTCTTACATTTCACATCCAAGTTATCCAACACAGGTATACCTGCTTGAGTTTCTGCCTTCTCACATGCAGCAAAAATTAGAAATGCATTACATGAAAGCATGTGCAACGCCCATGCTCGCAATAAATGCAAGACATGGTCAAATGGTCAAAGTTCTGGCAGCATGTGCTAAAATTGCTCAATGAATCTCGAAGGAAACCCACGTAAATGGCACTACAGTAGTCATAGTAGTCAAAGCAATAGCGTTCTCTTCACTGTTATATATCTTAATTTCGAAATTTTTATGCGAATAAATGGTACAGTTATAATTATTTTGCAGTCATGAAGAGGAAATGATGCAAAATTTTGTTACTTTGGTCTTCAAATTTTGATAAGTTTCCCCTTTGCAACTGGACAAATGAAGCCATAATGTGACTGGGGCCAAACATAAGAAGAAAATCATACAACTTGATCCATGAACGAGTATGGATTTATAATTTTTACAGAACCCTGTCAAATGGCTGACATCAGGAACTGATGATATATGATGGTGGTGGTGATGACGACGATGATGATGATGATGATGATGACAACGATGAACATTCAGTGTGATAAGGTCTGAATCTCCTCCAATTGTCCTTAATTCACAATTTCCTTTGTGCCATCATCAAAATAAAGGTGTAATATAATTATAAGTACCATTTTATGAAATAATTGCTAATGACATTAGTCAGCCTTGTAGCTGAATTTCTGCAGCCATTGTTATTGCTTGTCAGTATTTGCTTAATATTGACACCCAGCGCCTGCTAGCTGCCACTACCAGGCGTTGCTAGTCCAGCAGGATGGGAATAAAGGAGCTGAGCAAACAGGATAAACACAGAGCCAGCCTGCTAAGGATTCCTTTTGCATCTCCCATACACAGCAAGAGAGTAGGTAGAAAATGCCAAACGTGGGAGTGAAGGACGCACAAGAGCTGCGTCAGAGTGGGTGCAGGCAGGCAAAACAGAAACTTGTCTGAGTCAGACTAAAAGAAAGGCTGCCTTGCCGCTCTGTGACGGACTACTGCCGCGTGGGCCATGCCACAAGATTGGGCGTGGCTGGCATAAGACAAAGCTACACCCAATGATGATAATCTTGAATAATAACTGGACAAGATTGCTAAATCATTACTACACTAGACAGCCTGAGGCAAAAAACTTCTCTGATACCCGATGTCATTCAATACAACTGCAACATTCAATGCATTGTCTACATGTGCTCCACTTACTACTAGTCATGGTGCTCCTCCTGCTCCTCCTTTTCTCCTCATGCTCCTATTCTCCTGGTCCAAGCTTCTCATTCTCTGACCCATATAACCATCCAGTTCCTACACTGGCTTTGTTTTCATTCCTGAAGATACTCATGTCTTGAGCAGTATAGTCTCCTTGATCAATATATTGCTATGTAGGTAAATGCAGAAAAGATTAATCATTGTCAAATAACTGGGATCTAACATCAAAGAAGACATTGCATAGAATGAAATGTTACCTCTGATTGTGCGTTGACATTGGCTCCATAACGAATCAGAGTCTTCACAATGTTCTCTTTTCCGGCGAGGGATGCAACATGAAGGGCAGTGTTCCCTTTCTACAACCAAAATACAACACATTTCAACTAGGTCTGTGCTGGCAAGTGAACACTTTTTCACAAATTCTGCATAATTTTCAAGTGAATAACCGTTCAACTAAGACACACGCTCAGTGCTCAACTAAGACACATTCTCAATGCTCAACTAAGACACATGCTCATTGCTCATCCCTTTCTTAACTCTATATCAAAATGAGGTTTGTGACAATGAAACTCACAGCTTCATTTCTGCAGCACTGAGTGAACTTGACTTTATTGTTCGCATCCAAAGTTAACTACGTGGAGATTTTTGTCAGGCAGTTTATGCTTGGCAAATTTACACAAACACAATGTACACCTACAACCAGCCATATAGTTTAAAGACTGAGTTTATCCTCAGCCCTTAATGCAACTACTCACCAAAATCATCCATCATTACTGGCTACCTGGTCACTATCTTTTCTGATTCTTCTAAATAACATATGTATGTATTCCAATGTTCAACAACATTTTATAGCAACAAAGGCCGTTGATGTCTTTAAAGTTTTTGATATATTAAATAACATCAATTGACCTGGTGCTGCATTTGCTCTTTTCAAATGCACTGTGCCTTCCTTCTGCTATCAGGAGACATCAGCAACTGTCATTACCCCTTTTTGTAACCACTTTGCCAATGGAACAATTGTCAGCCTTCAAGCCTACTAGCATGAACATGCTCAATTTGCCAGAGGAACTTCAATCATGAACAAAGAGGACGTTCTAATCGAGCATTCAGATCATAAACAACACCTAACAGATCACATAGTTTCTCTCTTAAATTTTATTATTATTATTATTATTATTATTATTATTATTATTATTATTATTATTATTATTATTATTATTATTATTATTATTATTATTATTATTATCTCTTAACTTTTCGTTATTAGCACAAGCCCTGATAACATTGACCTGGTGCTGCATATGCTCTTTTCTCTGACTCTGCAATAGCTTTACGACATTTTAAATGTGGTTGGAACATGAAGGGTCATAAAGGACTGTTACATGAATCAAAATGAGCAACTGTCTTAAAATATTGTCAATCTGCTCTAATCTAATCTGGATAATTCTACAGCACTATTATCGTTACGCACAAGACATCAATCAATGGTTGCTTTCTACGCAAAAACTGCATTTTGAAAGCACAGCCATAGAACAAATCATGATCCAAGAAGTTCCAAAGACTGGCTATGGAGGATAAGCAGTAAAAAAGATGAGATTAGAGCCAGACATAAAAAGAATAAGAAAACTTACAGGGCAGAAAGAAACCGCCTATGAATGTTTTCATGCTTTGGCAGCACTAACTGCATGAGTATGTGGAGCCAAAAGAAATGCCATCTCAAAGAACAACTGCTGGGTTGGGCATACACCCAAGCGTTATACATGTACATATAACACTTGATAGCAGCCAAGCTACAAAGTCCAAAGCCTGTCTTTTGCTTTAGGAATGCATATAACATGTAACATGCATTAAGCATCTTTGTGAAGGACAAGTGAAACTGATGTCATACCCAGTGTGACCAATAGCTGGATATATGTAGTGGCAGTTAGGCCCTTAATGAGCCCTTACCACCCCCACCCTACCCTCTGCAAACAGAAGCTTTGGACTACACACCTAGTAGTTATTAGTTTATTCTTGCATTTTAATTAATTGACTGGTCCACCTAAACAGTTGTACTACAGCACCCATCCAGAGGATTAGTATCTACCTCTCTGCTAAGTGACAGGATTTGCTTCCCGTTCTAAGAGGATAGAGAAAGAAGGCCCTATTTTTCTCTCAACCGACTGAGAGGACAGTTTAGAGTTGACAGAGAATGAACATTTTGTTTGTTATTTTGTTATGTAAAAGAGCTGTGCACATTTAGTTACAATAAACCATTAAGACATGAAGGCCTAGCCTTGTGTGAGGTGAGAATCAGATGGCAAATCCTCACAATTGGCAAGCATGCCAGTAGGACACTGACAGGAAGAAGAGGATTTTGTATGAATTTGTTGATCCAACATCATGCAGTCTGAAGTTATGTCCCCGATAAATGAGTTGAAGATCTTAGGAAAAGCATGCAATCTGGCTGGAACGGAGCTTCTACAGTTGATTACAAACAACCCAGAAGCAGGGAGATTGGAATTCTCCACAGCAATGGGATCGGGTGCCATGTGAAATAGGAAACAGCAGGAACAAATCTAGTCAACCTGAACAGAAGAATCACGTTGAAAAGGATCCGATGGAGGAGACACAGCAGTTTGTCTCTTGCATGCCAATGTCTCATGTCAAGCAACCTGCAGAGACAAACAGAAGAAGTCCAAAGTGTCGAGCACATGCCAGACATCACTGTCTGATGTCTGAAGCTGGATCGTTGTACACCATGCCGCCTGGTAGGATCGAGTTCCTCTATGGCTGCACACTGAACCGGTCATTGCAATGCCTGCAGAGTCCTGGAATCTTCAGTCAAATTGCCAACTGCACTGTCTTGTCTGAAGAGACTTGGTACTGGAAAAGGCTCTCTCAGATTATCTGGGGGTTCCTCCTAAGCGGGACAATAGTCCCTTCTGGAACTCCCAATTGTATCCCACCTAGCTGCCACGCACATTTGTCCTTTTTTTAAATTCAATCATCACTTTCTTTTTGTGTGTTCATTTGTTAATCCCAGTTTCGTTGGACTCCTGATGACATGCAATAAAGAATTATGACATGTTATGTTAGATGTAACATGAACCTGTGGTTGATTCCCTTGGATATGACTGGTACCAGCGGCCGAAATTGATGTAGACACACCCTTCTTCAAAGTCAAAGTAAAGCTGCAAGAGCAGCCGCTTTATGACCTTATAATTGACAAGGTCCTTCCTATGGCTCACTGGTTGAAGGACAACAGTTTGACTTTGTCAGCAGGAATTGGGCAGGGACTGGGTGCTACTTAGGTTGGTTCTATAGTTCAACCCCTCATTAGCTAAGTTGCTTCATTTAAAACAAGCTTAGGTTGGCAACATGCAGAGTATATTTTGCCTAGTTAAAGTTATGCAATAGTTGTTTACACAGAACTGATTAGCCTTGATTAATGAGCACTGATAATTAATAACCTACATAGCTGGTCTTGTTCTTGTAAAGGCTACATTTCTTGTCTGTGCTTGCATTGTCTACAGGATGTACCTATTTATCTAGCCTACAGGCATTAGGCACTGTTGTACAGACTGGCTAGCTTCTCGAGAGAAATTATCTTTTAGTCTTAGTTTCCACCACTGGTGAGCTATATCTATAATTATATCCTACTATGATAAATTGCATCTATTCCTCTAAGTTTTGAGAGTGAGAAATTTTGTCACGAAATTTCAGTCGTCAAAATGGGGAATCTTGTCAGGTCGTTTGTCTTCTAGTTTTAATAAGTTAACCGGTGTACATAGGAGATTAGGCTTGGGCAGTCAGTGTCCACCTTTCTGCTAGAAAGGAGGTTTGGCTCCCTGCTCTTAATGGACAGAGGACAGAGGCCATGGTTTTTCTTTTGACAGACTGAGAGGACAGTCTGAGCTGGGTATATAGACATTGCATGGACAATTGTTTGTTACTTCGGTCATGTAAATAAGTTGTTCGTTTTGTTAACACAAACCGCTAAAATGTCAAGCCTTGTGTGAAGTGGTCAGACAGAAAAATCCTCACACCCAGAGTAAGAAATGCCAACAGCCAATAAAACAGAAACCAGACTTGTCTTATATTAATTCTTTGTACAAGCACTAAATAAACTTCTAAAATAGGAGCACTCGTTGATAATGTAGACCAGACAGAGGGTGTGAATGCAGTTCTGCCTAAAAGAAGAAAAGAGCAGTCCCTTAGTCAAGACAGGCGGCCATGGGTATGAAGTGCTAGAGGCTTCTTACAAAGCCACAATAAAACACCATTATGCAAGCCAAATATGAAACATCTGGTGTTTTCAGAATTCCAGCACTCGGCACCAACAGTAACACTGACAGAACTGGTAAGAACAGGGTAGACTAAACAACATATCTTGTATGTGCTAAGTCGATGCCAGACTAATCTGAGAACTCCTAAAGTACAACTGTAATAATGCTCAACGGATCAATCACTAATCGCAGCTAAGCAGAATCAATTGCGCTTTCCAACATCCAAGGCGATTCTAGGGAAAAATAAAAGGTAAAACAAAAAAACATCAAACAGCCTACACTATGCAGACTGCAGAGTATAGTGATGTAACCCAGGGCTGTAGTGATAAAATTAGAGGTGAGTACACACTACCGGTTAGGTTTCCTAAACAAATTAGAGGCGAGTACACACTACTGGTTACTGGTTAGTTTTCCCGAAAAACAAATTAGAGTCGAGTACAAATATTTTGTGAGGTGAGTATACCGTCTCTAGAGGTGAGTACATGCTGTATACCTGCGTATACCCTCGACTACAGCCTGATGTAACCTAACCTAACCTAATCTAATCATTTAGCCTCCATTTTTTACGTATCAATGGCACCGCGATAAAACAGTTAACTGAAAAGGTTGGTTTCAGGAAGTGAAAACAGTCAGACAATCATATCAAAAACAGAATTAAATACTTGACTTATTTCTGTTTTGTAACAACTCCAGTAAGAATGTTGATGACAATAATGACAATAAAAACAGGAAATAAACAACAGTGATAACATCAACTGCAACAACCCATAGGAAAAACAACAAACTGAAACAGTCTTTAGAGAATGAATAACAGCATAGTATGTGACCATCGGACAGACATACAAGCACCCACTCAATGATTCAGAGGTGCTCCTGACCCAAGTCAGTGCAATCACTAACAAATAAAATGGACTTCAGGCTTTTCCAGAACAGGGGAAGAGAAAGTCAAAGGAGTTCAAGCTGCACAATTTCTGTAGAAGACGGTTCCAACTAGAAGGGCAAACATAGGAAAAAACTAGACAGAGCAGTAGCCCCACACATGCGGGGAACAACCAGAAGACCTCAGGCATCTGAGAAGAGAGCAGAACAACCAGGGAGTGAAGATACTGACGTACAGAAGGTCTTGAGGCAAGAAGGAGGATCTAATTCACTAGTCAAAAATCTAAGCCCAGTGCATAGGAAGTTCTCATAACAATAATAAGATTAAGATCAATACACAGTAGCAGAAGTAGTCTAGAAGTCTTCCTCTATTTTATCAGGAATCCACTATCCCACGTTATACTGTGCAGCGATGCCAATTTCAGACAACAAAATGCTTTGGAAGTATGGTTAGTTCTTTACCCAAAAATCCGACATTCAATGAGCACTGAGCAGCCAGCTGACTATACATAATGGACACCATAGTGACCAGACATAAACAACTCATTTGCATATACACACCACTGCTGAATGAAGTCTGCCTAAGGCGAGGCGGCAAGGCTAGTACTTGAGGCAATTATACAACATTACGTCATGCGGAGCGCACAGCCTTGTCGAGATAGTCCCCAGAGTGGGCCATGTTCAGATCATGCAAATGCTGTAGACTGCTTGACCCAACCAACAGCAAAAGCAGCAATCAGCAGAGGAAGAATACAGGAACTCAGTCACCTTCTATATATGTGGCCAGACAGCATGCATTCCGCTCACGAGTCTGCCAATCAGAATACTAAAGCCCCCCAGAAGTGAGTCCCTTTAGATTCAGAATAATGCATTTCTCTGACAGTAAATAATGCATTTCTCTGACAGTAAATAATGCATTTCTCTGACTGCCTTCAAAATGTGTGTAATTCAGCTCATCAGCCATTACAAAAACAGTCTGTCACTCATAGTTATGAGAGTTCAAGACTCCTCTGATGAATGTGTCACACATTATTTTCAATGTGGCTCAGCAGACTGACTAAATCAATGCCTTAAGCAATGCATTCTTCCGTATGCCGTCTTTAGCTTTTCCAGATAAGCTCACGCACTCACAAGTTGCACTGTTTTTCATATCTCAATTAATATTGTGCTAAAATACCTACAACTACGTTAGGCCTCCTTCCTTAATTTTCTAACATTTATTCTACACAATTTTTATCCATCAACAGCTAATCAGAATGTTTTCAAATTTTTCTGATTGAAAGACCTAGGACTTGGGCTTCTGCTGTTAATCAGAAAAATTTAATGATAGTTTATTACTTATGGTGTTACGTATACAAATTGTCATTACACACAAGTGAAAGGAGCAGCCTTCACATTCATGGTGGTGTGAGTAGCTGCAATGGGAATAAATGCGCTAACAGCAAGGGTGTGATAATTCCAAACTTCGGATGCATAAACAAAAAGGCAGGAATAACTACTGATCAAAAGAAGTGCAATAATTGACAAGAGTCACAAGAAGTTTGCCAAAAGTCATCAAGCCTATCACACCAGACACAAGGAACCTATGATCAACCAGGACCACACCCACACTCACATTTTAATGTAAAAAATAGCTTAACATATTCTTGTCTCCACACCTGTATATCAATATTCATAGAGGCAAGCTTGACACATTATCTGATCATCTGCTAAAGAAGAATCTGGGTCATATCTTCACTGTCTGATTGAGAAGCAGCTATGGTAGAAGAAGCCATAAAAACTAATGTAAACACAAAAGGAGTTCAACCTAAGAAGTACCTGAAAAGCTTAAGGTTACATAGGCATAGTGTTGAATGAATCTCTTCAAACTCACACCAAGAGCACATAAGATGAAGAAGTTATAGAGTTCAGTGAGCACAAATGACTGTTATGCCATAGTAAAGTATATGCAAATATTGACTTGAATGCTTGTACCAACAAAGCAGAAGCAATGTGAACTAGAAAAGTCTATTCATAAGCCTCGATTATAAAATAATATTGCAGAGACAGGCAGTGTCATTTATGTTTTCAACACGTGTCTGAGTACAAACAGGATGGCCTCTAGTTAAACCGCACAAAAATCAACCTCCTCAGAAGTACTTGTGAAAGAGAGTAGTCTTCAGCAAGTTTTAAGTAAATGAAGAAATACAAGAGCTATCGACAATGCCAACAGCCAAAATCAGACCTTCTTCAAAAGAATAAATGGCATCACACGATCTCATCATTTGTAAGACTCTTTTCCAAAACCAATATTATACAGTACTACCTAAATCGTAGATAATAAGCTTTTAATGTACATGTTCCAGAATTCTCACAAGAAACATGACACTAGCTGCCTTTTGCGAATGCAACACACTGAAGATCCTGCAGCTGGTATGGGCATCATTTGTTGGTACTCAAGATTATCTATACTTCTCAAAACTCTGTCTAACTTTGTTCCATGCTGCGGTTTGTCAGCATGCGTTTACTTTATAAACAATAAACGAATATATCGTCATCACAAGCAAACATCTGGGAACTTTGTGTTTTCATATGTCTCTTGGGGAGATACTGGTACTAAGCTTCCAGATATCAACTCGAGCCCACCACGCCTTCTCCTGTGTTGGGCCTTCCTCTTGGAAACATCTTCCATTGCAAATACAAACTGTACCATTATACTCAGTTCAGTATACATTTAACTGTCTTAAAATGTATTTATGTACGTACGTATGTATGCATGTATGTATGCATGTATGTATCTGAACATTTGCATAGCACATTTAAAGAACCTCACAAAGGTGTTGAGCACAGCTAGCTAACAAAACTAATAAAGTGCATCTTAAGATAAGTGGGAAAATGTCTCTTGAGCTTTTTTGGCAGTAAAGCTGTATTTTCCAGTGGAAGATTGTTCCAAATGCCTGGATAAGACAGAATGATATGTTCAAATCACTGTACAGAAGTGCTGAACCAACAAGTCCCCCACGTGCTGTGGAGTGCAGTGTTCATCATTACAGCTGGCCTGATACAGGAACACATGCTTCCTCACGTATTCCGAGGCAGGACCAGCAATCGATGTTCGGCTGAATAGAAGGATCTTGAATATAACTTTATCCTCAATCAGGAGCCAGTGCTGTCTCTCTCTCTCTCAAGTAGTCTGAAACATGCGAGACTTATGGCAGGGTTGCTATACTACTTGGACACAACAGATAACCCTTTCCAAAAAGTTTCAGTTTCTTCATAAGCTGATGATTTTCAAACATGTTTGATTTCCTCCTATCAATGGCATCCCAATAAGTTTTGTTAAATAAATCTGACATATTTCAAATGCCTGAAGTGATGTCTATTGTCTCAAATGCAACAGCACTGTTAAATAAACCAGCATAATCCAGCAGGTTTGCATATGTAACAAGATATTCAAGCCACTCGACAACAAATCAAGACGTCTGTTGAATATGTTTTAAACTAACATAGCTACTGAAATAAGCATATTCAAGAAACAAGTAAATGAACAAGCATGAGCCTGTAATTCAACAGATTCTGAAGGGTGGGAGGGGAATAGAGTAATGGTAACACTCATGGCCAGGAGAGCAGCAGGGAGCAGCAGTACGCGGTTCGATTCCTGCAACCCCCTCGGGCGGGCGCCTTGCATGGCTGCCATAACGTGTGTTTAGTTAAGATATTGATAATTGTACTGTCGTGTCTCAATGTAATCTTACTGAGTTTGTCGGTTTGAATTAATAAGGAAAAAGATTACTTATTTATTATTTTATATTGGACCAGAATGCCATCGACAATCAGAGTCAAATGACACAGCAGAACAAGTGACTGAAATAAGCATATTCAAGAAACAAGTAAATGAACAAGTATGAGCCTGTGGTTCAACAGATTCTGAAGGATATTGGACCAGAGGCCAATGTGCCATCGCCAATCAGAGTCAAATGACACAGCAGAACATCAGACCATGAGTCAAAACACTAAAGAAGATGTGTAAGCATTATGGCACAGCTAGGGGACGTTTCAAAAGCGGTGCCATGGTACGAATTCTCAAAATCTAAAGCTATCAGAGAACAGTAACACGTTCCAGCAAACTTATCAATTCGAGAGATTTAATGCAGCCAAATTTAGAACTTCAGGAAAACACAAAGATAAGAGAGTACAACCAAACACTGGAATTCTTTACCAGTAACGGCAGTAACTGGCAGAGCAAACAGAAGAAACTGACATACTAGAATTCTGACAACGACTGACCAGCCTTTTGGTAGGACAAGCCAAAGGCTCATTTAATATGCTATGCACCATCATCAGTTACAATAGTCCTCAAATGTACAGTCCTGAATTTTGAATCCTTTGGCTAAAGCACAGGCATGGACACTACACAGCAATCTTAAAAGAGAACAATGTTGCCACGTGCTCAGCAACAAACTGCAATTTCACACACAAACATGGATTGACAACCAGACATGGAGGTGATCGACCAACACATTTCCCCCACAACAACGAACCTTCTCATATAAGAACTTTTATTACTGTGTCCAGAGGTGATAGACCAACACATCCCCCCCCTCCAGTACCCAACCTTCTCATCTAGAGTGTCCAAAGGTTCTCACAACAGAAACAACATGGAAGGAGGATTTCATGCACGCTATTCGAATGTTTGTCGCTTCTGCTGTAAAGAGTGAACCATTTAGGTCTGAGGCTTTCATTAAATGGTAATCAGTCTCATGAGAGGATTAGGTCAGGCGATAGGTACATGTAATTAGAACTCTGTCAGCTTCGACCAATTTTCACACAGCCAAACAGGAGATGTTTCAACAACCATTAGGTCTCAATTTCACTGAATTAACATTGACATTCAGCGGCCATTGCAAATGCAGTGGATTTTTGGATGGTAACACAGACAACAGGACAGATAAACACAGACTAAGAAGCAGCCAGAAAGATCGGCAGAAGGGCCTGCATGGTACAGATCCCTAACACAAGCCACCTGAATGACCAAGCAAGCAATGATGCAAGACACGCTGCCAACCAGTCCAATCAGTGGATGGGTGGAGGGAGCAAAAGGGGAAGGAAACAAACCAGGAAGTGAACAAGATTAAAGTTTGTGGGCGGTTGGGTGAAGTTGGTAATAGGAGGTAAGGAAGGGAGGGCATAGAGGAAATTGGCACGTAGGACCCAGCGAAAAACTTTCAAATTTAGACCAAAAATTACCAAAACCACGCACTGAGTTGATAGAATTCTACTGCATGCATCACTATAGTCCCTCGCATGCACCATAGTCCCTCATAGCCCCTCCCCCCAGGACCTATTAGGATTTTGTTTCTGTCAACTGACTCCAACTGTGAACAAAAACCTTTGGCATCTGCCTTCATTAAACACAGTTTACTGTTGCACACATCGGCATGCAACACAGCGGCCTCTTCTGGTGAGCATAATGCACAACAGGCATTAGACTGCACAGGAATGCATGAGAAGTATACCAAACAAGTCACTGCACATTTTGTAACCTAAGTAGAAGCCAGCGCTTTTCTGTTACAGCCAAAACCCATTAAACGCAACTTAAAATTTGGATTTTGCTCTACTATTGCCTTCAGTCTAATTTCTAAAACATGTAGTACAATGATGTTTATCACACACCATACTTTTCAAACTTTCTTCACTGTTTACATATTGTTTGATCACCACAAAGAAGGCCAGATCAAAATCAAATTAAGTGTAAGGTAATCAAACATTCAACTAACATCTCTAAGAGACAAAGAAAAATTATCATCTGCAGGGTGCCATAGTAGTCATTCCATTTTCATCCAGCATTTGAATCTTTGCACTTAATGAGGAAATAACAGATTGCATCCATCATACTCTTGCTCCCACTACCAGAATTTTCATGCCCTGGAACACACTTCCGAGATATTACTAATAGAGCCCTATATAATAAATCCATAACTGCCATAGCTTACCTTACAGCAAACATTCACACATGGTCCAAAACACAAGTACTGTCATCTATCTGCATGGGCTCAAGCATCTGTTTAGCTCTTGTTCTTTATGTCTAGCCTTAAGCCTTTCCTTCCAATTTTCTAAGTAAACTGCTGCTCTAACATTCACTCTGATTTTTGCTGCCATGGGTAATGATATACTCTTTGGCAAAGCTGGCAAGAAAATACCACCTAATAGGAAGTTATTTTGGCAAAGGTCAACATTCAAAACAACAAACAGCCAACAGATCACAAGATTATGCATGAGAAATGAACTAGGATTACTCAGTCATGTTCACAGGTAAATAACTACCTCAAACAGTGGCTTAACAATTCGTTTACCGACCTGCAAAAGTGAAATGCAAATAAAATTTTAAAAAGAGAACCAATCTGATTCTAGAGAATTCTCAAAAAACTATAATGCTACTACCAACAATCATGGACTCACTTTAGTAGCTGCGTTAACATTTGCACCTCTGCTTAGAAGATGCGCTACTATGTCGATGTGCCCTTCTTTAGACGCTAAATGTAAACCAGTCAAACCATGCTGCAAAAACAATACAAGTAACAGTTATGCCTCACATTTCAAAATGAAACTATTTGCTTCTAATCTCATCTTTTTATTGCTGGCATATCTTCATAGTTTTAATAAAAATGTATCCACGTTAAATTAATCAATGCATTATTATGTCTGATGTTTTAATGAATATTAATGCTAATATCTTCTTTCAGAAACAAACATTTTTAAATATGCCAATACTGTCACTACAATATAACTAAAATAATTAACACATGATGCTAAAAAATTCTTAATCTATTATTGTAATATTATTACTAGTACTTCTACTGCTGCCAGAGACAGAGCAAAAGGGGGCCCAGTCCCCAGGAAAAATGTTCCCTTCACAACCCTAAGCCAATGTAACAGCAACAGTTTCTGTGGTCCTCAGCCATTTCATTAATGGTGCCTGTGCAGTTGATCACGTGGTTGATTACCTTTACCAGGTGAGCCATAAATTTTGTTATTGATTGATTAACTGATTAAGAAGACAAGCTGATGGGAATGGATTTTGCTACCTGCTGTATCAATATACAGAATGAACAGCTGCACCATGTTGAGACATTCCCTTATCTAGCATCTCTGACCACCAACTATCCCAGATGCACAAAAGAAATGAGAACTAGACTGAACAAGGGTCAAGGAATTATGGGAACCTTAAAGAAAACTATGGAGAGTCATGACTTCTCAGTTACTAAGATGAGACTTGTGAAATCAATCAGATGGCCAGTTGCAACACAAGGTAGTTAAGAATGGACCACCAAGAAAACTGAAGAAATGAGGATAAATGAACTTGAACGGATTGGGGCAGATACTGAGGGGGTACTGTGGGGCATGGTGGCTCAGTGGTAAGTTCGGCGCCTTGTGACCGGAGGGTTGCAGGTTCGAATCCCACTCTAGCCGCTGCGTACGGACCTTGGGCAAGTCCTTCGCTCGCAATTGCTCGTGGCGCTTCGGCGTGAAAATTCCGGCACAGTATCAAATGCTGTAGTCGGGAGCGTCTCTGAGTAGTAGTTGACTTCGAGAGGTGCTATAGAAATATCCGGAATAAATAAATAAATAAATAAACCAGAGCTGAACTGAATTTGCTAAAAAAAATCATGGAAATTGACATACTTTGGCAATATTAGGAGGAAATATGTAGGTTGTTTGGAAAAAGAAGTAATGCAGGTTACAGTTTCTGGATGACATGCATATGGAGGACTGAGAACATTGTGGATGGATACTGATAGGACTTTGTGATGATTTACTGTGTCAGTTACTGTAGACTGACACATGATGAAACTGCTTGCAGATGGACGAAACATGTGGTGCGGCCAAATTTTCTGCAGTGGAGATTGTTAAAGATAAACCAAGACAATCCAGACCAGCTGTTACTTAATAATATTCAATAACTGTTAGGTTTTATTCAAGGATTTAATGCTGGTTTCTATGAATACTTACAATATTACATGTGTTTATATTGATTTCTTCATCCAGGTATTTGAGAACTTTTTCTGCGTCTCCAGATCGTGTGGCCCGCAGAAAATCCGTAGACCGGTCTGGCTATAAAGCAGAAATAAAAAGAAATGTAACCACATTTTATTAAATTTTCATCTTAAAGAAATAGACTTGCTTTCATCCATTTCAAATAATATGAACAGTAAACCGGAATTTATGACACACACCTCTAAATTTCTCATAAAATTACAATGTCTACAGTTCTTGCAGTCACTCTGCATGCATAATAATTTTTTAGAGTAAAAAAACAAGGAAACTTGAAACATGAACAGTACAATACTTGAACATCACGAATAATATATCAATTAAATATATAGAATTTCAAAAGTTGCAGTTACAGTGGAGACACGTTTATGTGGGATGCTGCTAAATGTACAGTTAGGCCATGGCTCCCGCTGCTAACTATTTAACACACGGGACCCATTAACACGCCGTACAGGGAATTTCTGTGTAGCAGTCTGTAATAGCAGACAGGGTAACAGCTGGTAGCTGCAGCTGGCTTTAAGCCCTGCAGACGGCAGTACATTTCCAAAGAAGGTGAACTTTGTCTCCACTCCCCACACCTAGTTACAGCTGTAACTTAGATAAATTATGGGATTTATGCCTTTCCCTCCCACTGCCAACCTACTTAATACCAGCAGGTGCATAACTACCATCTCAGCCTAGGTAGCAAGAACTGTGTACCATGCAATTGGCAATTCAATGCAGGCACAGTCATGGTTTGGAATAATGACTGGAAACAATAGATATTAATGTTGCCAGAAACATAGATTTTCTGGTATTAACACTTTAACGACAAGCGTGGACTAAAACGTATGAAAAACTAATGCCTCTGGTCTTAAGGAATATTTCTGGACTTAGCCAAAGCCTTCGATACTATAGATCATGGCATTCTATTAAAAAAGTAACATTTTATGGAATTCGAAATATCCAACTTAACTGGTTCAAAAGCTATTTAGAGAACAGAACGCAAAATTTTAGTTAGCTGTAATGGCACCAAATCTCTCTTAAATTAAATTAAATATGGTGTTCCACAAGGCTCCATCCTGGACCCCCTACTATCTATCCTGTACATTAATGATCTACCCAATGTTTCCCCACCTATTCTTTATACTTTTTGCTGATGACGCCAACATATTTAACTCTCACTCCTCAATTGAAGAACTTATTAATCATACAAACACTGAACTGGAAAAAGTAGCTGAATGGTTCCGATCAAATAAATTAACCCTTAACCTGGGAGCGGTTCATAAGAGCGACACAACGAAAGAGCGACGTAACAGAAGAGCGACATAAATACCGTATCAAAAGAGCGACAACTGAAGAAATGGAGTCAAAATTCAAAAGAGCGACAAACACATTTATGTACTCATTTATGCCACAGAAGCAGCTCATTACTACTAATACTACTCATAAATGTACTAAAGTGTCTGATTATTACTAATACAACTCATAAATGTACTAAAGTGTATGATAAAATAATGTACTAAAGTGTCAGTCAGTGTCTGATTCTTCAACCAATCTATAGGACTTGAGGTCAAGTGCTTATTATGGGCAATCCCTCGAATGTACTCCTCGAGATGGATAGGGCCGTGTCTCCCCACAACAGTTGCAATTCTTTCTTCTCTTAGGAGTCGCTCTTCTTCTTCTTGACTGGGTTGTTACCTGAAATCAGCCTTTCGACCTCTTGATCTGTGAAATATTTATAAACTGGAGCAACTTCATCAAGAGCGCTGTTTAATAGTGCATAGAATGCATCAAGAATCTCATCCGGAGGTAAAAAAAAGCCTACGGCGGAAAGCATCTTGATGCTCTTATATATTCCCCCACAAACATACTACGATTTGTCGCTATTTTGTTATGTCACTCTTTCGTTATGTCGCTCTTTCAAATCAGCAAATTTCTGTCGCTCTTATGACACTGCTTTCTGAATTGTCGCTCTTTTGTTACGTCGCTCTTTCGTTGTGTTGCTCTTTCGATACTAACCCCTTAACCTAGATAAAACTAACTACATTCTCTTCAGGTCTTATAAAAAATCACCGCCCACCTTATATCCAAATTTATGTATTATGGGTACACCAAGTACCCAGGTCCAATCAACAAAGTTCCTCAATGCAGCACTTAAACGTGTTTACACTGTACTTCTGTGTTTTGAGATTTCAGTTCAAGACTAATTATATGCTACAAAAATCACAAATGTGCTTAGTAACTGGCAGAGCTAGGACTCCTGGTTCAAGTGGCTTCAATACAGAATTTCTTGTCCTTTACAATCTCTTCATAAACCTCCAGCTGACAGAGAAACTACAAATTACATCTCTCTGATGTCGACTCATTGCCTCGTGCTTTCTCTCTGCCAAAGCACTAAAACTTAAGCAGCCTGATATATGAAATAGAAACTCTCATGCACCAATACTCTTACATTTCTACTGCAACATACTGTCACTTCAGATGCAAATACGCCCAAGCACACAATAGCATAGATGACACACTCATATACAGAAGCATGGAATAATGTTAGCCAAACTTACAAAAAGACAAAAAACAAGTAAGCATGCCAAGATGAAAACAGAAAATCTCCTGGGGCGAGTCAGTTAATGAGAAACAGACAACAAGGCGTATCCTTGTCACAGTGCCCCATTGTTCCATCCAGACAGCAGTACTTGCCTACAGTAAAGTTTGCTACCACATAAATTTAAATAAATACTGACTAGAAGTGGCAAACACTTAGACTCAGGCCAGACACCACAGCAATTTGCCTCTGAGCCAATGCAAAGAAGAACCTTTACAACACCACTGAACCTTATGAGACCTTAAGGTAAAATAGCAACCAAACCAAGGAATATGTTGGCAGTGGATTCCGAGTGTAGTACAATTAAGTTGCCATATTCAGCCTAGCCCAGTATTGTGTTCAGATTACTCAGGTGTGTGTGTGTGTGCGTGCGTGCGTGCGTGTGTGTGTGTACGCCTGTTTTACAGAGGTGTATAATATATTCCAAGATGTGATTTAGCATTAAATAGCTATGCCTCTGAGCCTTTAGGATACCCGAGTCATTCATTCGGTTTAGCTTAATAAATTTCGTTTATTCACTTCTTTTCAGTGAGAGTAATGATTTATGGATGTATAGACAGAGACACAGAGACAGTATATAGCAATGGGACAACTGAATTGTGTGTAGATGATATTGGAGTAGATTTAGTAGAGTTTGTATTTTATTTTATTTAACATTTTACTGACACAGGTACCCACCCTCAGTTTAGTCTACACGCATTAAATGTGTGTACTGTAGGTTACGTGCAGTGATGTATAGCTGACTAGTTATGGCTAAAAAGTTACTTTAGTGCCTATGTTTGTAACCCCAATTCTTACTGCAGAGAGAACCTTTCCCCCGGCCCCAATGACGCTCACAAGAGGATGGGGTTAACTTCCAGTTACTCTCATGAGACAGATAACCGCCCTTAACCGACAAGACCACTCCAGGCCATACAGGACACGGTTGTGAGAAGTATGTGCATAATGGGGTCAAAAAAATAAATCCATGAAGACTGGGCACATCACAGCAACATAAGAAAATCTGAGTAGGTAAAATCTTTCAAACAGGATTCCTCATTTGTTGGGTTGGCTGATGTTGCTTGTAACTTTGGCTTTGTTTTTGATTCTGCTATGTCTCTAAGCAGATACGTTAATGCCATTTGTAAGTTCCGATGTTCGTGACATATAACTCCTGTGCTCGAAGCTTGGCATTGGGTTCATGTTAACCAAAGGATTTGTTTCAACATAGGGCTCATGTTTATTGAACATTGAACTCTGGCCACCACAATGCCTGAGCTCAGTCCTTATTCCCCAGCTTATCATTATTCAAATGGTCATCTCGATGCCTTTCTCTGGTTATACCTAAGACTAGAACTGTTCTAGGTGGATGGGTGTTTTGACTGCTGGACCTAAATTGTGTCTGTCCTCTCCTTGTATCTGTCCTCTCCTTGTGTTTCTGTCCATCTGCTCAGTCTCTTGTGTCATTTTATCCTCTACTTACACTTGACCCTTTTCAAACTGTTTAACCACCACAGACTGCCTATCTGTCTTCGCAGATTGATCTTCTGGATGTTGACCCGATTACAGCGTGGTTAAGTTGTGCCATTGGTTGATGATGCTCTGTGCACTAGACACAGGTGACACAGAAAGATACTAATTATGTACAATTATAAATGAATGGATACAACAAAACAATTGCCAGAGGCATTAACTTCAAAATACCTTATTTCTGTGGTCATTACTGTTAAAAATATTGTCTGAGTTATATTTCTTGTAAAGCTTGTCTCAGGAACTGAAAATAGTGAATTTGTAACTAAAAGTTTCATCTCATCCTAATCTCATTTCTTTACAAACCTTCTGCAAAGTAAAAAAATTCGAAATAGTAATTATACTGAGACCAGGTATTCTAAGGTTTTGGCCTAAATAATATCCACAGGCAACTTCTACTCCCAGTATCGTAAATCACCTTGACTTTCATTAGCAGCTCAAAAGGTAGACAGAGACATAGCAGATATAGCCATAGCTATCAATCATCAGTTTATTCTCATGGCTTCTTGGCAAAAGCTCTACCATACTGTTTATATCTCCTTGCCTCATGTGCCAGCAAAAGAATGCACACAGGTTTTGCCTCAAAGAAAATGTCAAGCTAGAGGCATATCAGTCACAGTCTGGGTAAATATTCTGGGCTGATTTATGTTAGCTTGGTTAGAAGGCACATTGCATGAGCAGTTTGGCACAAAGCACACCTAACACTTGACTTAAAGGTGCATTTTTACCATAATGAATATGCATATGTTTAACTACTGGGATGTGTTCTATGCAGATGCACAGTTTGCATCAAGCTGATATATTCTTATGCATTTGCTGTGAATTCTGTCTATTTAAAAATTTGGATACACTGCATATTTTAACGACAACCATTTTTTTCAATCAATCCTTGATGCAAACTCATGCCTAGCAAACACTCATCCAAAGCTTCACTTGCAAATCAATTATAAGTTAGATACAGACTGTTGTGACGGCATCTGCCCTGCAGTGTCTTCAGGTATCACCCCCATTGCCTTGGAAACTGACCCTCTTACATACACAGGCATCCGCTGTCTAAACTTCAGTTACAGCTTGTTCTTGTCCTGTCCTAATTACACAGGAAACACACAAATGATGATGACTGGCGATGAGTGAGTATGACTGATGATGATGAAGGCAATGATGACTGCAGTGACAATGACAATTACTGAACAACACAGCAAAGAATTCTAACTCAGCCAGCCGGCTGCGTTGAGGTAATTCCCACTCCTGTTATTTATGTGAGGGCAATTCACCAGGTAGATCTATGACAAGGGACCAAAGTAGTATCACCTAGGTCATAGGCAAATCTAACTAGTCATACTAGTCATGAGAATCCTCAAACTGATAGCCATCTGCCTATTCTCATCAAAGAACATCTATGTATCTCATAAATTTAATTTAAAGAGCATACCTTCTACAATTGCTCTTATCAACAAGAAATTTTGCAACAATGAAGGAGTGGAATATAACAAACGGCATCTTATTGGAAGTTAGGACTGCAAAGTCAAAATAACACAAATAAATTATAAGCATCTGTCAAATCAACTGCTAAGGAAAGACTTGTAAACAAATTCTTCAGGTGTCAAAGAAGAATTTTAATTAAAATGAAATTTAGTAAGCCCATCTGGAGTTTTGCAAACCTCCTTCCATGTGTCACTAATATAACATCATGTAAAGCAACTATAAATTAGTGATTATACATATGTATTATTTCCCTAAGGAATACATTGATTCATTCATATGCTGTGAGAGGCGCTTTATAAATAACCATATAAGATAAGATAAGATAAGATAATTAATTCACATGTAATATATTAATTCACACGTAATACATTATATGCACACCTGCAGTTACTCTGCATAAATTTCCAATATCACTTTAATTCGTATTCATATCTTGAGATTAAATACAGAAATGCATCTGTCCCACAGAAATTATATCTTCAAGATAAGAAATTCCAAGATGTGAATGAAGCCCAGTTATCAAGTAGTTACATATGGGTTAGTTCACATCTCAACATGGATACTGATTAGATGATCCTCAAGACTTCTGACTTCCATTCTTCTTAAAAGCCAATGTTGAGTCAAAACAGGGTGGCACTGGTATTGTGCAAAGAAATCAAGGTCATGACCCTTACCAAGTCGCTACTTTTCATTGGCAAACAGTAACTAAGAGAATGGGTCTAATCAAACCAGATAACATCTGTCTAAAGCAAACACTGCTATCAGGAGTACAGTTACGAACAGTCAGTTCCCACACCCACAGCTCTTGAAATTATCATGAGGAAATCCATGGCACTTTCGTTATTATTATTACAGTTGTTGCAAACAGTTTTAACACATGCAAAGTCACACAGAAAGTGAAACTGAAAGCACTGATCTGAGATACTAGCAAAAGCTGAGTTGGCATGATTGAGGCAAGACCACAGAAGAGAGCAAGCTCTGGATTGTGATAAGTTTGTCGTAAGAGCAGACCTCAGGTGACATATTGTTCTGATATGATAGATTTATAGAAGGTTTGTTATGTATGGTAGAAATGTCAGATAACTGTCAAGAGTGACCCCAAGTGTTCTGAAAGTTTTTGATAGTGGAACAGAGCCAGCAAGTTCAATGCTGGAATGAGGAGGGAAAGAGCTGAGGCAATGGCCTGAGATCAACATGATTGCCTCAGTTATATCTTGGTTTATGGCCAGACTGTTGAAGCAGAACCATGTATGCATTGAACAGAGGCACTCCCTTTTACCTTGCCCGGTAGATGGGTGGTAAAAGAGCAATTTTAAGCTAAGTACTGCTGAAGCTGGACTCCAAAGTGATTAGCTATGCAACAGACCGGTGAAGCGAAGAATGTAATAAATAAAGGACTGAGAACAGATCACTGTGGTTTATTCCATAGGTACACTGCATATACTGTAGAAATATGATGCTGAAGATGATTCTGGATGTCAGTTTCAGTTAATGGTCTCCAACTAGAAAGCATTGCTTAAGGTCACACCTTCATCCCTCTGTTCCTCAAGGACTTTCTTATTCCTTGGCTGTCACGCTGGGAGCGCCTCTGAATAGGTTGCTCTGAAAGCAGTGCTTTATAAATTCTCAGATAAGATACAATACGATTTAATGAAAAGTCATTTAAATGAATTTCAATTTATGAAAATATTTTATTTCAAAATAGTTTGAAAATACTTAAATAGTATACTCCAGAATAATACTTAAAATATGAAATAAATACTACTGTGTAGTTGCTAAATTAAAAGAACTATTTTCAAAATAGTATTTTGCACATTACTGCTTCTATCATTTTCACTAGAACATAAATCAGAGACATGGACACAATACAGTTATTCTGTAAACTTGACATATATAAAATTATGTGTAAAATCTAAAACACTTATAAAAAGGCTCAAATATGTCATAATTCTATTTTGATTTAAGTCAATTTGAAAACCAAGATATACCTAAAGCTTTTGGCAAAGTGATTAATATGTCTGGTGGTTAAGATATCTAGCAAGTGAAACCACAAAAGAAATGGCGTCTGTCACTTGATATTACTTTCGAGAATACACACACCCTGGTGTACAAATAATCTAGCAAACTTGTCTAAAAAACAGACAGGTCAAAATCCAATACAAGAGCTCTGTGCAATAGATGATGCAGGTCACAGTGGAAAGTCTAAGCCAAATAAAGCAGTCTGCACAGTGGAACATTTTCTCACCTAATTTATTTCAATCACTGCCAATTGATGACAATACCAGAAGTAGCTGAAGAGTCATATGTCTGGTTAAATCAGTCAGTAAGAAATAAAATTAAGATTAACATCTAAAATAAACTGTGAGGCCTCTTTATTTTATTTCAGTCTCTGGCCCTGTCTGGCAATGTCATTATATAAAAGTGACATACACACTAAATTGTCTACACCTCACCTCAGGGAAAACAGGAAAGAATTCAGGACATAAAATCAGCCTGCTCACATCAACAAGATAAAATTCTACCTCCTCCTCACTTAATAATATTCATCGGGGAAGGGGTCAGTTCCAGTTACCACCGCCCCTCTAGCAACTTCCTGCCCCCTACCTACACTCCTGTGCAATGTCTGATTTAAACAATGAACAAAGGCAGACTCTAAATTCTAAAACACCATTTAGTTCCCTATGAAACATTTTTATACAAGGAAATATTCATCAAAACAAATCATCAAGGAAATCCAGATGATGACAATTTAGATAAGAATCATTAGAGGCCACAGAAGAAACACCTACCAAGTTCTAGAAACCCAATTAAGTGACAGTTTACAGATGGCCAGAAGGTCTGAACCCCACACCCTACAGAGGTCAACTTGCAATTCACATCAATGTCATGAAAGTTTCAATCAGAAAGAAGTGTTTGGCAGACAGGAATATGACAACCACTACTAAATCAGATCACAGAGAGCAACAAGGTCATTGTTGTCCAACAGGAATCTAAACAGATTCATACTGCCTCAATTTATTACCCTGATAAATGAGAGGCTAAAGAAAAAGCAAAGTAAGACATGCCACAGTTGTTTACCACATCATAGTGGATACATGAAATACCAGAATCTGCTCAATAATTAATATCACTGATTATATCAGTTACACTGACATCATTAGTGAAGTAATTTAATATATTGCACTATGAATAATAATCAGAATAACATAGCATTTGCTATTGACATGACTACCAAAACGAGAACTATATGAAAAAGAATAAAACTGTCATTTCCTGACTTCAGGTCTGGCAATTCTAACATAGACTTCAACTGTTCAATTTGTTTTTGCTGCAAATCTCATGGGCATGTATGTGCCCAGACCACCAAAATTTTAATGGCGTTGTTTCAGTGAGCAAGTAAACACTTTCATAAGAAAGAGATAATTAAATCCTACATGAAAAACATTTTGAAGACCTAAACTTGTAATTTTTGTCAGAACTTTCTGCTCTTAATATTCATCTGTTAACTGAATTAGCGGAGAGAGTAGCAGCGAGCTAGAGCTAAAAACCACACCAAAACACAGCAACCATCATCACAACTACCTTAACTGCCAGCCAATCATTTATCCTTCAATTATCATGACTCAGTTGGCTCACAATGTGCAGAGACTCATTAACCTCAAGCACCTTGCTCGTATTTCACCTGTAGCTTTGTTTTTATGCTGGCTAATTCATTTTCAAATATATTCACACTCACTCATGCCTTCACTTCCTGGCTGGCCTATTCATTCTAAGCCTTATAATTCAGAGATAATTGCAGTTTATAATCCATTTATTTCTATACAGCCATATAAGTGCAAACTAATATTTTGGTTATAACCTTGTAACTGATACACATTCAGAGAAACCCGACACTTTTCCTTTCAGTTTACTTGACACTACACATAATCTAAATGCAGTCATTGCTATTAACCAATTTCTCTATACGTGTAATTATAAGCATAGACCTATCTGTGAAACTATTACAACGTCCAAATACTGACATGATATTAATGTTATATATTTATATGAGAACAGTGGCATCAACATCAGGACCTCTCATATCAAACCACCAAGTCCAACAGAATTTGGATGACTGAAATGGTGCAAGGACTTGAGAATAAATTTCTACCGATCTAAGTTAGACAGAATCTGTTACCCTACTGCAAATTAATATAAAAAAGTGTTTGCTCTGTCTGAAAGGTTATCTCTAATAAAAGTAGATGCAACAATGTTCCATGTTCACAAGGAACCAATGACGTTCATACAAATACTCTGAATTCAATGTCTAAACTGGCTAAACTTTTCTCAGAGACTGCTCAGGAAAAGACAGGACAGGACAGGACTAACGGTACTAGAGAGGACAGCACAGGGGTGAAAAGGAACAGTAGGAAATGTGGTGATAGACAAATCATTGGAGTAAGCCTGTCCATATATCGTCCAGTATGTTGTATAAGTATGCATCTAGACACTTGCTATATCACTTTTTAAGTACCTTACAAAAGTGCAGTCTGTGCCAACCTAACTGAGGTTACAGTCATAAAGAACAAAAAGTTGATCAGTAAGCAAATATTGCTCAGATAACAAGATGAGTCATCACTGACAAGCTCCCACATACACAGAGATCCCAGCTGACGGATTCTCATCCAGAGCTGATAGTAGCAACATGATTGTAGTTCCTAGACTAAGTAGCATCAAAGAGGAGCGATAACAGGTGTTGAGGCTTGCAGCACAAAAAAACTCTAACACCAAGCAGTCCCTTGCAGATTTGAGCAGCGGGAACATCAGACAGTGAGGGAGAGGACTGGCCAGCCACCCTCCTATGCAAAGGCTAAGAAACTGAAGGTGCTAAACTTTACATCCATAACTGTCCCTGGCAACTGCTCTTCTTCTAGCTTCAGGCTGTACAGAGCAATTTACTACTCTTCTTCTAGATTCAGGCTATATGGAGTTTAATATCAGCCATCAAACAGACAGACAGACAGACAGACAGACAGACAGACAGACAGACAGACAGACAGACAGACAGACAGACAGACAGACAGACAGACATACAGACAGACAGACAGACAGACAGACAGACAGACAGACAGACAGACAGACACAAACACAGACACACACAGAACTAGACACACAGACAAGGTTCTTGATATTGAATTACTACTACAAGCAGCATTTCACCTCAGGGTTTTGCAAAACATGCAGGCAGAGGCTAACCATTACGCAAATTGGTCCCAAACAGCACCCGAATATAAATCTTTATGTACAAGAACAATTCAGCTTTCAGCAAAAGAATATACATCATACAACAACTAGCCAGTCAGAACTTTGGCTTAAACGAACCAAGACCCAAAATGGTACATCATTTCCTCGCACAAATACATGTATACTCCAATGGACCGCATCGCATATACAACCTCGGCAATTAGGAAGCGTCACGACAACACTCTGGGTCTGAGACTTAATGTGCATAACTGTAAAACTAAGTTAATAATCTGAAAGCAGATTAACGCTCCGGTTGATGCAATTGTCTCAACCATCCATCGCAGTTTGGATGAAAGCCTAATTGTATGGATAGAATCAAAATGTGTTATGGCTTTGTTGGTGATTGGCCATTCAATAAAAGCTGGTCTTTCACTGAGCAAATAATCAGCTCCACTACTTTTAGAACAGTATTAGAAATTAGAACAGTAGGTGGCAATTTCCGCTATGAACAGCACTTATTTCTGTTCAGCAAACAGTGTTTTGAGAATGGACTCTGTATTCTATGTTGTACCAACAGTTCAAATACTTAGACAAAACACATTGCTGCATATTTCTGTCTGTCTGTCTGTCTGTCTGTCTGTGCCTGTGCCTGTGCCTGTCTGTGCCTGTCTGCCTGCCTGCCTGCCTGCCTGTGTCTGTGTCTGTCTGTCTCTGTCTCTGTCTCTCTCTGTCTCTCTCTGTCTCTCTCTGTCTCTCTGTCTGTCTGTCTGTCTGTCTGTCTGTCTCTCTCTCTCTCTCTCTGTGTCTCTCTGTCTCTCTCTCTCTCTCTATCCAGAACTAGAGATTCAATCTCAGCCAACCAAAGATTTATTTCTTAAATGGGTCTACTCTAGCACAACTACACATCTACTGTATGCCATGACAAGGTGTCAGTGATGTTGCTACACAACAGAGCTTGAAAAACTTGACTAAAATTCCTACCCAGTAACCACCTCACCAAAGGCTTAAAGCCACACACTTTTGGGTTGCATGGCTACCAGTTAGCCACCAAGCCACTTCAAAGCCCAAAGGGTTAAAGTTGACATGGTAAGGTAAAGTCCTAGGATTGCTATAAATTTTAGTAGCCATCAAAGAATGGAACCAATCTTCATGGGTTGCATCAACAAATTTCTAATTACCATTGATTCAAACTCTGGCAGCAGTGGTAAAGGCTTATACAATACAATACAATACAATACAACTGTATTTCCAAAGTTCAGAAGTGCATACAACCAGACCATACGACAGAACATCAATGGCGCTGAGCAATTGTCCATACACAGTAATTAACTACCTGAGTGGAGGCTCAAATCCATACTCTGCGTTACATGACAAGGGCTTTAACCAGTCGGACACCATGCCCACACCATATACCATGGCATCCAACTGCTACCCAATATTACCAGGAGATAATTATCTGCAATCAAAGTTCAGTACTGCTGCACACACCTGTCACCGATGGACTTTCTTCCTGCCATATAAGCAACATAAACAAGTAACTTCGACTTTAAACTAACTTCTACTGAACTCACCACGTAGTAGTTCTCAACCGGCATATTAAGACGTGTTTGCTAAAGCATGACAAGACTTCAGCAGGCAATCGTTTAAAGTCGAATTTCCTGAAAACTGGAAAAATCGTTGAAATCTTCCCTCAGCCTGGATATACTGTACGCTATCCTGGTTGCGAAAGATGGGAACGAAAAGAACGAACGGACTCCCTCGCTGCTGCTGCTGCGATTTCTCAGGGCAACCTTCCAGAACACTGACTGCACTACAGCAACGTCTGGCAGACGTGGTAGCAGTGGTGGGGATGATGATGATGGTGGCGGTGGTCATGGTAGAAAGCACACCCTGGCCTGCATCTCTCTCCTTCACATAGACGTCAGCAGCCAAAATCGTTCCTATTGGTTCAGCTAAACATAACAGCCAATGAAGTGCAATGGCAGCCAGACCAGAGAGCTCTATCTTTTCGCTGCCCAAACCCCAAGGCTAGGCCACAGTCAACTCGAGGTCATTGCTTACAGACTGATACTCAATAGCTCTGCAACCAACTTAATAATAGACTATTATTAGAAGGCCAAACTCCACCTTCTCCTCTCTCTGCCTCACTCTAAACAGTCGGCATGCTTAGCCTGCCAGTCTGTTCCAAAATGCTCCTCATCAAAAAAGCACTGCAAACATACTGCAATAAAAAGCTTAAACTGGATGAAGTAGCTAAGAAGTCAGAAACCAGGCAAAGGTTAAACACTGGCAAGATGTAAAGAAACGACCTTCATCATCATCATCATCATCATCATCATCATCATCATCATCATCATCATCATCATCATCATCATCATCATCATCATCATCATCATCATCATCATCATCATCATCATCATCATCATCATCATCATCATCATCATCATCATCATCATCATCATCACTGCCACTATGGTGGTAACTGCCACTATGGTGGTAATGATGCATCTATCTCCACCATCACCACCATCATCATCATCAGCATCAACAAAACACCTAGACACAACACAGCCTAGAGCCACAGCCAGAACCTCCACAACCATGGCATCGTTTAGTTAGGTCATCATGACTTCCTTGTGAGCAAGGCACCTGTTAACACTTTAACGACGAGCTGCATTGATTTCCAGGTTGCTTTTAGTAAAATCTCGTTGTTAAGGTATTAACCCTTAAAATAAGAGGACATCTAACAACCAAAGACACTTAAACGGCCACAACACCTGATGACCTCTCAAGAGCTGTTCTATACCATCTACTTTCCACAGAAAGCTATGCAGGAAACAGTCTACATTTGTCCACTTTCTTACTTAATTAGCCTTTTGCACAGATGTATCTCCCTAAGTGACAGCACATTTTGGGACCAAGTACACCAACAGAATTGAAGATGTATACCTGTAACAAGCACTGAAGTCCTTTGCAAACTTATTACAGAATAGCAGTCTGAACAAAACTAAGGGTCTTTGACCTACTTTCATTTCAAAATCGTTTTATCTTAAACTAACCTTAAGAAAGCTTTTCTGCAAAATCGAAAACTCACAAGCTTTCAGAAAACAATTAATTTCATTTCAAAAAGGGTCAAAGTCTCTACTCTAGTCTGAAGAATAAAAATTAAGCGTGGGCCATCAGGGTAGCAACTAGTCTAACTGATGATGTGACGTTCGTCGCTCGAGATCAACTAACCCTTCATCAGACGTGGTACCAATTTGTGTCGGTCTTACCCGAGACGCTGCTTCGTCGTCGGGCTGGGTTCGGCTCCAGCCAACTGACCTTCTGGAGTCGCCCGGGTCACTATCCTGTCTACTTCTGCTGTAGACGAGCGGTTCCCTGTCTCCGCTCTCAGTGCCCATTTCTCCAAGAGGAGGTCCCGAGGGTATCGCTTGTTTGCGAACAGTGTCGCTGTCAAGCTCCATCTCACTTTCGGACTCTGCCACTGCCGCGGTCGCCGGGTGGGCAACGTCCTCGTCCTCAGGATGGCCGTCCTTTAGAACAGGGTTCGCTCTCTTGCCGGCAGGAGTCCTCAGCTTCCTGTGAGATCTCTTAGTCAAAGACTTCCTCTTTTTCTCCGCCTTAACCGAACCCTCACGTACCATTCTGCATCTCATGACTCTCGAGTTATCGTCAATCGGGGAAAACTCTGAACGTTCTCTTGTCCGAGAGGACAAGGTGTACATCTGACGAGTCGTCACGTCGTGCCGTCTCAAACACGCGAACATCTTGCGATAATATATACACGTGTAATATTATCGCGGTATACTGGTCTCACGACACTCTCTTCTGATAGGACAGGTTCTAGGTCTAAAACCTCCCTAACCGCACGCAGAACTGGGTTCCGACCGGCGCACGAGGTGGGCCCTACCTCGCACTTCGGTCAGTTCTCGGGACTACGTGTTTCGATCACCAAGTTATTTGCTCTGAATAACGATTGGCTTGAATACAAGATTTTCCTGACTCTATCGTTTTCCTGGTCTTACCGCACTGTAATCAGTTGTCGGGCGGTCTTTTCCCGTACTGCGGTCTTTCGGTAACAGCGGTCTTTCCCAGTAACTATTTTTAGTTACCGGGCGATGGAGCCCCTCCAACGCTCCACCGGCGTGTCAGCCATCCAAGTGTCACAATCCAAATGTAACGCCGACCCCGTAAGGTTACCAGAATGTCCTGAATTTTGTTCCCAAGAATTTCCGAATTTTGGTTCCCTAACGAGGGTCACGCTTACTCTCACAGGTAACCGGACAAGCTCCGATCCTGCCTGTCGCCAAATTTACCCTTATTATCGTTTTTGTACTAAATCGGGTTTTTCAGGTATCCCGACGGTCACTTCACCGAGTGCCGAAGTCGCGTAAAACTCTCCCAGCCGAGGACGCCGAAGTCGCGTAAAATCCTCCCGGCCGAGTACGCCGAAAGTGCGTAGAACTTCCCTTGTGTCGAGTACGCCGAATTCGCGTAAAACTCTTCTCAGTGGGTAAAACCAAACACTGTCGGATCTTGGAGTTCTTCGAACTCCAAGAGGGATTTCCTTGCCCGACGCCAAATTCACCCTTGGTTTCAAGGATTTCAGAATTCCAGAAAATGGCTACCTTAAGAAGGTCACCTCTACTCTCATGGGTTACCGGACAAGCTCCGATCGCGGAGTTCTTCAAAACCCAAGAGGGACTTTCCTTCCCGTCGCCAAATTCACCCTGCTTTTTGATCTCACACTGAATTGGTTTTCCTGTGTATCAACGGTATCCTTCCCCGAGTATTACTCAGCCGTAGATTTCCCACGATCGGGATCTGAGGGATCCAACCCGCCGGATCGGCGCTGTCGGCCCGTCTCCCAACAGTGAACTTCTTTAGCTGTACTCGGGATCGCCTGATTATATTATTCGGACGCCCCTTTCGTCCGTAAATATATTTGTACTAACCGGAAACTCGAACTCTGACTCTGTCGTAACCAAAATCACTCGCCTACCACACTGAGTGCAGTATATTTGAATCGGTAACTGAATCGCTAACCAACAACGCTGTTGAACAGTATTGCTATGTA
The DNA here is from genome assembly GCA_963556255.1 of Allolobophora icterica. Lineage (NCBI taxonomy): Eukaryota > Metazoa > Annelida > Clitellata > Crassiclitellata > Lumbricidae > Allolobophora > Allolobophora icterica. Next base: position 64,304,907 of record OY744602.1, on the reverse strand, counting down.
TGAAGAGTCGAACCAACTCTTCACGTATAAAGCAGCACACCGTGAGGCAGGCTCTATGCATCCCAAATTAACGCGTCTGCTCGCTATGCGCTGGCTTTACACCGTCGATCGGGCTTCCCTATCACGGTCGTTGCCGGACCGTCGCCTATTGAAATTAAATAAAAATTAAATGATCGATGCTGGGTCTTCGCATGAAAAATTAAGAGAAACGATGCTGTTCCCTTCGCATGTAAACTGAAGGAAAACGATGCTATTCGCATAAAATAAATCTTCCCACTTACGCACTGTGGCCTTGACCGCCACACTCTCCCCACCTTACTTAGATGCGGAGCATCTCTGCCAAAATCGGGGACCTTAATCAAACGTGACAGGAACATCCCCAACCCAGATCCACTTAGAGAGCAAGGAACCAAATGCACCTTTGGTTATAGGGCGGTCTATCGACAATCTCGGCACCCTGCACGTACGCCAAACACGATGAGAACCGTGATAGCGACAGCCTTTTTAATGATGCTTTCGATCTCTCGGCACCCCGCACGTACGCCAAACACGATGAGAACCGTGATAGCGACAGCCTTTTTAATGATGCTTTCGATCCGAACCACCACCCTACTGGCAACCTGTCGTACCTGACAAATCGCCAACCTTAACAGGCCCTCTATCATGAACCTAGGCTCTACCGGACCCCAAGGGCCAGGAGAACTTAAGGAGAGAAAAGTCGCCCACTGTCTCCCGATCTGGTAACCATCGTCGATCAGTCACACCCGGTACCACTTCAAAATCGTGAAAGCAAAATAATAGTACAAGTTATCATATTGTAGAACCAACGCAATGAAGCGTCCTAGTACTGGAATCTTTACTCGTTTCAGTACTAACCACTAATCCAATGTTTAACCGAAACATATTATCAAAAGGAAACTTAAACAGTCATTCACTGACAATCTGTCAAACCAACGCAATTAAGCGTTGCTGGTAGCACCGGTACTGTATGCTCCCAGATACCGCTCAAAAGAAATACTCTCATCAAAAGGGCAACTGAAACATGGTTCTCAAATAGTCAATGAAACCAACGCAATTAAGCGTTCATCTAGTTTGTCCTAGATACACGTCTGCTTCAGGAGGTCACTAACAAGGACTTCTACAGTCGTAGTCATCCATCCAAGCGAGGTCTTCGTCTCGTCCGTCGTCCAGGTGGCAATTCTGGATCAGCGGTCTCGTCTGGATTTTCTGAAGGTTCCTCTGGTTCATGTTCTGCTTAAGAATCTTGAGCCAGGACTGACCAGTCTACTGTAGGTAACTCAAGATTTCTGTCCCTCTCCGGTAACCAGGTACTCGGAGGTTTACCGTAAAACGGCTTCAATTTATCCACGTGCACAACCATTAGCGTGGATTTCGGACTCTTCCAGTTCACCGACCACAGGAGTCTGCATGTAACCCTGTCTTGGAGGTTTCTCCCTTCGATAACGAGCACAGCGATCGCACCTTTGGCAGAACCGTCTAACATCGTCCTTCCAACTCGGCCAATACGCCCGGCGTTGCAACTGAGTTAAACTCTTCCGAATCCCGAAATGTCCTCCGGCAAAGCTTGCGTGTGTTAACTGAAGCATCTCTTGCCGTAGAGATAAGGGCACAACTAACTGAGATCGCTCAGCTTTTCCTGTGTTACCCTGAATCCAGCCCCTGTGTAACACTCCTTGCAGGACTTCCAGCTGATTCCAGTTGCTCACCAACACTTTCACCTCTCCGTTAGCAGGTGATAGTTCTGCCTGTGTTGGATGATGCTTCGACTCCTTCCAATCAAGGACCGTACCAATATTGCAATCGCTCTGCTGTTCTCTTCGAAGAAACTCCTTTGTCCAACGGATTTCCTGGCCTGTATCTTCACTGGTAACCTCGGAGCGCGTTACTTCTCCGATCGGACGTGCCCACATCACGTCTTCATTCGTAACTCTCATGGTAACCTCCTTAGGTTGTTCCTCACCCGGACCTCTAGACATCGCGTCTGCGTTACCGTGTTTTGCTCCCGGTCTGTGACATATCTCCATGTCAAACTCCTCTATCATCTCTAACCAACGAGCCTGTTGGCCAATCGGTTCCGGTGTTCTGCGTAACCACTGAAGTGCGGAGTGGTCTGTTCTGAGTAGGAATTTACTACCCAGTAAGTACTGACGAAACTCTTTCAAGAAATACACCACAGCTAACAACTCTCGCCTGGTAACGTTATAGTTCCGTTCCGCCGTCGACAAGAGCCGACTCGCGTAACAAATCACTGTCTCTTCTCCTTCTTGTACTTGCGATAACACCGCTCCAATGGCGTATGCCGAGGCATCCGTATCTAGGATGTACTGGCCCTCGTCGTTCGGTAACCCAAGTATAGGTGCGGAAACCAACTTTCGTTTAAGTTCTTCGAAAGCTCCCTGACATTCGTCAGTCCAATGGAACGGTACATTTTTCCTGGTCAGAAAATGAAGTGGTTGAGCTACCACCGCGAAATCATGTATGAAACGTCGGTAATAGGAGCAAAGACCAACGAAGGATCTGACTTGCCTCAAGTTCCGAGGAGCAGACCATTCTTCTACGGCCTTGATCTTGCTCGGATCCGTCGCGACCCCTTCTTCACTCAAAACGTGACCAAGAAACAATACTCTCTGTTGTAACAGGTAACATTTGGATGGTTTCAGCTTGAGATTATACTCTTGTAATCTCCTGAAAATCATCTCTAGACGTTGCATGTGCGTCTCTACGTCCCTCGAGAACACAATTATGTCATCCAAGTAAACCAGACAGATGTCATAGTTTAGCCCTGTCAAGACTAAGTTCATTAGTCGACAAAACGAGGCCGGACTATTGCACAATCCGAAAGGTAACACTTTGAATTGGAAGCTGCCCCTTCTCGTAACGAACCCGGTCTTGTGTTTGTCTCTTGGGTGCAAGGCCATCTGGTGATAACCTGCTCTCAAATCGAACGTACTGTACCATCTGGCGCCACCCAGGGTATCTAAACTCTCGCGGATAAGGGGTAACGGATGAGCATCTTTCCGTGTCTTCAGGTTCAGTTGCCTGTAATCGATACAGAACCGCATACTGCCATCCTTTTTCTTAACCATTACGACATTGGATGCCCATTCCGATATCGAAGGTTCAATGATTCCTTGTCTCAACATGTCTTCTACCTGACGATCAACTTCCGGTAACATGGAAAGCGGTTGACGTCTCAAAGGTTGCCGAACTGGTTTCTCCTGTCCCGTATCGATCTCGTGTTGGATCACCGAAGTGAATCCGTTATCACTTTCGTTAAGGGAAAACGTTGCGCTGTACGTTAGCACAAGTTTTCGTAACCTGATTCGCTCTTCTTCCGAAATGTCTGCTGGCACTTCTTCCCATAGTCGTTTTAGGGTCTGTTCGGCAAGTGGGTTGAGCGTCTGCTCCGCCACACTGGCCGTTGTACTAATCTTCGATCCAAACCGGTCAATCGTACTTTGCTGCTTTCCTCGGCGTTCCTCCGGATAACCTGGGCCCATAGGCTTCCCCGGATTTTCGCTTCGGTAAGGCTCATCATACGATTCCGTTCTGGCTCGATTAACTGTCACATCGATTACGTTCACTCGCTCCAGCGGACATTCAGTCCGTTTCTTGACTAGCGAATCTCTGTCTCCAACATTCAACATCCTGATCCACACTTCCGTGTCTCTTCCTGTCACCAACGTACGTCCGATTATCAAATCTTTTGATAATTCCATTGGAATGGTCGTCCAATCTTCGTTATCCTTTTGGAAATGCGGGTATACTACCCAAGCTGGAACGTCAACTTCGCTCCTTGGAGGAACTATTATGTCCTCTTGCACAATAACCCTCCGGCACATGGACTCGGTAACGACCTCTTTCAGGGGGATCTTCTCGCTCCCAAGGAAAACGCATCGACTTGCGAAGTCCCATCTTGCCTGATTGGCTTCCAGCCAAGATAACCCCAAGATCACTTCTGTCACTTGGTCTGTAACTAGACAGGGTACAGGGTACACCTGCTTCCCGATCCGAATCTTAAGGTTAGTTTCACCATCCACCTTAATCTGACTTCCATTAGCGGCTAGGAGTCGCTGTTCTGACGGTACTAGCACAGCGTCTAGCACGAAACGTCGTGGCACAAGTGACATTTCACTTCCAGAATCAAGTAGACAGTGTATACGTTTTCCTGCCAGTCTCGCAACCACGTAGGCCACCCTACTGCCTTTGACCAGTCGGTTTTGGGTTTCCTCTTGTATCGGTTCAGCCTTTGTAGGTTCACTGGTGCCGGTTGCACCATTCGTCTCAGCGTTTCTCTGAGGACAAAATCGCTTTATGTGTCCTTTTCGTTTGCACAAGTAGCATTCGATATCCGGGTTACGCAACCGTGTGGGCGGATAAATCCGTCGCCATCCCACATTTGGTTCGGTTGTCCTCTGATCTCCCACAGCTAGATCAGAACTGTTCTCCCTTTCATGAGGTTTTCTTGGAACGATGCCCAAATTCTGATTTATTGTCACTCGATCAAGTTCTCTTGAAAGATTTTTAATCTTTCGCTCGAGATCTTCTAGACGACGAGACTGTTGCCCCTCAGTGCTCGAGTCTTTTCGGTCTTCCATGGTAACTTTAACTCTCGCGTGTCTCCGGTCTAAATCACCACCTTGTGTCGAAGATCGACCATAGGCATCCAACCTCACCGCATGTTTATACGCCGCTTCGAGGTTAACTGGTTCTCGCTCGCGCACCTTCTGCCCCAAATCCTGGTTTGCCAGTGCATCAATGAAAGCGTCACAAGCGACCGTCTCGACGATATCACTTGTTGGTCCTGGGTATGCCAAAGCCATTAGCCTCCTTACTTCCTGCACTACACTACTCAGCGTTTCTCCGTGAGCCTGCCGGTAAGTGCGAAGTTTCATCCGATATAGGCTAGTTTGGTCATCAGACCCGTACCGGGCCTTAAGCCGCTCAACAAGTTCTCGCCAAGACACGTCCCTCTGTGCACCCATGTCCCACAACAGCTGCGAAGCGGGACCCGTTAGGGCACACATTAACTGGTCTGCTTTTTCCTGATCACTCCACCGGTTGCACCGTGCACAAACTTCGAACTTTGCTAGAAAGGCTGCGATCGCTGACTTGCCGTCGTACTTCTCTAGCTTGATTCGTATACCGCGATCCGATCGGTCTCCGCCTCTTGTCCGCGTAACAAGTGATCTTCCGACACTCTTCTTGGGATTTCCTCTCCGGTTGTCCTCATCGTTACTCCTGGAACCGTTTTCCTCGTCTGTCCTCACCACTGACCGGTGCCGACTCTGTCCCCTCAGAGTACCCAACGTCTTCCCTGTACGCCACTTAGAAGACATCGTAGTCATCTCTCGGTCGCCTGACGTTGCACTGTCTTCATCAGAGATGTACTCAGCCTGTCTCTGACCTTTTCTACGAGGCTCACCACCTTCGTAGTCTTTGGACTCCGATCGTTTATATTTATTGCGAGAACTCTGAGAGTTTCCGTTGACGAACGTAACTCTTCTGTCTTCTTCGCGAATATCTCTTTTTCCTGACTCTGGCGGTCTGTCAGATTCGTCGTACCTAAGACAATTACGACTTCTCGAATCTGGTTTGTGCCCTTTAGAGTACCGCTCGTGGGTCTCATCCCAGGCCAAATGATCTCTGTCTCTTCCCATGTTCGATTCTCTCTCGGTTTCTCTATCAAGTGCCTGTTTTAAACCGCGTCTCTCGTACTCTGGTAGACGTTCCTTACCATACGTCTCCCTTTCAGTTTTCTCATAACTCTCTGGTCTTCCTCGTTGGCGGAGGTTTTTCCTGTCAAAGACTCCGGTTCTCATGGCCTCTTCTGGACCAACACTATCGGTGTCTGAATCCGAAGAACTCACTGACGAACGTAATTTCGCCTCAACTCTTCCTCTTGTCAACAGGCGTTGTCGACTCGATTGCCTTGCCGTTTTACCGTGTGACTCTCTCCCGCTGTCCTCGGGAAGATAGCGGCTACGTAACTTTTCCGAAGTTTCCGAAAGCGAAACTTCCTCACGTGTCTCTGTGTTACCTCGGCTCCGTGCCGGCTCTTCGATCTGCAGCTTCCCTCGGCGATCCATCTGGTAACCTGGGCCCGTAGGTTTCCCCGATGTCTCGCGTCGGTAAGACTTCGCATGCTGAGCAGCAGGAACAGACAGTTCTTCAAGTTTCGAACTCATCATTGCCACACTCTGTCGCAGGTAAGACATCTCCGCTTGCCAATCTACATCATCGGTCACAGGTCTTGGGCGACCTTCTTCCATGTTGGTAAACGGTACTCGATTACCTTCGTTTCGCTGGTGCGCCACGATGTCACCACTCGTTTTCTGCACTACGGCGTCACCCCGCGGTTTCAGGCCTGTCTCAATGTCTCTTGGCCTATCACAAGCCTGTCTCAACTGTACAGGTTGCCTGCCCCGTACAATACTAGGTACTTGAACCTGCACAAGGTTCCCCGATCTATTGTCGACGAGTGGTTTGGACCTGTCAAACCTACTCTCACCAACGGTCTCTCGCCAGTGTGTGAATGTCTCGTTATTCACATCGTTCTGTACTACCTCAGTAGTCTTTGGAACGGTTATCAACCATCCGTTATCCTCATGGAAACCTCTTTCACGCCCACTGCGGGTTCCAGCTTCCGTTTCAAATGCACTGGTTTCGTCAGGTGCACCCGTTTCATCAAGCAACCTTCGTTTGCTTTTCCGTTTACGTAACTTTGGACGCGCGCCTCCGTGCTCACTATGGGGCACTTCATCCGACTCGTCCTCGGTATCTTCCTGACCTTGCCTGGTTCTGTGACAAGAAAACGTTAGAACCCCACTTCTGGTACCAGTTTGTGACGTTCGTCGCTCGAGATCAACTAACCCTTCATCAGACGTGGTACCAATTTGTGTCGGTCTTACCCGAGACGCTGCTTCGTCGTCGGGCTGGGTTCGGCTCCAGCCAACTGACCTTCTGGAGTCGCCCGGGTCACTATCCTGTCTACTTCTGCTGTAGACGAGCGGTTCCCTGTCTCCGCTCTCAGTGCCCATTTCTCCAAGAGGAGGTCCCGAGGGTATCGCTTGTTTGCGAACAGTGTCGCTGTCAAGCTCCATCTCACTTTCGGACTCTGCCACTGCCGCGGTCGCCGGGTGGGCAACGTCCTCGTCCTCAGGATGGCCGTCCTTTAGAACAGGGTTCGCTCTCTTGCCGGCAGGAGTCCTCAGCTTCCTGTGAGATCTCTTAGTCAAAGACTTCCTCTTTTTCTCCGCCTTAACCGAACCCTCACGTACCATTCTGCATCTCATGACTCTCGAGTTATCGTCAATCGGGGAAAACTCTGAACGTTCTCTTGTCCGAGAGGACAAGGTGTACATCTGACGAGTCGTCACGTCGTGCCGTCTCAAACACGCGAACATCTTGCGATAATATATACACGTGTAATATTATCGCGGTATACTGGTCTCACGACACTCTCTTCTGATAGGACAGGTTCTAGGTCTAAAACCTCCCTAACCGCACGCAGAACTGGGTTCCGACCGGCGCACGAGGTGGGCCCTACCTCGCACTTCGGTCAGTTCTCGGGACTACGTGTTTCGATCACCAAGTTATTTGCTCTGAATAACGATTGGCTTGAATACAAGATTTTCCTGACTCTATCGTTTTCCTGGTCTTACCGCACTGTAATCAGTTGTCGGGCGGTCTTTTCCCGTACTGCGGTCTTTCGGTAACAGCGGTCTTTCCCAGTAACTATTTTTAGTTACCGGGCGATGGAGCCCCTCCAACGCTCCACCGGCGTGTCAGCCATCCAAGTGTCACAATCCAAATGTAACGCCGACCCCGTAAGGTTACCAGAATGTCCTGAATTTTGTTCCCAAGAATTTCCGAATTTTGGTTCCCTAACGAGGGTCACGCTTACTCTCACAGGTAACCGGACAAGCTCCGATCCTGCCTGTCGCCAAATTTACCCTTATTATCGTTTTTGTACTAAATCGGGTTTTTCAGGTATCCCGACGGTCACTTCACCGAGTGCCGAAGTCGCGTAAAACTCTCCCAGCCGAGGACGCCGAAGTCGCGTAAAATCCTCCCGGCCGAGTACGCCGAAAGTGCGTAGAACTTCCCTTGTGTCGAGTACGCCGAATTCGCGTAAAACTCTTCTCAGTGGGTAAAACCAAACACTGTCGGATCTTGGAGTTCTTCGAACTCCAAGAGGGATTTCCTTGCCCGACGCCAAATTCACCCTTGGTTTCAAGGATTTCAGAATTCCAGAAAATGGCTACCTTAAGAAGGTCACCTCTACTCTCATGGGTTACCGGACAAGCTCCGATCGCGGAGTTCTTCAAAACCCAAGAGGGACTTTCCTTCCCGTCGCCAAATTCACCCTGCTTTTTGATCTCACACTGAATTGGTTTTCCTGTGTATCAACGGTATCCTTCCCCGAGTATTACTCAGCCGTAGATTTCCCACGATCGGGATCTGAGGGATCCAACCCGCCGGATCGGCGCTGTCGGCCCGTCTCCCAACAGTGAACTTCTTTAGCTGTACTCGGGATCGCCTGATTATATTATTCGGACGCCCCTTTCGTCCGTAAATATATTTGTACTAACCGGAAACTCGAACTCTGACTCTGTCGTAACCAAAATCACTCGCCTACCACACTGAGTGCAGTATATTTGAATCGGTAACTGAATCGCTAACCAACAACGCTGTTGAACAGTATTGCTATGTATGAAGAGTCGAACCAACTCTTCACGTATAAAGCAGCACACCGTGAGGCAGGCTCTATGCATCCCAAATTAACGCGTCTGCTCGCTATGCGCTGGCTTTACACCGTCGATCGGGCTTCCCTATCACGGTCGTTGCCGGACCGTCGCCTATTGAAATTAAATAAAAATTAAATGATCGATGCTGGGTCTTCGCATGAAAAATTAAGAGAAACGATGCTGTTCCCTTCGCATGTAAACTGAAGGAAAACGATGCTATTCGCATAAAATAAATCTTCCCACTTACGCACTGTGGCCTTGACCGCCACAATGACACTCGACGTACCTCTTCTGAATGGGACACGTATACAAGTATTAAGTAAATAACATACTTATAGCCAAATTGCACTCTAACTCAGGCCAGTTTGTTCCTTATCTCCCATCAGATGTTCTCAAACCCACTTATGCAACAATTTAGTTCACACAACTAATCAATTAAAATTTTCTACTTGCATTGCACAACACCATAAATATGTAACAGATCTGTCGCAACCTCAAGATTTAAGCTGCATTTTAATGCCTAAAAGCTAATGAAATCTGTAATTGATATTAGTGAAACCTTAAATAGCTAAGATCATGGTAATTTTCAAGTCTTCACACTTCCCAATGCTGGATGCAAGTGATCATCAGACAGAATGCCAAATGCTGTTTTCCTAATTCAAAGTTTGTGAGTTTCTGTGTCCAGCTCAGAGGTAGTATTTTTTGTAGCACTACAAATTTTAAATGACTTTATTTTTCATTATCTGAATAATCAAGCACAAGCCAGCCTTTCAGACTACGTGACTGATAAAAAGCCTATACCCCTCTTGTATCGACTGAGGTCATCTTCTCGGCCAGCCATTTTATTACTGTTTTACTAAGGCTAATTTTTATATGTCAATTAAACTTGACTAATAGCTTCAGCTATCCTAATTACAGTGTCACTTTGCAAGGCAGATAGAGGCAAACAAATTGCCACCATTAAGGAAAGATCCACAGCAGAACAAGGTGGCTAGATGCTAATTACAATCAGAAAAACAGAAGTCGTCACATTAACTAAGCTGAAATGGCTGTACCCTTATGAAGTCTTATATCAAGTTAATGGGTTGGAAGTGGGTATGTTACAAAACTAGGCAATATAAAAAAAATGCCTGACAAGTTGTAGAATATGACAAATGTTACCACAAAGCTACTAAGGAATACATTTCAACCTTTAGTCCAATAATCGGACCTCAGTTATTCGGACCTCAGTTGCTTGGAGTTGATTACAGACCACACGAAGCCTGTCCACAGGATAATGGCTCAAAACCAAGCACCATGCAACCAGCGTCAGGCCAACAGCAGGTGCAGTACTTTTTAGACTTTTGGCTAAATTACATTGGTAATTCTCTGTCAGACATTTAAATGACACCAGCTGCGTAAAAAGCTGTTTAATCAGCGTTTCTGACTCTGCTTCTGTGTACCTATCCCTCAACACTGTCTGCAAAACAACCATACACACAGAGCCAAAGTTCCAGGGAGGCATCATAAATTTTGCTTAGAGGCAGAGACAATCCAACAAAATAAACAGTTGACAAAGTTTCAACAGTTCTTATTTTTATTAAAAGCCCTGATTTTATTACAGCTGTTGGGTGGAATTCCAATGGCCTGACCCTTTCCCAGACACATGTCAGCCAACCAACACAGGATCTTTGAACCTCTGAGCCCAGTAACCTGAATTTCTCAAATTACAGCTGTCTAGTCTAGCTCAGCCTTTTCCTCCCTACACTCCCTAGGGGGCGACTGTAAAATGAGCAGTAGGATAGATGGGCGCCTTGCAGGCTGCCATACAGTTATATTCAACCCCTTTTAAACTTGTTATCATCTGTCACTACTATACCATGTAATCTTACTACCTTGTCAGTTTGAATTTAATAAATGAATAATATTAGTAGTAGTAATAGTAGTAGTAGTAGTATGTTGTTCTTCTGGCCTTGAAGCCCACAGCTTCATTGATTTGAATGGCTTGAGTGACACAAGGAAAAAAGTTGAATGGTTGACACAGGGAAAAAAGTTGAATTAGTCACTCATAAATTGATATTTTATGTAAATGCAAGAAATAATAAACAAATGTCACCAAAAGATGCAATGCAACAAAATGAAATTGATTGTTGTTTAGAGTTTCATAATTAATCTTAAACTCTAATCTATCTGTGTTCAATCTGTAGGGTATTTGTAAAAGCCACAGCAAAATAAGAATTTCTAAAACGATTCTAATAGAATTGATGTCTCAAAAGTCTCTTACATGTTAGCCAACTCCTATTGACTGCGGAAGTTTTGGTCACACACTGAACACTTTTAAGAGCTAGCTGGATAATTAAGGCTTTTTGACCTCTTGCTCTGCTAGCTTTAACTATGTAACATGAAGTCATGGTGCTACAATTGACTTCAGACATCCTAGTACTGAAATGTTACAGTCATGGGTGTTTTCGCTAACTGTCCTCATTCTCGGTAGCACAACCATTGCTGAATATATTGTTTGATTGCTCACCCAGTTTTCTGCATATTTCCCATCAATCTGGCTGTCTCTAGGAATGTCTAGACATCTGCTGCCTACAGATTGAACTATGCTCAAGCCGGTTGCTAGCCTGGTTTCTGAGTACAATTTTTCAGTTTAGATCCTAGTCTTCAGTTCACATCTTGCAATTTTTTTACATTCCAAGGAGTACATGCAGTTAGACAAATGCTTGTTAATAGCCCTACAAGCAACAAATAATTGTCAAGTAGGTGCTGTCTGGGTGTCAGGCACTTGACCCTCAACACAGCCATAGATAAGGGATTTTCCAGTTGAGTATTTCAACCAGCTATACAAACAGAAAGAGCTGTGGGGTTAATCAGCATTTTCACACCTGGAATATCAACTAAAAATATGCTTTCTTCATACGAATAAAAAACAGTTGTTTAAGCTACCCCTGGGGCAGCCATGGGTATGAAGTACTAGCAACTTCATTTTCTTAACCTTGGCATATAAGGGCGAGTGGCCAGTCCTCTCCCTCGCCATCTGATCTTCCCACTGACAAAGTATTGTCAGTGTACTCACTATAGCTGAGTTCGCAAGGGGATGCAAGTGGAGCAGAAATCTCGACAAATTTCTGCCATAATAGGGATTTGAACCGCTGACCTCTTGTTTGAGAGTCCAGCACATTAACCACTACACTATCGCACATCCCGCTTTCTTCAAAAACAGCAACAAAATTCAGTGCACTACTAACGAGACATTAAGTCACCCCAACAAATTTCATGGCATCAACAAGATGCCAATAGAGCTACCAGCGATGCAGCACAGTACTGCACTGGATTACATTACCTTACACACCCAACAGATAAATAAAGAACTATATTAAGAACTCAGTTTCAACGGTTTATCTAAATCCTTGATAAGTCAAACCATGACTGTGATCCAAGACAACAAATGTAGTTCCAAGTAAGACAAGACATTGTCTATTAAGCGTGGTGGCTCAGTGGTAAGTTTGGCGCCTTGTGACCGGAGGGTAGCAGGTTCGAATCCCACTCTAGCTGCTGCATACGGACCTTGGGCAAGTCCTTCACTCGCAATTGCTCGTGGCGCTTCGGCGTGAAAATTCCGGCACAGTATCAAATGCTGTAGTCGGGAGCGCCTCTGAATAGTAGTTGACTTCGAGAGGTGCTATAGAAATATCCGGAATAAAATAAATAAATCTATTAGGAGGCAAAACGTCTCTACATTTCCCAAACACAGTTGAAAAGCTATTCACTATGTAAATCGTAGCATTTGTAATGACAGCTGACATTGTAAAGTACCCTAAAAGTAGTAGCTTGCTACTGATTATGCTATCTAAATTGTCGTAATCACATTACATTACATTACAGCCTAAATTATCTAAGATAAAAATGAAACCAATGAAAATCAATAAGAGATGATTGACAATTAAATTATATCTGATGTAAAAAAAATTCTGTCACAGTCTGTCACTGAGAACCATAATTTAAGGATGTGAATTTCAAATTAAAAATCTAGTCAAGATAGAGAGAGAGAGACAGAGACAGAGACAGACAGACAGATGCAATTACTGAGTATGTGTCTGTTGCATACTGTTGCAAAGCTTGCTACAAAACAGACCACCTCTGCTGTATAATGTTCTTGTTTCATATCCATTCACCAGAGGGCTTCACCAGTGCAGCTTTATATTGAATCCCTGTGAAAATAGCCTACCCTAATTCACAGTAGGTTACTTACACGGGTTTTAAGACTTCAACGACAAGAGTGTACTAAAAGCGACTGGGGAAACAACCTCATCATTAAAATGTTAAGACAGCAAAAATCAACAGTATTTTCATCAGATTAAGTTTTAAAGATAATCAGTTAACGACATTTTAAACACTCCACGTCTTGATTACATTTAAAATTGCACTTACATTGGTTTTGAAATGCTCAATTATTGTGAGTTCTAAATCAACCAGCCTTCCACTTGTATATCTAGTCACCAAATTGGTATAATGTTGGAGAGCACTGAAGCAGAACAGATATATTATTCCTACATAGCCTAACAATAAATTTCTACAGAGGCCAGGTCTAAGGAAAAAAGTAAGACCTTGCATAAGCATAGCCCCGTGTAATTATTCAGTCAGCCATTATCAGTGGACAAAAGCAAATGTGAAAGAAAGGTGTTGTTCACCTTTAGATGTCAGCACCTGATAGAGACATTATTAATATGCTCTCAAGATAAATTTTTATACCATAGGTCAACAAATCTGTGCGTAGGCCGAGACAAGGATAAAGAAGAAGCCCTGCACAGAGATATAGAGACAGACCCACAGTAGGTTACACACACAAATCAATAGATTGAATGCTCAGGGTACTTATGAATGACTAATTGAAAACCTCATTGATCTGTTATGTCAATATGTTCACGGTGTGTGGTGGACTGTTCATCTGCCTTTCTTACATAGGAGTCATATTTAAATATACCTGGTGTAAACTGGTGGACTCTGAGTCAAATCCAAACAGACCAACAATCCAGAGAACACCAGTCAAATCATGTAATCCAGATTATTCTATCAGCAAAAATCAACACTGGCAAACAGACAGACAGACATACAGCCATAAAGATATGGCATGCACACACACACACACACATGTGGGCAGAAAGACAAATTTCTCAGTTAAAAAACTCGAGTCGACCAATTGATTGATACCTGCATATCAATTGCTAATAGAGCAAAAAATACGTAAAATGTACTTTACTCCTTGAGAGCCATGATTATTCTATCAGTAAAAATCAACACTGGCCAACAGACAGACAACCAACCAGACAACCAGACACACACAGACGCAAAGATATGGCACACACACACACACACACACACACACACATGGGCAGAAAAACAAATTTCTCAGTTGAAAAACTTGGGTCTACTGATGCATGTCAATTGATAATAGAGCAAAAAATACATAAAATGTACTTTACTCCTTGAGAGCTAGATAAAACAACTGCTTTATAGAGATGAAGCCAGAATCTCATTGGGATCCCTTCTCCCTGTCCTTTGTACCCTCTCAGTCAAACCTACCTGCAAAGTGGTTTGAATCGTTAATACAAAAGACAATCATTATAATGAGCGTCATTAAAACGCAAATTCTGATACAACATGGCTAGAAACAAGAATCCGAAATGAATTCAAACTATAATCATCACAATGATCATCATCATCATCAGGTCCTGTGCCAGGCATTTGGCATCAATGCGTTCCTCATGCTTGGTTGAATCACATTATTTCTTGGTCGTCATCTGCCCATCTTGTTCTACCCTTCATCTCTTTCCTACAGACCCTCATAAGCTTTCACTGAGTTTGAGATCCAAAATGCAGAAGTCATTTCCATAAACCTAAACCCAACAGTCTCTGTCCCTCAAAACAAGTCATTTTCTGTTCTCTTTTTGGCATGTCCAAGCAGAATTACAATCACAGTCAAGAATTTTTATATTCCTCGTTCCACTTTTCTGAAGCCTTGAGATTCCTGCAATTTTCTGCAGTCAGCTCATTTCGTCCAAAGGATCCCATCCTCCTCAAATTCTCTTGTATTAGAGATTCTACCCACTATGGGTAGACAGCAACCTCCTTACTTACATCTTATTATGGCTTATGTCTTAATATGGCTTACGTCTTAATCTGGCTTATGTCTTAATATGGCTCTCAAAGGAAGTGTTAATCTATTCTAAAAGATATCATGTACTATTATCAGAACAAGGCATCAACTGAACATCACTTCAAGTTAAACCATTGTCAAAAATTGTAATTTGTTGGAGAAGCCAGTTCAAGTCCAATAGGCCAGAAATCAAGCTACAGTCAGTATGCAAGTTGAAGCAGGTCTTAAGTTAGACATGATTGACTCAAGAACACATAGAACACATAGAACTGGGCAGAACTATGTCAGCTGACTAAACTATAGCACCTTGTCAACTACATGGCAGATTTTAAACTGGACATTGGGCAGCCAGCAAAATGAATACAAAACGGGTGCAAAAAACCAATATTTAGATATTTTTTATGATTCAAGCAAGAGAATTCCGAATCATTTTTAGCTCAGCAAATCCCTCTTAGCAACAGATCAATGAGAAGTGAATTGCAGTAGTCACATGGCTAGAAACCAGGGCATTTGTTAGCAAACAGAAGACAGTTTGAGGTATATGGGATCTGATTCACTTTGCTCTACATCATCTCATGGCATCAAAATGATTTACTGATGTGGAACATATCAGGCATACCAAATCTAATGACAGTGTTAAACCTGTGAAGAGAAGTAGTTACAAATCATTGTGTTTTTAGTGCCATGGCATGACATAGGCCAGACACACTAGAGGGCTACGAATATATAGGATACAACCCATTATCATACTGCAGTGAACTAGAAATGGGGGTGGTGTCAGTTTCAGAGATCCGGGCTAACACTGCTATAAAGTTACAACTTATTTGCAACTTATGTCCCAGTTAGGTAGTGTATTAGCACAAATGGTGTGAAGCCGGTTTTTACATAGGTATAGATTAGGTAAATGGTCCATTACTTTTCATTTCCTGATTTGTGGATAACATAAGCACTATTCAGTATATTATATGTTATTTTCACTATCTGTCTCTGTCTGTTTCTCTTTGTGGATTTTACTCTCTGTCTCTGTCTGTTTCTATGGATGGATTTCACTGGAAATCTGGGCTGCAAGGCTCCAGCTGCACAGCCAAAGCCAACGCAACCAACATGTGGAGTAAATGGTGGCCTTAAAGCATATTTTTTATACTGGTTGCTGGTACTGTTGTCAGGCCTGGATGAGTGTGTTTAGGGCAGATAATTATATTCTGCCTTTGGTAGGCTTGGGAAGACCTGCCCCCGGACTGATAAACGAGTCTCCCATGCTCTTCCTTTTGCTGCCCTTACTTAACTGATACGAATGAAAGTATTGAGTACAATCCTTCTTGTCCTCCAACTTTCTTCTTTGGATGCTCTGTCCTTCAGGAGGTTCTTACTTCCACTAACGCTACAATGCGTTGCCTCTCCCTTGCGCTTCCTGTGTCTACTGGTCATTGTCCAGTCAATCCTCATGTTCTCAGATTGCTCTTACTCTTCTTTCACTCCATTTTTCCATTGATTATAGATGGTTATTGAGATGGAGACCATGCACATCTCCCACTGTGTTGCTCCTCTTAAACTATTGGAACAAGATGTTTGTTAAGGTCTTCCAGGTCCTCTCTGCCATATCCCCCAAAACAAGTCATTTTCTGTTCTCTTTTTGGTATGTCCAAGCCTTCCAACTGCAACATATTCAATATTTTTATCTAATATTGTCGCAGGGGCTAGGTGAGAATTATCGGGGGTTGGGGTTCAACCTCCTAGTCTTTCTTAGGATCCCAGTTAAGTCTTCATTGTCGTTTCCAACCCTTTCAGTTGTGCCAGTGTGATTTCGAATTATTTGACTCTAAGTATCTGACAAAGAGAAGAAATTTCCATGGTGTATCATGTATAGTAATGGTTTATTGTGAGATTTGTGACCGTGTGAATTGTATACTAATAACTTTGGTGATGTGATCACTTACAGGAGTTTAAGCTTTCTATTGCATTTTTGAATTTTCTCACTTTGCAAAATACTGATAAAATATTCAACTCTGCATGGATCAAACTCACCAAAGCCTACCCCCACCTCTCGTCTTTTTTCTACAATTCTCACACTGCACAGGGGAGCTCGATAGTGAAGTGGTTAGCACTCTGGACTTGCAGTCGAGAGGTCAGGGGTTCAAATCCCTACCCCGGCAGAAGTTTGGTTTGAGATTTCTGCTCCATCTGTACCCCATAGCCAACTCAGCTATAATGAGTAAACTGAACATACACTGTCGGTGGGAAGATGAGATGGTGAGGGAGAGGACTCGCCACCCACCGTCATATGCCGGGGTTAAGAAAATGAAGACGTGCTAACACTTCATACCCATGGCTGCCTCAGGGCTACCTTAAAGGACTGCTACAAAAATTTGTCACACATGGCTGCAATTCATTCCCTGTTGAATGGCTCAATAAATCACAAAGATGCCAAGTTTTTACCACTACAGAGTCGGTCTAGTGATTGGATATACAAGGCCCAGACAGTCATTCATTTCAAAGGAGCAACTCTCACTTAAAACTACAGCCCCACCAGCAGTCAAGCTATAGCTTGCAAAGCAAGGTACAATAGTGTCCATGCAGTCCAGTTTAGTCTATTCTAGTCCGTCCGTCCGTCCGTCCGTTTGTCTGTCTGTTTGTCAAGTGAGCATAGACTTTGCTATGCACACTGCACACCCATAATAAACGAGACATTGTTAGAACTTGAAAAGCACAAGCCCCAGCAAGCATTAAGTTCCACCAGTCTCAATACAGTCTTTACAGAAAAACTGGCACAAGTCCCAAGGCCAGAGGCTTAGCACTGCACATACAAATGATTGCATTCTGAGGTAGTTTGCCCCGCACTACATTCAAGATACACCAAGATACATCCCTGAAAATGTCAATATTAAACTCATTCTAACCTTAATATGTTTAAATACAATTTTTACCCTAGTATTTACCAAGCGATTTAAGAGAAAGTTGCATGCCTGTAACATTCAATGGCTTGCTTTTATAAGAATACCCTTGAATGCATATGTTTAACGAATGTTAAACATATGCACGACAAATAACACACCCAGACACACAGAGCAATATCAAGGAGAGGTTTTCAAATTGCTATCATAAAATTTTTATATGCACATTGTGAATTTGAAATTTGGTGGAACATTTAGAAGTAGTCTTTCTTTATTCTTTGCCTACAAATCACACATGCTGTTCTAAAAACATTTCATTTTTGGCATAAACTATGCATTTCAGAAGCTGATAAAGCTTATTTTTATTATAATGCACAAGACACAGAAAACCGAGTTTCAATTTCGTTTATTAAAAGTTGATATCATCAAAATAATAAATTCTTTAAATTTTACACTTCCACTAGTCTATGACAACTTCTTAGCCAAAGGATTTCAATTACTGATCAAAGATAATTGAGATAAAGGATTCAGAATAACAACGGGACTTATCTCACATTTGTTTCTCTTTGAACATATATATGCAAGAATAGTCCAACTAGCACAGATGTCCAGTGGACATTGGACTGGAGCTGAAGCCCATAGCCATCCACAGATGAAATGTCATCCTTGGTAGCAGCCCCAGCCAAATGGCTTTCGAAACCCATGCCACGATTTCAAGAAACTTTTATAAATATTTATCATAGTCATCAATTTCTGATACAAGCCATTTGACAGCTATGGTGTAAATGAAATCCATGTTTGGTCCTACATCTCGTCCACTGCTTTTCTTATACTCATTACAGTCTACGACGACATTGCCCTGGCTCTTGACTCTGGATTCATCACCGCTCTACTACTACTGGATTTCTCCGCTGCCTTTGACTGTGTGGATCTTACCATTCTTCTTGAAATCCTGCAAATACATTTCAGTGTCACTGCTTTAGCTATTCAATGGATTGCCTAGTTCCTTTCCCTGAGGTCTCACAGAGTTAAACTCGGCGGGTGCTCATCCAAATTTTTTCTGTCCTCTTCGGTGTCCCCAAGGATCCATTCTTGGTCCACTTCTCTTTATTCTATACACCTCCAATATTGTTAACATCACTTCGCAGCACGGTCTCATGATCCACGATCATCCACCTATATGCTGATGACACCCAGCACTACAAAAAGTTATCTCCAAAGAACATTGGAATCAGACAAGTAAATGAAACTTGCCTCCAGATTCTTATTCAAGCCCTCATCATCTCTTGTCTTGACTACTGCAATTCTGTCCTATCCGGTCTTCCTTCATCTACACTAGGCTATGACCCCTATCATCTGTTCCACACACGGCCTCTCACCTAATAAAAGATCTTGGTCCCAGAGATCACATAACACCATCCCTGTAACAACTGTACTGGCTTCCCATCCGCACCTGTATCTCCTTCAAAATCTGCCTACTCATGTCCCATATCCACTCTGGAACTGCTCCCTCGTACATGACATCCATGATCACACCATGTTCTGCTTCCAATTCCACAGGACTCTGATTGTCCATGCAATGGGATTATACAATACATCGCACCAACCGGAAGTTTGGTAGTCGTGCCTTCTGGGTCACAGGACCCATAGGCTAGAATGGAAGTCTTCCAACTACATTCCGTCAATGCACATCTGTTGGTCAATTTAAATCAAAATAAAAAATTCATCTATTCACATTGCACTATGATTAGACATGTGGCGCAAGGCGCTCTCGTGCAAGACTTGTCTTGTTAAAGCGCGCTATAAATCTTTAGATGTATTGTATTGTATGTAAGTCAATGAATAATACTATTGCTGAAACAGTCAGACATTAATGGACCATGGCAAACAAGGAGTGAAGAAGAGATCAAATGCCCTAACAACATAATACTCACTGAAGATAAGGCATCGGTTTCGCGACTGTTTGTTCCCCATAGGGAAGCCATCTCTTTGGAAACACGCCCTTCCGGCTCACCACTCCCATGCGAAGCAGCAGCAACCGCATGCTGGTTATTGCCTACGCCCGAGGACATCGCTATAAAACGTTCTTTCCGAACCTGCTATTCAGCTGTTGTAACAACTGCCGATAAAACAGAATTGAAAGTTATCGTTATGCATATCCAAGATATTGATCAGCGAGACGACTTTCGATATAATTATATCAGCTACATCGGCATGGCGTCTCTCATTGATCTGTATTTCCAACGAGCTGTTTTCAAGCACCTTGCATTCGCAAGAGTGAGTAAATCACACGAGGTGTAATAAGAAACTCAGCCAAAGCAATGTGTTTACGGCTGCCCTGGTAATGTAAGTGTACACTGGCAAAGACCTTGGTACCACAGTATAAATAATTATTTATACTGTGTTGGTACGCTGGTAAGTTGACAAGCAGAAAAATTCAAATCAATTATGTGTGCACCATGACCCAGCTCACAATGAATCAAAGTCTGTATCATATTCTCTTTTGCATATCTCTTTTGTATTGCAGGCTGTCTGTTCTGTTAGTAGTTAAGATTTATCGCAAAACATGTACAATGTACATGTACAGCGCAGTGCGTTTGCAGGCGCTTAATTAAAGAATAAATATTATTATTATTATTATTATTATTATTATTATTATTATTATTATTATTATTATTATTATTATTATTATTATTATTTGGTTGTCTTGCGCGTCCGCGCTAGCATAATAGCGATGATTTTTCATTACAAATTCGTCTTTAGCTTTATAATATATATTATCGGCATTCTCAGTTTTAGAGAACTTGACCAACCAGTTAATTCCAATTAATTTTATGTCTATGCTTAGATGTTTGACTACAGCTCAACTTCAGGGTCAGATAACTAGCGCTGGTGTTTAA
The DNA here is from genome assembly GCA_963556255.1 of Allolobophora icterica. Classification (NCBI taxonomy): domain Eukaryota; kingdom Metazoa; phylum Annelida; class Clitellata; order Crassiclitellata; family Lumbricidae; genus Allolobophora; species Allolobophora icterica. The sequence goes on along the minus strand of OY744602.1, from coordinate 64,284,206 downwards.
ACTTACTAAACCCGATGTGATCAAATTTGAACAGCTCTGGTATGTAACACCAAAGACATAATATAGGCTAGACTGTCAACGGAGCCGCTTAATGGAAGCCGTATAAACTTATTAAGCAAATTCGTCTTTAGGTTGATGAGTTTTTTGGTGACTCATCGTGATCGTTATCTCGATATTTCTACAACGCTTAAGAGAGCGAAGTAGCGGGAACGAGGCGCTCAGTCGGCTATGGGGTTTATAATTAAAGCGGCGAGATGATAGTACGGGGAAGATAGGCCTACGGGAGAAGAAGACTCAGCATACATAGGCGTAATTTGTGGGGGGTACGAGGGGTACCCGTACCCCCCACTTTTTGGACTGGGGGTACTGTACCCCCCACTTTTTAAACAATGTCAATCAATATTTTTGTTATTGTGCCTTCCCAGAGAATGCAGTCTCCGCCAAAGTGCAAAAGTACTTAGATACACATGTAAACCGAGAGCCAAAATTAATGAGAATACTGGCAGGGAATATGTTCAAAATGGCCACCATGCGAAAAGCGAAAGTGGAGAAGAAATTGGTACCCCCCACTTTTTAGACCAAATTATTGGTACCCCCCACTTTTCAGAATATAGTTACGCCCCTGTCAGCATACGATTGTGGGAGAGGACTGTTTTCAGTTTTGAGTGAAATACTAAGCATTGAAACTGGTTTGAAGTGTTAAAATATTATTCTAACCAGTGCCGTCTTAAGAAATGGGCACGCTGGGTGAAGTCGCTAGGAGGCAGGAGCCCCACGATTCTATGGACCCCAAATAAAAAAGACCACAAAATAATTAATGTTTGCGCGATCTCCACGCGCGGCAGTGCATTGCTTTGCCCAGGGCGTATACGTACAGCACGTGCTGTTAGTTAGACGGCACTGATTCTAACACGATGATGATTTAGGCCTACTTGGAGCATCATAGTAAAAACTTTATATCGATGGTAGGCCTATAGGTACATGCGCCATGCAGTCGATCAGATTGTCCAAAGCTGCGTTCTTGAGATCACCAAACAGAAAAATCAATTCTCGGGAATTAATTTTAACCAGTTTATTAGGCCTATCTATTAACGTGTGAACCAATAACAATTAAGATGGTCTAAACTTCTGTTAAAAATTAGCAGAATCGAGATCTCCTCCACATGCTCGTTGCTATAGAAAAACGTATAGGGGCCTACGCATTTATATATAAAATAGCCTATGAGGAATGCACTAGGCCCCTATTGAATTTAATGACCGAAAAGAATGGAGGAAGGGCCTAATACGTTAATGTAAAATTGTAAATCTGCGAAATGTCTCGACAGCGCCACCATTATTTATACTGTGATGTCACGCTGATCAGCTTGTATCCTTCGGCCTATTATTAAATCAAGTCCGCCATAGCCAGGTTTTTTGTCCCCTCCGGTCACCCGGTGCCAGGGCATGTTTTACGGAAAATTTATCACTGCACTTGGTAAGCGTCAGAGTGCATACAAATCACAAATAATTATGAATTACAATTCTTTTCATGCAGAAATAGTGGTTAACAGCCTTTCATCACTGCACATTTTGTGTTTCATTGCACGTTAAAACAATCCCTGCCCGGTGCCAGGTCAGAATCAGGGAGGTCAAACCGAGGAATCAGAATGGTGCCACAGTATGATGGTGCTACCACAGTATAAATGAAAATCGTTGGTAATGGTGGTCGTGTGGTGACGCAAGAGTAGATCAAAGCAGGATAGGAATATAGTTTGGAGAATTCGGTCTCCAGTCGTGAGTGGAAAGCAGCAGATCTAGTGTAACTGGAGGAGAAGGTGAAATTAACAGGCGAGATAGGAGATTGAGCAACTGGTGGAGATCTTTTGGGAGGTCATTCCAAAGGGCTGGTACGGAGTAGACAAAGCAGCGGTTGTAAAATTTCTGAGAGGGTCAAGGAAACTGGAGGCCGATAGAGATAGAGAAAGATCATAATATGATAATGACCGAGTAGACCTGGGCGGTTGGATAGTGAATATATCTGGCGAAGAGGGTAGAGAGGTATACGCTGAGGGACTATTATAGTCAATGAAGTGATTTGAGAACATAGGTAGGCCAAAGATCTTAGAGTCGTAGTCTACGACTCTAAGATCTTTGGGTAGGCTATGTGGTGGTGCTTGGAGTTCATTCATTCGCACCAATCGCCAACAAATAGCTGGCTATTAATAAGCCGTGATTAAGCTCGTATACCTGGAGCATCCTTGTGCAGCGCTTAGATATTTTGGAAATTTACATTACACACTGAACCACACTGGAAACATGTTTTTCTGTTTAGTTTAGCGCTAAATAAATGTGAGACCTTCACCGATATATAGATCTACTATATAATTATAATTCACTTATCTATGCTCAATAAATCAGCCCAGAATCTAAATAAAATTCAGAATCATGGCGAGGGATATATACGGAGCGCTGTGTTACTTTAACCTGTAATTTATTGTATAAATTAAGATTCAAGATGATGCCACAGGCCCCGAGAAGACCAACAGCTAGGGCAAGAGGTGCTGCGAGTCCTCGTGGTCCTCCGCCGATTAAGAAACTGTTTGTACCTGAAGCAGAAGGCACCGAGGAAGATGCGTTTACGAAAGGTATTCACTTTTGTCGCCGTTTAAACTACCACTGAAACTGCTGAATTTAGAAATACCATAAAAATTCTCGTGAAAAATGCTTGACGCAGAATAATATTATTGAAACTGCATGGATCAAGTCATGCAGCTCATGCAGCAATTGCTTGGTACACAGGAATCGAAATTTAATTTATGTGGAAATGGGTCCTGTATTGACCGTATTCTATACTGTTTGTACAGAATATATATATATATATATATATATATATATGTATATATATATATATATATATATCGCCCCATAGCCAACGTCTCGTTCCTCTCAAAGATCATTGAAAAGATCGTCGCCAGCCAACTCGTAGCATTCCTAGACGAGAATAGCCTTCTACCATCCTGCCAGTCTGGATTCCGGAAACACCACTCCACCGAGACACTTCTCCTTCGGTTATTGTCTGATGTCTACAGGGCTGTCGGCAAGTCACAGCTCACTCTCCTGGCCCTATTTGACGTCAGTGCAGCGTTTGATACTGTGGACCATGACATCCTGATAAAGCGCTTGCATGTCTCATTTGGGCTTTCTGGTAACCTATTAGAGTGGGTTAGATCTTTCCTCCAAGGGCGAACCTTCACAGTGGCTCATGGCGATACTAGGTCTAGGTGGGTTCCCGCTCCGTTTGGTCTCCCTCAGGGCTCCGTCCTTGGACCCATGCTGTATATCATCTATACTTCCAGTCTTGCCTCACTTCTAGCTGAACACGGGGTCCAGGGTCAACTCTATGCTGACGACATCCAGGCATACCTGCACTGTAAACCATCTGATGCGCCCCTGGCACTTCAGTCCATGGCTGAGCTCTTAGGGGCCTTAGAGGCCTGGATGGCTTCCAACCGCCTCAAACTGAATTCCTCTAAAACTAAATTCATCTGGTTGGGTGCACGGCAGCGATTGGCTGGGCTTGACCTGGCCTCACTCGCTGCTGAATTCCCCTCATTCTCCTTCTCCCCTACTGTGCGCGACCTTGGCGTCATACTTGATCAGGAGCTTACTTTCCTGCCGTAGCTTCGTCGCTTAACCTGCGACTGCTTCTATCAACTGCGCCAGCTCCGTACCATTGCTCGTGCTCTCTCTCCATCTGTAACTTCCACCTTGGTCCATGCCTTCATCACAGCCCGGGTAGACTATTGCTCCTCTGTCTATATTGGCCTGCCTGCGGTGCGCTTGGCCTGCCTTGAGCACGTCATGCATGCTGCTGCCCGACTCATTGGTCGGCTGTCCAAGTTTGACCACGTGTCTGACTTCATGCTTTGTGACCTACATTGGTTACCTGTTGCTCTGCACATCCAGTATCGGATTGCCTCCTTGGTCTGGCGCTGCCAGTTGGGTCTTGCTCCGACCTATCTTAGGTCCCTCTGCCAACCTGTCAGCGAGACCCGCGGCCAACTACTTCGTTCTGCAGAGAGGGGGAACTCGCGGTCCCATTTGCTCGTACTGCAACTATGCAAAATCGAGCCTTTCTGGTGGTTGGCCCAGCGGTATGGAATGCCTTACCTCTGGCGCTGTGTCTCCTTCCTAAAATCCAATCTGAGTATTTCTATACTGCCTTAAAAACTGCTTTGTTCGTTCGTGCTGGAGTCGGGAGCGCCTCTGAGTAGCCCCCTTGAAGGGGCGCTATATAAATGCTCAAATGAATGAATATATATATATATATATATATATATATATGCACACACCCACACACACAATAGTTTGGTAATTCTGAATATTAGCGAATTATATTATTGGGCAAATCAATAGCATAATCAACAAAATACTGTTAAGCTGTGTCTTATTTAAACTGGAACGCGGCGCAGCATTAGTGCATAGACATTGCTGTGTATACTGTTCTTTTAAATGCAATGTGTTTGATGATTTAATTATTTCCACTACTAGCATTGCAAGTGGCTTGGGTAAAGGTTTACAGTGGAATGGTCGCAACCGTTGACATAGTAAACATCATGGCCGCCCTAAAATTGGATAGAATAGAGTGCTGCGACTCTCGTAACCTATCTCTGCTCAAGTTAGTAAGTAAGTAAGTAATGGTTGATGAACACAACATATAACTAAGTACAAAGTGAATGATGAGAAGCGCAAAATCATCGGACGGAAATGTTTACTTGGTACAGTACAAGTTTAATAACTTTTACCTATTGTTTGGAGAAGTAAACGTGTAATGACTCGCACAGGTATTGTAGGTGTTGGTGACATTTTAAATCCACACTGCACAGTTGCGTCAAGAAGAATGGATGCTCTCAAGATTGTTACAACATCTAGCTACAGTGATAATTTAGTTCTCAAAATGATAATAATAATAATCTTTATTTATTCAAACTGACAAGTATGCAGTAAGATTACATTGAAACATGACAGTACAATTACTACCTTAAACCAAAATGCGGATAGCAATTGGTATATTAAAGAATATTCTTATCTTACCTCTGAACTAAGCACACGTTTCCAGAGTGGGTGCCTTGCAAGGCATCCACTCTAGAAATATAATAATTCCTAATTAATTAAATAAGAATAATTCCTAATTAATTAAGTTTTAAATTAGCTATATAGCAGATAATACTTCATAATTTATTTATTGAAGCTGAATTGTCATGACTTTATTATTTCAATTATCCTTTGACAGTGATTCCTGCATTACTTTCTCATTTATGCATTACTTTATCATTTTAGTAAATGAGATCTGTTATTTATACTTCTTATTTAAGTTTCTATTAATGAGAATAAATCACTGTTTAGGTGACCTGGAGAGTTGTTTGCGCTGGTGCATGGAATGAAAACTCATAAAGAATGCACGTAGATGCAGTGCCGGCCTTAGAGGCGTGCGAACCGTGCGGTCGCACAGGGCCCGCAACTTAGGGGGCCCGAAAATGTTACAGAAAATTAAAATACGGTAAGCAAGACACCCTAAAAGTAATATTATAGTTTCGATTAGATCTTCTCTTTTGTCAATTAAATAAAAGTCAACTTCCTGTATATCCCAGAATTCTGGTGTTTGGTCAAATTTGACTTGTTATACTTGTTAGTGATCTACTAACATAAAATGATTAGCAATGAAAAACAATTTTCCTTGTGTAATGGAGGGCCCATGCAGTATAGGCTACTCTGCATGGGGTCCGAAATATCCTAAGGCCGGCACTGGTAGATGCGAAACTTGCAACATACCCGCAACATTGCATAAAAGCGGAGGCCAAAGATGGAATGCACTGGTACTGCAAAGTTTCCAGACCTCAATTCAGTATACAGGAAGGTTCATTTTTCCAAAAGAGTCAATTAACCATGAATAAGATTCTTTGGTAATTTGCCACTGGGCCGCAGACCTACCTCAGAAAGTGGCAAAGAGGCCAAGATCAGCAAGAAAACAGCCGTGGATTGGTTCAACTTTTGCAAGGACGAGTCTGTCAACTGGTTCCGGTGAAACCCTGTAGAAATTGGAAGTTTAATGAGGCGGGTCGGCAATTGCAGTAGAAATTGATTAAAGTATTGAGAATGTGTTGAGCGATCACCTCTTCAAGGGTTTCAGAAGTACGGTCAGATGATAATATAAAATGATAATATGTCATAATTCTTTCATCGGAAATACCATAGGAGTCGTCTCATCGATGGTCATTGGGTGTTCGGTGGTCTTGAAAGGGGCTCTGGTAGATGTTTCCTGATTGAGGTCGCTGACCGTACTTCTGAAACCCTTGAAGAGGTGATCGCTCAACACATTCTCCCGGGGAGCCACATTATATCGGACAGCAAGTGGGCGTACTTGAACCTGGATACAAAGAGAGAAGGTATCTTTATGCATTCAGCGGTACTTCACGAGAGGAACTTTGTTGATCCAGACAACGACGAAGTGCACACACAACAAAGAAAACATGTGGATGCAAGCGAAGCGAAAGCTCATGAGACAATGCAAAACAAGTTACATTAAGTAATGCAATTCCAGTTCATTTCTGATGTTTATATATTGCAAAAACAGTTCATTCTGATGTTGATATAATGCAAGAACAGTTCATTCTGTCGTTTATATTTTACGTTTATATTGTGTTTGTTTTCAAATTTGCAAATAGTATGTCGATTTTTGTGTAAACTATTGTGTCAATTATTGTGTTCATCAACCATTACTTACTTACTAATTTGAGCAGAGGTAGGTTAGCACTCTGTTTTCTCGAATTCTGGGGCGGCCACGATGTTTATGTTATGCAATATTGCAACCGTGCCACCATAAACCTTTACTGTTATTTGTTTTAAGTTAAAGAGCGGACAGTAGGTATGCGTAACTCGTAGTCGCGACTAAAATTTGGCAAGATTTTAAAAATTCTAATGTTATAATTTTAATTTTTTATAATATTTCATTTATTTATCAACTTTTAGGCAAGCAAATTAATTGGTCAACTTTTTAAAGACAGAATATCGTTTAGGAATAAAATACGAACAAAATGATTTAGGACATGTCTAGATTTCTACAGATTTGAAGTATTTTTATTCATATGAACTAATTAATGATGAAATTTATCAAAAACAACGCAGCTGTGAAATAGTTGTCATATTTGTCACTGCTTCAGTTCACTTTGCCTATTCCAGCATCCAAGTCATTTGAGGTCTAGGCTGCTACTCTCAGTTCTGGTAACAAGCAAGCATTGCTTGTTAATATTTTATTGCCACCATCCTTCTCTTTTACTGACCTTTTGAGTTAGTTTCAGTCAATACTTGAGTACTTGATTTCCTATCCTTCCAAAATAACTATTATGGGTGACTAATATTCACATAGATGTGGCTGATCACTACTGTGTGGCATTTCTTGATAGCCTATATTAGAAGGTTTTGACATGCAACAGCTCTTACCTTTCCTACACATTATAAGAGTCACCCCTTGGATGTCTTGATAACTCGTTCTGATTCTAAATCACTTCTTTGTGTTACTTCTGTAGAGTCATATTTCAGATCATGTTGCCATTTTCTCAAAATTTGGTTTTGATTTCTGATTTAAACGACCACCAAATTATAAAATCACTAAATTTCGCCTGTGGCCTAATATTGATTTAAATAAGCCAAAGAATGATAGCGTCTTCGTTATGGCTGTCTGCTGCACATACAGGCAATGAGTTGGCTCTGCAGTTTCAATCTACCTTAAATCAGCTCAGGATGATTTATATTTTGCTGCACTTGGAGAGCAAGGATATTATAATCCAAAAAGAAATTCCTAGCAGCTTGACCCATTTTGCTATGTAAGATAGCTTGTATCTGCATGTGGGAGCAATGACAAAAGAACAGAAAGGAGAATTGGATGACTATCATAAGCATCTGGAATAAGTGAACCTATATGGAGAAGCAAAGGAGTCGAGAAAGAAAACAAATTCAAGAACAAATTCAAAGTAAAAAGTAACGTGATGATAATATATATTGCATACTAGATAATGCTGTGTGGATCAGAATTGTGGATGTCAAGTTGGTTAGAGGAGGAAAATGTCATTATCTTGCAGCAGAAATGAATTGGTTTGAAAAATTGTAAATTTCTCAAGACTGAAAAAATGACTAAAAAGAAATGGCAGGCCTCATTAATTCATCTGCTCTGTGAAGTCACTCTTACAAATAGCCTTAACCTGTTCTGGAGTATTAACAAGGCTATTATTGTGAGATGCATTTTTCATTGATACATTGTAATGTATTTATTGTAACTTATGCCTGATATAATAATTTCTGTTATTCAGAAGCCAATGCAGCGATGAAGCTTAAAATTCAGATGGACTTTGAGTTGGATGTATGTCGCAAAGCTCAAGAAAAAGGTGAGATACAGTCCATTTTGTTAATTGTAATCGTAAACTCAAAATTTGTGAAATTGCTATAAGGCTAAGTGCAGAGCACCAGCTTATTCACAAGTGCTGTTTCTAACTCATACCATGAATATTGAGAGTATAGGATATTATTCTAAGATTTTATATCTAGATAGAAAACATCTATGAAACAGTATAAGCATGCAGACATTTCTAATTTGCTGATCCAAGACTAAACAAACATGCTTACCATATGATTACTCTTTCAGAACATTTCAAAACTAGAAGCATTCGTTTCAAACTTGCACCTGATGTTATGTATTAGTCTGTGTAGTTGTGCAACACCATGGAGAGATTTTAAGATTCTTCAGCAGTGTTCAAGTACATACATATATAGATACGAGATTGTTTTCATCAACTGCGTCGTATAAACCATCCGCAGATTCATTCCAGCCTCAACCGCCGTCATCTTGGTCAATAGCTTCATTGTCTCGAGGGTTGACTATTGCAGCAGCCTACTGGCAGGGCTTTCATCTTGTCAGCTAGAGCAGATGCAGTCGGTACTTGACTCTGCTGCATGTTTCATGTACAGCCAGACACCATCCGATCATGTCACTGATGTGCTGCACGACAACCTGCGCTGGCTGCATGTTCCTCAGTGGATTATCTACAAACTTTGCTTGATCACCTATGAAGCACTGCATGATCTTATGTTGGACTACATGTCTGACTTAGAACTGCATTTGGGTAGGAGACAGTAGGAACAGATACTACAAGTCCTACGGTCTACAGTGAGGTTTGGTGACTGTTCCGTCTGTGTCATTGGACCCACTGCATGGAACAGTCTTCCCGACCATTTGAAGAATGTGCCATCTCTGGAGACATTCAAATGACAGCTCAAGACCTATCTTTTTAAAGTATCATATGACTATCATTGATTTTTTAACTGATGTACACTGTACAGCGCCCTTTCCTTTGGCCTCAGCTGTGCTATGGCACTTTAAAAATAACATTATTATTATTATAAAGCAGTGCAATATATGTAGAACAAAATTAGTTTCCTTAATTTTTGTTGTAGAACTACACGATCGACGTCTAAAGGATTTGAAGGAGTTACTGAAAACAGTGGCACAAGATGATTGGCAATACACTTCAGCAGATAAACTCATTGGGCTACAGCAACCTTAGTTTCAGATGATTCCATAGGGACACTGTTAATGTCAACTGCCATTTACGCTGGAAAATCGTTCTGGAATTATTGATTTCACATGCTTCACTTTCCAGTGAAATTGTCATCTTAAGCTGTTCATATGTACTTTTCCTAATGATTGTCATGTATAGATAAAAGATTTTGTTACAAGTGACGGTGAACTACTTGCCATGTGGCAAGTTTTGTATGATGTGGAAGTTTAAGTTGTTTAATCAGAACTTATTCGATAATTCTCATATGTTTTGGTGCTTTTTGTCCTAAGCCTCGATCAGCAGTTTTTCGGAAGAGCACCAGATTTCATATAGTTTTGAATGGTAGTTGGACATCGTCAAACCCAAAATGCGATTTTGGATGGATTTGTAAACAGCTTCACCATAAACTGTCTGGGTGGAGTGAAGCCCATGTAAGCACATGCCACTTCTAACCTGACGATCAGAGAGTCTGTAAGGTAACAGCAAACCCATGTTGGAGTGGCATTGACTGTCCACCAAGGAAAGATCTATATCATTTGGCAATGACCTAGCCAGTTATTGATGGATGCACAACAACTCCGGTGGTGTGGGTAATATAAAAAACATTACCTTCTAACATCAACTCGCTTTGTGCTAGTCAGTGCATGTATGCTGTGCTTTGAACAGTGTCCATCGTCATAACTCGGCTTCACCACAGGACCGACAAGAAACACCGAACTGATCATCATCGGTCAGTGATGAATGAGACTGTTGGGTTGGTTCATCTTGTGTGTTGCTGATGCTAACCTGTTATTTGGGGGATCATTCATCTGCAGATGAACTTGTTGCTCTTGTTGAACTATAATATCATTTAGCACATTTGCTGTGTATTTAGTTATATATTAACTTGTGCTTTACAAATCTTTATATAATAATAGGCTAATGAGTAGCACATTTAAACCAGAAAGAAATGGCAGTTACCAAATTTCCAATACTACAACAAAGGCAGCTATAAACGGATTATTCTATATCTTGAACAGTGAATTTTATCTACGAAATGCTGCAGGAACTTGGTACCATTTAGAAAGTTTTCGTTCTGCAGGTGCAATGTATCACATTCTGCTACTGTCTGCACATGTTGTAGTTTATTATTTGTACAGTAATAACATTAACATATATTTTATATGTTTGCTATTTGGGTTTAGTTAAGTTGGGCTGTACTAGCTGTGAGCAGTATGCTACAGCTGTGACCATTTCAGATGCTCTTACCCATTGTATACCATTACATCCTTCAACACAAAACCAAAACTCGATCAGCATTGCTTGAGTTGTTTTTGAATTGATATGTACCGGGGTACAAGTACTTTAATCTAGCAAAACAATTTATATGGAATCTCTCCAAGACTTCTGATCACGAAAAATCAGTTTGACTGCATCTTTATAAAGACTGAGTAAATGACCCCCAACCAATTAAGATGACGTACTGTTAACAGTATTGAATATTTTGTGCAGAGGTGGTAACCCATAAGCCGAAAAATGGCAAGAATTGCAAAGGCATCAATCTGTTATCGCATCATTTTAAGTTGTGGGAAGTCTATACAGGATCACTTGATTCTGGTCCACTAGAAACCTTTCCATGATCTGTTCCTGTTCGTTAACAGAGGCGGCGCTACACCAGGGCGCGCCAGTGCAAATGCCCTGGTAAAAAATCCTTTGCCCTGGTCGATGCCCTGCCAGAATTTTTGCCCTGTCCAGAATTTCTTCGGGCATATTTGTTATATCTTGAGATATAAATTCACTTAATTCACTAAAATGTTAAAATTTGCTTTACAAATGTCAAAAAGCGTTCAGCTTGGGGGGGGAGGCGGCTTCGCCCATCTGACCTACTGACTATAGAAAAATATAGTGCTGGGGCGATTTATGGCAAGCGCGGTAGCTCGATCCTATATCACAGTGTAAATAATCATTTTTACTGTGCTTATATGGTCAACATTTAAGCTCGTGCTACCGCGCTCTCCATAATTCGCCCTCTGCACTGGTTACTTGTATGACTGCCCTGGCTATGCCCTGGTTACAAAAGTGTCTGGCGCCGCCTCTGTTCGTTGAGGAAAAACAAGAGTAGGCCTGTGGAAATTAGAGTAGGCCTGTGGAAATTAGCTGCTGGTGGCCATGTGCAACAAACATATAAATCTAACTAGAATAACCCTATTGGCATCAGCCACTGTGGAAAGCACTTTCAACTCATTGGATGTAACTGTGTGAATGTTCCTTTGCGAGTGGCTACTCCCACCAATTACACTGCAGTCAAGCTACTGTTTACTTCCACCATTACACTCAGTCAAGCTACTATTGGCTATTATCTTACATCCAGTTATGCATGAAAAAACTACAGAAGACTGAAGTATTCTGTGGGCATGTGCATATAGAGCCCTATCCTGTGTTTGATGGCATGGGTGTGAAGCTCGTGTGGGCTGTCAGTAATCTGAGAAGACTGGCTTCAATCTATAAAATATGAAGCCTTTAGTCCATTGCAGCTTGCTTTCTGTATGTAATGCTGGCCTTTGGGGCATAAAGTGTTTTAACTAAACTTGGACTTCACGAATAACGTCACTTCTGACAAATGCAGAATGCTATCTTGCCAACACTAGAAACCATGAGCAAAGAAGCAAGCTCCGTTAATTAGTAACGACAATTCAAATAGCGCTGTTGCATTGACTTTTCAAGAATTACCATAAAGGCTTTAAGGCTTCCTTTACCGCTGTACCTCCATTATTCTATACTTCATTATTGCAATGCATACTCCTTCAAATTATTTAACGAGAGCATTATGAACAGCGACTTCTATGTGCATATGAACAATTCCTGCATTAATTAATTGCAGAGGTTCAGGTCTTGAAATCAGTAATTGAAATTAACACATTGGAGGTCATGTGTGCACGCACACATAAATTTTTTGTGGTCTTTTGGGGCCCCCGGAAGCGTTGGGCCCCTGGCGACTGCCCACATTGCCCATGCGTTAAGACGGCTCTGGGTGGATGGTGTGTAAAATTGTAACTACGAGGGAGGTAAGGGGAGGAGGAATTAGGATAGACTGAATGAGCAGCGTTCTCAGTTTCAGTGAAAGACCCGTGGAGGGATAAGTAAAGAGGTGAGTTTTGGGGAGTTCGTATTCCAAAGGGGCGGAACAGCTATGGAGCGATTTGCAAATTGTTAATTAAAAATACCTATACTGAAGGTGCCCTCAATCCAGTAGGTATTCATTTTTTACTCTGCATACGGTTCTGTTAATTGATAGGCCTACATCCTACCATAGTTGCCTCCGAAAGACCGAAACTAGAGGCAGTGCCGGTCTTAGGGGGTGGTGAACCGTGCGGTCGCACAGGCCCCGCAACATTAGGGGCCTGAAAATGTTACAGAAAATTAACATGCACAGAAAGCAAGGAATGCCAAAGACTGTCCCCTGTCTGTGAAGTAGCATTATAATTATACTAGTGTATTTGCCCGTCATAATTATGACGCCATATTATAGGTCTATAATTATGTATTGTTGATTATCACCGTCGCCAAGACCGCCGTCGTCAAGACGACAGGTTTATGTTTCACAATAGAACAGAACCCGTTTGTGACGTAGCGTCCACCCGACAGACGGACACTATATGGAAACTATAAGTATAGATAATTCTGTTACAGCTGCTGTAGGCCTACTTATATAGGCCCTGCCTCTAGTGAAATATCACTTGTACTTGTTAACAATTAACCTACTCAATAAAATGATTAGCAATGAAAAACAATTTGAGTTGTGTCGTGGGGGACCGTACAGTATACTCTGCACAGGGCCCGAGATATCCTAAGGCATGCACTGCTAGTCTGCTAGAGTATCGATGACCTTCGTGCTACATATTTTGACCCCGTGAAAGATGTCCATGGTTGTCTTTAAGGGGCCATCCATATATTACGTACGCAAAATCCGGGAAAATTGGACCCCCTCCCAACCTCCCCCCCTGTCCGCAAGCGTACTTTCTTCCACACCCCCCCCCCCTGCGTACGTACGCTTGACTCACTCTCCCCCCCCGGAAGACCAGCTGCAGAAAGTGTCTCGACAGCTCCAGACAGCCCCTGTCTGCACTTTAGGCCAGATTGAAGGATGAGGGCCAATATAGACAAATTATAGGTGTCTCGTTCACAGCACAGAATAACTGCACATGGCTTTTATATAATGTAATAAAATGCCATCAGACGACTATAGGACAATACAGAGTTATAAATAGGTTAATGTGGACGTCATAATTAGAAATTTATTTTTGCGTACGTACACATTTTGTCCCCCCCTTTCCCCCCGTCCGCACCCGTACGCAAAATCGCCTAAATCCGACCCCCGACCCCCTCATTGCGTACGCAATATGTGGATGGCCCCTAACCATGTTAAATATGTTGTTATCTTGAGATGGCAAAATCATATTCATGGCCACACTCATGACTGCGCTACCACTCTTCTGTAAAATTGCAAGCCCTCAGTTCTTTTTTATATTACAAATTTACAGCCTCAGCGACTAATTGGAAATAATGTCGCGCCACGTTGCATTGTGAACGGCGGCAAAATGAAGCACCCGCAGCAAGAATTCTGGGAAATGTGCTTCAAAATGGCGGCAGTCAATATCAAATTTTTTAGCGACGAAACCTTTCGATCTGGTTGAGTCGGTTGTTTCTATAAAGTACCTGAGTTTGTTATCTGTAGGTTTCATCTGTACGAACGAGATTTGTATGACAACGGGTGTTCAAGGTATGGTTCCTAAGTTTTGACTGTAGACTAGACTTGTTTGGGTCGGGGGATGGGGTAAATGATGGCAAGCCGTTCACTACTCGTCTTCCGAAGTGACGTAAAAATTGAGCAATGCTGGTCGAGCAGTGAAAATTTGAGTGATGATTAGTCGCTAATAATGTAAAGCATTTTTCTGAGGTATTTAGCATAAAACGAGGAATATAACCTAATTAAAAAACCTAAGGAGATATTACCTAACCAATTGGGAAATACAACCTCATTTAACCTTCATCCGGGTTATCTCAATGTGGTCCAGTATACAAGTTAGGGGTAAAATATCGTTTTAGCTAATTTAATTATTACCCTTTTCTAAAATATCATTTTAGCTAATTTAATTGTTCTTTACCGTTTTATAGATATAGACTCGATGAAAATATTTCATCAATCATCCAGCTTCTAGTTTGACCTATATTTTCATCAATCTTCCAGCTTCTAGTTTCAGTAATATTTTCATCAATCTTCCACCTTCTAGTTTGATTTTTACTACAAAATGTTTTCATCGCTCAGCCACCGCAACTCCACGATAATGATATCCGCGCTAAAACAATATATTTTCATCGCAATTCCAACGTCTAGCTAGAGTTTTATTATATAATATGTTCATCGATCATCCAGCTTCTAGTTTCAGTAACATTTTCATCAATCATCCAACTTCTGGTTTGAGTTATTAAGATATATTTTCGTCGATTCAATTAAATTAGCTAAAACGATATTGTAAGCATAGGGTAATAATTAAATTAGCTAAAACGATATTAAATTAATGCTGGATCAATAGCACTACTGCTGCTATCTGGCTATTAACGTGACTTAACATTGTCGCTACAACTACTTTCCAGTGCTTTGTAACCACACTAGGGTCTTTGACTCTAGCTGCAGCTGGTACCAGTTCTGCTTGATGACTGTTTCACGTTCCTTCAGTATCAGTTACTGTAATAGCCTACCATCAGCCGATGTGTATGCAGTCAATGATGAACTCTGCTACCAGTCTGATCTGCACTATGACTACTTCCGACCAGGCCACCGCTGTGTTGTGTGAAAATCGTCACACAGTGGATCACGTATAACATCTTCATGATGGCATAAAAGGCATTGAATAGTTTTTTCCTGGGACTTCTAGCTTACTCAGTGATTTTAAGTTTTTATCTCAACAGTGAAGATTTAGCTTCTGTGTTACAATAATGTACTTCAGTTGCTTGAATTTGCTGTTAGACTGATCCATAGCAAAAGCTTAACATGCTGAATTGCTTTTGAATATTTGCCGTTAAGAATTCTGTATTAAGTTTGCACATTGTTTAAAAGTGTTTTAGAACTAGCTTTTCTCTGAGAGCAATGGACTCAGCAGATTGGAATGCATTGAACCAACTGCTAGCAAGACAGCCTGGTGTAACAAAGAAAGGTACATTCATAAGTCCAGTCAAGTCTCATTGAAGTTGCATATCCAGAGTGACTGCAATCGTAAATTTATATAGCACCACTTCAGTAGACACTCCTCAGAGGCGATCACGACCTGACAACACCAAACCACGATCGAAATGAATGGTTTAAAATGCTTGCGGAAAAAAGGGGCAAAGAAAGACCAAAAAGTTCCATTTCGGAGGTTGCTAGGCAACCTATTCCAGAAAGCTGGACCAACCACAGCGAAGTGTTTATGGAGATAATCAAAACACTAAATGACTTTGAACTTGTAAGAAACTAGAAATATGAAGATACTGTGTGCAAACTGATGTAAACTATCGATCTAGCACAGGTCGGTGTTTACACGCCGAGGTGCAAACTGGATGTATCACTGTAGTGACTTTACACATTTTTGCCATTACTTAGAAATTTTTATATTTATATTGAGGCAGCCAAATGTTTAACTAAGTATTCCTGATGCTTTTTCTGCAGCAGATATTACTGGTGCAGCGAGCTACAGCAGTTCGGAGGAACAACAGTACAGAACAGTACCTATGAGTCAAGCAGTTTACATGCTAGATGCTCAGGGCTCAACGTCAGACATTTCTGGGCAGTATACCCTCCAGCTTTCTGGGAACAGCTCAGCTGGCATTCAAATTGAGAACATTTATGCTACTTCTGATGTAAGTACGCCATTTCAGGTGAAGACTGGTGGAACAAGGCAGCCAGGTGCTAGTCAGCTGAATGGAGCTACAAGACAGGCAGCAGTTGAAACAAACGTTGTTAAGAGCCTTTTAACTGGTCAACAGTATGTCCAATCTAACAAGAACCACCAGCTGAACAGAAGTGGGGGAGCAACCAAATCCAGTGCTTCTCAGCAGTCTAATTTTGCCACATCAGGAAACGGGCCACCGGCTAAAGCATCGCTGCTGCAATCCACCTGGCCTCAGCAGCAGCAAAGTGAGCTGGATCCGGGTGGGTTAGTGGTGAAACAAGACTACCCAATGCAGCAGATGATCTGTAGCGATACACTTCCTGAGAATGTTGGACCAGGAGAGAAGGTGTATGTGTATGTCGACGGAGTTGCGTACGAAATCATAACTGGATCAAACCAAGAGCTGATCGCTCAGTCATCCGTAGAATCGAGTCTTCCTTTAACTACTGGAATGTCGCTGGAGGACTTGGCAAATGTCAGTGCTGAGCAGGAAAGCCTTAAAGCTGCCGACTTTCAGGCTTCGGTTGCAGAAGCAGGTTTGGCAGATGCCTCTGGGAATCTCATGCACCAAGGTCAACCGGGGCTTGAGCTTCTTCAGGGTGCTGCTCTCCAAGATTCTGTTGTTGGCCAGCATTATCTTGAAGTGCAGCAGCCACAGCAGCAGTCACAGGGTGGAACAACGTCTGACCAGGAAGCCATGCAGATTATCATAATGCAGTCGGATGCTGATACGCGAAGCCAGAAGATGGAGGGCCAGACCAGTGGAGGAATGGACATAATGAAATTGGGTGTGCAAGACTTTATGCTTCAGACTGGACAGTCGCTGCCACCTGAACTCCAGGAAATGGTTGCCAGGGGACTTGACCTTTCAAATTGTGAATTTGTGATTCAAGATGATGATGATATGCAACAGAATCCTGGTGTCTACCTGTCATCGTCCGCTGATGGAACCCAGTACCAAGGAGCAATCAGTGCAGACTTGCAGCAGCAGTTGGCATCGGTCATGAACAGCTCAACTATCTTTGCAAATGCAATGACATCACAGACCAGTTTTAGTGACGTGATACAACCGATTGCTGTCATGAGTACGAGTGTGGGAGGGGGAACATCTACAGGAGGTGTGCCAGGTGTCAATTCTAACAACGTACTGGCCCTTCTCGCTTCGACCGCTGTTGCTAATCAGGAACAGTATCAAACAGTTTCAACTGATTCTTCCAATGTGCACTGCCGTGCAACAACTATGCAGATGATTGCACCTGAGGACGAAGACGATGGAGAGTTTGCATACCTTGTTGGAGATCAGGCATCTGGTGGTGACATTGATGACAAGACATTGGCCAATATGCAACCACGGTCTCACCCTAGTGATGCTTTCTTGAATGCATTTCTTGGTTTTATTCAGGGCAACAAACCAGAGACACTGTCAAGTGTTGCAAACAGTACAGTCGTCAAAAAGCCACCATTGCCAATGTATGATCCCGATCTGTGTAGGAGGCCAGTACAACCTGCTAGACAGCAGGTCACAAGTAGGACCATTGACATGTCATCCACCATCAATCAGAAACTCAAGTCCTCGAAGGCCCCAGTCACTGTATCCCTCGTTTTCACTGATCCATCCGGTCCATCCTTGGTCAGTGTTGGAGGTGATAGCTTAGGGGGCATCAGTTCGGGAGCAAGTGAATCTTTGAAGCAGATATCAGTGACTCCGTTCATCGTGCAAAAGATCGACGGCAAGTCAGTTGTTCTGCCTGGGTCTGAGATGCAGAAGTATCTGCCCAAATCAGCCACGAAACAGTTGAAGGAGAAGGGGCAGAATCAGTCAAGTGGGTTTGAGGGTGTTCAAGAGGCAGCGGACAGACATACAAAAGAAAAGCTCAACAAGATGATTAACAGTAAGCAGTTTAGTTGTTAATGTTTTTTGGCACTTGAACAATGCCAGGTACTGTAATAATGCCTTTAATCACACATGAACAGTCCGAGTTTCTGTAATGCAGGTTTTGAAACAGGGGTTTATGATAGTTGTAGAACTACTTGAGGGCCTAAGTTTTGTTACGTGTCTTATACTTTATAACCTTCAGTTGACTGTCGTTATTTACTGGAAACCTGATATTCTTAACCTCTGCTCACATCTTACAAAGTCTGCTGTGCTCAGTTCATTCCTAGGATAACTGGCAATATAGTTTAAATATTTGTTCAGCTGTTTGATGAGGGGATATTCAGCATTGCTGTACCCAACCTTCACTTTGTCAGAGATTTAAATTTGATAATATTGCAGAAGCATTTAAAAGTTGTTTTCAAGTTGATAATACTAATTGTTAGGTTTCCTATTTGGTTATTCTCTTTTGTGAGTCTTCAGGCACATTCTTTCAGAAAAAGACCTTAGTTGATTCTGTGTCAGTTTCAGTATGCCCATAGAGGGTTTCAAAATGTGGTACTTGGTGATGTTGCTATTTAATTGTTTAGGATTAATTGGTTTTTCATGTTTTGTTGTTATTAATTTCCAAATCAAACTTTAAATGTGCACGAAGAATTGAAGGATATGATTTTGCATAGAGTTCTCATAGACGACAGTCATAGAAGCTTGTGCCCAGATGACGGTAGCCACAGAAGAAATTGTTGCATGGAGAGGCTTGGGGATATGAAAGAAAACAAAGGCAAGGATAAATGATGTAATGAGACAACCTGTCTTTCATTATGGATTGGAATGCTGGACACTGAGAAAACATTGAACACAGCTGATATAAGGTGGCTTAGGAATGCTTAGTAATCTCGAGACCCCAAAGGTTAAGATAAGAAATAAGGCAGTTCACGGATGTAAACACAACTCTGGTCAGTAATATTTTACAATGAAATTTCTGATGTTTTGGTCATGTGGAAACAATACCTGTCGACTGAATCCCAAACAAGTCATTCTATGCAAGAGTTACAGGAAAATGAAGCAAAGGAAGACTGTGACAGTTACGTAATTTAAACTGAGGATGTAACAAGACTTGTACTAGATGTGAGATGAAATTTCTCTTGTTGAATGAGCAAAAAGACTGGAGGTCATTCATTCACACCCATTGGTGATGACGATGACGACAATAGATACGTTTAGTTGTTGAAGTTGTTTTAGTTAATTAGTTTCAATTGTATTTTTGGCCTGGTGTTAAGGAAAGCGAGGAGGAAGTGACGAAGACAGCCTTGTTGATTCTGATGTGGAATTAGGAACAATTTCCTGTATGTCAGATTCTGACTCAGACCCAGCCTGGAAGCCAACGTCTGAAGTAAGCAATAACTGTTTGGAGGTGCTTTGCATCTCTTTTCAAGGTGAAGTTTTCAGTCATGGTTATGCCAAAAGCTTGTGAGTGCAGTCATTCATATGTTGCACATTACATGGTTTATCAAAGTAAGAGATAAAATTGTGTTATGACTTTCCAGAAATCATGCAACACAGAACTATGGGATTGAAATAGATGTGTGTGCTGCATTATTTTCATTACATTGTACTTCTGTCTAGAATAATTAGTCTGTTTTTCATTGCTGTTTGAAATTATGCATATAGCTGTGTGTCAAGCATCTCATCAATTTGTAAGATAAAGTAGAGGCTGGTTTATTGCGTTTATTGATCAGTTTGTGTGGAATTAATTACACTAGACCTGCAGAAGGTCTTTCAGCTGATGATTTTGAAGGTTTCTACATTTTCTTTATGAGTAGAAATTTGGAAAATGCAGCGTAAATTTTGGAGATCTTAGGAATAACTCTTCAGTTTTGTTAATATGTGCAAATGTTCTGGTACATTATATGCAACTCAGCAGTAAGTAAGTGGAAAATTCTCTATAGGCAGATGACAGAATTTTAGATTACAATATTGAGTACTGGATTAATTGTCTTTTGTGGCATATGTGCCTGACCATACACTGCTACGAGTGTGATTTACCAACTTTCAAAGTTTCATATCTTTCTGATGTCAGGAAGCCTGGCAGAAAAAATATGGCCATCTAGCAGTGGATGACACACCCAGACCAGCCAGAGGCCGTGGTCGAGGTCGCGGGAGACCAAGAGGCTCAGGGTAATGTTAAGCATCCTGTAAATTTCAAAGCTGCTATAACTCATGATCACCTTTGGACATTGTTATGATCAGTGCTTTTTTTCTAGAAGAAGAGGTTCCGGAACGGAAGAATTATGGGCGGTCTAAAATCCTGAGAAAAACGGGAATGGGAGTTGGGAGGGGTCTCAATAAACACTGAAAACAGTTCAAAACACTTAAATTAAATTAAAATAACTAAATTATTGTTTTTATTATTAAAATTAAAAATCATTGTTTAGTAGCTGAGAAAAGGTGCCGGAACACCGTTCCGGCTGAAAAAAAGCACTGGTTATGATCTATAAGAAGAGCTTTTACTGTCATCATGCATTAAGACGTGCAGCAAGGTCATTCAAAACTGCTGTGACCCTATTGCACTCTTTCATTGTGGCCCACTTGTCAAAATTATTGCATGCATGTGTGTCACGTTATATGTTCTGAACCACAAGCCCTGCAGACTGGCTTTTGGTTCAGGACAGAATTGCATTCAAGATCCTCCTCTTGGTTCTTTCATCTCCAGAGTACAAGAAGGAGTGTTGATTTCCTGTCTTGAGCCAATGAGCCAGCTGGGATGATGAACTCTGCAGTGCAGCTTGTGGGACTCGTTTGTCCGGTGCTCACATTATGACTTGACCACTTTGTGCTTCTTGTGTATTGGACTGTCTCTCTAAATTCATTTCTTGGACTGTCTTCCACACAAATTTGAACTTTACCAGTACTTAGAGACAGCTGAAGAAGCATTTTCAGTCTATGTGGCTGTTTAGGTTTGTTAGATAGCCATGTTTCAGCACCACTGAAAAGGTTTTAAAAGTAAAGGCCTGATGCTGAGTTAATGAGGTTCACAACTGAGGTACAAACAAATGATGAATACATTACAGATATATGCCTGGATTTCTTAATATTTTGACCAGTCTCTATACCATTTCTCATTCCCTTCATATCATGTTCCTTGGCCTATCCA
Source organism: Allolobophora icterica (assembly GCA_963556255.1). Classification (NCBI taxonomy): domain Eukaryota; kingdom Metazoa; phylum Annelida; class Clitellata; order Crassiclitellata; family Lumbricidae; genus Allolobophora; species Allolobophora icterica. Next base: position 64,262,681 of record OY744602.1, on the reverse strand, counting down.
GATTTAAATCATGCTTTTCTCATAAAAACTTGTAATCTCATAACACTTTTTCTGCATGCAAAAACAAGACAAGTTTGATCAAAGCAGGTAAACACGGAATTGTGAACTTCTCCATGGTGGTCTTGGAAAAGTTACTGACAAATTGACAAAATTCTTACCAATAAATTTTTCTAAACTTTGTTGATTTTGGAACATATGCACTGGATTAATATTCAGCAAAGTTTAAAAATAGTATTAATTGTAATAGTAGTAGTAATGTTGTGTGTGAAGGAGAGGCAGTGCTGGTCGTGCAAGTGCTATTCCAAATGCGATTCCTACAGATGGCAGCTCTGCAACTGTTGGTTACATCCTCCAGGTTGGCCCAGATGCTGATGTGGGTACTGGTTGCTCTCTGCCAGTTAACCCTACAGATCCGCATTACTATCAGGTATGAATACAGGTACCATTCTGTTTTTATCCTAAATTGTAGATTTCATTTGTGTAGAAAGGTAGGTGGCAACAGCCATATTGCTGTTACTTCTGGACGTGTAAGTTTGTTATTTATGGAATTTGCTCGATATTCTTGTACAATCACATTGCTGTGCCAGAGTCCAAGTTTCGGAATTATTTCACAAGTCTACCTCTGATTGTGCTGTTTTGGACAGTCATTGCACTTACCACTGGAGCCAGGTCACCCATTTTGAATTGTCTAACAGGTGTAATGGTGTATCCATTCCCATTTGAAAAACATCAAGGCTGGATTGCATACCGGGTATACTGTCTGCAACTGTGATTCATTGATGCAGTGGCAAGGCGGGATCCCTGGAGTGATGATCAGGTGTCGGTTACTAAGAGGTCTATCTGGCCCAGCTATTGATGAAGACCTGTGCAGTAGAAGCCTGGTAGTATGAGAGATCACAGGATGCCATTTACAGCCTGTTTGCTGTGAGTGCTTCATTCTTCTGATATCATTCTTCAGCTTCAGTGCAGTATGGACCAGGAAATCTGACAATGACATCAAATGTGAACCGTGGATAACACTTGTCTGGTTCCATAGTATGTGTGAGAGCCCACCAGTTGTCGAGTTTATTTTACATGCTGATGAACTCATCTTTATTGACTTTAACATTTATTTGGTGATTGAAGTGTTCAAGAGGTTCTTAGAAGGTGCTATACAAATTTTCAGTAAATAAGTGTTTGCTAGCGATAATCGTAAATATATGCATGAAGTACGTTTTGCTTTTGACTCAGTGTAAGACTGAAATATTTAGAAAAAAAAGTTATTTCGCAAGCCTTAGGTACGAATTGTTAATACTGTTTGCCTAGTGATCACCATTAAGTTGCTATGCACAGTTCTAAATATTTTGACCAGGCTTAGATGAAATAGGGTTACTTGCTTGTGCAGGAGTAATTGCTTAAAATTAAAATAACAAATTTTAAAGCTTTGATATTTGCATTGGATGAATTGTGTTTCAGTCAGTTGTTCAAACCTCAGTCTGGCCTTGTGATATGTAACTGGGGTCACTTCTAATCTGTAATTCTGTAGTATTTATATCAAACACGATTTGTATTTTTCATAATAATACAAAACATTTTCTAGAGATTGCAGCAAAGAAATTACAATTTATCTTTTTTATAAAACAGTCTAGAGTCAAGTTTTATGGTTATTCGTTTTATTCAAAATTCTTCCATTGTATTTTCTGCTCAGAAAGGAGACTTTGTTGTTGAACGAAAGGATGCTTATAAGCATGATGGATTTCCTATTTGGAAGATTGAGGCCGGCCGTCTTTTGCAAAAATACGATCAAATCGAAAGTGATAATGGTTTTGTCCACAAATCAGCATCCGTTGTAAGTTTACTAATTATTGTCTGCTTTTTTTTGTCATTTCTGTAGCATTTATTACTGACTTTCACTTTCAGGTATTTTAGGGGCATTTTGTAGCAGTAGTTTTGAGAGTTTATTTTTTATAACATACACATATCTTAATGTAAAGGCAATACACATTTTTTATATACCTCTATAGAAACTCCTCACTGCACGGTCCTTGCATTGGAACCTTATTCAGCTGAGGTGCAAAAACAGTTACAGCAAACTTTGCCCTTCCTCCTAAGGACGACTCGAATTTCATACCAAGAGTCTTGTATTATGCCCTTAAATATAATAGTCTTGTGTGAGCCAATAGTTACTCTAAACAGTCGAGATCACTAGTTATTTCTCTTAATTTGCTTGCTGTACCATGTTGCGGTGTGTCAGTGTGCGATGAAAATAAACGAATAATCGAATAATCAATCAATCCAATGATAGTGCACATCCTTTAACTTCCCATCGTGCATTTGTACTATGTAAAGGATCTAATGTTAAAATGTGTTTACTTTTCTAACAAGTGTGGATGTTGTAGTATTCAAGTTGGTCTGGTGATATCCGTACAAATTTCAAGGCAATCATGGTTGAGCTGGTGACAACTGCTGGTCGCAGATTTGAAACTGTCAAGGTTCTAGATCAATACATACCTCGACCACCGGATGAAAGGTTTGTCAGCCTATTCCAAAGGATTCATGAATTGTTAAATATCCCATTGCATTTCTTAATTTATATCAAAGACAGTGGTGGTGCTACCATGGGTTGCGGTAGGTCATTTGACGTGCCTATTTTACTCTTGACCTTTAAAGATTAGTAAAGTAACTAAAGCTTTAACTTTTTAATTGCTGAATTTGAATATGTTACAACAATTGGACTACAAGCGTTCAATAATAATTTTCTTTTTTTGTATAATCTACATTATTGCTGCTTACGTTGAGGTTTTGCTGCTTGATGCGTCAAACTCAAACATTAATTTCTTCGACCTGCTGAATATGACTCCTATGACCCTGATGCGACCTGCTGAAATTGTACAGGTGGTGCCGCCACTGATCAAAGAAACTGTGCAGTGATGATACCACCTGCAAAACCTTATGCTTATTGGGTGACAGTAGAGCTCGACCTATATGGTTCCTTCCAAATTCTCCTTTGACATCTACCGATGCAAACCTGACTGTATATTTGGTAACCTGGTGGTCATCAATAAAGTGATTTCATTCAATGCAGAAATTTAATCATAGTTTGGGCTGATGCAGTGGGTGCGTTGATTGCTGTTACCTAATTTTAAGTAATTTTCATGTTTGTAGCCTTGAGCAAGACTCAATGATGGAGCTGTTCAACGTTTATGTTCAAGATGTGATAAGCCAAGCACTTGATCCATCATTTCTTTTGGCTATAGAGGAGCAGCAAGGTTGGCAACCTAATTAGATGTCTATGTCATTTTAGTAACAGTTATGAAAGAAATCACCGACTGTACTCAGTAACACACTGGAAATTCTTTTTATCATTTTTGTGGTTCTCAGTGTGCTTGTGTATGGAGGATAATTTAACAATTCTGCTTGTATGTTTACTTGGTTGTTTACTTTTGTTTGCTTTCCTGGTCCTGACAGAAGCTACAAAATACCATTTCCCATCTACAGAATGTCTCATTCATTTCCAATGATCTCCCAGAACAGTGAAGCTTTGTACGAGTGCTTGCAGTTGCTAACCCATTACATGCCAGAACCAAGAGCTCTAATTTGCACTGTGCAGATCCTTAACCCTCTTGCCCCGTATGGGCGCTATAGCGGCTTGGTGGTCTTTGACAAATACCCGTAAGGGCGCTATAGAGTTTTCAACATATAAACCGTATCCCCGTAAGGCTATTATAGTGGGTTTTGTTTTACTATGGCTTATTGGTATACTTACTATTATTTTTCAACCGGAAGTGACGTTGAACATGTAGTAAGGTCAGTGGCCATTGATGTTGGTAAGCAGTGTTATAAATTTTATTTCATAAACTTCAATGAATTTAGTGCATAATGCCAAAAAGAAAAGCAGCTTGCACCGCTAAGGCGTCCGCAAACGTACAGGGACCAAATAAAAAACAATTTACATTGGCACAAGCCAGGAAGCTGATTCTAGACAGCGAAAGTGATAGTGACAGCGCTGATAATTTGGAAACCGAGAGTGAAAGCGACGTGGATGATTCTGATCACGAGTCTCACACCGATCGAGCGTCAACCTCAACCAGTAATGTTGCACCAGGTAGTTGGATGCGCAATGTGACAGTAAATGATTCTACCTTTAGACCGAGTGAGCCTACTGGTCCACGAGGTGCTGCAGCCAACTGTATTGTATTGTATTTGGATATTTATAAAGCGCTTCTAGCGGGAGGGCCATTCAGAAGCGCTCCCAGTGCGAGAGACCCCGAGAGAAAAAGCAAGTTTTAAGAAACTTAAAAGAGGAAGAGACGTTACCTGAGAGAATAGAAGAACGAACGTACGGAGGAAGCTCATTCCAAAGAGCAGGGCCAATGGAGGCAAAAGACCTAGATTGAGCCAGAGAAGTCCTGACACGGGGAACGAGGAGGTCCAAGCGGTCAGATGAACGAAGAGGACGAAGAGAAGCAGCAGAGTGAGGGCGATGAATTAAGTCACATAAATATTTTGGAGCGAAACCAAGTTGAGCCTTACACACTGTTCAGTGGATACTACTACACTCCAGTATTTCTCGCTATTTTGGGATGATGACATGTGGCAGCTGATTGTCGATATGACTAATTTGAACGCGTCTCGTGTCAAGGCAGCTAAACCTACCGACTACTATGCGAGAAAATGGACTACTTTGACCACACCAGAACTGAAGGCCTTTGTTGGAGTTCGGTTGGCAATGGAATTCTCTGTCCTCAAGCGGCGCTATGAACAGTATTTTAGTCGTAACGTTGGCTTCCTGTTCCGAACACCTGGATTCCGACAGGTAATGACCAGAGACCGTTACCTCGCAATATGGAAATTTCTGCACGTTATTGACGAAAACGATGTCAATATTGACAAAGAAGACAAACTGTACAAGATTCTTCCACTGCTAAACAACATTATCTCAAAGTCTCAGGAAAACTACAAGCCCGACCAGGAACTATCACTAGATGAAGGAATGATACCGGCCAAAAATAGATTGGCAATAAAGCAATACATCTCAAGTAAACCAATCAAGTGGGGTATCAAAAGTTTCCTGCTGTGTGAGAGTAAAACCGGCTATGTCTGCAACTTGGAAATATATGCTGGAAAAACACGAGGTGAATTTATTACACAGCTTGGTGCTACCGGCAGTCTAGTTTCCCGTCTCACAAGTTGTGTTCAGGGGCAGAATTATCAGCTGTACATGGATCGTTTCTACAACTCGCCGACTCTCACGCGTTATTTGATGGAAAAAGGAATTCACAGCTGCGGCACTATTATGACAAATAGAAAAGGATACCCAAAGGAACTAATTAGGAAAAAGAAGGACATGAAACGTGGTGACTTTGACTTCCTGTGTCTGCACGGAATGTCGGCAATTGTCTGGTGTGACCGTCAACCCCTGTACTTTATCACTTCATTTCACGATGCAACACTACTTACAACAGTCAATCGGAAGAACAAAGATGGAACGGTTGAGAAGGTGCAATGTCCACAAATGGTAGCAAGCTACACACAGAACATGGGCGGTTGTGACCGCAACGACCAAATGACGAAACTTTTCCGGTCAAGGAAGCATTACCGATGGCCTCGGAGAATGTTCCTGAAGTGCCTGACGTGGACGTCTTACAATGCCTACGTTATTCGGACCCACTACCAGCCAATTCAGCCAGGAAAGCGACTATACACTTTCTACGACTTCGTTGATGAACTGATTCTGGCACTCATTGGTGACTACCGCACGCCGGCTGGGATTCGGAACCGTTCTTCTGCCTCCGCAAACCTAACGCGTCTGCTCAACGTTGGCCAACACACACCCGAGCATCCTGCGGAAGCGACCAAAAACAACAGATGCATCGTTTGCAGAAAGGTGGTTCTACACTTCTTGCGAGACAATCCTTCAGTCAACAAGAAGAACAACCCTCACAAGGAGCACAAGACTGTTTTCCATTGTCGGGAGTGTAACGCATATCTGTGTCTTCGTGTGGGCAGCACATGTTGGTCAGACTTCCACCAGAAAGTTGAATACTGGCGCTAAACAGATTACTCACTGTGTTTATTGATTGCAAACAGCCAATAACTGCCACTATTCACATTTATAAGTTGGTATCATGCAAAAAATAGCATAATAAATTTTTTTAGAAAAATTTACTTTTTGCTCAGGGCCGTCGGGTGGGCGTTCCGCTTGCTGTAGGGCTATCGGGGTGAGAGGGTTAAGTTTTACCGATCCTCTGATCATGTTGCCAACCTTATCATGCCCATCTTCCAGCAGATGCATTATGGCCTTTGCTTTTCTTCTTGGTATATAACATTTTCTGTGAACTCTAAGACCAAGAGTCTGCCTAGTAATTGGTTTCTACAGATATACTTATGTTGCTATTGCGTTTCACAACTTACTTTGTTTTTGTTGACTGTTAGTACCCTTCATGCTTGTTGTTAAAAATAGTAACTGAATGATAGCAGAAATGCACTTTTCAGAGAATGTGATGCATGATTAGAGCCTTTGTTGCACTTTTGTAGAGGAGTACTATCTCGGTCCATTGCGACAGATTGATGGCCTGCTCTTGGAAGCTCAGCAGACTATTCTGGCACAGGTTGCGTGGACTGAGAAATTCAAGGTATGTTGTAAGGTGAAGTGCAGCTAGTGTCTGTTACTATGTTCATATTTCCTCTAGTGCTATTGCCTTAAATAGACCATTGTCGTAAAAACTGCTTATGTTTATTTAGTTTCAGTGTTAAAAACTGCTTATGTTTATTTTGTTTCAGGAAGCCACAGATGCAAGCCCATACTACCAGATGGCTGACATAAGTCCACAGGTTGCAGAAGCGCTGCACTGTCAGGTGAGTTTGAGAACATTGCTTAACAACCAAGGTATAGTTTCTTTATTTATTATGTGCTGATAAGCACCAGGAGGTAGAACCAAAAAATATCAAATCCTGTTAAGTGCAGTCTTCAGTGAAATGGTTTTTAAGTGTAGTCACAAGTAACCATTGCATGACTAACAGTTTCAAGGCTGTTGACAAAGGTTTACAATAAAGGCTAAGGGTGGTTGTTGACAAAAGTCGATATCTAGGGGTTGAGGGCTGCAGTCAGAGCTAACTGTCCACAGAAGTCGACCAAACAATATTTAAACATGCTCGGTGACAGCACTGGACACGTAATTACATGGGTTTGGCCTACTGCAACTGAAGCCAGATGACCCTAACATACACACTAATATATATGTATGTAATAGTTCGTATGCATTGTAGGAGGTGCTCAATAGTGTAGTGGTTAGCATGCTGGACTGTGAATTGAGAAGCCAGGGGTTCCCACCAGGGCATAGATTTGGTTCGAGATTTATGCTCCACCTGCGCCCCTAGCCAACTCGGCTGTAATGAGTACACTGACTGTACGCTGTTGGTAGGAAGATGAGACGGCAAGGGAGAGGATTGTTCATCCGTCCTCTTATGCCGAGGCTGAAAAAATGAAGTGGCTAACACTTCATACCAATGATCACCTCGGGGCTGGCTTAAAGGACTGCTCTTCTTCTAAGGTCATCTCAAATGGCACTTCAACATTCAACATTGCTGTCATTTCTTTAAGTTTATTATTTTTTTTATATTTTTAATGATGGTTGTGTTCTTAGGCTACTTTAGACAACAGTCCTGCCACCAAAGGTGTGAAGTTCTTTGGACCAGTCTATAACCAGGACTTGCTGCAAGTGACCAGTGAAATTGACAAAGCCACTGCAGAAGTAAGTCATTTATAATATTGGTCTACAGATGCATTCTAAGATATGATTCCAAAACATACATGAATTTGAGTTTTGGTATTTTAAAAACTGACCTGATATGCTGACAATAACCGTCTGTGTTTTTGACAAATTTGCACTAAATGTATCTCTGGAGACCACATGTGACCCACCAGGAGAAAAGGTACCAAATCTGGGATTTTTAGACTAAATAAGCCCCGATGTTTGTTAATGTTATTGGAATAAATATGCCAAATTTTATTTTAATATGTCCACAAAATCCTATCACACTAAAAATCCAAAGATGACCATGTAAAAAAAATGTCTGCAAAAAATTGATTTTGAAAATTGCAGATATAAAAAAATCCATAGCTTCAAGCTTATGCATAGTTATGACTGAAACTCTGTTCATATGTTATGTAGCAAGTTCTTGTAAGGATAGTAAAGTTTCATCCATAACAAGATCCAACAATTGATGCATAGAGCTACCGAATTTCACGTAATCAACAAAAATAGGGACACAAGCTGTATGCCATGCATTCCATAGCCATTTTACTAGAGGAGCATAGCTATCACTTAATATTCAATATACATTTCCAATTAAATAAACTAATGCTTAATACAATAAATATGCCCTTATGGTATGCCTTTAAAATGTTTGTGGGTGTTATTGGGACAGTATGCCATTTTATTTTAATATGTCTATAAAACCTATCAAACTATAAGTCTAAAGATGGCTATCTAAAAACTATTTTCTCAACAAGTTCAAGGGCTGCTAGAAAAAATGCATGTGTTCTTTGTAGACATTCTACATAGGCCAGGCTTCTGCTGACCACTTGATCATCTATCATGCCTTGCATCATTTCAAGTTTCTTTTGTTCAAGAAATGCGAGGAGGAGGTAAGTTGTTTTGCATAAAACAGTTCTGAAGGGTATATTGTGCAGAGGTCTTGGTTAATTGGTGTCCACAAGTGTCTGGCATTTTCGTTCATAACTTGACAGTTTTTCAACAGTGCTGAGCTGGAAGTACTCTCATTATATCTTTGAATGGACAATACTTAAAATCTGTTAGACTGGATGTTAAAGGGTGTATAGCTGTATAGTACAGTAAGTGATTATCTGCATTATGAACCTTTCATCCTGTTTATCAAGTGATAATTATCATGTTCTATATGTAGGTTCAGTATCTGAAACTAAAGAGAGACAAGTCTGATGAAATTATACTTGGAGAGTGTCTTCAGAACAGGATATTTGTTCAGCAGGTACAAATGTACTTTTATGTTCTAACACATTCCCTGTCCAAGTCAACATTTGCTTGTAGTTACCCAAAACTTAAAACACCATTGTAGAGAATTTGTAACATTATGGCAACACTGACAACATTGTCATATAGAACACAGAGACCTAATGGTCTGCCTTGTAAAACTCTGAGGCTTTAAATGTAGGCTTGACCATCTTGGATAATTGGCAGTTGGTGTAAGCCTCATCTACCATAAATACTCGCGAGGACAGCCTTCCATGGTGGTCACTCGATGTTTTGTCGGACTTAGGTTGGCATTTAAGTGCACAGGCACAGACTACAAGTTGATCAACTTGATCTTTGTAGTCTTGCTTTCACCGGAGCCCTTTAATCGTGTTGCAAGGCTTAAAAGACAGGTACCAATGGGCTATTGACAGGAGCCGGCTTTGCCCTGGAGACAAGGTCAGTCTTGAGCCTGGCCATACAATCATGTTCCTCTGGGAGCCAACAGGCTTCAACTCTGTTGGACACTGTTGGTGTGCTGCTTGGTACTCGGCAGGGTGGGCCTTTTGCTGATGGAGACAGCCCTTGCTTCCCGTTGAAGCCACTCGAGCATAAGGGAAGTCACCAGCCCATGCACCACCTTTTCAGCAATAATGACAGGCACTCCAGTGGAAGCACCTTTGTGTAATTTTAGCTTCCATGTTTAATCATTAAAGGGTTCTAGCACCCAAAGACAGTTAATGGCCGGTGCTTGGGTCCATGATAGGATTTGAACCATTAACTTTTACATCCATGGGTATTGTATTATTTTTTGCCCTTACTGCTTGTGCACTTGTTTCAAAATATACTGCACATGAAGTCGCACAGAAATGTGAATTCAAAGTGCAGACATAAAAAAGTTTGACCATTATTTCAAACACTTGATAATGTCTCTGACGTGTAAAAATAACTGTAATTGTTTTTGGCAGTGTTTGCATGAGCTAAAGGACCTGCTTGAGAAATGTTCCATCGTCATTACAGTCGTAACAAAGACAGAGGAAGAAGAAATGGCTACACAATGAAATTCTTGTTGATGAATCCAGCAATGGTTGCTTACTGCTTGTGCACTTGTTTCATAATAGGAAAGATCGTGACAACGAAATGACTGGGTGCAGCAAAATGAATACGAGTTTAGTGTTGCATTCCTGTGTGTGTACATTGTTGTTGGTTGGGTTGTGAGCATGACGAGATGCTAGCAAGTGACATTTGGCAGCACAGGATGTAAATAAGCGAGAACTGGCCAAACATTATTTTCTCAAAGATGGACTTTATGGTTACAGTGGCATTGATGACGTTGAACAGTTGAAGAAAATCTTGCTGATGAGTGACTGACACAGAGTCATGTTTAAAACATGTGCAAATGCAAGTGATGGCCTTGGTCCAAGGTGTCTTCAGTAAGTAATGATCCCATCCCATCCAGCAATCTGAATTCGAGTACAAACATAACTCTTGCTCTTTTTTTATTTAGTGACCTGCAGCAGCAGGTAACTAATATCTTTAAATGAAATATTTGCAACTGTTGTTTAAAACTGCACAATGTAAATAACATTCCTATTCTGCAACATGCTACAAAAAATTGCAGTCCTCGACGGGATCTGCACACGAACATGTTTTTCCACTACTCTTGATTTTCTGCAGAACATTTGCTTAATAGTGATCGTTAACCCATAAAGCTTTCTCAGGTACCAGTACAGAGGTTACTCTCTGAACTGCAACTTTGTGTACTTTGTTCTTCCTTTACAATACAAAGATTGTGAGTTCCTTTCTTATATCCACAACACATTTGTTCAGCAGACAAGTCGCTTGCCTCCTAAGAGTGGCACAATGTCACGAGACAATTAGGTGACTGAAATCCAGCAACTGGTATGAAAGCCGTTACGTTTTCGTTTTTGCTGCTCTCAAAAATACGACAGAATGCTGTGTTGTATGCTAAAAGTAAAACAGGTTAGAGCAATAATTATAAAAGCAGAAAATTGTCAAATTGGTACAAGTTAATGTAAAGTTTGGCTTATAGATTTTATTTCCAGTAAATGGAATATATATAGTAGAATTATTATATATATAATTATATATATAATTATTATATAATGAGGTAACTTTCTAATATGTAAAGGCTACATTACCATAGCAACAAAAATTTCTTATGGTATTGTATCTTTGTTTATATATATATATATATATATATATATATATATATATATATATATATATATATATATATATATATATATATATATAATTATTATTATTATTTTAATTTGTAACATGTAATATTGTAACTGGGAATTTATAACAAGCTATTTTGAGACAACTCGTCACGTATGCTCCTGGAGCAATATCCCAGAACTAATGCTGTGGCACTGTACAGTGCAGGTCTCCGTGTGACACAGAACGCAGAGGATGGTGGCCACGGATGTAAGTAGGACACAGAGTTCCTTTGAGTATATCGGAATGCAACTAGTAAGATAGTTCTGCACTCTCGAATTGGAAGCCAATGGAGCTCTATAATGCATGACTACGTTTCCTATGCACTTGAGGCTTGTTTTGAATATAAAAATAGGTGACTTGTTGAAATTCACTGCATACCATTTTGCAGATCAGAGTGTGGACATTTTTCAGCTGCATAAAATAACCGTAGGCAGTGAAGACTTTTCCAGGTACAACTTTGCTTTTTCAAAAGATCAGCAAGTTGACAGAGCAGATTATACAGTAAAATCTGCAGTGAAATTTCCATACTGTTTTCTTCAATCACTTTCTCTAAAATAGTTATACCAAAAGAATAAAATCTTTAACTGTGATTCTGACAGAAAATAGAATATGTGTCACTTAACCAGAAAGGTTTAAAAAAATTGTATTCTCACTAAGAGATCATCCATAAAGGACGTCTGCCATGAGGGGGAGGGAGGGATCAATCAAATGCGGACAAGGCGCAGAGGGTTATGACCAGTGCAGACATTTGCATCTAAATTTCTAAATTTGATAGTTTTTTAAACAGCTTGTTTCAACCTTTCCCAAGACATGAAAAGGTCAGTGAGGCAATTGCCTAAAAACCTCATGCCATGTACTAGTAAGTAAGGTGACTTTTAAGCAAGGTGATGTTAAATAAGATAGAACTGGTAGCTTATTAATGACATTAGTCATAATGTTGGTTTTTTGTGCTTTGGCATGCAGACATCTGCAAAAGGGGAGGGTAAGGTCAAATGCAGACACGGGGAGGGAGGGGTTCAAAGTAGGTGATATTTTGTGGACGTCCTTTACAGATGACGCCTTAGGTCTTGAATATCAGTTTAATTTTTTCTAGTCTGTTCCTCTGCTTGCAGTACGATTCTGTATGATACATAATTCTGTTATCAAGAACATGGATTATATTATCATATTATGATAACAAATGCAATATCCTGAAACTGATATATTAAAAGGTGCATAAATTTTGGGACCCAAAATCTGAAGCAAGCTGGCTGTAGTGAAGATGGGGAGGCAGAGGTAATCCAAATGCTGACAAGAGAGAAGGTTGTTCTGCCCAGTGTGGATGTCTTTAACAACACACCAACTTCAGTCTGTGTTGGATCCTAATCAGTCAGCTTAGCTGGGAGTAGTGTATGATCTGGCTGTGCATCTGTCACTGGGTACTGAGCAGCAACAGTTGGACGTGTACTGATTGGATCTCTCTCATGCAGTTATAATACTGAGGCCAGATGCCTGCACCGGGGACCAGTTTATATTATGATAACAAATGGAGTCCCTTTGCACAACAAAGTACCACACCTCTGAAGTGCATACATCTGTAAAGTGGTAGGGAAAGGTCCACAGTTGGTAACTTTTGCAGACATCTTTTATGGATGACTTTTTATGAATGGCTAATACATGGAAATCTATTAAACCAATTTCTGAATATGGAAAACTTAACTAAATCCAAAACTTCAGATAATATTGTACTCCTTGCACATGTTTAGACAACAGGACTGTGCAAAAAATAATCACTACTAATGAATAAACTTGAATTTCCATGTACAAAATTACTTTGTGTAAAATTACTTTGTTTCAATACTTTAGGCATATTATACGTGCCGATTAGTAAGCCATGTTGGTACTATCGTGTCAGATAACCACATACGTACTGACTTTCAGAGTTCCTTAACATAATCTACATAAATTATTGCAATTAATTTAAGATATATTGTGCCAATTTATGAATTCACTTCAAATACACTTATTCTAATGTGGTTATAGAAATTCAGCTATTGTGATTCAGAAGAAAACTTACCAACTGAAATAATGAAGGGTAAAACGAAACACTCATCAGAAACCCATTGTTTTCTTGCACGAACTTTAAAAGTCACACTGCCTTCAATCACAGATGTTTCAACTGACTCTAAAATAAAAATCCTGTATAAAATATTTAATCAGTTTCATTTTTTTTAAACTTGTATTTAACAATAGTTAATCAAGACTTAAAAGCCAATCTGTACCCAGAAATAATTGAAGTGGTGAAGCCAGAGTAATTGATATGCTTTCAAACATCCACTGCAGAGATTTGTCATTAGTCTACTGACAAACGATTCGGCCTGCATGGCAGACCTGAAGGCATGTTCACATTCATACACGAATACATACATACATACATGAGAGATGCTGTGCAAATTGGTTATGACAAAAGACAGGGTACCAGAGTAAACATTTTGTCTTTACAGAAATTTGTAATTAACTGTAGGCAACATCAAAAGCAGCAAGCCAGCCAGAAATACGTTATGGTTCCATGACTTAGGCCTACCAGCAGGAAATGTTGCATTGCATTTACGCATATAATGTTGGTACTAGCTGGAATTATACACAATACTGTTCCACTTAAAAACTGTCATCAAGGACTTCAAATTGCAGTCAACATTTGATCTAATCAGGACTTTCCATAGAGTTCGGTTCACAGGACATCATTTTTGTAATGAATATTTTCCTCTTCAGTTTTGTTTTAACAGAATAATTTAATGTTAAAATGCATTGACACTAGTGTGGACTAATCTTTCATTTCATACTAAGCTAAGTGACAAATTTTGTCCTATCTGTTTTCACCTTACGTGTTTTGCAACTGTATTCGAAAGCTCAGGTGTGCCATTCAGAAAGCATAATCAGGTGCTGCATATGCTTCATTTGGCTGTCATTCCCACACCCCCTAGCACCAAGGATCAAAGAACTGTGAACTTATTACTCAGTCACGGCTGAGATGGCTTTTCCTGTTTTCTGAACATCATCTATATTATTCAATACGTTAAGAAGTGCATAGGAAGGTTCTTAGAAAGCATCATATAAATGTTGTGCTACTTGTGTAAACAGGAGTACAAAATTTAAAATGGTGTTCTGCAAATAGTTAACCATAATAGTTAACTCTGTTTAACCCCTTTAGCGTGGATCCCGAGTATACTCGGGCTGAGGAATCCGTTCCCATAGCGTGGATCCCGAGTTAACTCGGGCAAGGATAGAACTCACCACCTAGTAGGCGTGGAACCCGTATAAACTCGGGATAACGTTAGAGGGTCATGTATTTTTTTGTGCAGAGGGTGTATTAGTACATGCTGTAGCAGCCCTGGGGTAACCTTGGCCTAGTCACGTGGTCACTGGCGACTACTAGCCGGCCGTCGTCATAGTCGTCGTGACCGTATTTTAGGTCAAAATGGCAGGTCTCAAACGTGATACAGTTGCAGAGTGTGGTGAAGTTGGACTGTGCCCCATGCTTTGAATTGTATCACACCAAATTCAAATACTGATCTATGTTGTAGCGGTCACTTTCATAACTATGATAACTCTTTGTTTTTTGTGGTACTGATCACAAATTTTGACATGGTGCATGACCGGTGTTCTTCTGTTGTACTTATGCCGAGAATGTGCAGAAAACTTATTTTCAAGTGAATAACAAATTTTTGGGGTGACGGTATAATGCAAAAAAACTTATAGGATTACTTCCACAACAATCGTAGCATCATTATAACATCAATATCTGAAAAAAAATTTCCAAAAAATAATTCCCTCCTGGCCGAGAGTTAACAAAAATTTTATTCCACGCTAAAGGGGTTAAACAATTTGTTCACTTAATTTGTAAATGTAACATCTTCCGTTTGTTTACAAGTCAATTCAGTTAACTGAATGCCACTGCAGATACCTTGTTTGTTATCTTCACTCAGAACAGCAACAACGTGCCATTCTATCTGAGCCTGGCGTGGAAGACTTGGAACATGAACATAGGCAACCAAAGGAAATTCTGAAATCTCAACACTCTACAATAAGAAAAATCACTTAATAGACTGTGACATAGTGAAGCTTTTACACATCATAATTATATCATTACATATTTGTTATAATAATATTTCTTAGGGTGTTACACTTGAGAAACAGTTACAACAGCTGCCATGCTACAACTTTTTCAATCACCTTTCACAGTATATCACATAAGAAACTGTTCAGTAGCTGGAAAGTTGGTCACAGTTCAATCGCAGCTTGTTTACGGCAGGCTTTATAAATCACCTCCTTCAGAGATGCATTACTGAAACTTACAAGAGAATTGCAGGGGATCATCAATAAATTACATTGTGTTTTAGGGCTGAGAATGGATCTCTGGTCCAATCAGTCATCTTAAAACTTTCTAGACTGCTGTATAGATGACAAAATAGGTCGAATCAATCCATCCATATTACTCTGAGAATCGGCCACCTTTTCAAAAGTATTGGAGGTAGTTGATTTAATTAAAATGTGCAAAATTCTGAAAGAAAACAGTTTTCCTCACTTCACACAAGATTCATAAGTAATTGCGGTTGATTGGCCTCAGGCTCTCTAGTTCATACAAGTACAAATCGGTCTTAGAAATTATATTACAGAATGTCTGATCAACATGAAACTGCTCTAAGTATCTAAATAAATCGAGATGATGGCCTTTTTAACTTTTAAACTTAAGACCAGCTCAGTAAATTAAGAAACTAGCAAATAGTTGGAAATCACACCAGATAGCCATCCTTGGAGTACACATTTATTTATTTATTTATTCCGGATATTTCTATAGCGCCTCTCGAAGCCAACTACTACTCAGAGGCGCTCCCGACTACAGCATTGGTATACTGTGCCGGAATTTTCATGCTGCAGCGCCACGAGCAATTGTGAGTGAAGGACTTGCCCAAGGTCCGTCCGCAGCGGCTAGAGTGGGATTCGAACCTGAAACCCTTTGGTCACAAGGCGCCGAACTTACCACTGAGCCACCACGCCCCACACATGCTTGACTCCAACTTCGTTTACCTCATCCATATATTAATAAAGAAGTTTTTGAATTCTTACTATTTGTCAATACAAAGGAACCTCTTAAAACTAAATTTTGTCACATTCTGAGAACTCACGCACAATATGCAAGAGAAAAATTGAAACCTCTAAGACACTGATACTTTCAGTTTTTTGCTCAAACCAAAAGAACATGTTGATTAATTGATTAACTGATTAAACAGAAGATGAGACCTCTAAATCCAGGAATCGTTTCAACTCTTCATGCGCTGTTGAAATGATGGAAACATCTGTGATGTAGCAAATAGCCAGAGTCACATAACACAAGCCAAGCTGTGAATTCATGGCTTTCAGAACCCGGTCGACATGACGCAGTGACAGACGTGCCTCAGCGCGTGCTCCACCTTCTACCATTGTCATGGTAGCTGGACATAAGGCAATCTGGCCGGCTACAAATACTTGCTGACCCATCTGGAGAAAAAAACGAATAAATAAAATATGTACACACCATTTACACAGCTATGTCAAAGAGAACTAGGTTATTGTATTTCTTTATTCTTGATCAAGGAAATAATGTTATATAAGCAAAGATTGGTTCAGATAGAAACATTTCTAATCTAATGGAATCGTCTTTGCCTTAGAAGAACCTCTCACACCTTAGACAGGTTCTTAGAAGGTCTTATATAAATGTGTACATACATGTATAGACAAGCATGTATGTAGATACTTGTATAACACCTCACTGCATATATACATGCATACATATATACCATACACACATATGAA
Organism: Allolobophora icterica; assembly: GCA_963556255.1. Taxonomy (NCBI): domain Eukaryota; kingdom Metazoa; phylum Annelida; class Clitellata; order Crassiclitellata; family Lumbricidae; genus Allolobophora; species Allolobophora icterica. Next base: position 64,245,630 of record OY744602.1, on the reverse strand, counting down.
AATCTGAACTGTTAACAAATTTAAGGCAAAGCTTTGTAGATCTGTAAGATGGACATGGTCTAAAGGTTGAGAGGTTCTTGGTATTTGAGTATAGTAACTGAAAGTTACTGTAGTATTTACTATTTACAAAAAGAGATGGTAAAAAGTGTATGTGGTAAAGGCTTACCAGCAGGTGGTTATGATAGTAATGAGCACAGTCACTAAATCTAATTAACTGGCCAACTGTTTATTCCAACTTTAAAAAATTGGTGCCTGTGCTTTCTCACATGTTGATCGTAATTCTGGAATTCACTACCACCAACTTTGAGGGACCTTTCTTTTTCTCTTACTTCATTTTGCAAATGACTGACATCATTTTCCAGCTATCCATGCTTTTGAGGTAATTAGCGCAATATAAGTATCTGATTCACAATAATAACAATAAGTGCAAATGATGCCCAAGGACCAGAGGAAATCAACTGATATTTGACTCGCCATGATAGCTTGACTGTATGGTCCTATGTTGGCAGGTGCCCAGTGCGAGATTCCCTGAACATGCATCCCACGCCTCTCTACACCCCTCAATTGAGCGTCACATGCGACACAGTCCATAGCCACTGGAATGTTTCTTGCCAACGGAACTTCAACACAAACCCTGCAAACACATGAATACAAGGAAAAGGTAAATAATTAAAACCAAAACTCTGTTCAATAATCTAACTAGTGTTACTGTCTCCAAAGGCCAGTGTTATTGTATTACGTCAGATTAAATTAATATACGAATATGAATGCAGTTCACCTGATGGGTGGATTGGTACAGAAGTATCCTTTGTAAACACTGTTTATTGCTGCAAAGTCCTTCATGTTGGATATGTACAAGTGGATGGCTACCAAATCCCTGGCACAGAGATTTTCTGTGGCTAAAGTATCTGTATTAAATCAAAACAGGGGTAAAGTAAGGCTTCTAATAAAGCATTATTATTATTAGACAACGAAGACCAAAGATAGTATATTACATCAAGAATGGTATGTGCAAAGCCTTCATCTCAACCAGAGTTTTCCAATAAGATTACGTGTTTGGATCGTGTGCAATTTTACTCGCCTTCATCTCAACTTAAGCTCCACAAGAAGTAAAAATGATTTTAATTCTGAAAATAATTCCTAATTTTGTTCATAATTTTAGTCTGGCCAATAATTCATAATTCAATTCCTAATTTCGTTGCTGAAATAATTCCTACTTTTACTTCTAGTTTTCGTTAACTAAATCATTTATTTTTACTTCTAATTTTAGTTTTCGTTAACGAAAATATCACTGGATGATATGACGTGACAATTAAATTTGGATTGCAGAATTGAAATGCAAATGCATTGGTGGTCTGCTAATCAAAGATATGATATCGTTGTGAACTACAGACTGGACAAAAATCAAAAAAACTAAATCCTTACCTATTAGTTCATCTAGAACTGCTTTAACACAGTCTTCTATGGAATCGTCATTAACACAATGTGCTGTGAAACCAGACATCCAGACATAACCATCTGGAGTCCGCTTAACACTTCTGTGTGCCTGCAATTCTACAACAGTACCTAAAATTTTACATACATATAATTGTGCAACAAAGTTACAGATGGTTTGCTCATATATAGGAAGAATACCAACTGATAAACAAGGCACTGCATGCAAGATTCAAAGGAAAGACAAGTAAAGGACACTAGACTGTGCTCGATAGACAGTGTTAATGAAGACATGACAAGATGCAGACACTAAATTCATGTAACAGAAAACAGTACAAGTAGAACCCAGTTACATGTAATAACCGTGCAAGAAAGACTTGGATGGTCTGGTTAAGCAGAAAGAATGCATGGTAATCAGAGTGCAAACAGGGCATTGAGAAGCATTGGAAGACTGAGGCAAAAACCTGGAAAAGGAGTCTTGTTATTTGGTTGTAGTGGGCAAGTTCGTGCTTCAGTCAAAACACTAGCAACCCAAGATCAAGCTTTCAAGTAATTTCAATAAAAGTATTATAAAAAGTGAATTACCTTTTCCTCTTTATAAGGATCAGTACGGCAAATATGAGCACAGAGTTTTCATTTGTATCCTCTGTTTTAATATCATATGAGACAAAAATCAAACTTCAAATTTTAACAATGAGCGTGTACTAAAAGCGACTGGGAAATCAATGCAGCTCATCGTTATAAGTGTTAAACTTGTCATTATGCAACTATAGCTGCAAGCAAATAATCTAGTTACCAGTTTCAGATGATGAACTCCACATTTTCAGTCTGTCATGCGAAGATTCGCTGATGCTTTTGAATGGAGCCACATCCTTTAGAGCATCGTCCTCTTTGAGTTCTTTAGGAAAGAGTTCTGACTGTAGATGACGACTGTGTTTTAAAGGCAGTTCTAACAGATGCTCTTTCTAACAAACAAAAAAGTCAAATTTTAAAACTATGACATATATGACATATCTGAAGCCAATGAAAACATTCAGTTTGTGTGCTTCTAAATTATCTTGAAAACTGCTCCATTCTTGTGAACTATGAAAATAACATAAACAACAATTTCAGCCAAGTCATTAAATAATATAAAATATGGCCAATTTAGTAGCAGTGTAAGAACAGAGATTGCTAAAAGCTATTACCTGGCTGTGTTTGATATGTTTATCTTCCAAGTGTAATCTTTTGAGGTTGAGGTAAGCAACCGGAGCAAAAGCATCGTCTGAATGCAAAACTGTCTCAAATTCATCTCTAAAGCAATCAAAAAGTCAACTATCACATTTCAACACAAAAATCAATTACACGACTAGCTTTAGAAACCTACATCCACTACACTTGCAATCCACTTAACTACCCTATGAATTCAGATATAGGAGGCCACAAGCAGGAATGTCTTTCACATATCATAACAATCACCTCACACTTTATTAAGCCAAGGACATTTCATTGTTGGGCAACAATGTTATGTATACCCTGGGAAGCTGTTTGAAGTGCAAGATGGTATAACTGGTTACTAAGGTTGAATATTAAGTAAACAACAGCAACAGTAAATAAAAACTTCCTTGTCTGGCCACTAGACAGTGAAGTAAGGAAACTAATATTTTAACCCAACATAAGAATGCTGTTTACATTGTTTCTGAACACTTTTAAAATTAAATCTGTGCTACATACAACTCACACAACTATGCGTTTGAAAAACAAAGGGCAGTCGAGTGTAAACGTTTCATATTCGCCACCTTCACCACACACATTTAATCCATAGATTCCACTCTAAAACAATCAGTTAAGTAACAAAGCTGTAAAAACAAAATATGTAACATGTTTAAGCATCTGTACTGCACTTTCATTACCATCAGGAATACTAATTATGCTAGCTAACTTGCTAATATAAGACGGTTCAAGCAAGCACAAGCAAAAAACACATTTCAATCAAATACACAATAACAGCAAAAAATGAAACAATTTAGATATGCAGAGGCTTCTTTCCTGAAGTCATACAGATACAGACAGCCAAGAGAATTGTGCTGATTCATGTGGTAGCTGCATTAGCTGGTCTGATTTCATTTGTAAAGAATTAAATTAAACTACCATCTAGCTCAAAAGCATAAAAAATCTTTACAGCTTGAGAAGAATGTTTCCAAGTTTTCCATTAAACATGCCACTTACCTCTTCTTGTAAAAAAAGCTAAGAATTAAATCGAAACTACTTGACTGTTAGAGATAATGTATGAAAATAATGTACATAGAAATTATATAAATTATATGCCTAGAATTAAACTCATAATTCTGGTAATTTCCACCAAATCATTAATAATCCTTAAATAACGAAGAACTTTACCTCCAGCCTTTCACCTAGTACTGTATTCAACTGCATTTAAAAGGATTAATACTGACCAAATACAGTTGGAACACAAATTGAACAAATACAACATGAATGAGTTGATTAAATGCAATGCATCAGAAACTTCAGACTTACCATCTTCAGTAGGTGAGGATAAAGTTCTTTTATTGTTTTTCCGAGATGATCCTTCGGTGTTAAACCTGTACAGTCAGCACACTTTTCAAATTAAAGACTAAAATTGTCTTTAAAGAAATTATGACTAGCAGCAAAACAAAAAACAAGCAACAAGCACTGCAAGGGTGTTGGAAATTTTAACCCCACCTATCTGTTGCTCTGCTACAGACCTGTTAATGTGCAGTTGTTGGGACAACCGCGCATTAATGACTGCGTGTCAATGGACCACTTACTAACAGGACCATGCTGAAAACAACAGTAGTGTATGGTTTATATAAGTCTTAGTGTGACTAGAAAAACAGGCCATCTGAGGTCAATGCACTTGCACAGTAGCCTGCTATCAGACAAATTAGATCAATTACTGCTGTCTGTTTATGAGCAAAACTGATTGTGATATTAAATACCACACAATTTGTTTCTGGCCAAATTAATATCTAATATTTCCAAACATGATTTTCAGAGCAGATTTAAATGCCAACTGTATATGTACACAGCTGTTGTCACCTTAACTAAGATGGCCAATTAGCCCAAGCCGGTGTTTTTACATAGGCAGGAAACTGGGCACAAGTACCAAAAATTATCTCAGGAACAACTGCAACTAGCTGTGGGGAGTGGAGACATGTGCAGCAGTATATTAAGTTCACCTGAAAGCCAGCTGCCCTGAGCCACAATTTGTAATAGAAATCGGACATTTATAAAGCATAACTTCAAGAATAAACTCATTAGTTGCGCTCCCAACCCAAACCAGTTAAATTACTGTAAAATAATACACTTGCGAAACTGTGGAGCTCAAGTCGCAGCTCTTGAGAAAGGCGATTCCAACCGCTTGCCACGTCCATATGCAGGCAGCTGTCCATAGCTTATGCAGATTGCTACACAGTAAGTTCCTTGTACCATGTTCTAATGGATCTTGAGTGTTGAATAGCTGTTGTTGGCAGCCATTGTATAACCGTACTCTACGTGGATTCATGTGTAACTGGGCCGCACATAAACTGGTCTCCACTGTATATTGATTTCCAGCAGCACACTATTGCAGTTAGATAAAAGGATCAGTTTTACAATGCTGCTATAGCACAATCCCGATTAGACCAATGAGGATTGATGGAATTAAGCTGTCCGAGGAACAAAGTACTAGCACTAGTATTAGTATTTTAATATGCAATGATATCTGCCAAATCCTCATTTACTTACCAAGGGTTGCAACCTTAATGACAATGGCATCAACCTGACATGCAATCATCTCAGCCAGAAGCTCAGCTTGATCCCTCCTCCAAAGGTACGACAGAGCAGTGAGACCCAAACGACTGCAACTGTACATGAAGTCAAATGATACTCAAATCATTACATTTTTTTAATGTGTCATGCAAGGAACAGAAATAATATCATTTCACACTGAATTGCCTGTTTTGTGTATCTAACCAATTAATTTTCCGGTTTTCTTTTGATTTCTAACTCTTTTCATCTCTAACAGGCACTATGAATGCTACTAACCATACCACAACTTTCACAGGCCTCAAGGGTAGCTGTTTCGAAGGCCTCAAAGTCATCATCTGAGTTTAAATCTCCGAAAATTGCAAGTGTAAGATCACCTTAGCTAGCAGTTATTGGTTGCCATAATCAATAACTGTAACGAGACTTCTAAATTTAATATCTCAACACACATTCCATGTGTGCATGAATCACCCATGGGAAACTTGCAGCCCATTTATTGCCAACATTAATGGTACATTTCTTTACATAGGAAGTCTGCTGGTTCTTTAACATCAGCTGCTTTAGCAAGCACACCCATATATTTAATGTGGCAACTTTGCACCTACAACCCGAGTGGAAAGTTTTGCAACGTCGCCATTTTGTGCCTGTGGCACACAAAGGGTTAAAACTGTGGCAAACACAACATTGCCAGCACAGTTTGATTCAATAGAACAGCAACACTGTTAATAGTAAATAATAAACTAAAGAATTAGAAATTATTGAAAAAATTAGATTATGTAATTGTCAGTAAATTAGAAAAGGAGAGACTAACACATTTTCTACTCGAACTCTCTGGTAGTCGGACAGAATTGCACCTACAGCCACTGCATTAATATTTAACTCCTCCTGGAACAGAAAGATGTCACAACTCATAACATTTAGCTCTCCAGAACGCAAATCGTCTCTCATCCACAAAATACCATCCACAGAGACTGACAAGCATCGTCCATCACTTTACATTACACACAAGTAACCGGTTTAACAGCTCCATTTTTCACATGTATGTTGCCTAACTCAGAGGTTCTTAAACGGTGTGTCGCGACACACTAGTGTGTCGCGAATCGACCGGGAGTGTGTCGCATAAACATGGTGTATCGTTGGTGTGTCGCGAAAAATTGGTGTGTCGCGAATTCTCACAGCCTACGTCCGTCATTCTTGCAGTACACTTAGGCCTACTTACTTAAAGTTTAGCGGACGTAGGCTGTGAGAATTCGTAGTACTCTATTCTAGTATATTACAATCTGGAATGGCCATGATGTTTGCCTTATAGGCCTACTTACCTTATAGGCCCATACGCGCTTGCGACCGCGCGGATGTAAATTTTTACCCATTACTGTAACATTCGAAATGGATAGCCCTAAATTTCTCAGAATAAAATGAAAATTTTGTGAATCTACAACTAACCTCTTTTGGACTACTCTCTGGAAAACCCCTCTGATTTGATTTGGGCTCCTCTAAACTGGACTCGGACCTCTTTTGGACGACTCTCTGGAAACCCCTCTGATTTGATTTGTCCTCCTCTAAACCTGACTCGGACCTAATTTGGACTACTCTCTGAAGAACCCCGTCTGATTTGATCTGACCTTCTGGAAACCGAACTCGGGCCTCTTTTGGACTATACTCTCTGGAACCCCTCTCTGATTTGACGTAGCGCCCGTGAAAGGCTGGTGCCCTGCGCTTGGCCTTCGAGTTGCGCTTTAGAAGTTTGGAGATTACGATTACTGATGATGCGAAATCAGATTTTGGTAGCAATGAGAAGAATTCTAGCACCAACAGTAGTGGATGCGAAAATGATGCTGCTGGCACTGCTAGTTTTATAATAGTAAACCAATCATGAAAAACATGAAAAATAAGAAATCTAGACTGAATGATATGCACAAGCAATCCTCAAGAACTCAGTTCTGGGCTAAGACGTACAAAGAAGAACATTACAAAACACTGGCGAGCAAAGCAATCAAAGAGTAGGTTTCATTTCATAGTTTCTACTTATATGAGGAAGGTTTTTCTCAGATAATCAACATAAAGAACAAAAAATGAAACAAACTGATTAGAGAGAAAAATTTAGGAGCAAAAATCCCACTAAATGTTACTAAGTTAAAGTGTTAACCACAAAGGACTCAACATGAACGGTTTCATTCATTGCATATGTTAACAATTAAAAATTTTAAGTATATAACTATAGTTTAACTTTAACATTTTTAACATTATTCACACACGACGATAGCATGGTGTGTCGCGAAATTTGGTTGCAAGTTTAAGTGTGTCGTGTGTCAAAAAAGGTTAAGAACCACTGGCCTAACTGGCTCGCTTGGCCATCATTCAAGAAAATGCATGCACAGCTTAATCGATTATTTCCAAAGATACATACACTGATTCGTACTCAGAGTCACTGATGAAAAGGCTTATGTTTTCCAAAAATTATAACCCATCATCAATCATCGCTATCAACACCTGTCATTCTAGTTATTATTCCAACAGCTACATTTTCACTTTCATTATATTTGTGGACATTACTGTTAATGAAGCTCTTTAAATGGCACGTGCAATGAGGTCTTGCACATGCCATTACAAGGTATAATAGCAATGCCAGATGTTTTAAGTTCACATCATGGACACTTACACTGGTCACTGCAACTGTCATACAATGGTCTAGAAATCATCATGTTTACATTACACTAAAATATGCACTAAAAGATCATTTCCACCTGCATCTACAACCATAATATCAAAGTTACATAGCCTATGAACTTCAGCTGCTTAATTTTAATTATAAACTCCAAATTTATAAACCACTACTTAAAAGCCAAGCGTAAGGCACCAGCTTATTCATAAGCGCTATGCTGAGATACCAAGTAAAGAATCAAGTCCGGATGCAAGAAGACTGGGGAAAGGAGGCAGCTGTTTAGGACAAGAGAGACTGGAACGTGAAGGAGTGTTATGCTTTGCAAAGACTTGCACATTAACACTGAGAAACTAATATCTACTTACACTCCAGAGATTGTGACACTTAAGAAATTCAGCTGAATTTGTGAAAACTAAAATCATAACAAAAGTCAGAAAGTACCTTTATCTGTAATAGAAGTTTGTAGAGGTCTTCCACTTCATCGTCCTTTGTCTCCTGATAATCAGCACTGAGTTGAAGAGGTTGACCCTGGATCTCTCGCCGGTAAAGAGGCAGCTGCATAGCATCAGCATACAGGTCAATTGCTTGATGGCCCACAGTCTGATACATGTAACTGTCCAATTCATCTGCAAGAGCCAGTCATTGATTAGCAGTTCTCAGAATGCCAAACAGAAATGGAAAAGATTTACATTTCTCTAGCACTTCTCAGTCCAAGCAACTTTCTGAAGCAACTAAAGCTTTAGAGACTATTAACATACATAAAAAAACAGCCAAATACACATGTACAAAAGTGACTAGTACTGGTAACTGTAGCAGCTTATGCACATGCAAACATCACAGCTGATGCTTCATTTATAAACTGTTTCCCGTATAAAAACATAAAAATTTAGTGCAAACCCTTTCACTAAAGCATGTGTCAATCTACAGAAGAACTTGTTGCAATTTTGTTGAAATAATTAAATAATTAAGGTGAGGCTATATAAGTTATAAGTATACACAATGGTTTAGATTATCAAAAATAAAAAATTTCAAACAAATGGAAAGAAATAACTAGATCTAACCTTTGTTTTGTGGCTTGAGATTTGCAAGAGCAACAACTTCATGACCTTCTGCAACACACTGCATCATATTGAAGCAGCTGTCTTTGCCTCCACTACAAAAGAAATTTAAAAAACTGCAGTTAGAACACGGAGCTAACACTTAGGATAACACTGAGAAGCAGTCATGGGTATGAGGCTTTGTGGCATCAGCACGTGAGTGTAGGTGACCAGTTCACCCCCACCAGTCTCACAATCCAACCAACAGTGTAAAATCACTTAACTAATTTCTTGGACTTCATGAGGAGTGTTGATGGAACAGAAATCTTTGCTTTGTTGATTGGAACTTTAGCCAAGACCTCCGATTTTACAGTCCAGCACATTAAGTAATTGTCTATCACGGTTACACTAACATGCAAATGCCATTCAGTAACAACACATAAAGGAACCACAGTTAAAATGGAAATGATTTTTAACCCATCCAATGCAAATTGGCAAACTAGTGGTCATCTGTTACTTAGAAACCAGTGTATCGGTTCCTATGTAACTTGTAATTTTAATTAGAAATTTTACAAGCACCACTTCAAGAAAAAACTAATCAGAGTGCTCTCTACATTAGCCCATATGCATAGGTGTAGCCACTATGAGGCAAGAGGAGGCAGTTGCAAGAGCAACAACTTCGATCACAGGTGGACGAATCTTGACAATTACTGTATTGTGTTTTGGGAATAGTGTCAATTTTGCCTTTTCATCACATTTCGAGAAGCGAGGTGCTCCTGTGGCAGAAGATTCCGCCACACAATGGATGCAGAAATTACTAATGTGGCTGCTTGTGGCATTAACTTCCGCCCTCCTAATATTAGCGAAATTATTACTTCTGCAGCTCAAGATTCGGCTTTCCTACGCAAATAGGAATTTGCATCGTCTATAATTACTTGCCATTAAAAGAGTACTCGCGCTTGCTGTTTACATCCCTCTCATGTGAGTAAAATCTGTGAAAATAAGAACAGAGGGAGCACCCACCCTCATGCCGAGGCTAAGAAATATTAAGTCGTTAACGCTTCATGCCCATGGCGGCCTCTCAGGCTAGCTTACACAGTAGCAGTATAAGCTAGCCTGAGAGGCAGCCATGGGCATGAAGCGTTAACGACTTCGTTTTTCTAAGCCTTGGCATGAGGGTGGGTGCTCCGTCGCCGTCTGTTCTACCAACCGACAGTGTACGGTCATGGTACTTATTATAGCTGAGTTGGCTAGGGGCTTTTGAATTTCGAAGCAAAATTGTGACCGCCGCTAGCCACTAGACTATCACAAAGTTATACACTTATCAATTATTTTCTCGTTTGTAACAGATTTTATTGATTTAAATTTATTATCACAAATTTACATTTTAAATTATAATTTTCTAAGTTAATGTTAAACTTGCCTTATTAATGCAACTACTCTCATGTTCCGCTATTATCGCCCAACTTCACATGTAAACTGCTCTGCAATCAATGCTGGTCGGTTGCTTCTAGGTCGAAAGGTAGCAGTAATAACCTAAGAATGGTAATAACTGTTCTTTGATTCTCTGCGAAAACGTTACACAGAATGACACTTTGATTAATTAATGACTTTATCCTATATCTAATTTTTTTTATCTAGCATCACATGTGCAAAAATGGCAATAAAAACTGTGTATTAATACTATTAATAGCCATCGCTGGGCAATACGCTTATTTCGAGGTCGTGTTTACAGTATATCCGGGGCATGCTCGGAGTTAGGTGAGAATAGTTCAATGCAGAGCCGTATCACAGTATAAATAATTACAATACTGTGGCCGTATCACAGAATAAATAATTACTTACACTGCGGACGTAGCCTATATTGGAGCGACCATAGTATAGACTATCTTGATGGCGGTGCAATGTGAGAACCTTAGATGAGATAAGATATGAATAGGTATATGTTGTTTCAATTTCTTACTCACCAGATGTCGCATGACGCTTCACAGAATAATTATGCTCATGAGTACTTTCCGACGATGTCTTTTTCTCATTCTCAAGACCAAGTGGAAAGACGACGATATTAATGTCGACTAAAATTACCAACACACTTCTCTCTTTCCTTGGCGACATCATCCAGCGCCTCTTCACAGGTGGCATCATCCAGCGCCTCTCCACAGGCGAACCATCCAGAACCTTTGCAAAGACGACATCCTCCAGCACCCTTATAAGGGCGACATCATCCAGAGACTGTCCACCTGATCTGGTACCCTGGAAATCGGACTTGGACCTCTTTTGGACTACTCTCTGGAAACCCCCTTTGATTTGGTTTGGCCTCCTGGAAATCGGACTTGGACCTCTTTTGGAATACTCTCTGGAAACCCCCTTTGATTTAGTTTGGCCTCTTGGAAATCGGACTTGGACCTCTTTGGACTACTCACTGGAAACCCCTCTGATCTGACGTAGCGCTCGTGAATAGGCTGGTGTCCTGCCCTTGCCCTTCGAATGGCGCTTTAGAAGTTTGGAGATTACGATTACGATACGATTACGATCACAGTCGAAACCCTGTAACACCTTCCCATAGGCGACATCATCAAGCACCCTTATAAGGGCGACATCATCCAGCGCTTCTTCACAGGCGACACCATCCGGCACCTTTATAAAGGCGACAGCAGCAAGCACCCTTATAAGAGCGACATCATTAACTTAAGTGCCTCTTCACAGGCGATATCCTCCAGCGCCTCTTTACACGCGGCATCATCCAGCTCCGCTTCACAGGCGGCATCATCCAGCGCTTCTCCACAGGCGACATCATCCAGCACCTCTTCACAGACGACATCATACAGCGCCTCTTCACAGGTGACACCCTCCAGCACTTTTACAAATGCGACATCCTCCAGCACCCTTAAAAGGGCGACAGCATCCAGCGCCTCTTCACAGGCGACATCATCCAGCGCCTCTTCACAGGCGACATCATCCAGCGCCTCTTCACAGGCGAAATCATCCAGCGCCTCTTCACAGGCGACAACATCCAGCGCCTCATCACAGGCGACATCATCCAGCATCATCCAGAGCCTCTCCACAGGCGACATCATCCAGCACCTTTACAAAGGCGACATCCTCCAGCACCCCTAAAAGGGCGACAGCATCCTGCGCCACTTCACAGGCGGCATAATCCGGTGCCTCTTCACAGGCGATATCATCCAGCGCCAATTCACAGGCGAATCATCCAGCATCTTTACAAAGGCGACATCCTCCAGCACTCTTAAAAGGGCGACACCATACAGCGCCTCTTCACAGGCATCACCCAGAGCCTCTTCACAGGCGAAATCATCCAGCGCCTCTTCACAGACGACGACATCCAGCACCTCTCCACAGGTGACACCCTCCAGCATCTTTACAAAGGTGACATCATCCAGCACCCTTATATGATGGATGATGTCGCCTGTGAAGAGGCGCTGGATGATGTCGCCTGCAAAGAGGCGGTGGGTGATGTCGCCTGTGAAGAGGCGCTGGATGATGTCGCCTGTGAAGAGGCGTGGATGATTTCGCCTGTGAAGAGGCCTGTGAAGAGGAGCTGGAGGAATGTCGCCTGTGAAGAGGTGCTGGAAAATGTCGCCTGTGAATTGGAACTGGATGATGTCTCCTGTGGAGAGGCACTGGATGATGGCGCCTGTTAAAAGGCGCAGGATGATGTCGCCCTTGGAGGGTGCCACCTGTGGAGAGGCGTTAGGTGATGTCGCCTGTGAAGAGGCACTGAATGATGTCGCCTGTGATGAGTTGCTGGATTATGCCGCTTGTGAAGAGGCGCTGGATGCTGTCGCCTTATAAGTGTGCTTGATGATGTCGCCTGCGAAGAGGCGCTGCACGATGTCGCCTGTGAAGAGGCGCTGGATGATGTCACACTTATAAGGATGGTGGAGGATGTTGACTTTGTAAATGTGCTGGATGATTCGCCTGTGGATAGGCGCTGGATGATATCGCCTGTGAAGAGGCGCTGGATGATGTCGCCTGTGAAGAGGCGCTGGATGATGTCGCGGCATCATCCAACTCCTCTTCACAGGCGACATCACACACCGCCTTTCCACAGGCGACGACCTTCAGCACCTTTACAAAAGCGACATCCTCCAGCACGCTTATAAGGGAGACATCATCCAGCTCCTTTCCACAGCAGACATCATCCACCCCCGCTTCACAGGCGAATTCCTCCAGCGCCTCTTCACAGGCGAAATCATCCAGCGCCTCTTCGCAGGCGACATCATGCAGCGCCTCTCCACAAGCGACATAATCCAGCACCTTTACAAAGGCGACATCGTCCAGCACCCTTAAAAGGGTGACAGCTTCCACCGCCTCTTCACAGGCGGCTTCATCCGGCGCCTCTTGGCAGGCGACATCATCAAGCACCCTTATAAGGGCGACAGTATCCAGCGCCTCTTCACAGGCGGCATAATCCAACGCCTATCCACAGGCGTCACCCTCCATGGGCGACTACATCCTGCGCCTTTTCACTGGTGGCATAATTCAGTGCCTCTTCACAGGCGATATCATCCAGCATCTTAACAAAGGCGACATCCTCCAGCAGCCTTATAAATGTGACATCATCCAGCACCTTTCCACAGCAGACATCATCCAGCTCCGCCTCACATGTGAAATCATCCAGCGCCTCTTCGCAGGCGGCATCATCCAGCGCCTCTTCAGAGGCGGCATCATCCAGACACTCTACACAGGCGACATCATCCAACTCCTCTTCACAGGCGACATCACCCACCGCCTCTCCACAGGGCGGCTACCTTCAGCACCTTTACAAAGGCGACATCCTCCAGCAACCTTATAAGGGCGACATCATCCAGCGCCTTTTCACAGCAGACTTCATCCACTTCCGCTTCACAGGCGACATCCTCCAGCGCCTCTTCACAGGCGAAATCATCCAGCGCCTATTCGCAGGCGACATCATCCGGCGCCTCTTCGCAGGCGACATCATCCAGCGCCTCTTCACAGGCGACATCATCCAGCACCTTCACAAAGGCGACATCCTCCAGCACCCTTAAAAGGGTGACAGCATCCACCGCCTCTTCACAGGCGGCATCATCCGGCGCCTCTTCACAGGCGATATTATCCAGCCCCTATCCAGAGGCGAATCATCCAGCACCTTATAAAGGCGACATCTTCCAGCACCCTTATAGGGGCGACATCATCCAGCGCCTCTTCACAGGCGACATCATCCAGCTCCTCTTCACAGGCGACATCATCCTCCGCCTCTTCACAGGCGGCATCATACAGCGCTTCTTCACAGGCGGCATCATCCAGCGCCTATTCACAGGCGACACCCTCCAGGACCTTTACAAAGGCGACATCCTCCAGCACCCTTATAAGGGCGACACCATCCAGCGCCTGTTCACAGGCGACAATTTCCAGCACCTTTATAACGGCCGCATCATCCAGCACCTTTACAAAGGCGACATCATCCAGCACCTTTATAAAGGCGACATCATCCACGACATCCAGCAGCTTTATAAAAGCGACATCATCCAGCACCTTTATAAAGGCGACATCATCCACAACATCCAGCAGCTTTATAAAAGCGACATCATACAGCACCTTTATAAAGGCGACATCATCCAGAACCTTTACAGAGGCGACATCCTCCAGTACCTTTACAAAGGCGACATCACTCAGCACCTTTACAAATGCGACATCATCCAGCAACTTTACAAAGGCGACATCATCCAGCACCTTTACAAAAGCGACATCTTCCAGAACCTTTATAAGGGCGACATCTTCCAGAAGCTTTATAATATAAAGTCGACATCTTCCAGAACCTGTATAAAGGCGGCATCATCCAGCGCCACTCCACAGGCCACACCATCCAGCATCTTTACAAAGGCGAAATCATCCAGCGCCTCTACACAGGCGACATCATCCTGCGGTCGGCATTTCGACCTCATTGACCTCAGCAGGGTCAGGCTCATATGACAAGAAATAGTCCTTAGAAGAAGCGTCAAGGTATACCTGTTCCTGGCGAAGATGAGCATCCGGTGGCAGCGCTGGACTTCCGTCTTCGCAGTCATCTTCCCTCGTTCGATCTGGACAAGAATGGACCGTATCGAGCGTCGACGTATCCACAAAGGACCTCATGAAATGGCAACGTATCCTACGAAACATAATCTATCAGATATCAAGCACAAACGCAGACAAAATTCGCAAACTATCGCAAAAAATCGGAAATCTGCGATCGTCAGATTCAACTAAAGGGAAAGCTAAAGAGTAAAGAAAATGGCATTGATGACTTCATCGACACTCCGTCGGGCGGAAAAGAAATAACGTCAATATAATAGCATCGCTCGTAAACGTTTAAAATCTTTTAAAATAAAATAATACACGTTGTAATTGTAATAATAATAATAATAATCATTATCTGACATTTGTAACGCGCCTAAACAAAATGAAACCTTGCACGTAAGCGCGTAACTGTGGCAACGGATTTGACGTCATCACGTGTGTTTGTTTCACCAGTCATTAGCAGCTAATCATGTTATTTGATTTATATCACGTGCAACATACATCCAATCATGTTCTGGGCTGCGTTCGATCCATCGGTTGACTGTTTTGCCGCTCATCCATGCAGTAAGTATGTAAGCAAGAGAGTAAATGTTACTTATATGGACGCTGAATATACGAAGAACTGCGGAAGAGTTGTTGCAGTAACCAACAGCCGAGGCTGTGATTGTCTCATAAATTATTAGTAAGCTGTAGAGCTGCAGAGGCCACTTCCGGATCGCCTCCCGAAGGTGGCTTATTTCAGAGGTTTAAATCTCCGGCTACCACGGTCCGGGCTATAGGCTCCGTACACGGGAACCTTAAAATGGTGTGGCGCCTAGTCAAACGGGCAGCGTTGGTGAAGGCTCGCACCCGATCAATTCATTGAAAATTGAGCAGGGTCGAGGCCATACGGTCGCTATATAAGAACGCGCAGGCATCACTGGCGGCGATCTTGTTTGACAGGTGGGGGACACGGGATCGAGTGACGGGACACTTTTTAACTGATCTGGTCAAAAAAGAGGTGACTTTTTTGCCTTTTAATGGTGTTTCTTCCAAATTGGAGGGGAGACTCTATGGTGTGTCCCTCAGGGCACAGTCCGACACAGCCCACTGTTAAAGGTAGGGTATTTTCCCCTCCCCCGGATCGCCGCCCATGGTAGGCATACACAGGGCTGTAGTGGTAAAATTTGAGGTGAGTATACGCTACCGGTGACCAGCGGCGTAAAAAATTAGAAGACCTTATTTTTAGGAAAAATTTCAGATTTTTCACGAATTCCCTCCAAATTTTCTGACTTTTTACGATTTCGTCTCTGAAAAAGTTGATGACCTTTTTTTTAAAGTCATTCGCCCTTAAAACCTCAAAAAACCTGTCAAAACCTCTCTTTTTCCTCCAAATTTCATTACTCAGGTCTCTACAGAGGTAAGTATACGCTATATGCCCGCGTATACCCTCGTCTAGAGCGCTGAGTATACGCTCTCAAATTTCCCTAGAGGTGAGTATACGCTGTATACCCGCGTATACGCTCGACTGGGCATACATTTACAGCGAATTCCATAGCTGGTCTCTCTAACGCGGCTTTTGTGTGGCGCACTGGCGCTCGGAAATTTCGGAGATTTTACATTATATATGTTACATATGATTGTGTCCGTCAAGTCGGATAGAGCCTGACGTCATATCTCGCTTATTTAGAACCTAGGAAGGGAATAAAATAATGGTAACACCAGGGTCCGATTTGTCAAAAAAGAAGCAGGGGGGTCGGAAATCTATACAAATAATAAAAATTTATTAAGCCATAATTAATTTTTTTTCTCGTAATTTTGTAAATGAGGTTAATGAACTTCCATAATATGTCAAGATTCTGCAATGACCAACAGTCAACTACGATGCAAACATGACATCGAAAGAATTTTATATTCAAAATTAAAGGAGTTTTCAGTTGCAGTTTTAGCTGAAATATACTTATAGGAACAACAAATTGTAGGCCTACACAGAAGCGTTAGACGTGACTAAATTGCACTGAAAGATGAAAATAATACAAGTACACAAACAAAGCTATCAAACCAATGCACCAAGCAGGGCCTACTGTCATTGGAAATACTAGCAAAACCCAAATGAACCAGTGCACCAAGTACACTAGTACAGCCACTATAAAAAAGCTGTGCATATTTCTTTTGTTTGTGCACAATAGTCGCCTTGCCAATTGGCTTATCTAAGGCATCATGGCGCCCAGATTTCAGCCAGGAAATAACGTATATCCTGGCATTCCAAGATGTTAGAGATGGCCCTTTAATGCTGATCATCAGCAGGTAGCTGATGGGGCCAACAGCCAGCAGGTTGCGTACTGTAGGCCTATGTTGCAAGTTCATCTGGCTAAAGCCACGCTCACAAGCTGCAGACGAAATGAGCAGAATCTTCAAAGCCTGCTCAAGTGTTGCGAGATGAGACCCCATAATGCTGGCCTTGTTTGTATGTATAGAGTAGGCCTACTCGATCACAATCTGGGAATTGTGACTTATTGTTAATTTATTTTTTTAAATATGAAAATAAATTGGGAAGATCATTTTACTTATAAATAAAGTGTCTTCTATTATATTAAGAGGTTCAAGTACAAAACAAAAGGATAAGCTTTAAGATTCTTATCCATTTTTTAATAGAAATTGTTGATACAGACATAGAAAGAAATTAAAAATAGTTATAGGCGGGACCTCTAAACTAAAAACAGATAGATTGAGTCAGTAAATTAGCTCAGTTAAGCCTACAGTTGGGTCTATATTTGAATAGGCCCAATAGGACTTTGCGCACTTTTCCATTGGCAGTCATCAATAAACTGATTAAAATTCAGTTGACGTAGAATATCACTATGCTAGGTCTCTCATGTGTCATACATGCGTGAAGCGTGTTCTTAATTGTCTTCATCTTAGAAAATGACCATTCAGCACTACAGTTTGTTACCACCAAGTACATTCTTAACATACTTTCCACATTTGGAAATGAACTTTCAACACCTTTGCCATGTATTGGTACATGAACTGCTCCTGACTTATGTTGAGGCCTGCCCTACCTGTCTCGTGTTTAAACATTTTGACAAAATAAGAACACTGCATATTATGAGCTCATTGCCAAGGCTTTCATCGAGGTCATCGCCGTATATTGCTACAAGGTTTTCTCTGAATTGTGTATTTCTTCATCACTACAAGATCAAGCCTAGATAGAAAACCAAACCTTGAGCAGAGTAGTTCGTATGATGCAAGCCTTCTTGTCAATTCGGTTGTGAATTGATGAACGATGGGCAGAAAATTGTCAATCCGAAACTTCTCTGAAGCAGAGTGCACAGCTTCTGGGGTTCCACCATAATCCAGTGGTAGGAGACGTACGTTTTGATGACGTGTTCTTGTTTGAACATATTCTGCCGTTCCACAACAGAGTCAGACTCGGCAGAGCGGGAAAGTTGTTAAACTGGCGGTTGTCGACATCAACTGCAGCATCACCAGTGACTTTATATAGGCACAGATGAGCCTGCATTTTGACCATCACGGTGACTGCAGATGTACTAATAGCTTTTGCTTGAAGGAAAACAGGAAAACTTTGCAAGTACTTTCTGATTTAGAGATGTTTTTTCTTTACTTAACGCGTTTTTGAGAGCCACTAGGCCGATTAGTGGCTCTTATGCCGATTTCCAATTCGGTTCATGTCACAAAAATGACAGCATATAGCTGTGCTCTGCTATAGATGTGCTCTCTAGTCTAGGTCAATCGAGGTCAAAAGCGGCAGCGAACGCTGGACAGAATGCCACTGTCTACATGTTTGACCTTTACCCCGCAACTGGATGCTCGTGGCGTTGGAGCCGATGTGCCCAAGGCGAGGACCCCGGGCATGAAGGGGCCTGAGGGGCTGGCTTGTGCAGGGACTGCGGTCCGTTTGTTGTCTGCTGTATGTTTAGTCATGCCCTGCGAAATATCTCTGACACTGCCTCTGCCTACACAGTAGACGACCTCAGCTTGAGTTAAAAGTAACTTAATCCGTCAACAGCTGAAGATGCCAAACTTAAAGCGCTACTCGTGAACAATATTAGCGCGGTATTTCAAACTTAGGGCACCGATTGGATAATAAATAATTACCCAAAGGTACCAAGGCAGTACTGCTTGCGATTGGTCATAATGGAGTCGTTTGGTTTAGGACTCAGGGTAATGAATTTGAGGGGGGTCAAGCCGACCCCCCCGAGGGTCGGCCAAAGGCTTGAAGCAGGGGGGTCAAAAAAAGAAGCAGGGGGTCCAACCCCCCTGACCCCCCCGGCAAATCGGACCCTGGGTAACACTCATGGCCAGGAGAGCATCAGTTCGCGGTTCGATACCCATAACCCCTCTAGGGCGGCGCCTTGCATGGCTGCCGAACCGTGTGTTTAATTAAGATCTTGGTTGTACTGTCATGTTTCAATATAATCTTACTGCGTACCTGGTACAGTGGTACTTGTCAGTTTGAATTAATAAAGATTATTATTATTATTTTATTATTATTATTTTTTCCCCGAGGTACATATATAATCCCTCAGGAGTCAGATACTAAATATGTGAAAATTAATCTCTGGAGTGACCATCTTCATCGTGACCTGGAAGTGCAAAAGTGTTGCGGAAGGCGGCTGCGTTGAAGCGCTGGACTGTCAGAGCTAAGCGTTGGAAGAGGAAGCTAGCTTCTCTTCGGTCTCCTGAGACCTGGCTCAGAAGACGTCCAAGGTCCTTGATGAATGCTAGTCCAGCAGCATTGATTGGGCCGAAGGTCTCAAAGGCTAGTGGCACGAAACAATAACACTGCGACAGTTGCTTGTATTTGGTGGCCCCTAGAATCGTGGGCCAATGGCTACTGCCCAGCGTGCCCATGCCTTAAGACGGCACTGGCTCTCGTGAGGGATTCTAATCATGTGCGGCGCGGCCTGTCCCATCCATTCTGCATCAGTGGACACAATTGCCTTCGAGCGAGACCACATTATTTTATAAATTTACCCTACCCGAAAAAGACGATCATAATTTTGTATACCCCGTATTTTCAACAAGAATGTCTACTGACGGAAACTAGCTGCTCGCGAGTTTATAACCGCTGTAGCTTGTTCTAGTTGCGTTATGTCAGCTTTGATGTTCAATAAACGGGTATTCACTATTCATTCATTGTAATGTTTCAGCTCTGAGACGCACAAAAATGGCTGACGAATAGAGTAGTAGGGCGACCGCGTACCTTTAACTTCCGGACTTGCGCACAAGAGCTAAACACGTATGAAGAGATTGTATGGGTGAAACGAAATTGAGCGCAACACAATAATATTTACAATTAGTACGGATATTTACATTTTCGTGTTAGATTAAATTGCACTCAGGCTAAATGCTGCAGTGGTGTGAATATAATAGTCATACAGGCAGGTTCATTGGGTGTGAGAAACGTCACATTCGGGTACTTGGAGCAAACCAACGACGAAGGCACCTCCAGAGATCAACAAGTTTCAGCTAACTTCAGAACTTCTATAGCGCCACTGTAATAATTCTCAAGGCATCAGTCGATGGTTGGTACTAAGCAAAAACGTTTTGCAAGCCAAATTCCAAGACGAGTCAGGTCGAAAGCCAAGAAGGGAATCAGAGAAGGCACGGAGAGAGCTTACGCAGGATAGATATCCAGAAAAGATGTTATTTAGTTGAAAACCGAATCCCAGAACAGATTTTGCAGAACGAACTTTTGCAGGAAATGAGTTCCAGAGTCTTGAAACAGCAACAGAAAATGTGCGCCTGCCGAGAGTTGTCCTTGTCCACGGAATAGTAAGATTGTGAAAGTTAGAAGACCTGGTTGAGCACATAGAGGTCTTAATTTTCAGTCAGACAAGACTGAAAATTTTAAGTTGGACTGAAATGTAGCGTATTGAATTCACTTAGCCCAGTCTTGGAAGTTATTCGCTTTTCTGTGGGCAGCCAGTGCAGTGATTTTAGTATTGGTGATATATGTTCATATTTTGGAGTTTTAGTGGTATTCTCTGTCGAGGGTAGTTTGGTAGCTTTGAAGCTTCATCAAATACTAGTAATAAGTGAGTTGCAGTAGGGCATTAGCCAAGCAAGTCAGAAATGGCAGAAAAAGGAATGCGGCATCTAATCCTACAGATGTCACGGACGTGATAGTGGGTAAACCTGCATGTAGAGTTAATTTGTTCACTGAATTTTGTGTTTGAGTCAAATACAATGCCCGCATTGCAGGCTGAACACTGAACAGACCAAATGCACCAAACCAGAGTGATGAAGTACAACTGCTTGGTTGACAGTATTGATAAGTCAAAGAGAGCAAGTGCAGTTATGTTACCATTGTCCATAGAGCGGATAATGTAACCGTGGACAGAGAGAGAGAAAAGCTGTGTCGGTGGAGTGGAATTTTGAATATGCATGAAAATTGGGTTTTATGGGCTATTAAATTTCATATTCTTCAATTGTGTTTAATCTGTGTTATGGTCAAACTGTTTGGCATGTTCTTTCTTATGAAATATTAGCTACCTTTAAGTTAAACTATTCTTTCCACCAGTTGTTAACTCTGTAATCATCCCTGTATGTCAGTGACTGTGTTTCCTTGCTGTGCTTCTTCTGGTTTCAAGTAGGCACAGACTATACTTAATGTCAGGCCCTAACTGTCTTTCGCTCTAAACTCAAAACCTACCTCTTCCAGTGTGCTTATGGCTTTTAATGGTTGCCTGGCTTCAATGTGCTCTTCTGAACTCTGTAAGGAGGTCTTTATCAAATTACAGTTGTATTGTAACTACAGTTTGTGCCGTAGTTGAACACAGCCATAGTGTGTAGACTATGGACTTATGGATATACATTATTTTAGATTTACTGGTTTTGTTTGGAAGATCTGTTATCTATCTAAAAGTAGAAGGCTCATGTAATCAATTTGTTAGACTTGTCCTCTTCCAGAAGAGTGAAAGAACTTTACTCATTTTGTATAAACAACATTTTGAATAATTATCATAAGTCTTAGAAACATGGAAATATTGCAGTCTAAGATTCTATTGTGGCAATTGTTGCAGCTGCCAGTGAGTGACAAAATGATAGAGGTGATGTTTTACAACATTTTGAATAATTATCATAAGTCTTAGAAACATGGAAATATTGCAGAAAATTCTATTGTGGCAATTGTTGCAGCTGCTAGTGAGTGACAAAATGATGATGATAGAGGTGATGTTTTACAATTAGTGCATGTTTTGATCTGAGTTGCCTAGTTGCTGATGTCATACCAAAAGTCCAGATGTTGGGTAAATTCTGTTCTTGTCTTTCAATCCAGCTGAATGGTCTAATAAATGGTAGTTTCGAGATGAACCGTTAACCTTTACCTAACTTCATCCTGCCTTTGGCATGGTACTTGGCTGGAAATAATAATTCTGTAGCCTGTATTCAATCTGAAGAATTAACAAATCTGTAATCATTTTAATTTTTGTTCATTTTAGTAATATTCATATACGTCATTAAGTTGGCTTGAGATTGCATCACAATGTCTTGGCTGGGCACTTTGGCAGCCAGGACTGAGAATCTATTGAACAAGGTGGACCAGGTAGCAGGTCAGGCTTTAAACAAGGAGTCAGGTCCAGAGGATGACGTCAGCTCACCATGGCTGCCACCTCAGAAGTTTCCGGAAGCAAGCCGAGCTTATTCGCCATTCCTTAGCACCCAGAAACAGAACAAATCATTAAATGCAGTAGAAGAAGGAGGAAAAATGCAGAGAACATCACTGAAAATTTCTCAGAGTAATTTACCACAGAAGCTGAATGACCGACAAACGCAAGAAGAGGCTTCTGCGATCAAAAGCGTGCCTGGAAACAAGGATGCAGACAGTGAGCTCTTTGAATTTCTCAACAATTCCAGTGAATCTGATGTGGTAAATAAGAAAGACTCCAGGCCACCAAGTGTTTCATCCAATCGTTCATCGCACAGCCGTAAAACTCCTGATCATCCGGAAAGCACATTTGGTGTCACTGGTAATTTAAATTATTATTCTGGTGCAGTTTTTTTTAAACAATTTTTTGTGGTTATTGCCATTAACTCAAAAGGTAGAATGCATTTTGTTTTGTATCTAAACACTGTAAACCTTCATATACCGTATTTTCGCGGATATAACACGCACTCGTATATAACACGCACACGAATATAACCCGCTACTTTTAAGGGTTTGTGTAAAAATAAAATTATATATCACGCACCCGATTATAAGACGCACGTATTTTCAGGCGTCCACCAACGAAGTAATAGACGAAAATGTCCGAAAACGTCTAACGTTATAGCTACTTAACCTAATAAAATTTCTAATCGAATATAGTCATAACTGTTTCTATTAGACGCAAATAAAAATCATTTATTTGATAAAAATTCCTTTTGCAAAGAAAGTGAAGAATCGTGAAAAAAGCGAACATTTCAATCAAGTTTTCTATCTAAATTTTCTGTACACATTTAAATCCTGTATTCGAAAATTACCTTGTTACTACTTCTTTACTGGAATCTTCACAAGGTAAGGTCTCCTCTGTCGGAAAACTTATAGCGCTATAGTGACTTTGAACGGATTAATCCCTAAACGACGCGCGTGCACTATAGTGTAGTAGCTGTGTAGCCTACTATTGTAATAACGTCTGGTGACCTATCAAAAGCATATTTTTTAAACTTTGCGTCATATAGGCCAAGATAATATAGCTGAGTACAGAAATAAGTGGAAGATGTGTTTAGAATGGGAACCAAATACGTAATTCAACCAATCAAAACGGGCTTCTAAAAGTATGTACTAACGCGTACGCTAGCCGTATAATATTTGAATAACGTTCGTTGACCTACCAAAAGCGTTATATTTTCGAAACTTTACGTCAAATAGGCCAAGATAATATAATTAGGCACAGAAATAAGTGGGATATTTTTAGAATGGGAAGTAAACACGTAATTCAACCAATAAAAATGGACTTGAATCTGTTGCGTATTTGAATGACCCAAGATGGCGGATAGGACTCGCGGATTCTGGGATGAAATAAACTTGCTGTTTGCTTGAGAAATTAGGTCCAAATGATGACAGTTTTGATGAATCTGACAATGAAAAACTGTCTCATGTATCAAATGAAGAAAATAAAGTGGCTTTGGCAAGGGAAATCCCGACTTTGACACTAGTTTACATGCGTACGTGGTCCGAACGCGTGAAGTGGGATGAAAAATATCGGGTGACCTGGTCTTACTAAAAAAAAATTGTAACTTCTTCATTTATGAAAGTATTTTCAAAATTTCTGTTTTATCTTGTCTGGCGCTTGTCAAGCTGACTGTTCTATTTTGATAATACCCGGTAATAATAAACGAATGATGTCGGACTTCATGTTTTAACGATTTCGACGACATCCATTGTACAGAGTTTGTGTAATATTAAATTTATATAACACGCCCACGAATATACCACGCATCTAGGGTGCGTCGTTTGTAAAACTTTGTATAACCCGCGGGTTATATTCGCGAAAATACGGTATGTATCTTTTACAAGAGCAATTTTTATGAAGTTGTATTTTGTTTGGTGCTTTGAAGGGGATCATACTCAGAACTTGTAAATTTCAAACACATGAGTTTTAAGTTTAGTATTAAATGACTTTAGAGAGCTGACATAACATACAAAACTGGGAAGTGAATTCCAAAGCTTCGGACAGGCTATCGAGAACTTCTGAGAACCCCAACGCTGTTTGGTGAGAGACAGCAAGGGTCAGGGTATCTGTTGATTGAGTGCAGTATTTGATAGCATGGGGTGAGCAGGGAGTAGAGGTAGTTCAGCTGATTGTAATGCAAAGGTGAAGAACTATATATAATACAGATTTAAATTGCATTCTTTGCTCAATGGGCAGTTAGTTTAATTGATGCAATATTGGTATGATATGTTGATAATTAGGGTTTTCATTATGTTTCTTGCTAGAGAATTTGGAACTGTTTGTAGTTTGTGTGGTCTATTTTGGCAATACCAGTGAGATGTGAGTTGCATATTAGTCAAGAAGACAAGCCAGAACAGTTGTGAGTGAGATTCTACAAATATCTTGAATGTGAAAGGGAGCGGATTTGCTTAACCCTTTAACGACGAGAGGGATTAGTTTTCCATACATTTTAGTGCATTCTCGTCGTTAAAGTGTTAAGGTTAAACATGGTCAGAGAAAGAAATGGTACTTTTTATGTCCAAACTGTTAACAGACAAGGCAAAAGCAGTCTATGAACCATCTCAAAAATACCAAACTAATAACTATTATCTAGGAATTTAAGAATTTAAGTTAAAAACGAAATCTGTTTAAAAACCTATTTAATCAGCAGAATATAAACCAAAATGACATATTGCCTAACTTCTGTTTTCTCAACAGTTATTTCTTTAAAGTGATTATTGTTTCAAAAACTTTTGAAATGCACAATTTAAACTGATATTATAATTTTTAAAGAAATGCAGAAGTGCTAGATGGTAAGTAAGGTTCTCTCAGCAAATTTAGTTATGAAATTGAGCATCAAAAAGTGAGTATGACTAGTTTCATTTATTGGTTTAACAGTTACTTATTTTATCTTAGTTTTTAGCAACATTTTTAGTTAAAAATTGGTTAGTTAGAAGGCTGAAATTTGACCTGTATATTTAAACCTTTTTATATTAGGATAAAATGCATACATGTGTGTGTAAACTACCGGTATATATGTTTATATGTGCTTTATGTCAAAGAGATTTTACAACATTTAGTGTAACTAGTGGTAGAAACGGTCATTTTCAGATGAATATTTCAGCCAGAGAGTGTCATATACAGAGCACAAAGATTGGTTGCAGTAATGGTTATTGTTTTTGCTGGTGCACTGCTTTTGTTTTTTCCTGTTGTAAATTGTGCATTTGTGTGGTGCATGTGCAGTTATGAATGAGAGCAGCCAACGAAGTGATGGAGCAGGCAACAACATCACCAGCAGCAGCAGCAGCAACCTTCCAGGTGAAGTCAAGCAAGAGGTCCAGGAGCAACACCATTCAACATCTCTTGAGACGGAAAACCAGCTGCTCAAGAATGAGATCTTGTCACTGAATCGTGAAATGGAGTCTGCCATCCGACGCATTCAGGCCACTCAAGAAGGTGGGTAGGCGAAGCTTACAGCTGCACTTTAACCCCTTGAACCATATACTTCTGAGTGATTCCACACATATACCCAAGGCTCTTAGGCAATTTTTGGGACCCTGAGAAAATTTTTTTCTTTTACTTTGAGAAATTATAAATTATTATAATATGACCCCCAAACGTGTTACAACATATAATTTTGGATCTTCGGTACAACATAATGATTTAATTTATGTATTATTTATTCACTGTGTCTCCCTGCATACTGCCCTTTATGTTACATTTTGGGGCTATAGTTCAGTGAATTGCAAAAACTCAACTTTTGAATGATATTTATCAGAACAGTAATTATTGCTGCTAGTTCCAAATCACAAGCAAACTTCACATGCAGTTTTACCGTGCTTGGGTAAGTTCTTTTCCTTGGCTTCTGGATGTACTCACTTGGCCACCTTGTAGTTCTGTGTGCAGACAATGCATCTGCTGTAAGAGGCTACACCTTCTGGATGCCCCTGAAGGTAATTGTGCTGAACACTGGGTTCATTCTATATGTCTTGTCTCATATGTGTCAGACCTCTGACGCTTGTATTTGGCGTTCCAGCTAAGTCATGGCACAACTTGTCCACAGGCATTTACAGTTGTAGAGGTTTGTGCCATACACAATGGCACGAACCTCTACAACTGTAAATGCCTGTGTTTACTTCTTTGTTTTTGCTGTCTATCATCACTGGTTATGGTTTCCTTATGTCTCTCATCCTTTCTGCTAATTGTATGTTTAGGTACTACTTTACGTTTCAAATAAATAATGGACAATGCTAAAACATATGATGAATTATTACTATCACTTCTTTCGCTGTTATTCATACAGTCCATGGAGATCTATGAACAGAGTTGAACAGTGAACACAGCCACAACAATGATGAATATATAATATATTTGCACATAAATGTATAGGTGTGCGCTGTGTGAGCGCTAATTAAGCACAGGCTGCTTTAAAATCTTATCAGGAAATGATGGTAGATGCTGAGGCTGTTTTTCATCTTTTCATGTATAATTTCCCCCTAAGTTCAAGGCTTTTTTCGGCCTTTAATGTTTAAAGGGTTAACGCAAATAAAATGTACACACTGAAATTGGTGGGCAGGGAGTGCTGGAAACATCTAACAGTGGAGTGTTGTATAATACAGTTAAAAACAAATCTGAGTTTTCACACTTTATAACATTTAGTTCATGATTTTCAATCTATACATATAATATCCATATAGTGTCCACTGTCCATCTGTCGAAGGACGCTACGTCACAAACGGTTTCTGTTCTATTGTGAAACAGAAACCGTTTGTGACATCAGTACTGCCGTCTTGACGACAGCGATCAGAGCATTTTAGGCCCATATACTGCCGTCATAATTATGACGGGCAAATACTCTAGTATGTTTAAGTAAGCTGAAGTTTGTAATTTAGATTAGAGCAGTGCAAATCTAATCAGTGTTTAAGTGGTCTTGACATATTGTATGAGTTTTAGATTAAGCTAAAAGAATAAATGTATGCATAATAATGTTAATTACTTATGGAAGAATTATGTTAGCAATATTTCAAAGTCATTTTTACAGCTGTCTTTATTTCCCAACTGATTTTCTGATTTAGAATTGAATCAGATGCAGAGGAAACTGGATCGTCAAGCCGGGCAGTTATCGAAGAGTGAGCAGATAGCTCGTGAGCTCCAGTCTCGTGAGTCTGATATGCAGGAAGCGCTGACTGTAAAGGATACACAGTTGGATCTCCTAAGGAAGCGCCTTGATGAGGCTGACCAGGCTCTTGTTGCCCTAAGGAAGCACATTGCGGAGCTGCAGCTTGAACGTGACGGGTAGGTACAATACATAGACCTCTAGAAATATCTGTTGTAAAGAAATTGCATCTAATCTGGTCATGCTTTATTTCTAATGTTGCTCCTACATTGATGTAATTGTTTTGCAGTGGCGGTTATATAGTTCTATGTGTTTTTGGATGTAGCATATTAAAAGATCAGTCCTTGTCAACTGATGTCCAGGGTCATGCGCTGGACACGCTTCAGGACAAACTGAATGAAGCCGAGGCTGCTCTACGCCATCAACAGGAGCTGTTCCACAGGACAGAAGTTAGTCGATATTGTAATTATCAGTCATTTATAGTATTTGTCTTTATATTACTACTGTTTGAGACGTTGGCTTATGAGGACTGAAAAGAAGGATCAGTACAGTGTACAATGTTTGTGATCAGAAGAAACCTGTGAACATACTGTATTATCAACTTTAGCTGTTGCCAGCTACTGAGATTGTGCAGCGTGCAGTTATACTTCACTCTCTGGTTACATTACTGTGTAATGAAATATGTGCACTGGATTCTCCTCATGATGACTTGAATTCTGGTATAATACAAAGACATGAATTCTAAACTTTATTTCTCTTTACAGTGTTATGACTCACCCTGATTAATTATATTGTGGAAATTGACATGATTCCCAACACAGTGGAATTGAGCATGTTCTAAATATTTTTTATATTTTTTCTGTCAAACCTGACCATGCAGTATTACCAGCTTAGGTGTTTTGTGTGTTAATCGAGTAAACAAGATCAAAACTGTTTCCGTAAAACAATGTTTATCGATACTTTGCAGATTAATGTTCAACTGTATCATACTTGTTGCATTTCTAAGTAGGACTTACTTTTGTTGTATTGAGCAGACTGTAGTAGTTTAGTAGTTAAAAGGTAGAAATTCAAAGCACCAGTCACCAACCGATGTGGTTGAGATTTGGTATCTGTGTTACATGAACTTTCAGGAAAAGGTGAATGATGTGTTGCTTAATGGTTTGTTGTTGAACTTGCTACATGTATTATGTTTCAGGATGAGTCATTAGCACGGCAGAAGAAACTGGAATCTGATAAGCAGATGCTCATGACTGAAGTCAGTACACTACAGAAAAACTTGAATACTGAAAAAGGTGATCTCATAATTATGTAGTATGAATCATTTTAGAAAAGCGTTCTGTATTCAAAGCGATGGTCAGATTCAATGTCTAGCCATAATAATGCTGGTTAGGCTGATATTTGTCTGATAATTTGAATGCAGCATAATTCAGAATCATGATATCAGTTGTTTTGCGCTAACCAAGACCACAAAATAATAATAAATGTCTTGATTTGTGAATGCTTAGCTGCCAATGCTGATCTAAGTTTACAACTGAGGAATGCGAGAACTCAGACAGAAGCTGCAAAGAACGAATTAACAGAATATAAAGACAAGGCACAACGCATCCTACAGGTTAGGTCCTTTGCCTGTGAACATGGGATTTGCATGCTACTCTGAAGTTAACCATTATTTTTACTCTTATGAAGTGTTACCATTTTCGTATTATTTAGTGCTGCTGATTGTTTTAATTGTATGTCTTTGTTTAAACCAGCCTTGAGCATATTTTTCTTATTATTTAATGTCACTC
This sequence comes from Allolobophora icterica, assembly GCA_963556255.1. Lineage (NCBI taxonomy): Eukaryota > Metazoa > Annelida > Clitellata > Crassiclitellata > Lumbricidae > Allolobophora > Allolobophora icterica. The sequence continues at coordinate 64,216,147 of OY744602.1, read as the reverse complement.
ATTGTCACAGTTTTATGTCTTTTGCTGAATCTGATTTTGATTAACTTGAATTCTAGAGTAAAGATCGTCTGATCACTAGTTTGAAGGAAGGTTCTGGAGGCAGTGCGAGTGGTGAGACAATGGTTCACGCTACAGAACTGGACAGCATGCGCCAGGAAAGAGACATCGTTCGGGAAGAACTCCAGAATTCCCAGCTGGCACTTGAGAACCTTCGTTCAGAATTAGCAGTAATTTCTTTTTCTGCTACAGTCATTACAATTCTAATTTAATGCATTGTTGGCATCATTGTTTTAGGATTGGGCGTCATTGCAAGAATAAAACATTACATTCAGCATACACTTGGTTTTTCAGTAAAAATTGTTGTGAAATTGTGTTTTTCTGGGAAGTGCTACTTGATTTCACCTTAGGCATCAGTTTTATCAAGTAATTAGCAACTTCTGTAGCACCGTCTAATGCACTAACATCACCCAATGGTGCAATAAAGCCTTACAACAGCTGCAGTAACTAAGAGACGTAGTCACTTGTAGCAGATTTGATAATCAACTGATGTCGAAAATAGTGTTCGATCTCTGTGCATCGCATTTCACTTGTGCTGCTTGATAATTTCTTTGTAGGAGCTAGAGAATCAGATGCAGCAGGACAGTGAGGCATCTCGGGAGCAGATAACTTCTCTGGAGGACCAGCTGCGTATGGAGAGGAAACGAAGAGAAGATGGAGAACTAGAAATGAACAAAGTCAAGCAGGTGCTCAGATATTTTGCACTTCTCACACTGTACTTACTGTGTGAAATAGATTTCATAATTAGTTTAAATATATTGCTGTATAAGCAAGAATCAACCACAAGACTGTCTCAAGTGGCAAAAATGATTAGGCTAGGACACAAAAATGTTAATTCCAATGTGCTTTCCTTATTGTAAAATCCAGGTGCTGTTAATGGCAGACTGGTGAAAATAAACGAGACTTGTATATGGAAATAGTTATAATCTTTGAATGGTATCCAGCTTTTATTAACAGCCGACTGTTGAAAAGAAACTAATGCCAACACTTGTGGTTATAATTATTAAAAGGTATGATATTATATACACATTTGGAGATATGGACATATCTTAGAGTAACATATCTGGAATGTGATGCCCAAAGGAAACAAAGCTTGCAAACAATTGGGATATATTTTTCCTTTTGGTAAAAACATTTATACTGCTGGAAATTTACTGTTTTGGTTGTACTGAGTTCAGTGATCGATTTTGGATTTAAGATTAGTAGCTAAGAAATTTTCTGCTTTGGAAATTTTCTTATTTCTGTTTTTTTTAATGGGAATGGAATGTGGTACAAGCTGAAAATTGAACTGAGAATTTTAAATTTCCAGCACTGTTTGCCGTTACTGCACTTGTCCTTACTGAAGGCATTTAATTGCTTTTTACGCTTTTTGGAATTTGCTTCTCTTATTATTTGCCATGTTGTCTTTTCTAATTTGCTGCTTGAATTTTTGTCAATTTCACAATGTGTACTCTAAACTCACTCACTTAAATGCTGGGCTAATTATGTTTAATTCTTTTATGAAAGGAGACAGTTATGGTAGATACTTATTATATGATTTTTATAACTTGACAGGAGCTGCGGTTTGTTCATGAAGAGTTCATTAAACAGAAGTCTGCATTCCAGACAAGATTACAAGATAGAGAGAATGAAATATCTCGTTTACGAAATCAGGTGATTTATAGCATTTCGTAAATCATTTCTTAGTGTTTCTGTAGTAAGAACTGATTACCAAGCAGTGGTTGAATTGATGGTTATATGTAACCTGCTTAGCAGGTGTGAACCAATAATTTCTAGATTACAGAACAGCATGCTAACTGATTGACCCATAATTTCACACTTGCAGTTAACGTAGAGCATTAACACTCTGATTACTTCATAGTCACAGCAATGATCTTGAATTATCATTGTTTTTGAAGCTAACGACAAAATCGACAAATGCTACAAGTCAAGAAGAACTCGAAAACCGACTCCATTCTTTGACAGAAAGCCTGATCCAGAAGCAGACGACTTTGGAGGCACTAAGCACAGAGAAGAATTCTCTTGTTCTTCAGCTCGAGCGAATGGAGGTCAGATCTCACTGTCATTGTTTTGCTCGAATTAACTGATATTCATGAGAGAAGTTATATAGTCATTATTTTGTTATACACTTAGGTTGACTTTGTTCCTAACTGTTAAAAGTAGTCTTGCAGACCTTTTGTAAAAGTAAGTCTGCACATTGAAACCAGGAATGGAAATTTGTTAGTTTGTTTGGAAATTCTGGAAAACTTTTTTAATGTTAACCAACACATTGTTTTGCACACTGATTTCTGTTATGAATAGTAATTTTTGAATACAGGAGCCTGTGCAATATGTCCGTATCTTTTAAATTGGAAATGGTTGAATTTATAATTTATGCATGTATAATGTATGTATGAGTGTATTAATGTATATGCTTCAGAGTGACAAGAGGGAGGGAGGCTACATGCATGCCCATGTAATGATAGCGGAGTTGGGCAATCCATCTCATTCAAGATGAAATGCAAACTCTGGGATAAGTTGATAAAAATAGCTATTCCTGCAGAGATTTTATGGATTGTGCCTTATTTTGATCTTTACAGAAGCAGTATCATGAGGCAGAGGCATCTGCTTTACGAGCTACAGCTGCTGCTGCCATTACAATCAACGATGATGAAGACGGTATGTTGAGGGACACCATTGCCAAATACGTGTATTATTCTCTCATGCCGATTGTTAGTGCAATAAATTAAACAAAGCTATCTATTGCTTGAAAACCATTTACTTGCAGATAATGCAATATCAACATTTTACTTGATTTTCCAACTTTTGTCTTTTAACTGTTGGCACAGTTCGACCAAGAGGTGGTGGTGGTGGTGGTGGATTTATGAATGAATCGCCTCTGGATGGCAATGTCACCCGCAGGGTCAAACTAGCAGCCAATACCATAGACAAATTTAGGTGAGCAGGTTTTTTCATTAGTACTGCTGTTTTGTATTTTTTCTTACTATTTGGAAGATTTCTGCAATTCAATATGATGCTATTGTTTAATGGTAATTGAACATTTGTATAGCACCACTTCACAAGAAACTCATCTGAGGAGCTTCTGATCTGATGACGCAAAACTATGATGAGACAGAGTGGTTTCCAATTGTCTATGGAAGAGAGGTGAAGAATGATTGAGGAGCTCTTGTAGGCTGCTGGGCACGATGGACCAACCACATAAGTTCTATGTTATGCCACTGAAGTTTGGTCCAGAGGAACAACCAGGTCACCTTGCACAGATCACAGGCTTTTTATTCTGTTAGAGAATAATAATTCTGTTGTTGGTTTGAGATCACCTATTTCTTTAAGTATGATTATTCTAATTTGTTAATATTTTGTAAAATTTTCGATTTTTACCACTCTTCATTCTCAAAACTAGGTTTTTGTACAGTAGTTGTATCACTACAGTAAAAAAAATTTACAATTGAGTGAATACTTGAAAAGGCATAAATGCTAGTTTTCACTCATTTAGCATTGTTCACCAAACTTTTCAGGGTAGGGGCTGCAGTAAGATTATCCAAAAGGGGCAGGAGCCACCATAACATTGTAAACAAAATATTGCACCTGATTTTGTGATTTTGGTGTTTTAATATTCTTAGTTGAAAAAGCATGTTCACTTAGGTAAGTTCAACCAACAGTTAAGCAACTGCTAGTTATCCTGCAACACACAGGAAACTTGTCATTAGCTAGTTCCCAAATGTTACAGAAACATTACAGTTTTTACAATGTGCAGCTTGAGTTGTGTGTGACAACCATTTACAACAGGTCAAACATAAACTGAAGTCGTGGACATTGGTAGAAATTGTTTAAAGCAATAACTGGCCACTTTATAGCACATATTTTATGTTACAAAAGCATTATTTCTTCAAAACTCTTAAACTAACCTTTGAGAGCTGTGATTTTGTGCCCACTGCAGTACAGTCAACTTTGTTAACAATTCCACTCTTGCATTTAAGATTTGTTAGTAGCATGAATAGTTGTTAGCTGATAGTGTTTGAAGGGTTAAACAGTTGCAGATCTTGTGTGGTTACCCATTATTTTGTCATAGTATGACAAATTTTGACTGCATTTTATATCTTGACAGCATTCGTCTTGGTGTGTTTCTTCGTCGATATCCTATTGCAAGAATCTTCATAATTGTGTATATGGTAAGCATCATAATAAAGAATTTTATCTGTTAATTTTGAGGCAAGACATATGAATACTTTGTCATTGCCAAGTTACTTACATACGCTTACTGCATAGATTTTGTTTGCTGAGGAAATAGTTTGTTGATGCTGCATGTGAAATTTTGATGTAATTGTCAAGGTGTGCACTGTGCAACCCATCATGTTGTTAATGGGTTGTGTCTGTGTAATCTATTATTGAGATCATACAACCTCATCGGAATAGTTAAGACTGCTGGATGGAATGTACTTTCTTCTACTAATTTTCAAGTCCTCTTTAGGACTTGTCGGGAGCATCATCCATTTAGACATGAAGGCAAGGGCAGAATCATGTGAAATTTGCCTACCCAGCATGTGCATATCGACACTGTCCAGTAATTATGAACTTTAATCAGTTCTTATTGCTTGTTGTGTAGGGTCTTCTGCATCTATGGGTGATGATCGTTCTGCTAACGTATGAACCAGAGATACACACTTCACACAACCTTCCCCATGTGTAAATATTTCATCGTGGATTGGACTTATTTGACAGATGTTTGCCAGTGTTTGGATTATCCTGAAGGAATTGACCAAAACTCTTATTTCAGTTACTTAGGCTCCTACATGTACTGCAGTTGTTTAGCGCAGTGCCAAGATCACTGATGCTGCATTGATTTTAAGTATATATGTGATTGTTGGGCTGGCCAAGCCCAGCCATCTGTACAGTCAGAAAGCACTCTGTGAAAATTTTTTAGTTTATGTCGCATCATGAATTGATACGATATAGCTAGGACTTGATATGATATAGCTAGATGTGCTAGTTCGTAATCCAGTCACTTTTGTAGCACAGTTATACTGCCCAAGGACTTGATCAATGGTCGCTTACGTCAAACGATACTGAGAAATTATAATCCGTTAGTGAAGCCAGGATGAATTCTGGTATTAACGAAGACGAGAGCCCATTTGCTGGTGTTCTGAGTGATTAGTAGGAGCTGCCAGTGCTTCCTGTGTGTGCATATCTTGCATCGTTTCAATCTGCAACACTATAAAACTTGATGGATGTATATTTGTATAAGTTTTCTGTAAAACTGGTCAATACTTTGCGCAACAATCTGAAATGGTTTTTTGATTGTGGACATAAAAGTTTTCCGTAAAATTAGTCAGCATCTGATTCTGCCAGTTATCCACCAGAAGACTCTACCTTCCCATTCTAACATCTCTGGGAATTTAAGCTGACTACTGATACTGATGTGATTATTACATTCATCTAATGTTTCTACTTGCAGCATATGTTGTTGCAGTCTTTATGAATTAGATTAATGCGGAGAAGCCAAATAAGCTGTAGTATATAATGTATATAATAGTTTTTCTTACCTTAATTATATTTATACATCATTTAGGCCTCAGAATATGTCAAGTCAGGTTAGAAAACTTGCTTCATGCTGCTCTATTGGCATGAGATGCTACTATTACCAATCACCTGAGAAATTATTTGTGGTATCCTCTGCCTAAATATGGTGAAATAAAGTTAAATTATTGCCTCCAGTGTGGCCTCACATTTCATCTAGTGTCATGCATGGAATGGTTTAACCATGTACAATATGCAGAAAATTCACTATAAGTTAAGGTAATGCACAGTAATCGTGCATTTATTATTAGTCTTAATCAACTCTGGTCCTCAAACATGGTCCTGGGATTGGAAACTTTCGTTGAGTTACTTGTACACAGTTAACCACAAGTTTTCTATTTCACATAACAATTTGCCTTGCTTTGTGAAATGGATCAAAATAATGTATACACTGGCTCTAAAGTACTGTATATTACAAATACTGGTTTTATTGTATGAAATTTGTGATGTACAGCTTTGTGATGTAAAAACTATTGTAAATAACTGCTAAATAATCGAGGGTTTGTAAAACTTGTATTGTTGCTGTATAGATCATATTATAGTTTGAAAACCAACTATAGTAACAATAGTAAATAAATGTAAAATGGTGTTGTCGAAACACTTCGAGTAAACCACCTTGCTCAGACCAGAGCAAGATGAGTTCTACACATTCTGAACTTAAACTTCTGAACTTGTAAAAGTTGATCCAAAGTTTAAATTACGATGTACATTGCATTTTGCAAGTTTTTAAAGTGCGTGATTCATGGTGTCTTTTTTAAAATATAAACTGAATTAAAATTATTTATGAGGAACTGATTAAAAACTACAGTGTACAACAAAAATGATTTAATTAAGAAGAACTGAATGAGATACTAAATTATTGTTAGAATACAAAGATCACTGCCAGACATCACTTGCTCACACGTGGTGACAATACTGCCTATAAATCGTTGCAATACCAGCAACAGCAGACCCGAGCATTTTGTAGATTTAGTTTTTGCACCTTGGCACGAATTCTTATCACAAACTTTTCTGATCAAAGTTCTGACGTTGGTACTCAAGACGGTATCTGATGGCACTGCGCAGCATGTTCATTCTTTTGCTACAGTCAAGCTTAGTTTAGTCTCACAAAGACCAATGAACATAAGACTCTAAATGCAGGGTCAATTGCAGATCATCCAATGCATATGGCAACACTTTTTTATTACTTTTTTTACACATAACAAAAGGCTAGAAAAATAGGTTGACTGCAAGTACGATTGCCTGTAACACAATGACCAAAGATTGTGAACATCGAACAACTTCCAGCAGGGTCATATTTAAGGAGGTCCTAACCATTCAAAACTTTTCAGATTATACCTCTACCAAGTGAAAAGGTCATGAAAACTGAGAAGTCAAAACATGATCATAGAAAAAGTACAGAGAAAAACTTGTTATCAAAAAGCTCCGACTGTTATGAGCTTGTTTCTTGCAGTGTCTTGAGTGTGTTCTGTCGTACAACTGGCAGTTCATCGTACAGTTCCATCACGTTCTTACATTCAATGCTTGCCTTCTTGTAGTAAAGTAAATTATGCCTAAGTTCCTACAAGGCAAAGCACAAGTCATCAGGAGAACAAAAGATGGTATATCAAGTCTTGCAAATACAACAATCCCAAAACTTTCAAAGCTATTATGTATGAGCTACAGCTATCTTTTTTGGCTAGGGTAGGAGAATTACACAACGAATATTTCAGGAAATGAATTAGCCAAGTCTGTTGTTATATCTCCATTTAATTAAGTCTGTTATCCTCTGATGTTTGCCATTAGCTGTGCCATGATAGTATTTGCCAAAAACCCTCCTGATGAGAACTCTACCCCAAACACCTCTTGACAAACACAGAAACGTTAACATCACTACTCTACTCTGCTTTAAGTTGCCTGTTCTAGAAGTACCAAATACACCATGCACACATGTCTAAGGTTTTTAGAATACAGACAGAGAGAAACTTGGCATGTAATTGTCAAATACCTCATTGTCTGATAGCATGAGCTCCTTTATCATGGCTTCCTTCAGTTTCCTGTGTTTATTCTCAACTGTGTAGAGAAATCGGTTGACATGGTGTACTGCAATGAGATAGGGAACTGGACAGCGAACAGGCAGTATTGCTTTTGAAAAGACTGCTTGAAAGTAGAGACGAATTAGATGCAGCTCAATCTCCTCTGGCTGCAGAAACCGTTCGATTGGTATCAACAACTGAAAGCAAATTCATATACAATTTTAACACAATCTCAACAATTCTCTAAAGCAATGTTGGTGTACAGTCACTAACATGGCAAACAACTGTAATGTTTAAAATAGCAAGAACATACTGCACATTTGTGTTCAATAGTACAGAGAAGCAGTACTTTGAAAAATATTTAAATGAGAATGTTGAGAAGGTATTAATTTTCCCATTCTCTCAAAGTCAAGTCCAGTGTCATCAATAGTTGCAATTCTAAAAACTGCAGAGCAGTTTCTGTAGCTGTTGGGTTCTCAGTGTAATATACAGCAACTGGTGAGACCGACGCTCGGTCAAAGTTACATGGCAGACATTACAGGTCAGTTTTATAGAAGTGCAGCAATGATTGTACTTTTATTTAAGAAATTTTCTAGCTGGAGATTAGGCAACCTTGCTCACATACATGTATTTCCTGTTTGTTACATTGTTCTGAATTAAATTAAACAGATAAAGCAGTTATGTAGCAGAGGTGCACAGAACTATATGAGGTACCTGAACATTTTTTGCAGACCCAAAATCATTAACTAATCTTACATAAACTTAGTTATTCAGCATTTGTATGCCCTGTAGTGTGAAGTTTGTGCCACTTAAACAGAGTATAAAGTTCACTTTTGTTTTGAAGCCATACATGTATGGCATCAAAACCAAAGTGAACTTTGTCAAATAGTTCTGTGCACGTCTGCTGTAAAATCATTTGATAACTGCTCTACCAGTTTACGTCTAGCAAAAGTTTTGAACAGTTCCACAAGCATCTATAGGCTTACTTGTCAATGAATCATAGACTATTTTACAGACCTCTTTGACAGGAATGAACATACTCTGCAGTGCAGGAACATGTTCATCCCAAAGGACTACTCGAAGGCTGATGCTGTGGCACTGTTGAAGAGGCAAGAGCACATAGCAGGCGAACAGAGAATCTCCAAATGACACAGCCTCATACTGCGTCACCAGCTGTCGGTACCTGATGACAAATTCAGAACTCAGACTTTTACATAAGAAAATGTAAGTGTAGGCAGCACTGGCAGAGTATCATATGAGAGTATCATATCTCTTTGGGTCAGAAGAGAACTAAACACAAGACTTAAATAGTTCCCTTACAAGAACTTTGAAGACTGGTTACATAGCATTATAGCACGATAGTAATTCTTGTCAAGTGCATGAAGTGTAAAAAGATCTTGCCATTTTTCAGTGCTACATCATTTTTAAAAGAAGTGAAATCTTTAGGAAGATACTGTGCAAAATTATGATAATGTTCACTTCTTTATGAAGAAATACATATTCACCAAGATACTCCCAATAAGCCATAAGATGCCAAATGTTTCTTCTTATAAAATGTTATTAAGACCTCTCATGAATACTTTGTTAAGTTTAGGATTTGAGCAGTCGTCAAGCTGTATCTGAACCTAACGAAAAAAAACGTTCAGATAAAATTCCTTTTCCTTAAGATGAGAACTGCATCAAGACACAACATACGTGTTCACTTAGAAAAATAAGATGCCAACATAGGTTAAGCATAAGCAAATGCATGCAACTGAAGAAGCATTTTATGAAACTTACAAATCATGAAATGATGCAATTCCTGGGATAGGTTTTGTAAAATCCATTCTGTCAAGATGTCGTGGCAAGCAGTAGGCCTTCAGTAGCCCAGACAGATAGCCGTGTATCATTTTATCAAGAAACAGATCACTGCCTAACATATGAAAAGAAGCAATAATGAAATATATAGCATAGTGTACTATGTATATTATTATATATAGTGTAATATAGGACGCCACCTTGTCACCTTGTGCTGTCAACTCCTGGAGCTCTAGCGATCGCCATGACACACATTCTCCATTGCTTCCTATTCGAAGTCAGGTCCCTTAGTGCTTCCAGATTCATGCCAGTTACATCGTGAATCTCATCCATCCAATTCTTCCTTGGTCGACCCCGTCTTTTTTTCCCCTCACCACAAGCCAACATCATTTCCTTTTCTAGCCCATCAGATCGCATAACATGACCAAAGAATCCAAGCTTCAATCTTGTCACTTTTTGTTTTAATGACTCTTCATTCTCGACACCAATCTCCACTCGTATTGATTCGTTCGTCCTTTTCTCTGTCCATGATATTCTCAACATCTTTCTCCATATCCACATTTCACATGCGTTGACCTTTTTCTCCATGTTCTTTGTCATTGTCCACGACTCACACCCATACAGAACCGTTGGAAAGACTAGGGCTCTCACGAGCCTTTTTTTGTATCTATGCTCACATGCTTGTCCTTCCATATCTTTTCCAGTCCAATCATTGCAGCTTTCCCAATCGCAATCCTTCGTTTTATTTCTGTATCACATTTTCCTTCTTTTTCAACCAATGATCCCAGGAAAGTGAAGCTTTCTACCACCTCTATTTCTTCTCCGTCAATCTCAAAAGTATCCCATTCTGCTGTTGTCATGACTTTTGTCTTCTTTATGTTGAAGTATAAGCCAGCTTTTTCACTTTCTCTCCTTACCCTTCTTATTAATTCTATCAGCTCATCTTTTCTTTTTGCCATTAGTTTTGTATCATCCGCATATCTAAGATTGTTCAATGTCCTTCCCGCAATTTTTACTCCCTCTTTTGCCCCTTCCATTTCCGCCATTCTCATTATTCTTTCAGCATATAAGTTAAACAGGAATGGAGACAAAATGCATCCCTGTCTCACCCCTTTCTTGATATTGAATTGATCAGTGTCTCCGTATTCTGTTCTTATCACCGCTATCTGATCTTCATATAGTCCCCTTAATAGCCATATCAAGTGTTTCGGAATTCCCATCTCAAGTAGGGTTTTCCACATTAAATCGTGGTTAATGCAGTCAAATGCCTTACTATAATCAATGAAGCAGATGTGCACCTCTTGTCCATACTCCCTTCGCCGTTCCATTATCCACCTTAGGTTGGCAATATGGTCTCTAGTTCCTCGAGATTTCCTGAAACCAGCCTGGTTCACCGGAAGTTCCCTCTCTATTGTGCTTTCCATTCTTTTGTGGATTATTTTCAGTAATATTTTACTAGTGTGTGATATTATTGCTATCGTCCTGTAATTTTCGCATTCCCTCGCGTCGCCTTTCTTGAATATCGGTATGAAGATCGACTTCTTCCAATCATTCGGCCATTCTCCAGTTGCCCATATTTGATTGCATAATTTTGTTATTGTTTTTATCATTGCATCGTCCCCTGCTTTTATCAGTTCTATAGGTATTCCATCATGACCCGGCGCCTTATTATCTTTGAGTTGTTTTATTGCCCATTCTACCTCTGCTTCCATAACCTCCGGTTCCTTTTCATACCCTGTAACATCAATTTGCTCTTTTTATAATATACTATGTATATTTTTTATGCTCTTTTTTTAATATACTATGTATATTATTATATATAGTGTAATATACGACGCCACTGGTTATAAAATGGATATACAATTTCTAAGGTCAGCATTTCTAAATAATATTAAATAATTATCAGGTTAAGAAAATCGCTTGACTGAAAGTATGCAGATATGAAGCCCAAGTCATAACATAACATTTTCTAGCTCATTGAAACTCAGTTGAAAAAGTTCTGGTTTTAATCTTCCCTGTAAAAGTATTAGTTGGGCTCAAATCAGTGCTATTGATGCTCAGTGCTCAAATCAAATCAAATGCTACTGATGATAAGCACCAAATACCTAGTCCAGACCTGACATCTATGCTTGACTGATAATACAAACATCTGAAGAATTCCACCAAATATTAATAGTAAAAATGCAAAAATAACAAAATATAACAAGACAGGGCACAGTCTATTGCTGCAGGCAGATGTGTTGCACCAGAGAATTACCTATTTTCACAGAGCTCTTGAACCAAAAGCACTTCTGAGCAGATGTCATACAAAGAAAACTTTAAGTTAACTTCATCACATTGCTACACTCTGACATGTATCAAACAGTTAACGTGTCACTTGTGCACTGCTGCATACCGGCTAAAAATGTACACATAATCCTTGAAAGTTTGAGAGCAGTTGATATGCCATCCAGAGTGTCTTGTCTCCATGTCTCAAGCAGGTACATGGTACGAAGAGAGTCAGTCACCTTCGTAACAAGACCTGGATCCAGAGATTCATCATCGCAACTTGTTGGATCGCTAGATTATAAAATTCACAAACAAGATATTCTTATATTCTGCTTCACAGCAAAACTTAATAAGGCCATCCTGTAACATAAATATTAGCACACTGTGGAAAATTTATTAGCACAGTGTGGACATTTCCAGATAGCCAGGTACCAACCCAAACTCAAGATTTCTCTATGCAGAGAGATATTTAGGAGTACATGTTGCTGTACAGATATGAAGAAATGGATAATTACATCAATTTGATGCTCCAAAATACTTATCTGAATTATAGAGTTTGCTCCTTTATGAAGGTATCACCGTTCTATCACTAGACAAACCATACATCCACTTCACAAAAGACAAGCAAATGCTACTGTCATCCACTGTTGCCATAAAGTGCATAACTTTCTACAGAAAAGTTATTTACACACATTTAGCAGAGAATTCAGATGAAAATCACTTACTGGCTTCTGCAGTGAACCTGCAACAGTGGAAGGAAGACCCAGTCAACTGGCACCAGGAGTTGGCCAACAGGGCCCGATATGAGACTGTCACGGCTCAAACAGTTATGGAGCCAACGGTTTCTACATTAAAACACCAACAAATGTTAGTTTCCACTATTAATAAAAACAAAACACACACAGTGTCCTTGGGGACAAGCCATCGGACACAGCGTCAGTCTGTCCATCTGACCGCTTGTAAAATCAATTAAGGCAGAAATAACCTATTGTCTAACTAAATTCATATGTCTGTCCAACCGTCCAACTCTGTCAGCCCAACCGATCATCAGTCTATCTGAGTCTGTCCACTCAGCCGTCAGTCCATCCATCTGACCATTAGTTCGTTTGTTCATCCATCCTACCAAACATCTGTCCGTCCATCCGACCGTCAGTTACTCCATCCAACCGTCAGTTAGTCCATCCGACCATCTATCAGATCGTCAGTCCGTTCATCCAACCGGCATATTAACCAATGCGGCAGGTTAAGTTAATAGCTTTGGGGGACATAACACCGCTTTGTGTTAAGCAGAACAGCACATTACCTGGGAGTGCGTTAATAAATCCACATTGTACAAGCACAGGTGACACTCGCCTGTTCACACATGCATGCATACAAAACCCCATGCACAAACACAAAAGCAAAACAATGGTTACTCTTCGCGTGATATAAATACAAATAACATTTCAGGAAAGTTCTGTGTCCAAAACTGAAATAGGCATCTTTGGCTCCCAATTACAAAGTTTTAAATACAGAAAGCTATTCATATAAGTTTGGTTAGCCTATAAACACTGTGCTTTTATATATATATATATAGTTGTAATTTTGAAGGCCTAGCTGCAGGATAACAAATGGATACTTTCGAGGCATATTTGCTCGATTAAACCCAGTGAAAACAGCATCAGGACAATAAGTATACTTCATAAACAATTAAACATGTTTCTACTTCGTCTGTAATTTTAAAGACAAACAAAAGTTAGCCATTCAAAATTAAGTTTGTATGTTACTACAGAAAATTAAAAAGCATCACCTGGACTGAGCAAGCTGCGAAGAAGTGACAGGAGCCGATGTGAGATATGTCGACCTCAATGAAGGCAAGTGTTCGGTTAGATCACGAATGAGGTCAGTCTTTGTGGCAGCCAGATCTTGTTGTGTAGCACTTGTCAAAGGCTCTGGGGCATGCAGATGCAGTCTTTCCTCAAGACAGTCTGCAGGAGTTTCATCAGATATGGACAAGTCACTAAGGAATAATTCATAAGTCCAATCTTACAAGATTTCATTTCAGCATGCATGCTTTAGAATTTTCATCAAGCTTAATTCCTGGAGCTTTCTCTAGATATATCTGCTTATAATTTTTAGTTGACCAACTATAAAATATATAAAAGAAAAAAATGAAAATACAAGCAATAACTACAGGCTGGTCTGTTGCATACAAGTACCTGCTATTCATGACCAAATGACTTCTACAACCTGTACAACTCTACAGATATTTCATCATGTACCAGGTACTCCATCAGCGATAGAGGATAAAAAGTAATAGGGTAAAAGACTAGTAAAATAGATTTTATAATCATGAATTTCCTCCAATAGCTCTAATATTTTGGATGCTACCATTGCTGCTATTCTTCTTCTGTGTCTCGGGCTCCAAAGTTTAAAACAGTGGCCCAGACATAGAAGTAGAAATGTAATTGAACCCTTTTAGTATTGCACTGTTGTGACCCAAAATTTCTTTGCTTTACTTCAGCTCTGGCAAGTAAGATGTTTCTCTGACTCGGCGCTCAACTGCCTGATTAAATATTGAATATACCAAGCAACTACTTTAAACTAACTGATTGATCAAGTTCTAGTAACATTTCGGGAATCTTACTGAAGAAATTCAACATTGAAGATAACAGTGGATAAAAGAGAGTGACACAGATGCTCATCTCCAACATGAAGGCGCGTTAGAAGACTCAGCGCCAGGAAATGATAGAGGCTCATGTCAATTTCATCGCTACTGTCATCATCCTTATAACCCTAGATAACAGAACTACACAATCAGTTACATGATTCCAGATTATTACATCATTTGCATTCTTATCTACTCTAGTATACAGATATGATAAAGAAAAGCAACAACCAAGTTGGGGAATGATAAACATTTCCAAGTCTAAACTCAACTCAATGACTACCAAACATAAGTTTATCATAACATAACCAACATGTATATAAATGTTGAACTTAATTTGGGAAAAGAGAATCGACCTATGAAGTAGTTGAATCTGGAACACTTTGATAATGAAGTGGCTCTGTAGTTCATATCCAAACAAAAGCTGATTTACCCAGTACTATGAATGTGCATAAGTCAGGCCAATCATAATAACAGCTAAAACTAACTATTAAAATCATGAAGTGTGCAAGGAAAATCTAAAACAAAACCTTGAGAACGAAGCTGTATAACTGTTTTCTACTTTTGGTTTAAAAAAGCTAGGAGTGACTGGAATATGCAGGGTTCATATGATCACATAACTTGCCTTCATTCTGGCCATTTGCAGCAAGTAGTATTGGAATTCATTTTCAAATCGGCTGAAATAATTTGTTGCTGTTGAATGCATCTTTGAACGACAGACTTTGCGAACATACTGCACCATTTCCTCGTGTTTCAGGACCAGTCCATAAGTCTGCAAATGCATCAAAATCTTGACCTGTCATGATCATCAGAGATCACTCGACTAATTCATAACACTTTTGTCATCATCACCTTAATTACTTGGCCTCAGCATAATGTTAATAAGACAATGCAATACAGCAGAGTTAGCAATGGCAAGGAAGGTTAGTACTTGAATGCCTATTCATGGAGAACCAGCCCATCTCAGCCAACTCAACTTGTTGTTCCAAAAGCAAATTCTCTGTTTCAAATCATGTCTATGTTAAATATTCTGTATTCCATCTACCTTAAGAGAGTGATTAAAAAATAGCAGCTCAACAGATGTTGCGCCATATGAAGAGTAGTCAAGCTGCTTCAAACCATCCGGCCATCTACAAAAGCACAATCTGGGTTTAAAGGTCACTCCACAGAGCATGTTCCATTGTGGTCATTTCTGATATCGACGACACCCTTGATTGTGATGAAAAGCCTCTGCTCTCTTGCTCCCATATATTTACTTCAGCAACCTGTATGTTCTCATGCACTAGTCTGTCCTTCCGGTAGTATTTTCTCATGCACAGGCCCCATGTACTACCTTCAATTCAATTCAATTCAATTCAACTTTATTGATCCGAATTCAACACAAAAGTACAGTAGGCACCAATTGGAATGTAAAAACATTCGGGATACAATAGGGAAAGCCCAAAAGGGACATAGGTCCCGCTTAATTAGGGCTGCCTATTTGTTACATAGTAATAAGATGGCACCAAAAAAGAAAAATGCTGGGGACAAAAAAAAACATTCCCTTCTCACCTTAAGATACACTTGGATCTGTAAGACAGCCATGTTCACAGCAATGCCAAGAGGTCCGTAAAGGGAACTACACAAAATTAATGAATTTAATTAAATCTACAAGTAAATTTCTGCCTTACCATTTCAATGATTCCATGATGCAGTTTACCAAGGGCAATGAGAAGACGCACGACAGCAATGAGGAAAGCAACAGTTGATCGTGGATTCAGAAGAGGACACAAGGCACCTCTAACTCCGGTCAGAGAGCCGAGGGTCTTCAGACTGTCTGTCGAGAGCTCATTCTTATTCACGAATTCACAGTTCAAAATGGAATGATCCCTTGTGAAACACAGATCAGTATTCAACTGATTAGTAACTACAAGCAACGTTTATACATGGTTCACCCTGGCTATCAGCCGTCCCTAGAAAACTCTTGAGCATCATGCCAGAGGAGGCCAAAACTCTTCTGCACACTTGTAAAGTGTTTGGAATGGAATAATCAATAAATAGGTACATACACCTTGTCACCTTGTGCTGTCAACTCCTGGAGCTCTAGCGATCGCCATGACACACATTCTCCATTGCTTCCTATTCGAAGTCAGGTCCCTTAGTGCTTCCAGATTCATGCCAGTTACATCGTGAATCTCATCCATCCAATTCTTCCTTGGTCGACCCCGTCTTTTTTTCCCCTCACCACAAGCCAACATCATTTCCTTTTCTAGCCCATCAGATCGCATAACATGACCAAAGAATCCAAGCTTCAATCTTGTCGCTTTTTGTTTTAATGACTCTTCATTCTCGACACCAATTGTATTGATTCGTTCGTCCTTTTCTCTGTCCATGATATTCTCAACATCTTTCTCCATATCCACATTTCACATGCGTTGACCTTTTTCTCCATGTTCTTTGTCATTGTCCACGACTCACACCCATACAGAACCGTTGGAAAGACTAGGGCTCTCACGAGCCTTTTTTTGTATCTATGCTCACATGCTTGTCCTTCCATATCTTTTCCAGTCCAATCATTGCAGCTTTCCCAATCGCAATCCTTCGTTTTATTTCTGTATCACATTTTCCTTCTTTTTCGACCAATGATCCCAGGAAAGTGAAGCTTTCTACCACCTCTATTTCTTCTCCGTCAATCTCAAAAGTATCCCATTCTGCTGTTGTCATGACTTTTGTCTTCTTTATGTTGAAGTATAAGCCAGCTTTTTCACTTTCTCTCCTTACCCTTCTTATTAATTCTATCAGCTCATCTTTTCTTTTTGCCATTAGTGTTGTATCATCCGCATATCTAAGATTATTCAATGTCCTTCCCGCAATTTTTACTCCCTCTTTTGCCCCTTCCATTTCCGCCATTCTCATTATTCTTTCAGCATATAAGTTAAACAGGAATGGAGACAAAATGCATCCCTGTCTCACCCCTCATACATACATCAAATCATAAATCAATCAATCCAAATTCTTATATGTAATATTCTGTAAATCATGTATAATCATCCTTACAGAACTCAGCAATGCTTAGTCTAGTGATAAGAACCTTTGAGAGGGCTCTAAAAGACACAGCAGAGATGTTCAAATACAGGTACTACATATATGCTGCTGTCTTGTCTGAGCTTAATCTAATTTCACACATTTAGACTAACTTAAGTTTATAATCATGTGTAATAAAAGTACAATTTTTTAAAGTTAAGTGTAGAGGTCCAAAAATACCTGGCATATTTCAGTGAAAGTGTGAATGCCTGTGACTTCAAACAGGGAATCAGACAATCTGAACACAACGACTGCACTTCTCTCTCAACCTCTAAGAAACTGTAATCAGGCTACAACAGCAAACAGCTTCCATGAACATGAAGACCTTGATGCATAGAAGAATTACCACACAAAAACAGTTCTTCACTAAACTCAGAAGTTTCAAGCATTTCAAACTTTTATACAAACTCTTTACTTACTCACACATGCACGAGAGGGTGAATAAAAGGCAATACATTGGACCCTCACTCCAACACAGATCAATACAATGTGAATTCAGGTATAACATGATTGCAGCCATGGAGCCCAAATTTATGCAGCACACTCGTGTGTTATCTATAGAAGAAAACTATACTGTCTTGCTATTCTGATGGTTTCTCTCCTCATTTATTGAGCTGATAGTTGGCTATATGGCTGTAGAGCAGTGTTTCCCATAGCCTAAGTGCCAGTTACTAGGCACTTGGGCTTTGACTAAAAAGCCAACATTGTGTCAACCAATACCAACAGAAAATAAAATAATAATCGGCAATGGAGACAATGATCAATTTAAAATCAAAAGCCTGACCTGTTCTCTGATTCTGTCGTAGTATGAAGCCAAGCAATTCACAGAGGATGTTGTAAAATTCAAATCATAAGGCTAAAAAGCAGAAAAAATCCTATTATCAAAAGTTGATGAGTAATATAGACAACCTCTGGCAGACCCATGAGTTGAGAAAAGGGTCATTTCAACATGATTGAAGTCAAAAATTTCTTACAACCTTTTTTTAGTCCTCACCCAGTTTCAGAGATGGTTTCAATGTGTCACCTAATCCAATGACTTCTATAGTGCCATTATCAGAATACCCAACACATCAATCGATGGTCACATCAAGGGAAATCGTAATATTAGAAAAACCATAATCAAGTGGATAAACCCAGTTGAATTTCGATAGGTCAAAGCATCCAGAAGTTAGGCTATGTCAGATAAACAAGTTGAAAGAGACAGTCTTAATGATGTCAGAGAAATGACAGAACGAATAGAACTGGACAGTAACTTCCACCAAAGCCTTGCAACAGCAACCGAGAATGCTTGGGAACTCAACAATGTCCATTGATCGAATGCAATATTTCCTAGCATGAGGGGAGGGGGAAGCATGGAATAGAGATACAGGTGGCTGATTTAATACTTGATGTAGTAATTCTGTGAACTCTAAGATAGATTTCAGACTTGTTACTCAGCTTAATGGGCAGCTAAAACATTGCTTATTTACACCAGACTAGAGTGGAGTGGAAAATATGCACTGCTGAACCATAAAGACAGATTGTCCAGTTGTTGAACTGTAGTCTGTTCTTCAGCCAAATATGTCACCCAGTCCTCTTGGGTCTTTTACAGACAGAAAATTAGAAACCAGGTTATCTCATCTTACATACTGAGAGTGTAGGCAGCATCTCATTATGGGACCAACAATATCTGTAAAAGAAGAAAACATCTGTCTCTACCTTCTGGAAATAGAATTCAGTGAAATTCTTAAGCTGGCGAAGACAAGCATCAGACAAACATGGCAGCATTCCGAGAACAGGTCTCCAGCTGAACTGTGGGACAGCAGGCACAATATGATGAGAAGAAGCATCATCAAGCTTCACTGGCTGCTGAGACAATCTGACAACAGAAAACACTCACCCATTAGTAGAATAGGCAGTTTCTGATGTAATGTAATATATTGTTATGGATGTTAACATATACATATATATATATATACACATATATATATATATAGTGCAACATATGAGGTCAGTTCCATTTATACCATGTTCTCACAACACATTCTATCCTTCCTAAAACAAGCATCTGCCCATGCAACTATAGGATCTGTGAGTACATCAACTGTGATGCCACGCAAACCATAAAGCAATGCTGAAAGCCCTAAATGAATGATCGGTATAGAGTAAATTTTGCACTTGATAAACTAATCTATCACAATGAACCAAGAAGCAAAAGCAACCACCATCTTGGTCATGGATATTCTGTATACGTCAACAACTAAAATGCTCCTTTGATTACATTTATTTTTATTAATGGCAATTAAGAAACAACAAAGTATGAGCTAATAAGTCAAATTCACATCATTGCAAAAGGAGTACATGAGTTAAACAGAAAACCAGCAGTTTTCAAAAATGGTACTACTGTAATATCACCAATTCTACAAAGTGGGTAAACTAGATCTGACAAAAGCATTGTCATACAACTAAACTTTATTTTGTAAAAGACCCTTCACCTTTCTGAGAATTTTGAATGACTTGTTACTTCAGCCGCACAATGCACCGTTGCTTCAATCACTCCCAAGACGACGCTAGCAAATGCAGCTGTTGACTTTTCCAGTGGATGCACAAGAGAACTCAGCATTCTTAATCTTTCCATGACAACAGGGTAGTACAAACTGAAGATGGAAACACATTTCCAGATTAAGTTACTTAGTAATATTCCTTCAATACTTGATTTTCTAATTGTAAAAATTTATAAAAGAATTAAATGAGAGAACCCCTTTGTAAGCTTTATCCCACAAAAAGTATGGTATGTCTTCCAATAATGTACAGGCTTGATATGACTGTGTTTTACTCCTGGTTTTGAAGTCATTCTCTTTAGTCAAAGTTCTGATCATGATCCGCACTGCGCAATCCTGTCTTTACGCCTTTCATTACCCAGTACCTCAACCAACAAAATAGAAACTAATTTGACTGTAAGCACCTTTACTTTCCTACACATGACAAAACCAAAAAGCATTTTGTTTGGTTGCATTCTGTGATAGGTAGCTCATGTACTAGCTTTGACATTTTTATTTGTAACATCTTATTCCTACATCTTGGATATTATTTCACACAAAATACTGATCTTTATCATAAAACTTAATTTGACAACTATATACATGCTACACCTATCTGTTGATGTATTAAAACTGCACCACATGCAAGGTTTTCTTCAAGTAAATTCTCAAAAAGGTCCAACTTACGTGAAAAAGTCAAGTGTCAGCCCATACTGAAGTAGAACCATCCACAGCCTCCAAGATTCAAGGCAGACACTGTAGCCGACATTCAGTGGTAGATTCATGGCACTGAAATGTCAAGTCATCTCAAAATGCTCAGCAGAACAGCATAAATATCTCCTCATTCTCTCTCATTAAGATCGATCAGTAACAGATATATTCAAGATACAGATACACAATATAACAAAATACAGATACAGCTTAAAAATATAAGCAAGCTTGTAAAGTATCATATGACAAACACACTTATCTTTGAAGTTGTATCACTGGTACCAGTAATTGTCACAAATAAGTGAATACAGTATTTCAATATTATGCTTCTACATGCTACATTTTATCACCTGATATTATTATGTCCCAAGTTCAAATACCAGTTCACCTTGCGAAATTGGCAATAAACTGTCAAGACACACAATGTTGAGAAACATTAACTTCAGACATTTCTTCAAATTCATAAAAAGAGCCCACTGGCTAAACAAATACAAAGAGCAGTTAACATATGGTTTGTCTTACCTAGGTTCATGTGTCACGTATTGTAAAATATTGTACTTGGACAGCTGAGTAATACAAACAAACAAATTTTCACTAAAATATTACTTTTTCAAACAGTTCTTACAAGACGTAAATTTCTAAAGCTGAGGGTACACTAGCCAAAATAGCCATTTTACATGAATCTAAAGTTCTACAATTTAATGGTTTAACACTGTTTTTCTCACAACATTAAACATAGTTTAATATTTAAAAAGCTGTTTAACCACAGTTTTAAATTACAGGGTTCAACAGCTCAAGTGACATTAAAGGATTCTAACTTTTGCTGACATCGACTGGCGGTGCTTAGTAAGTAAGACACTTATCCACTATTATTCACTGCCACTGAATCTTCGTCACTATCTACTCTTTCATGAAACCATGGTGGCAGACAGTAATACAATTCTGGAAAAATGCATCTTACACTGGCAAAATAATGACAAGTAAGTCTTCGCTTTAACAGTTTTAAAAATTAGAATTAAAGTTTACCACAATTTGTACATGTAATATTGGTTACTTTAACCAATTAACTATAAACAGTAATTAATCATGGTATACTTTTACAAAAGTAACTACCAGTAGTAATGTAATTAGGCTAGTAACCTTCAAAGTGATAGTAGTAAATAACCAAAGTGCTTTTAAAGAGTTCTAGCCAACACCGCGCTTTGACAGCATATACATCTAGGTATGTTCCAGTACCTACAGATATTATGAATAGCAAATGACTATGGTGAATAAAGACAAGAGACTGTTTTAATCCTATGTTGGAATTGCACAAACCAGGGCATTGAAAGGTACAAAGGAAATTAAGGAGGCATCAGACAAAGAGCAAATAGAGCAAATGACAAGAGAAATCCAACCAGCAAGGAGGCAATGTGTCTTCCAGCAGAGCAAAGGACTCTCATCAGTCTCACAGCAGATGAAAGTGGATAACCATACACACTTGGCAAAGGTTTACCTGTTGAGAGAAAAAAAAAAGAATCAAAACATGAATCATTCATACAGTTTTAAAATATGTTGATTTGTAATGTAAGAATACGGACATTCAGGGGCACCTGCAGGCGGACGCATGTGCATCCACCCACCAATCAAATCCAGACAAGGAATAGGCACTGCATCAATATTTTTGGTAAACATCAATACGTACGGTAGGGGTCCACCGGTAAGACATTTTCCGCCGGAAACCGAATCCGAGTATTTGGATGTATTTTTGCCGGAACCGGTAACGAACCGGTAACGAACCAGGTACCATTTGTTCCATATGCGAAGCTTCACATTTTCATGTAATAAGAAATTATCGACATAAATTTGTGTAGGCTACTTGTAATAAGTGACTAATACAATTTGAATTGTAGTCATTTCTGTGCAGTTGTGAAGTTTTCTGTGTAATTGTTTTAAGGTTCAACATTTATAATTTTATATACGTAAGTTTATTGAATAAGTCTTGACAGAAAAAAATTTTTTTTAAAGAAATTTTTTTGACAACTATTTGCGTCTACAATATTTGCCGAGCCGAATACTTCCAGAAACGGGATTTCCGGCCGAACCGAGTATCCGAGCCGGTTTCCGGTGGACCCCTAACGTACGGCATGTTAAGCATTACCGGGGTAGATGTTATCTAAACTGAATTTTTTCTAATGAGTCACTCTGAGTCATTTTCAGTGTACGAGTACGAGCGGCAGACAGGGGACGGGTAGGATGGGAGTGGACGGGAGGGGTGTGTGTCCAATTTTTTCGGGGTGTGCGTCCAATTTTTTTAAGCCTGCAGGCGCCCGTGCTGACATTTCATGTCATCATGCAGCATATTTTGACCAGTGTAATATACCCTGAGAGATAATATAATATAATTAAGCCAAGCTGATCAGCTCAGTACTCCTCTACCAAAGGAAATATAAATGCACCTTACCTTCGAAAAATTAAAAAATTAAAGAAATAATTCCACATATTGCACAGCTATCTAACCTCAGAGTGTATCCCATATTTGACACACCAATTTTGAGAAAGATTTGTAGGCTTGAAACTAGAAAATTTAGAGAACACCAGCCCTTAAGGTCAGAATTAAGTTAAAAGTTACGGATACATTTTGACTAAACAGAAGCAGTAAAGATCAGATCTGAACTTTTACAAAGCTTTTGCCATGCATTTGTGTTTTTTAAAATATGGCTTGAAACCTCTATTTGTTTACTTATTTTCATTAAGTTGTCGTGCTCAAATAGTCAGTGTTTACGTAGAGTTACATTGTAACGGGTCCAATACATAAATTTATGTACCATCATATTATTAATTAATCATTCACAACCCCAAGAGAATAAGTAATTGAAGAATCAATATCTTACCATCTGTTCCTTCCCATGCTCGCGGCAGAAACTCCTTCCCAATTACATCGATCATTCTTGGACATTTGAAGACCTGTGCAAGTTAGAAACCACTGTAAAATGAAAAGTATGGCCTATGTTCCAGTAAGTTAAGTCTTCCATACACCAATAATTTATAAATCATTCCAGATATCTCTCTCTCGCTGTCTCTCGCTGTCTCTCGCTGTCTCTCGCTGTCTCTCTCTCTCTCTCTCTCTCTCTCTCTCTCTCTCCTCTCTCTATGTTGCTTACATAAACAGCACTTAGGTGCTAGACAGAATCCATTTACTTTCTCAAACTATGAAACAATTTAACAACTGCCTATAGAGAAATAGTTCACCTCGTAAGCTGCTTCACTTGAATTTTGAGCCACTCGTACTAAGATCTCCATTATCTGAATGACAACTGATGCAGGTGGCCGACACACCTCGAGTACATAACGCAGTCGATGTAGTAAATTCATGTGCAATAGACCCTTGAGAAACAAATAAATCACATGTAATGTAATATGATCATGACTACACCTGTAAAGACATGGCCAGAACATTACCTACATCAGTCCCAGATGTAAGAAGACAAAGAATATAACTGCTAGTGGATGCCAAAGACATTACTGATGCCAACTATAGTTTCCCACAGTTCTATGGCTATTTTCTCAACTGCAATATTCCAACGTTACTCAAGCAATTTTCAAACCTCGACTTATCTGTAAAGACGATGTTTTTCGCCATTCTGACCTCAGATACATTCAGTGATTTATGCACTGGATTGACTTAGAGGACCATAATGGCATATGGCTTTGCAGATGCTGCCATTAAACTTAAGTAGCTGCAACACAAACTACAATTTAACAGATTTCTACATGAAGAAATCATTATAATTATAATGATTAATATTCATCATCCACTCACATCATACTAATTTATGATTCACCTCACAAGTGTCGGTAGCTGGAAAACGACAAGTCTGGAACTGTTTGAGAAATGAGAAAAGAGAAAAAGAAGTGTCCCTCAAAGTTAGTGGAAATGAGTTCCATAGAAAAGGATCAGTGCATCAAAAAGCACGGAAACCAAGTTTTTTTAGTAAGTTTGGAAAATGTAACAGTGCTGCACGCAGCACTGACTGTAAGTCATAAAGACTACAAGTAGGACACAAGACTACGGCAATGCCTAGACCAGGCAAGATTAAAACAAGTGAACAACCAAGAGCATCGCTAGCTGCAAGTGTAAGAGACTGATGAATTGGTTAAGCTGCTTCTGTAAAGTAAAAGGATTGTGTAATGTTGGCAGAATCAGATTCCAGTGTCAATCTCGAATCAACATTCACTCCTGGGTTATAAACTTTACACACTTGTTCTTGTAGGAAAATAAGAACGCTAGGCAAAATAGATCTGGTAGGACCACACCCGTTAATATGTACACATATTCAGGCTAATCTCTCCTGCTTCGCTCAAATGCAGCTACACAAATGTACCAATGCAAATGTCGGGTCAAACGTAATAATCAACTAACTTTTACAACATCTTTCTTGACCAATTCAGCATCAGTCACTTGTTTTTCTTCATCTTCAGGATCTTTGGTTTCATTGACAGGAACTTGCAGAGAAGGTACTGTGCAACCATCATGCCATGTCAAGATTTGATCAGACGCTACCTAAATCAGAAGTTGGACACAGTTATAGTTATAAACTTCAAATGATAATGACTAACTAAATAGTAAATTACCGTAATTAAATAATTCTTCAAGCAATAATAAGCTGCTCTGCTAAATTTCCTGAGTTATGTAAACATATCAATGATTGAAAATTAATAAACCACAACATAATCTTCAACTATACTTTAGAACAGTTTCGAAACCTATAAAAATATACGTAAAAGACTTCGCGAACATGTGACCTATAGCAACACTAGACTTTACCAGCATTCCTGATCAGTTACACGTTAAAGAGTATGCAAATTTAAAAATGACGGATGAGGTTGAAGTAAGTGACAAACATATCAGGGATATTATAACTATCAGTGGATAAAAATTCATCCAGATACCTCATCTTCTTCACAGACAAGCAAGGCATGGAGCACCCCTACGGATGCAACAATAGAGATCTGAGATGATTCGTCTAACGCCCAGCGCAGTAAAAGTCCCAATCCGCCTTCCAAAAGAGATGGAATCACAGGGGTTGACAGACAGTCAAAAAATTCACCTTTTTTTGCCTAGGTTGAATAACAAACAATTAACTTGACAAAATGGCTGAGCAAGAACTCTCTGAACAATGTGCAGTTTTAAACCTCACATGTAAGGGTCACTTCGTAAGGACTTAGCACTGACCATTGATGCTCAACCAACACATTTGACAGTATTAAGTGCTGAAATAACAAATAACCATACAAATACTGAAAACTTAGCATGAATATCATACACAAGACTCTTTTGCTCAAATGCAAAACATAAAATGAAACAGTTATAAACATTCTTCAACATACACCACGGGCTAATCAGGCAAAAAGGTCACTTCGTAAGGACTTAGCACTGACCATTGATGCTCAACCAACACATTTGACAGTATTAAGTGCTGAAATAACAAATAACCATACAAATACTGAAAACTTAGCATGAATATCATACACAAGACTCTTTTGCTCAAATGCAAAACATAAAATGAAACAGTTATAAACATTCTTCAACATACACCACGGGCTAATCAGGCAAAAAGGTCAAGCCATGAGACATACAATGAAAAATTTTCCCATTGTTGAGTATCTATCATCATGTTTCTTTTATCAGCCAAAATATTCATCTAGATATAGGTAGCTGAACTTCTTAAGTTAAGTAACTTAAGAAGTTCAGCTACCGATATTTAGATGAACTTCTAAGAACTTTTCAAAGGTAAGAAGACGATAACTCCAGCTGATGCACACACACAAACAATACAATACCTGTTACCTTGCAGCTCTCATTTACAGCCAAGCAGGCACAGAAGAGTAGAGATACATAATCGAAAAAAATCTTTCTCTAACTCTGCAGATTGCAAAATATCACTACCAAAACTGTTTCTGATATACAATATATGAGCTGCATCTGTGATTCAGGTAAAGATTTAACACCAGTAACTTTACTAGATCTGCATTCCTGCAAAACATACCAAATTTAACCTTCATATGGCTTGTGATTTTTTATATATAAACAGAAAGAAACATTTGTGCATTCTGCATAAAAAAATCTGAGTACACTCCACAGTAACCCATAACCTTTATATCCTTATTTGTATTATTTACATTATCTGATCTCTTGTTCCTGGTTGCGGTGTGCCAACCAGTTTTGCTTAATAAACGAATATACACACAGAAGACACCTAAATGAGATGCATAGCACGGTAGCTAACCATACAAAACACACCTGCAGCCACTTACGTTTATGATAATGCGACCAATGGTAGTCAGCGCAATTGCACGTTGTTGTATGTTAGTGCTTCTTCCAAGAAGGAACAGTTCCTGCAGTGTATATCCAGCTCTCTGCCACATACAACACCAGGAAATAATGAACATGGTGCAGCGATCAATGCACCACATTAACATGCACTTTCATGAATTGGAGAATAGAAACAACTTAAATTAAGCATCCCTTGTTTTGAGATTTGCTGTATGGTTTACACGATACCTTCGTTTAAGATATTGGCTTAGTGGCATGGTGGCCGATTGGTTAGAGCGCTCGCCCTGTAACATGGAGAGTACGGGTTTGAGCCTCATCCGAGACAGTTACTGTGTAGGGACCTTCAGCAAGTCCTCATTCAGAATTGCTCAGCGCCATCGATGTTCTGTCATATGGTCGTGTGCACTTCTGAACTTTGGAAGGAGGGCAATCTCAAATATTCAGATCTGAACCACCCATTCTCTAATGAACATACAGATCTTTATGTGTGACATTGGTCCCATGAACAGATTACTATTATTGATGCACATACTTGCAGTATACATTGTGAAAATGTTCAACATACACCCCATGCAACTTTTGGACAACAATTCTACATGTAATTACACATCTGTGTAATGCACTGTGTAACAAAGGTCTACACTTTTAGGCATACTGAGTAAAAATGTTGGGAAACAAGTACATCCAAAAACTAAATAAAAGTTAAGTAATTCATGTAAAAGTAGATCATACAAACACTGATTAAGATATCACTGCTTTTCTCAATTTAATAAGTCATGAAAACAGAAGAAAAAAATCTGTTTCAGATGTTGGAACCATACCTCTGGCTCTTCTCCATGATGATGCAGTCCTAAGTGGACAGGAATGTCTGCTCCCTCAGCTAGTAGCTTTCCAGCAAAGTCAAATCGTGCTGGTCGACCAGTCTATAAGAAGTGAAACCAATTAAAATAACTGTGACTTACAAATTGAATTAATGCCAAAAATGCTCCAATGCAACCCTTAACCCTTAAGTCACAATCTGTCCCAATCATACTTTTCACACTGAGAAGCTTCTTAAGAAAGACAGAGGCTGCCGTAGAATCTCAGGCATAATGCGCACGCCTGTATAATGTGCACCCCAAGTTGCAAAACTTATCCTATTGTAAATATCTTAGTACCTATGTTTAATGTGCAGGTAAAGTTCCATATGCCAAAGTAATGCAAAAATGAAGTCGCAAGTGTTAAAATCTGTGCTCTCTCTCTCTCTCTCTCTCCTCGCTCTCACTCACTCTCTTACTTTCTTCCTGTCCGTTTCTCTTTTGTCTCTTACTCTTCTCATTCTGTCTGTATGTATTTCCTCCTCTTTTCTGTGTCTCTCTGCATCTCTCTAGCCATGACCACACAAAGTGAGACTTTATTTAAATCACATGACATCATGTACTCTCAAATGTTCCACAAATTTGTAATTATGTACTGATATGCCAAGAAAGAAGATCCAATTTGATCTTATGTAAACTCTTAATACAATAACACAGGAATTGGTGCAACTCAGATTTCATCCACTTGCACTAGCACTTTACGATCAAAGAAAAATGAATTAATGTAAGCAACAGACCTTCTGATCATCAGCTGAAGGTGGAGGCAAGTCCTTCATCCATGCGATTTTTTCATATTCTACTTTATCCATGTGAACCCACTCCGGCTTTGGCTTGACTGGCAAATCATCGAGACCTTCAGTAACAGTACACATCAGTAAGACTCCACTAAACTTCAAATGCCCAGCTAGGCTAGCAACAGCAGGCAGGAGGACGCAATTACCACAATTTATCTTAGTTAAATGATATCACTTAAGATCACTGGTCTCTTCATCACATTTGGGTGTACTAATTTTGCAGCTGTGGCAAGTTCACCTGCTTAGAACAGCCCTGTCTCAACCAAATTTTATCATAAAGAAATGCATCTAGAAACTATTACAGGTGATATTGCCTTTGTTAATGAACACATTTATTAATGTTCCCACCTAAAATGTGCACAACTGAGGTGTGACACAGGACAATTCATTTCATCCAATGATGAAGTGATGGGTAGTTGAGCACCAGTTTTCAGAATTAATTCAAAAGTACCACAGTTGTATTTTGCTAAACTTTGACAATGATTAACGAGTACCAAGCAACAAATTGACTATAGTAAATACAGTGCATAATGACAAGCAACTGTTTCACAGTTCACATTAAATTTGAAGTGAGTTAGGAGAATTTAACTCCACCATTTAAAACAGATGAAGATAGACCTTGGTAAGGTAACAACAGCCCAAAAAACAACAAAACATCTACTTAAACATGCAATAGCTCCCATATACAGCATGAGCCTAAAGAAATATTATTAATATCACAACTACATTGTTATTATTATTGCCCCTCAAGTTAGTCTGCAAAATGAACAAACACGGTCTGATTCCAGTACTACATACTTAAATGAACAATTAAAGTCTAAAGCCAGAAATTTACTCTTTGTATTTGGACACACGGACAAGTCCAAATGTAAGTGCAGAACACAGTCCGAAGTACTCACTAATTTCAAACGTAGTTGCAGGATTTGTTTCTGTATTTGAGGAGCTTTCTGGAGGAGTCTTTTCAGCCAATGAACATTCCTCCTTGCTCTTTTGTTTCCGACTCCTTAAGTAAGATGCCATCATTGACATCAGTGGATCTGCAGGTAAACCAACATAACATAACATAACATAACATAACATATTTCTTTATTGAAACCAAAATTATAACAAGGTAGTACAACAGCTCAAAGCAAATCAAGATGGTCGCAAAGGTAGGCCCAGAAGGGAAGACTCCCGCTAGTAGGGACACCTACTTACAATTATATTAACAAGACGAGAACCAACTTGACGGCTTAAGTTACTATGTGGAATTAATAAACAAAAGCAGGGTAATGAAACCTAGGCCGACGCCGACTGGGCAGTGGTGAAACAGAAAAAAAACTAAAGGACTCCGCTTAACAGAGGCGGAGTAAACAAACATTAATATAAGACTTAACTAGGAGGCAACAAAGAACGGCCGATGGTGGGTCAAGGATAGAGAGAGGTATTCTCTATAAGATACTGGCGTAGCTGACTTTTGAATCTTGAGAGGGATCCCACCTGCTGGAGCGGGAGAGGGAGAACATTCCATAACAGCGGTCCTGTAACATTGATAGAGAATCTCCGTGTAAATGGAGTGAGCAAACGAGGGCCTATATTTGCTAGCACCTCTTGTGAAGTGGGAATGGATGTCAGAGCCCATACGATAAAGAGTCTTAAATTTAGGGGGCAGAAGGTCACGTGTAAATTTGTACATAAAAATACCAATTTGATAATTCCTTATTTGGCTCATTTTTAATATCCTGTATCTAGCGAAGATGGGATCGGTATGGGAACCCCAGGGGGAGTTACTGATAGTACGGACTGCTCTTTTCTGTAGAATTACCAATTTTTGGAGTCTAGTGCTGTAGGTTGAAGCCCAAATTGCACTACAGTAGGACAAATAGGGGTAGATAAGAGAATAGTAAAGTTGCATACGTATTGAGGGGGGAGTTTATTTGATGCACGATAAATTACCCCTAGATTCTTTGCAATTTTAGTGGAAATGCATTTAATATGCTGATCCCAGGTCAGATGTTGGTCGACCATAACACCCAAGAACTTAGTACATTTAACTTGAGAAATATGAGTATCATTAATTAAGAGTCCAAGCGAGTCATCGGGTGGTCCCACCTTTCTATGCGACTGAAAAAGAATAAAGGAAGTTTTGGAACCAACAACAGTGCAGAGCTTGGATAACATGTTTGCTGTGAAATTCGGCTTAAGTTCTTAAAAGTATCTTTAATAAACTACCCCAACCTTTGAGATCCCTCTTAAACTTTAGTTAATTTTGTTGCTTTTTGCAGAAACGAAGATTTTCGCTTTGTGGTTTCACTTCCTTATCGAGCCATAAATTTCAATGAAAAATTCTACAAGGTGGGAGTGAATAATAATCATTATTAATTCCTGCATTTGAGAATTTTTAAAAATTCTATTATAATAGAACAAAGACAGTGGTTATACCACCTGAGCATACCATACCTTACCATCTTTTACTCATTCATCAAACTAATCATCTATTCAGACATTTCCACAATGACCAGAATTTAATTTGATCGGTTCACAATATACATTTATTTAACCACCAGTTTATTTAGCTAGACCCACATACTGAATCCAACTACTAATCCCAGTTGCTTACCAGATGAGCCAAGAATCTCTTGCTGCTCTGCTATTATATGCTCTTCTGTCATTCCAGCCAACCTCTCCCTGTTCTCCTCATCAATCTTCCACATGTCGCTTGCATTGCCACTGCATTTCCAGTCCATCTTCAGTGATTCCTGTGTCTCCACTGACTCCTTTGGTATCTCAGCCGATGCACTTGCCACCACTGAATCGCATGTCTCCATTGATTCAGGCATCTCTGCTGATTTCAAACGACTCAAACCAAATTGACTCAAGTTGGAGCGCTCAAACTGCTGGGCAAAGATACTTTTTCTTTTTCCATGTTGAACAACAGGAGCCAAGTCCTGGGAAACACAAACATTTATACTACATATAACACAATGTCTGGTCTTTTGTATTATTTTAAATTTACGCTCCTGGTCTTTTGTATTATTTTAAATTTACTCTTAGAAACAAATTATTCTCCGTTAACGATTGTACCCAGATGCGGTGTGTCACCTGTTTTTTTTCATTAAACGAATATAGATACAACTGCCTGATGAGTCGAATACAAACTTTAAAATATCATTTAAACAAACTCATTGAATACCTGTACACTAAGTAACTCTTTTGAAACTCTGAAACAATGACTGCAGTGTAATGGAAACTTTTACATATATAGTCCACCTAAGAAAACTCTATGGAAATTCTGAACCAATGGAGTCTTTAGCAAAGACGATCCAAAAAGGCCTCTGTCATCATCTAAGACTCAAAGCAGAGAAGACGACAAATTTTCCTCATGTGACATTTATGGCTACAATCAGAGGAGACCAAAATAAAACAAAGATTTCTGTGATCTTCCTCTGATAACTGCGGCTTTATAAAAATTCCCTTACTAGCCAATCAGAACTTAAGAGGTAGTTTGCAGATAATGCTAAGAAATCATAGCACAACCTTTAAAAGAACTATTACAGAATTAAAGTAATACATATAAAAGTCAACCACTATTAAAATTTCTGAACACTAGAAACATTTTAAGTTTAAAGATTTAAAGTTCAATTAGACATGCAGCACAAAGTTAAAAAAAAAATTACACAACTCCAAAGACCCTAGGGGTATAGACGGATCGAAGTTCCGCGGATGGTGGCAATAAAGCAGAGTCCAGAAGATAACAAAAGTCTACTATGGTGTGATGAGGATGAGGGTGTAGAATTACACTAACAAATAAAGCAAAACTTAGTTTGTGCACGCTGTGTTTTGTAAAAGAACTACCGAAGGTATTAGTAGTTTCAGCAACAAATTAAAACAAATTACATCACACATTTCAACTGAAATTAGTATCCTGACGAGAACTGATAAATCATATCAAGCAAAATTATTTACCTCGTCACGAACTGGAGCAACAGGAAATCCGCTTACAGCAAATAGTTGATTCACAGCAGTTGTATTGTTTCCTGAATCCCGTTCCTATACAAATCAGTACTCATTTACAAAACGGAAGATCAGTTATGCCACGTGGAATAAACTGCAATTAATGTATGCACATATATATTTCTTATTATTATTATTAATAGATATATTTCTTAAGAACCTGTCAACAATGGCTATAAATCTGCCGACTTGGCAGTAGATTTGTCCCATTCCCAGTATATCACTGCGACCAGACCTGCCCACTCACACAATTTCATAGCTCTATTATACACCATAACTTCAAATTACTGTTATGCTACATGATTATTCACACGTTTGTTCACTTTAATCAAAATAAAACACACAATGCCAGGTACAGAAATCACAACACATCAACCCACAATAACTTAATTTACAGATAAAATAGGAAAATTTCATAGCAGGTCTATATAGTATCTTATAGACAGCACAATCTATTGTGTGTTTTCAGGCACAAATTTTAGCCACTTCTATAATTAAACAGTTGACAACCCTGGTTGTAGTGCAACTAGTGCTCAGTTCTTTTGTTGAACAATTAAAATCCTTACAAAACTTTCAACAAATGTCAATAACACTTATATTCAGACATCTTTAAATGACAAAATGACTTCTTCAGACAGGCTAGTATTTCAGCAAAGCTTATTACACATTTATCATTATTCAGCAATGATATTCAAGACATCCTAAGAGACCTCAATGTAAAACTGCACACACCTTTTACATGCAGTTGGAAAAGCTTTCTCTTCATTGGTTACATTGTTTGATTGTAACATGTAATACGAAATAATAGGCTGTAATATCCTTCTTGTACAGTACTGTGCATTTGCTAGCGCTTCTTAATAAAAAATATACTTACTTACTTACTTACTCTATATCTTTCATTAGGTTTCTCTTTGTGCTGTCGGCTCTAAGAGCCCTAGCGATCGTCATGTTACACAGTCTCCGTTGCCGTCTTGCTACTTCCCCAGTAGCCCTTGAGTCGCGCTTTGGCCTGGGAGTCCCTCCTCAGCGCTTCGGCCTGGGAGTCCCTCCATCAGCGACCATCGGCGTGGTTTGGTGTGTCGCATGACGATTTTCTTGGCATGATTAACAGGGGTAGTTTGCCATTGCCTTCCCCTGGTTTTGCCTGCCGTGCCCGTTCGTTCCCCTTCCTAGGAAGGGTACCAACGGTCCGCACCACGAGAAGGTGGGCACGGAGGACTTTGGTTCACCAGCCCAGGTCGGATCCGAGTCTACGCTCATCAGAGTCGTCGGTCAGGTCGCCTCCCTGCTTTACTCTGTAACAGAGTGACTGGTGAACCTTTGCGGGGTTTACTAAAGCTTAAAAACTGAGCCAATATTTGTAATATCATGTCCACAACAAAAATATCCTGTAACTAAACTGCTCTGCTTGTGTTAGTGCCAAAAAGTGCAGCAAACAGTGTCTAAAATATGTGCAATTCAAAAGGTTCTTCAAAATACTAACAAAAATGCCTTTGAAGAACGTCTCAGCAGGCAGTGACTGATCTGCAACAAAAAGTTAAATATAACAAGCGCCTTTAACCAGTAAGCATCTCACAAAAGCACTGCCAAATGAAACACAACCTATATCCTTTCAATGAGCAGTAAAAACTGACTTAAAAACACTTACACTTGATGCCAGATTAAATTAAATATAATACCTTATTTAATTATAATGCAAATGTGAATAGCATGAAATGGTCCCCAAATCTATACAAGTATATAAATATTTATACATTAATCTACATCAAGTAAAGTCTTTGGAAACCAAACTCTGAGTGCTAGGAATCAGTACCTGTCATCTGTACATTTGACTCTTCTGCTCTCTTTGCCTTCTTTGGCGAAGACATTGCTAAAATTTGAAAACTTATTTCATCAGGTAAAATTCTAAATAACTTATGTCAAATACATCATGTTTTAAATCATTAATACTCAACAGCATATTAAAATAAAAAATTCTGTGACTAACTGGCTGGCTGCTGACAAATGCCTATCCAGCAATGAACCAATGGCCTCAGTGATATCCAGACTTCATATCTTCTACCATCTGCACCACGCAGGGTTTCCATTAGAGTCCAAAAAGAGGACATACTTATGTCCTCACCTAGAATTTTGGACGTAGCTCATTTCTAACGACGATCACACCGGACATATATGACGTAACAGAATACACAATCACATGCTTTATTATCAATATTTAAAACAGCTTTTCAAGCTCCAACTAAAGTTTGTATACAACAAAAAACAATAGTAATTTCCCCTAAAGCTGCCTAACACGGGGAAAAGCAATGGATGTACGTCGTATATTGTTCATTATACTATGCTTAGTACTTGGCGCATTTACATCCAATGATAAACAAATGGACGTATGCAACACACCACTGGATTTTACTTGAAACGCCTAGCCCAAACATTTTGGAAATTTGTTACGGATGTAAAAACAGCTATTTGGGCATTAACAGAACAGTGGCACCAGGAGTGTCAGTCAGTGAATGCAATCGTATGCTGAAAAAAATTCATTCAGCTCACCATTACTCTTTCCCAATGGAATGCAAAACACCCTGAACATGGTGTCAACTATCAACAATCAAATTAGACATCGTTGGTTGCATTCTACGTGCACATGAGAGCCTACAAATGCTCATTATGCTACTTTTCTTTTAACAATATGGCCATCCCAGACTGAGAAAAAGCACTGCACACTAACAGGACTATCAAATAAACAAGAAAGTGATTGATCAGTACGTGGTTCCAGTGACAACATGAGCAGCACCAGAAAAACTATTTGCGAGTGTCAAAATACGCTTCCGAATATCATATTACTGATCACTCAGTCTTCTCAGTCTTTTAAAAACAAATCGATGAAACCCTCGAAGGCATTGTATTACAATACATCTTTCCACGCAATCCTATTCAATGGAATATTCTAAAATGAAAAACTTAGCAGGCAGCATTTGCATGCATCTTTGATGCCATTCAGGTCAAAACTTAAGACAGATATCTTTTAGCTTTCTTACCCACCATAACCTGGGACTAATTAGTCCATGATAACCAAAACTTCTGGTTTCTCTGGCTCATATGAGTATGGCCGATTAATCGGTACAGCTCCATAAGGCTGTCAAAATGAAATCGCTGCTAGACTTTTAGATAGCACAGAGCTCCCTGATTGGATTTAAAGCGGTGCTTTGGCTATGATAGTAGTGTCTCCCGGAATTGGGTTCTCCAGAATTGACACCCCCTATCCATGGACGGCCAACATGCGATTACGGGCTGAACCATATGCATTTTGATTCCTAGAGGTGTCACTCTCCCTGTTGGCCCTAGCTTTTAGGCTTCTTACAACTGATTCTGCGGGTATGGCCAATTTCCGATGGTTAGTGGGCTTTTAAAACGCTCGCAGGACGCTGACCCTATATTATCGCTCAGTTGCATCCGTCGTAAGCTTTAAACAACACTCGTAAAGCCATACAGTGCAGCAATTAAGAAACAGGAAACCAACACGATATTATAAACAGATAACGGAGTGAAACGTGGTGTTTTATAACAATGAAATAATCACTGTTTCAACGCACTGCACAAAACCTGGGACTAATCAAAACCAACAACTTATATGGTATAGTATGGCCGCGAGGCCCGCGATTGGTTCGTTGGAGAAGCGGAATATATAGTCCTCGGTCTAGTTGTAAATGTAAATGTGTACCTCCGAAAAGTTCTCAGCGCCACACAAAAGTCATAGAGACCAGACATGCGTCATAGAGACCAGCTTACCACCGGAACCTCATTGACCGGAACCACGACCGGAACTATATCAAATCAAAAATGTACAAAATAATGTACATGTTTTTGTATAGCGACCGTATGGCTTCGGCCTTGTTCATTTTTCAATGAATTGATTGGGTGAGAGCCTTCACCACCGCTGCCTAAACCGTTTGGATAGGCGCCACGCCATTTAGGCTAAGGTTCCCGTGTACAGACCGCGCTAGGCCGAGATTTAATAAATAATAATAATAATCTTCGTTTAATATCTTCAAACTGACAATAACACAGTATGATTACAAATCAGTATGAACGGATGATCACAAGTTATTACAGGAGTCGAATTTAACTGTACACGGCAGCCATGCAAGGCGCACATCACGTCCTACATCTCATTTTCACAAACACGCCATCTCGCGAATGAAAGGCTGAGTGGACCTAAATTTGGGAGGGTAGCGGGAAGCGATCCCGCTACCTCTTGCTCTTCACGCCAGTGATGTTACCACTACTCTATGGACCCTCTGAACTAATTAGTCACCTTCGGCAACCGCGATCCACACAGAGGAGTACGTGTCTTACGAATGTTAGGAATGTAGCTAACTGGGCAAATCAAGTTCGCATATCTACAACATCATCAATCAAGTCCGCAACTACAAGAGCCAGTTTGTTTGGTAGATTTCACTACAAGCACAGTATAAATAGTTACACAGTACGTCGACTCGCATTGCTGCCTGTTGACTTGTTTTTGGGGTGACGCCATTTTAAAAGTGCAATCTTGAATTATAGATTTAAGTTGAAATAAACGTTAAAAATAATATTTTTAATTCTAATGAAGTCCTCGATGTTGTTGCAACGTTTAAAAAATATTTTATGTGATGGATTCCAGTGTATCGGCGTGTAATCCTCAATGTTGTTGTAACGTTTAAAAATATTTTATGTGTAGGGTTCAGATGTATCGACGTGTAAAAGCTCATTTTCAAAATGGCGGTTGGTCACACATTCTAACTGCTGTTTCGGCCGGGAGTCGACGTACTGTGTAATTATTATACAGTGCTAGAAGATCAAAATCCGGGTAGTCTGGGGAAGCAAAGTGGCGCCAAAGAGAAAAGCGATCATGATTGCAATGGTGGTTCTAGGCTGGTACAGAAGCAGGTGCACGGTGGGATAATATAAAAAGTTTGGTTTTCAATTCAATACGAAGTGAAGGAACTCGAAGAGATAGCTAGGATATTATTGGAACCCTGTATACATACGGGCATGGAGTCAACGCGGACCATAATTATGTGCTCGAACCATGTTCCGACCACCCGATTAACGCGTCCTTAGCACAAATTTGTGGCGACATCTATACCGTACTGAACGACCATGACGTCATGCCATCTTTGAATGTGGCAAGTCGAGATTTAATTGTAGCGTATAGCGTCTGCGTCTTGTTTATTTCGACAAGAAAATTTCCATATTAATTTAAGTTACTACTCGCAAGTGACGGTGAGCACGTGTTTACTTAAACTGTTTTAGGCGAAAAGCGTACTTTAGTTCGACCCTGCCATGCCGATCGTTGTTTCGTCAAAAATCCAAACTCGCGCACCTTAGCTTTCGACAGCATTGTACAGCAATTATTGTTGCAGGCAGCTGTGAGTGATGAGGTGTTCTCACATAATCAGCGAATGTTGTACTATATACTTGCAAATGCTATCCTGATTTCTGACAACCCAGCCAATATTGGTGTTCCTCAAAATACCGGACCTTTGTAGACCATACTGCAGTACGCCTATAAGGCTATGATTCTATTTTAAAGTAATTCTAACTTCAAGTATTTAGCTACAAGTCTTCTCAGAGATTTTGCATAAGTAATAGTAAAAAAGTATTCTTTGAAACAATGCTATTAATACAATCCCATTATCCCAGTACTAACTGGGCTTAAGGTTACCTCATTGTATCGTACCTGCCCCAAAGCGGCAAACCTATTTTCAATCTATGAAGAGGTTTGAAAACAAGGTGACCTGATATTTAGGGTTTCTAATGATAGGTTGCTTTTCAAGAGGCATTGATTATAACAGGATTCTTTAAACATTAAACGTTACCAGCGCACAGATTACTGCAGCAGTGCATATAGCCTTGTACTGAGGGAGTCAAGTCTTCAAACTAGATCAGTCAATCAATCAATCAATCAATCAATCAATCAATATTCGTTTATTCGTCAACCATTTGACATAACGCAATTGGTAACAATCATAGATAAGTAAAATAATGAATAGAAATCTATAAGCTGTTTCTCGTTCATTTCAAAACTATGAAGAGTTTTAATCAGGTCATAAAACCAGAACCCTACATGTGCACCTGATTTATTGAGCTGTGAAAGGTTGAAACCAATTCAAACCAGGTGCTTAAAGTCTAGACTAGTGCTTGGAGAATTATAATTGGTAGGTCATCTCCAGCATAAGAGCACATTTCTGGAAGCTTACACCCTGAAATAATCAATGAGCTAATACATTTCTTTGATATAAATTATGTTTATGTCTTTATTTTATGTTCATACTGTTTTTGTCTTCCAAAAAGGAGTTTCTTACATTTAATAAATGCTTATTTCCAAGTTTCCTTTTATCTCAGATATATTTAATTATATACTGTTTGTAATGTACTCTTTTGTAAAATAGTTTTGTGTGATGGACGTCGTTATTTACTTTTTAAATGCCATCTATTTTGTTGAGTTCATTTAGATAAGGAAATGGTATTCATGACCTCAGAAATATTCATGCTGTTGCTGGCTTTGACAACAGTGGCAAAAGATGTAACGGTTAAGTCAAAGAACAATGCAAGCAAAACGAACTATGCTGCAATGAACCATACAAACACAACCTGTAAAGAACTATCAAAATCAGTTGTCTGTTTTGATCTAGTGAGACCGAAGGTACGAGAATTTCACAGTAATTTTAATGCCTCACGTGAGTCAGAAACAATTTACAGAGTTGACTATGAATTTGTGGCATTTGGCAAAAGAATATACCTTAGATTACATAGAATTTTTGAGTCAGATATTATTCCACCATGGACTGAGATTACAACCATTTCATCTACAGGCGAAAAAACTTATTTTGCAAAAGATTTAAATCTGGCATTCCTCCAGGGTTCAGAAGTCAGTGAAGATACATCTTATGCACATGGCACTTTCATTAAAGGTGAATTTGATGGTACGTTAAAGACCACTGAGGAAGTTTACTATGTTGAACCAGCATGGAAATATCCAGAAATTGGGCAAAACGTTGACAAAATGGCTGTAGTGTACAGAAGATCAGATGTTCGATATCCTAAAAGAAGTTGCAGTTCATCCACGAGAAAGGAGCATTTTCATGAAACTAGTTCAGAGAATAATCTCAACTTCACTAGCAGAAGACGTCGTAATCTAGGAAATATTGCAAAAACTTGTGAGTTGTTTATTATGGCTGATCACACATTTTTTCAGTTAGCAGGTTCAAGAGATCTGGAAATCACTGTTTCAGAGATAGTCTACCATGTTACAGAAGCTGACTACATCTTTCGTATGACAGACTTTGATGGAGATTCATTTGGAGATAACATTGGTTTCAGAATTTCTAAACTGAACATTGTTCACGATATCTTGGCTCCTCATTACAACATGAGGAGTATGACTCTAGATGTAGAAGAGTATTTGAACCAGTTTGCAAAGTACACATTTGACAAATACTGTCTCTCAACTGTTTTCACATTTCGTGACTTTTCAAAGGGCAGCATTGGGCTTGCTTTTACAGCAGGACCGTCCGTCTTCAGTGCACCTGGAGGCTTGTGTGAAAAACGCTTAAAGTACAGCATGAATGGTGTGGTCGATTATTATAGCTTCAATGCAGTAGTTGTCAGTCAGGGAAATAACGGTCAGAAGCTTCCAAAAGAGGTAGTTGCACTCACATTGACACATGAGTTAGGCCATGCATTTGGCTCACCACATGATGATGAGACAAGTGACACTTCTTGTTACCCTGGAAAAAAGTCACCTTCTGGTAATTTTATCATGTTTTCAATGAATGCTGGAATTGAACTTAAAAATAACTGGCAGTTCTCACACTGTTCTAAGGCGTTCATAAAACCAGTTATTGAGAATAAAGGTAGTTGCCTGATCACCAATAAGCCTCCAGTGTGTGGAAACATGCAGGTGGAGGCACCTGAAGACTGTGATTGCGGTAACTCCTACTCTTGTGAAAGAGTTGACCGTTGCTGTAATCCTGCGCCCATTTACACGGGAGATTCCAATTCTTATCAAGGCTGCACAGCAGTGCGGAAAGATGGTTGCAGTCCAAAATCAAAACTCTGCTGTGATAATGACTGTAAGACCACTCACTCAAACACCGTCTGTCGACCTGGTACAGACTGCATACAAGAAACAAGGTGTGATGGACGAAGCTCTTCATGCCCATATCCTATATTTAAACCTGATGGAACCCACTGTGGTGGTGGCTCAGGAAAGTGTCGTATGGGACGCTGCAGCATTTCACTTTGCCAAATGAATGGATTGGTTGACTGCGCATGCACCATAAAGTCAGCAGAGTGCAGAGTCTGCTGTGGGTGCGTCATCAACAACCGAACATCCTGCATTCCAGCTGACTGGATGGCGTTAACTTCAAATACTCGCGTGTACTGTCTTCCTGGTTACCCATGTGATAATGGTCATGGACGTTGCAATGCAGATGGTCTATGTTGGTCAGTACCATCAGTGAGTAGGCGTTCTGTTATGGTACAAGGTAAAGACGCTTCCTACTCACAACGAACCTCATCAAACAGTATCGCTTACAATCAGCTTAACTGTTATGCATGCTTCAGTCTCTATATTTGTTTAGTATTTCTTTTAGATTTCTGGGTGGCTTTCTGTTAGAGCAGATGACGCTTCCAGCTATATTCCATGATGTATTTAACAGAAATTGTGCTGAAGGTTTATTGGAGTCAAACACTCAATTCCAGAATGCAACTATCATCAGCCTTTTCTTATGCCATGCTATGCCCAAGTTTGTTCTGCAGATACATTTTCAAAGATCATGCACAGATCATTCTGGATAAGCTTAGAGCAGATTACAAAATCCAAGCATTCAGACTTAGATGTTGCATAAATCCCAACATTTATGTTACCACTTGTTACCAGTTTGGTGAAGCAGTGTTAACTAATGGAACTGCACATTCGTATTGTTTGTGCCGAAGAGACTGAAGTTGGCAGATTAAATTAAATCTTGTACATAATTTGCAGCATGGAAGAATGTTAAACGTATGCAGTAAAATACTGCAGTTTCATACGTGATTACATAAGAAGAATTATAGAATATTATTTAAGAACTTGAAATTGTATGTAACAGTACCTAGTGTGTGTGTTTAACTGCCTTAGTGATACAGTGCTGCCTTGTAACACAGAGTATGCAGGTGTGATTCTCCTCTGATGTTAGGGTTTTATTTATGAGGAACTGTATTAACATCTGGACACTTCATGCTCATCCTAGGTAAAGGAAGGCTTATCGGTTTTTAGTGCTTTGAGTTCAGTACTCATTAAACCTTTGTAAAACATGTAACAGTTTACTGAATCATGATGTCAGAAGTATAAAATTTGCTTAGATAGTCTCAAGTGCACTCGAGTTTGTTTTTAAAAGTCTTGGTCTTGGTCTTGAGACCAATAGTATTGGTCTTGAGGTTCAAAGTCTTGCTCTTGGTCTTGAGGTTCAAAGTCTTGGTCTTGCAAGACCAAGACTTGACTGTCAATATGAACAGTCACTTAACGAAACGCAAGAATTTTTAAAATCCTTAATAATAGTTTCTCAGCTCTGTGTAAAAGTGTGTATACATCTGTCTGTCGTAAGACAAAAGCTGTGACTCATGCTGCTTCAGAGGCCGTTTAGGACGACTGCAGTCGATGCATCGGGTGAAGATCGAAAGCCCGATGCATCGAAAGCCCGAAGTATCGACTGGAGTCGTATATGCTGCTTCAGTGGCCGTAGGCCGACTGCAGTCGATTAGTGGCTGCAGTCGATGCATGGGCGGCTGTTATTAGGCGTCCGAAATTCACTCCCGTCCTACCTCTACCTCTTCCTTCCTCTGTCTCCTCCCTCCATCCCCTCCCTGTCACTGACTCCATCTCTGCCTCCTTCCCTCCCGGCATCAGTCCCTCAATATGGCACACGATCTGACGACATGGTGGGAGAAGCATCGATTGGTCACGTCCAATACGCCCTACCTCTCCCTCTCCCTCTCCCGTCATATATGACGGGCAATCATCTAGTAATTCTTGTTATCAAATAATTATTAGCACAATTGCTTTAGTATTTCACGGTGTTTATGAGGCTTTACTGTTGTTTTGTACGATTATTTTGACTCCCGGTTATTTACTTCCGCTTTTGCAAGCCTTTTGTACATTTACATCCAATGCTTGAAAAGCTGCTGTACGTGTGCCAGCGGCTTCAGCACCTGTAGAACGTATTTTTCGCATGGCGGAATTTTTATGCCTTGGTCAGAAAATTCTGAGCGAAATGGTTGTTATAAAATGCAACAGGCATCCGGACGAAGAACTTTTTGCAAATCCGGAATTCTCTGCAGTCTGCATTTAGAGTTGTTTTGCTTGAATAAAATAAAAGACTCGTGTCTTCATTAAAATAGAGAGTAGTCCGACTTGACAATTTTTTTTAAGGAATAGAAGTCTGGCCTGGATATGATTGTGATTTTTTGGGTTTCGGTCTTGGTCTTGAGGTTCAAAGTCTTGGTCTTGGTCTTGAGGTTCAAAGTCTTGGCCGTGGCCTTGGTCTTGAGGTTTAAGGTCTTGACAACAAAACTGGATAGTTACATAGTTCAAGTTGAACATTTAGAAATGTAGACTGAGAAAGCTACTCAGTTACTTTAAATGGCTTTGCTACTGGGGTTCACTGATCCCAATGTTAAGTGGGAGGTGACAAACATTCTTGAAGAATTTTAGAACTTCAAGATGATAAGTG
Organism: Allolobophora icterica; assembly: GCA_963556255.1. NCBI lineage: Eukaryota > Metazoa > Annelida > Clitellata > Crassiclitellata > Lumbricidae > Allolobophora > Allolobophora icterica. The sequence goes on along the minus strand of OY744602.1, from coordinate 64,172,785 downwards.
AACTAATGTTTAATGACTCGTGGAGAACAAAGACAAAGCATCATACTATCAGATAGGCATATTCTGCTTGTCCATCTGTACGACCTGTATACGTAGACGAATGTTTCTTCAGATTTTTATTGTAATTGACTTCATGACTGTCACTTCGACGTATCTACACTTCAGAAATTGTACAGAGTGTTCAAGCTACACTACACCAATGATTGCGAGACTTAAAGATGATAAACCAGCAATGACGAACCATAATCTAATGCTCAAGACAAGCGACTATAGTGTCTGCTTAGTATTAGACATCTTCTAAACCATATGAGCCGGTTGTTTTCTGGAGTTCTGTAGGCCCTACGCCTCACGAGTGTGAGACGCATCAGATCTCCACCAAAGACTCGCAATACCCCCCTCGGACCGCACCGTCAATCTTTTATAATCTACCTAGTCCTACCTTGCAATGATTATGTTTGCCTGCCTGGTTCTCTACGCTCTACAGTAGTGTTAGGCCTATATACCTTATCTACGCGAGACCTCATTTCTTGTTTTGGGTGTCAAGTTTAGCTTTAGAAGCTCTTTCAATGCTAATTTAATGCCAGGCAGGTGAGTTAAAAAAGCTTTACACTTTCAAACTTATATGACCATCTCGTTTCAGATGTAGGCAGTGCATATTTTAAGGAATTTTGACTACTGGGACAAAATCAGCCATGGGTCTAGTTCATGATCTTTCTTTGGAACTCGTCTCTCAGAGGTGGGTCGGAGAAAGTCGGCCATGATCTGGTCGAAGAACTTTTTTAAGGAATTAATCTTCACAAACTTACAACTTTTAGACTTTTTCAAACAAAATTTCAAAATTCATCTCCGAAAAAAGTTGATGACCTCCCAACCAATAACAAGGGGTCATTCAATAATGTCATACCTTTCTCATTATACTACTGGGACAAATCTTTAAATTCTTGCAACATTTGTCCCACTAGTTGTACTTTTTACATACATTGCCTGGGACAAATCGCTCTGACTACTGGGACAAATCCTAAGACTACTGGGACATTTGTCCCACTAGTTATACAGTTAAAATATGCCCTGGATGTAGGCCTATACCACGAAGAGAACAATGCTAATTTAATGCCAGGCAGGTGAGTTAAAAAAGCTTTACACTTTCAAACTTATATGACCATCTCGTTTCAGATGTAGGCAGTGCATATTTTAAGGAATTTTGACTACTGGGACAAAATCAGCCATGGGTCTAGTTCATGATCTTTCTTTGGAACTCGTCTCTCAGAGGTGGGTCGGAGAAAGTCGGCCATGATCTGGTCGAAGAACTTTTTTAAGGAATTAATCTTCACAAACTTACAACTTTTAGACTTTTTCAAACAAAATTTCAAAATTCATCTCCGAAAAAAGTTGATGACCTCCCAACCAATAACAAGGGGTCATTCAATAATGTCATACCTTTCTCATTATACTACTGGGACAAATCTTTAAATTCTTGCAACATTTGTCCCACTAGTTGTACTTTTTACATACATTGCCTGGGACAAATCGCTCTGACTACTGGGACAAATCCTAAGACTACTGGGACATTTGTCCCACTAGTTATACAGTTAAAATATGCCCTGGATGTAGGCCTATACCACGAAGAGAACAATGCTAATTTAATGCCAGGCAGGTGAGTTAAAAAAGCTTTACACTTTCAAACTTATATGACCATCTCGTTTCAGATGTAGGCAGTGCATATTTTAAGGAATTTTGACTACTGGGACAAAATCAGCCATGGGTCTAGTTCATGATCTTTCTTTGGAACTCGTCTCTCAGAGGTGGGTCGGAGAAAGTCGGCCATGATCTGGTCGAAGAACTTTTTTAAGGAATTAATCTTCACAAACTTACAACTTTTAGACTTTTTCAAACAAAATTTCAAAATTCATCTCCGAAAAAAGTTGATGACCTCCCAACCAATAACAAGGGGTCATTCAATAATGTCATACCTTTCTCATTATACTACTGGGACAAATCTTTAAATTCTTGCAACATTTGTCCCACTAGTTGTACTTTTTACATACATTGCCTGGGACAAATCGCTCTGACTACTGGGACAAATCCTAAGACTACTGGGACATTTGTCCCACTAGTTATACAGTTAAAATATGCCCTGGATGTAGGCCTATACCACGAAGAGAACAAACACCACCGTTGGATCCGTGGAAACAGGCTGACACCAGCATTAATAGAAGAACACTAGAACAGTCTGAAGTTCTGAACTGAATCCACTTGATGGGCCCCAAGAAACAAGACTCTCTGTCCCGTCTTGGCCCTTCTGGTTCCGGAGCGATGAACTGGTTGCACTTCTGTGACGAACGTCAATTTATATGGTATGTGTTTAATTAAATGGTTAGCGCAACATAAATGTGGCCACGCACACCGAGTAATTTACATATTTTCGCATCTCATTAATTCTATTAATAGAGCACCAATCCTGAACTAGCGCGGTAGATTTCTGTGTGCGCCTGACAGAATGGAGGTTTCTCATTGGTCAGAAATGCCCGGGAATATTTGGCGCCAAGTGAACTGTCTATAAAACAGCGAGGCCTGGCCTGCTACGCGCCTTTTCTGTGTGGATGCCGTCGCAGTGGGACGTGCGGCCTTTTCTGTGTTGTTTTCGTCGCTGTTGGACGTGTTGGTGAAGTTTAATCGTTCAATGCGCTGATCTGGGTCTGAAACGATTATTTGACAAATCGAAGTTGTACGATTGATCGGGAGATAATCGTAACTCATCGAACCTTTTGGTATTGAAGGTTGAGTATCGATTCCAGTTGTTTTGAAGGCATTTTGGTATCGATCGGTGGATTGATATTTTTATGTGGCCATATGTAAGAGATATGTACAGCCCTAGTTTTAAGATCATTTCGTTGATAGTTCAAAGTGTAGACATTTGTATAGCGTGCTTAGTTAGACCATATTAAGTCGATTATATAAGAAATTGAGATAAGATCGAACTGGATTTTAATTAGAATAACTGGCAATTGGTAAATATCGCAAGTTGTGAATCGATAATTGTGAACTTTGTCAAAATCGGTGATTAGACCCGATAAACTGTCAGTTAATCTACGGACCTTGAATTTCGGATCTGCACAGACATTAATTTGTATCTTTCATTTCTTTTAATAAATAAATCTACTTGGAATTAAAAATCATTATGTCTGACAAAGTGGTGGCCGCTTTAGTCGAGGAAATGTCCGAGATGACGGCGCTAATGAGAAACTTTATTTCCCGCCAAGAACAGGTAGAAACCGGTATGGCACAGTTAGCGCGGGAAGTTGGTCGTTTAGGCGGGAACTTTCCCGCCGAAAATACTGTTGTAAAGGCAGAAGGACCTTTAACACACGCAGACATATGTCAGGAAATATCCTTGGTACCAGAAAATTATATAGTGCTCGACACAAGTGATGTAGAGGAAAGAGTAAAGTCCCCCACTGCTCAGGGTTCAAATCCCGCACGTTTGGTCCAGCCAGCCAAAGCCTTACAACAGGGCGCTCGCTCGCCAGAGGGCGATGATAGGAACGCTACACTTCCTCTCATATGCCCAGCTGTTAGACAATCGCCACTCATACTTGGTTTTGCTGTCGACACTGTTGACCACCAGCTACTCGAGATCTTGTCTAGACTCAGTAAAAGTTTCGGTGTCTCTGGTAGGCCTACTGCCTAGGTTCTTAGAGGCCTTTTTATATTACGTAGGCCTACGCAATGAGGGGAGGAGGTGATCGGATTTAGGCGATTTGCGTACGGGTGCGTACGGCGGGGGGCTCGACAAAATGTGTACGTACGCAAAAATCAAATCACTTGACTATATTCCTGCTTTATCAATTTTGTGTAGTATTAAAACTTTTTGAAATGTTAGTGTTAGTGCTGTTTGTATTTTATTTCTTCATAATGGTTATAACCGTTAAAAATTTTTAGCTAGCAAATATGATGTTTAACATAAATATTTAGTAGCCTACGGTAAAATAAATGTCTTATAGATGACTTTAGCTAAGCTTAGTTGTACGTACGCATGAGGGAGGGGGTCCACAAAATGCACGAGGTGAAACAATTCTGAGGCAATCATGTTTGGCTCACGCCAACGACTGCGCTCTTTCCCTTCTTTTTTCATCATTGACCTTGCTAGCACTTTTGTTCCGCTTTCCAACACTGTTAAGACACTTGGGTGACTCCGCATGGACAGTAATCTCACATTCCAATCCCACACACAGTAACAAACTTTTGCAAATCTTGATTCTGTCACTCACATAAGGTCTGCTCTTACGTATACATAGGAAACGTTACAGACCACAGCCTGCTGTCTTGTCAACTCTCGTCTCATTAATATTATGCCAACTCTGTGTTTTCAGGCATATCAGACCTTGAATTCAACAGGCTTCAACGCATCCACAATTCTCTGGCTGGCGTGGTTCTGCGTGCATCTTCTCATTCAAACTCATTAGCTCTCCTCGGTCAGCAGCATGATGCATCAGCTTCCTGCAGAATTCAGTCTTACCTATAAAACCCTCACAACGAGCACTCCTGCCTACCTTCAATCAGTATATTCTCTGCTTACATTTCGTCACCCTGCAGGCTGCGATCAGGAATAGGTCTCTTGGTTGAGCCTTGATATAGCAATGTCATGCATGGGCTCTCGTGCATTCCATTGTGCTACCTCTAAGGAATGGAACCAACTGCTCATTTTCAGTGAATTGGTCATATTGATTTTTAACCAACACTGCCCATTTGAGTGATTGCTATGCCATTTAAGGTCCCGTATATATACGGACCGTGCTAGCCCGAAATTCAAATCTAGAATAAACTTCTCTTATAGGTAGGCCTAATAGGTTATGTAATTCACAAAATGTATAGGCCTAAGCAGTCAGTGACCTAATTTAATTAGACATAGGCCGACTGTAAACCTTCTATTTGTAGTCGCAATTAGCTCTAGATGGGGCTCGTGGGCAACTGTAGGCCCCTATAGGCCTAAATATCCCTACATTATAATGTTCTGTAAAAGCGAAGTATATATAGACTCCTACACATATATAGTTTGCCGTGGCAAGTGCCATGCCTGGAAACATTATTAAAATACTCATCAGTCGTGTAATTAACGTAGATATGGCATGAAAGGAAACGGCGCATGTGAACCCTGACAAATACTCAGGTCCACATGAACATCCGCCGCAGAGAACAGTTATTATGTCGCAGGTGAAAATCGGTTCAACTTAAGTCGGATGTGCGGCAAACGCGGCACAAAGATGCATTGAAGCCAACAAAGCTTCAGGATATTCAACAGCAGCAGCAGCAGCAGCAGCAGCATATCGAGATCACTTGATTCCCGCTGTAGGCTGCTATGTGAGACTGTTTAGTATACGGACCCATTGCTTATATAAATATGTAGAGTAATTAGGAGTTAAATTACAGGTGTACACGTAAACTAGGCCTATGTGCAGTCGGTTTTTCGTGTTGGATTGAGCTGGAAGTGCATGGGGTAGCCTACGTGCAACCCTATAGGCCCAAGTGAACCCCATCCCTGATAAAAGCAACCTCGGCTCGGCTTTAACATTATCTTCAGTAATTTATCTCCGGTAAAATTCAGGCCCATGCATGCAGAGTGCATAACCGTACGGTACAGTGCATTGCGTAAAAGCTGTGAAATAGAATACAAAATGAAAACCCAAATCTAATGCAAGGAAACTCCCCAAATCAAAGACCCCCGTCGCTCCTCCTCCGCCGAAACGAAAATATTACACGGCTGCAGACGACATATATACGCGATCCGTAGATCCGAGACTCGCCGCACATGCATCAGGAAGCCCATGCTCAATGCAGTCACGTGGCCAAGACGACATAATTAAGAAAATATAATAATTTTTATGTGCCGTCAAAATGTACATACCCCCCCACTTTTTAAACAATGCCATTCGATATTCTATTATTATGCCTTCCCAGAGATCGCAGTCTCCGCCTTGCTTCGCGTATGTAGACAGAGTGAGGAGTATGTACCACAAAAGTACGAAAGTACTTCAAATACACAGGTAAACCGAGAGCCAGACGAACTGAGTCACAGGCAGTCAGACAGGCAGACTTTCAGCCACACAGGTCACTCGACAGACTGACCGCCATGACCGGCCCGCAGGTCAGGCGCCACAGATCGGGGCCACGGCTACACTCTTCTTGGAAAGACCTGACATCACCCTCACTCTCGTTATGGTTGTCATCTTAGCCATATTGGGATGTGGAGATATAGGTCAAGGCTTTAGCTTCTATAATCCTTCATCAATTACAAATCCGTATATGGACCCACGCTCATATGTCGGCCTTGATGACTCCTCACCCCTCAGTCCCCTCACAATCTCAGAATCAATAACTGTCCTTGGTTAAACATATCCGGGCCGTGTGTGTGTGTGTGTGTGTGTGTGTGTGTCCGGGCCGTGTGTGTGTGTTTGTGTGTGTGTGTGTGTGTGTGTGTGTGTGTGTAGGTGTGTGTGTGTGTGTGTGTGTGTAGGTGTGTGTGTGTGTGTGTGTGTGTGTGTGTGTGTGTGTGTGTGTGTAGGTGTGTAGGTGTGTGTCTATATATATGCATATATGTAGATGTGTGTAAAGGAATTGGTACCTTGCCCTCCGCTTTTTAGACCAAATTTACGCCCTGGACTATAGTCAGAATAAGTAAGATAGACCTACTTCTGCTGGCAGGTCACGCGATTAGGCAGTCTTGTCCTCGAGACCAAGGCCTTGGTCTCGAGCGCACTCGAGTTCGTTTTTAAAAGTCTTGGTCTTGAGAACAAAAGTCTTGGTCTTGGTCTTGAGGTTCGAAGTCTTGGTCTTGAGGTTCAAAGTCTTGGTCTTGGTCTTTGTCCTGAAGTTCAAGGTCTTGGTCGTGAAGTTTAAAGTCTGTCTTGGTCTTGAGGTTTAAGGTCTTGACAACAAAACTGCGATTAGACAACCGCGTGGTCTGAGTTTGTGTGCTCAGGCGTTCGCCTGTAATCCGAGGCTGCAGCTGCAGGAAGAACAGGTGTCTGTGAATTTCTGTCCTGTCACGGCTAACGACGACACAATAGGCCTATAGGCTGACTGCAGAGTTAGAGCTAGGGACATGGTCCGATTTGTCAAAAAAACAGATGGTCGGAGAGCTATATAAATAATAAAAATTTACTATGCCGCAATTCATTTTTTTTATTCGTTATTTGTAATTAATGAACTTCCATAATACGTCAAGATTCTGCAATGACCAACAGTCAACTACAGGCCGGCCCTAGAGTATGCGGGGCCCAAGCCAGCAAGCGACGAGCGGGGCCTCAAGCACAAAATGGCATTGCGGAGTTGAATTCCTGCCAACACGGTAGGCCTGTTGGCAATACCATACTTAGTAAAATAATGCAAAATCGAAATTAAATGGGTTAATGAACATAAAATGGAACTCAAGCTCTTAATACTAACATTTTACTCTATGAAAGCAATAATTGTGTTTTACTTAGTTATTTGAATACCTGTTGAATCTCATCACAGTAAATTAATTATAGCGAGCATCGCGGGGCCCCTGAAAGCGTGGGGCCCAAGGCGGCTGCCTCGTTCGCCTTGCCCTAGGGCATAGGCTGAGTCAGACGTGACTAACTAATTACCCAAAGGTGACAAGGCAGTATTGCTTGGGATTGGTCATAATGGAGTCGTTTGGTGTAGGACTGTGGGGTCAAAGGTTAGAAGCAGAGGGGGTCAAAAAAGAAGCTGGGGATCCAACCCCCGGACCAACCGCGGCAAATCGGACACTGCCAAGGGATACTTGCTCACCGCTGAATACAATATAATTATGCTGACGCGTTTGCTTTCGTCTCAGAAGACTAAACGCCTTGTTCGATTGCGACTTCGATGAAGCTTTGCACCATTAAACAGACGCACTCAAAGACCTCGTCTAGGGCATATATACAGTCATAAAAGACGCGGAGTCGCTGACGTAGAAAGATTGATCAATTCAGCCTTGTGCTATATGTATATTCCAGAATCCAGTGGAATCTATAGTAGACAGACTCAACAGCAGTTTACGACACTGCAAACGCTGCACGATTACAACAGTAACACCTTGATCTCTAAATGCTATGTACATCATGTAATTGCAGTTGATAACTTCTGTAACGCCGGTGTGAACACCGAAATCATCAACCAACGGCGCACCAATATATCAAATGACTGCAGTCAGGTCAATACTCTTCAGTCCGCTGAAACAGACTCAAGCGATGATAGAAAAGCGGTTTCAAAATGGTTAGTTATTATTGCGACCGAAATGCCACAAGAGACCGCGAGCAGATAAAGCAGCTGCAGAAAGACAGTTCCAAAATTTAGATCCAGCAACTGAAAAAGATGTTATATAGACCTGCAATGTGACATTATACAAGCCTATATAAAAGCAAGACTTATCAAAACTAACGACAATTTAGTTAGGCTTGATTCAGCCTGTAGGCGTATTCAAGCTATCCGGTCGAAACGCGCGCCTTTAAACGGAACAATCAGCAGTGGCAATTACAGTAATCTAGTCAATATTTCGCGGCCGTTTGTTTGTTTCGTCATGCAGAGTCTTGGCAGTGCAGAGGAAATGATGTGTAATATTAAATTGGCACACAGTAGGTAAAAGATGTCGGTGCTTTATCGGCCATAGCTTATGAGTGCATTGTCCGGGAACATAATACATGATCGTGCGTGAATGATCTGGACATTCTATAGCGGGACACTAAAAGCACGCAGTAGTCTTATCCTCGCCTATAGAGCTATTTATTACGCAAGTCAACTGAACCACATAGGCACCTACAACGGTACCGATATATTTATTTTTGTTATTCCGAACTCGCCTGGATTCTGCAGTCAGCTGTGAGCTTCGTTGGCTCTCAGTGGAATAGTCTTCTGTTGTTGGATTGAATTTAGTTTTTGTCGGCCCAAAACAACCATCGTCGGACCTGGTGCTGTGGCACATTCCGTGGCGCATCTGCCTTCAAATTCCTACTGAAAGCCTAAATGACAGCGGACATGCAACGACCTTGGTCCGGTTGCTTTAGCCACCTTTGCCATGAATCAGCAGTAGATTTTTGTCCGACTGAAATTGCTATATAGGCCTACACTGTAGTTCTTATAGCCAGCTCAGAGACAGAAAGAAATTGACCTCTCCAGCGTAGCTTTATGGGCAGTGGGGTAGCCTCAAATTTTGGACCTCCTGCAAACATTTAGAACGGACTTCGATAATTAGCAAATCTCTATGAATTAGGTATAGACCCATAAAAATGTGAAAAGACATTATTATATTACTACATTTTACCCGAGGTAGCCTACATATGATTCCATAGGATTAAAAAATTAGGGAAGGCGACCATCCGGAGAAATTTGGCACATTTTTCTTTTCGGGTCACAGGTGGTGGACCTCTCCCCACAATTTTAGAGCGGGGATGTGGTCTCTGGTCCCGCCTATGGGTATAGACCTAAGCATTAGGCCTAATTCACACCAAGCACAGAGAACAAACGTTTATAGAATATTAAGCGATGAACAAATATTTACACATTATGTTTCAAAAATATCATAAAATAATGTGATCTATGCTACTTCAAACGGAACACTTAAGTAGCACGGTTCTAGGAATCATTACTTTCTTCTGCACGTGCAGAACTCATAAGACTTCACAACAATATATAGCCTAACCTATTCAGCTTAATTAAAAACTGATGAGAATTCTAGCATCGCATTAAATGATTAATTTGCGACACAACGCAGGTCTACGGGCTTCAGGTAAATGTCCAGAGGTAGCCTACAAGTGAGACCATGCTTAGCTTATAGACAGAACATGGACTAGCAAAGTAGCCTATCTCTCGACAGATTGACTGCAATTAGGCAGAACCTATACGAGAACAGTCCTGCCTACATGACCACACAAAGTCCATATAGGACCCATACTTTCTTATGAGACATATATGGGTCCCATCTAATCCGGCTTGTAATGTCCATGGAAATGGTGGCAGGGATGATGATGATGATGATGATGATGATGATGATGATGATGATGATGATGATGATGATGATGATGATGATGATGATGATGATGATGATGATGATGATGAATACGACGATTTTTACAGCTCCGTAACACGGCACATGCCGTTACAAGGGCGCTTTGACAGGTTCAACACGGCTCAGCATAAGCCAGCTTGTATATAGTGTGTCTTGAGTCTGGTCTTAAATTACTCCAATGAGGTTGCAGTAGGCCTACGCATCGAGGCTAAAAGAAGGGAGAAGTAAAGGTCAGCACAGATTCTAAGTCTAAGCTCCTATGTATACCTGCAATTTTCCAGCGAGGCGGCATTGGAACGAAGCACTTGACACGTCTTAGGCCGTGTCCCACGTCTTTACGTGTGAGACATCCGATACCTACCCTGCAGACCCATACAGAGAGACCGACATAATCGGAGACTGCCTCAGTCGCTAGATGGTTCTTTGTCGGCTTCTCTTCGCGTCCTCGACGCCGCCTGTGCGAAGATCTCTCGCCTCCTTCAATTCAGACCGCGCTCACACTTTAGTCGGCTGTTGTGAATGGTCACACAGGGGACCAATACATAACACACCACCTTGCAGGTCATGTTTACACCGTTTCCGGGGGAAAAAACGGAACCGGCAAGCGCATAAACGTGGAACATAGCGGCGAGTCTAATGCAATTTGTCTCATTTCATCTAAGGTAAATCACCAAAACCATCGATCTCTATAAGACACTTCATGGTTTTGCATGCTTGAAACATGTTGTCAATCAGCTAGGCGTAGTTTGGTGCTCTGTAGCTGACAATAAGCCGCCAATGAAATTCTCAGCAACATTCTTGAGTGCCTTCCATGCGATTTTCTCTATAGCCTCACTAGCAGATCTTCGATGAAAATGTTAAGCATATGCAGCATTAGCTTATAAACGCAAAACCAAATTATGCAGCATTAGCTTATAAACGCAAAACCAAATTATGGCAAACAGTGGAGATGAGGTGGAAGCATTGCTCGGCTCCTATACTCCTATAGTACTGCATGCCTTGATGTGGTGACAAATGCATGGAAGCATGTAAAGGTGGGCATGAATGATTGAATGCATGTGTGGGTTGGGAGTCGCTTGGCTCATAAAATGCAATGCGAGCTGCGTGCAGCCCGTGACTGCAAAAGAGTTTACGGTGTCTGCTGCTTGGTGCCTATATGTTGTCATTTGCTACAGGATCTGGTGGCGCTGGCATCGTGTCTGTTAAACCCTTCAGCGCATCTGTTTCGTCATCATTGCGCCTTCTGCAACGTGGCAAAATGATCTCGACGAACACGTGCGCCTTCTTCATTCTGCTTCTAATTCTACCGAGTCGAGGTAATTTTGGTTTTACAACGAAAATCAACTTTAGGTCTGTAGGTTTGAAAAGTTCTGATTTGATTCATCATGGAATTAGGCACCTATAGGCCCTATATGACATTTAATATTCGAGAGCTTAACTAACACTAGCATTTATATTAATGTCGTAGAAATGTCGAGCCTTTTTATCGACCGATTTCTGCCTTCTACAGCTGCAGGCATGCATCTCTGCGTTAGCAGTCCAGTGATATATGGGTCATTATCCGAAAAGTGCAGAATCGATGTCCCATGCTGGTTTTTTGAGTTTTTTCGATAATTTCTTCAAATTTTTTTGGCCTATCCTTCAAAGAATGAGCAGATTAACATTTCCCATCATTGTTTTAGCTGCTAGATTCTGGAAATTTTGAAAAAAATTACTAAATGTATACAAAATATCATTACCATCCAATGTCCGAGACGGTGTACAATGCATTAAATTAAGCTTTTACGCAAATTTATTCCATTACAACCTGTAACAAAGGTATATTATTTTGATTAATTAGTAGCTAGCAATAGCATATGCAATAATTAAACATTTAGACTCATTTTCATAATATTTATTTCTATTTGACCTATTTAAACTTGTCCATAGAAATAAGCATCATAGCCATCCCAATTTTTGGGAAGCCTATAACTTTTACAGAACGTGCTTACTTACTAAAAGAAAAACATCAAGAACGAGATATTGTCAACTATTAATGGAATCACACAGATTTGTGTTGAAATTCCTAATATTTTATTTTTAATTTAAGTTTGTGTGTTCCAAATTACAAGAAAAGTAAATTTCTGCTTCATTACCATCTAGTGTTGTATTTCCTGGTTTAGGTAGATTACAACATTGACAACTTGTTTTAATTGTCGCTTATGTTGAACTGATTGAAATTACTTATCTGATGGAGTAATTCACGTGAAAATGTTTGACGGCTGTTATAAATTTCATCATTTTGTCATTACCATTCGCGGTTGTTTTTCATCATTACCATCCGAATTCATCAGATTTCTGCTATTTCTCATGGCAGTCGCATCTTGTCTCGGATGGTAATGACGCATTGCTGAGAGTGAATTACATGTATTGTTTGTGAATTATTTGATATAAAAATAAATTGCAAGCAATTAGAATTTACTATCAACTCTTAAAATGTTGTTCAACTTGTATCTAATGCATATAACATACAGTTATAGCTAATGCTGCACAGATTTTTTTCTGCAGCTGAAAATTATATTTCTTTTTTTTAATAATTTAGAGAAATGTCTTAATTTCTTGACACCAGACTAATATATTATGTGAAGGAAAGGCCTATTGTACTCCTACTTAATGCTGGCATCATCTACTTTTAAGAAATTGCCATTTTATAAGCACCAGAGGAATATTTCAGGTTCCCGTGATTAAATATGATTACACAAAAAGGGCGGATTTCAATGAAAAAATAGGAGTTTTGACTTTATAATTTCTGAAAAAAAAATTAACTTATGATAAAAAAATATAGTGGATTTCTTTCAAATTAGTTAAATTTAACTACGTACATGACTAAAAAAACACTTGCAACCAATTTTGGGGGAAAAAAATTTTTTGTTTTTCGGAGACGAAATTTGTAACATTTCGGATAATGACCCATATATCGTTTGTGTTTAGAGATAAGAGTGTAAAGAGTTAAAGACTCTGAACTCGGTTACGAGTAGTATGGTTTTTAAGCTTTAACGATCGAGAAGTAAGATCAGATGACGAGGCACGTGTTGAACCGTCCTCTTGGAACAGTCTCCCAACTGTAGGCCTACTTACGTAGGGCCAACTGTTGCCTTTGACTATGTACAGCCTACTGTTTTAAAATGCACTCGTCTACATCTGTTAGATAGTCATGAGTACAGCGCTTTTGTGAGATACCAAAAATGCGCTATATTAAGTGTTCTGATACATACATACATTCATACATACATACCTAGAAAAATACTGTAAATCTACTTGTTAGGCTACGTTAGCAACGAAGTAGAACAGCCTTTAACGCTTCACAGTTTTGTGTACACATATTACATAATGCGTTAGAGTTATTAAACGTATAATATTTATATCCGGATAGTCCAAAAAGTCAGTCGCTAAGCAATTACCGACTGGCTTGATGAGTTAGCGACTGACTTAGCGACTTAGTTGACTGGCCGTAGACGTTGAAATTCAACGTATATTCAACGCTACGTTTGCCTGTACGAAGACTACCGTTCTTCTATTACCTCGTTGAAGACTACGAGCAGACACCATTTCCGATTAAAACGATTCCATGACGTCATGCATAGATACAGACACCTTTCGGGGCGGTAGTAGGTAAAGAACTGGTGATCTGACAACTACTGATTGTTAGATCGTTAGTCTGTTCAATCAATCAATCAAATATTCGTTTATTGACAGATTCCCGTCGACACAGGCGCGATGGGATTACATAGTGTTACAGACATTTATTGCAAGTGAAAATAAATCAGAAAACAGTTGATGAAAGAGACTAACCAGATTAGGCCCCTAATGGAGTTTAAATTAAGGTATACATAAAAAGAAAACAATAGGCTATTGTCCTAAAATAAAAATAAAACAGTATAGCGCTAAAAGTTAATTGTTAATGAGTGTTATTATAGAGCATACGGGATATAAAGATTTTGTCATTTTTATCAGGTAATGTGAAATCATGAGCCCGTTGCACTGTGACTCGTACCTTATAGGCAAAATATTAACGTGAACGAAGTCGCTAGCAGTCGATAGCTTAGCGACTGGTTTCGACTTGAGGGCTTAGTGGTGGCGGATGGCGGCGGTTCCGGGGATTATATCTGGATACTAACCATAGCGCCCTTTTTGTACCATACAAAGCTTTGCCTGAGCCAGTTTGTATGATGCTAAGTCTTATTAAGAACAGAAATGTCATAAGCAAGCAAAACAATGCACATAAAACTAGAAGAGTCACCAATGGCGCATCCACGCACACACGTAGAGCCAAATCAACGGATTCCTGTCTGTAGTTGACAGATGGTAGGCCTGTGAGTGGCGCTATAGAAGTTTTGGAGATTACAATTACGATGTTCAGAGTCTCAGGCCAAGTCGATCGTGTGGAGCAACGATGGGCGGTAGCGTTCGAAGCACACCTTACACCTCCGTTCAGTATAGTCCCTCATTGGTGAAAGATAACGCACGTCCGGCTATCCCTCGAACCTCCGCGTGCACGTGGAACAGGTATTCATCGTCTGGTAGTCGGTAGATTGAAGCGCTGCCAAGCAGTGACTAACGGGTCTATGTCACGCCACACACCCGCGTAGCTTCTCCTTTGCCGAGATGCAAATGACCCGCCTGCAAACGTCGTACAAGGTCTTTAGATCCTAAACTAGACCGGAAAAAGCCCAACCGTCCTCATACAGACACTGAGACACGTAGACCAAGACAACACGTAAAGAAAATACCGTCAAACGTAGCAGAAACGAAGAATACCTCTGGTACGCAAAGCGCATCAGTGAACTCCAACATGTTAGAAAAAATTAATTTCTTAACAGTTTTTGCAGTTAGAAAAGATAATCCGCCGAAATGACGCAGAAGTTGAACAAAGAACGACGTCATCGCTGATATGCGCACAACTCAAAATATGCGAATGTGTGTTCCTCGTTTTCAGATAATAAACTAACTTCAAATCTTCAATCCTATCCGTGTTAACGGCTGCAGTTCGGCTTTCTGGCTGGACCACGTCCACGTGCAGTATAAATATACTATGGGTGGACTCCAAATTTTGCTCATGCGTCTATAGCAGTAGCGAAATTGTTTGTATGAGGCAAAAATATTGAATCAGGAGCTGTTATGCGCGGCAGTGCCGGATTTAGACTTGGTGACTGGTGAGGTCCTAAGATAGAGGCCCTATGAAACTTGGAGGCCCCTTGTTAACAAAATAATTAGGCCTACACCAGAAAGTCTCACAATACCTGAAAACATGTGTTCCTTTCAATTATTAAATAGCGAGGCATTTAGGGCCTAAAGCAAATTATTTTCAAATGAATGCATTTACTCAGATGAGATGGAATTTGTTACACAAGCAGTTTAAGAAGGTTCTGCGCAATATATAGGCATATGCAGTACACATAAGAAACTTTAAAAGCCCCAGAAAAAAATCAGAATATTTTTGGAGGTCCCTGCGGATTGTGAGGCCATAAGCTGTGGCTTTTTTAGCTTATGCCTAAATCCGGCACTGATGCGTGCACGTATCATGGACAGATTTATGAATGGATGAGCCGAGAGCCGGAGATGGAAAATAATAGGCCTATGCTTCAGTCAGCAAATTGTGCAGCCACTGTATAAATGGATCTTCTGTAGATGCACACACACTCTAGTCATGGTAGGCGCAGAGTGTGACTAGATTCTGTGTGTTTAGTAGTCAGAAAACTCCAGACGACAAAGAGGATAACTTTAGTAGCGGATAGAATATTCATTTCTAAGCACAAGGCTTGAGGCAGACTGCTAGGCAAGTTACATAACCGGCCTACTGACCAAACAGACCGAGTTGTTTCACAGCCTAGGATGAAGTCAGAAGAACGAAGGTAGGCCCCTATTATAAGCAGAGGAGTCCAGGCGATGTGTAGTTGGAGAAGGCAAGATGGAAAATCCGGACAGACAGACGAGACGGGAACAGCATCAAGAGGGGGGGTTAGAAAGAGAAGAATTGTCTGACGGATAACCTTAGTGTTAAATAATCTATTACTATTATCATATGTAATTTTGTTATAAAATCACCTGTTCGACAATTTAACATTTTCTAATAAAAGGCCTGAGTAACACAATTATACATTAGTGACTAGTCACAGGTTTATAGTTAGGGAAGAAGCGGAAATTGCCTCGGATATTTGCCTCGGCCGAATATCCCGTTTTCGGCACTATTCGCCTTGGCAAACACTGTACACACAAATAGTTGCTTGTTTGTCTCACTTGCCGGAATTTGTAGGCTCATAATATCAGCTTTGAGCTTCATCTAGCATATTAATTTTTATGAGGAAAAGTACAAAAAAACGGAAGTCCACAACGGAAGTCAAGTCCATTTCATTGATTATTTATTTCTGAAATTCAAAATGTATTAGTCAGTTATTACAAGTGAAAACATCTATTTCGAAAATGCATGAAAATGTGAAGCTTTGCATATGGAACAAATAGTACTGGGTTCGTACAGGGATCCGGCAAATGGTACATCCAAATACTCGGATTCGGTACTCGGTGGAAAACGTCTACCCGGTTGATTCCTAGTTTATACTACCTGCAGGAAGAGCTGCATTTGTTCTTCATGCGAATATGCATTGAGTTTAAAATCCTTATGCTGACGCTAACTGCTTGGCCATGGTTTATGCATCACCTCATCGTAGAGAGCTTTGCGTTTCAGTGACTTCTGTACCTCGCCGCTGATCTCTTCGTTCTGCAATATAATGGTGATTTCGACCTGGTTGTTCTTTCCGTTCTTCCACCCAATATGGAAGATGTGCCGTCGTTGACCTTCATTCTGGAACAGGCTTCCACGCTACCTGAGACATTATAGTTTCTCCTCTCTGCGCCTTTATTTCGCCAGCGATAATTACCATACTCTCATTATTTATAGACAGTTATTTTATTGCCAGTTCGGCAGCACCACTGATGAGTTTTTCTGGAGATGCGCTAAATAAATTTGCGCTTACATATTACAGTTCAACTAGGCCTAAATATAAATGCTTAGGCCTACATATTTTCGATCAATTTCTATCCGTTACAGATTACGTTTAATCTGCACGACTAAGTATCAGGTAGGCCTACCAAAGAAATCCGATTTACCTATCTATTGATACGCAAATGACCACCAATAAGCTAGTTCACCTTTATTTTTTCGCGCAAGGCATGACGGGAACGACGTTCATCAACAAAGTAAAACATGGCGGATCGCTTAGAATCTCCGCTCACGCAATTAACAATCGCGCAAGTGCGCATTTTATTGTTACACTATGATCGACTAGTGAGTCAAATATTTTTTAATATCTGTGTCAAACTAGATCATAGCAATATCGGCATCGGCATGCTTCAGTTTGTTGATGAACGGCCGGAAGTGAAAGCATAATGGCTGCGCATGCGCATTGCTAATGCTGAACTGGCTTAATAAGACCTAATCTCAATTGAACGTGTGTAGGCTACATATAGCCTAAAGCGATCTCTGATGTTTACAACTCGCTAGCGGTATAATTGATGGCTACCTAGGCCTATAGGCCCAGTGGCGTACGGAGCTGAAATGCCGCCCGAGGCGAGGGCCCAAAATGCCGCCCTTGGTCACTTAATTTTCCATATGCTATTTTCTCTAAGATATTACATGACGATCGTATTACATCCACAATTTTATTTGATACAATTTATAACCTTTTTCTTTACAACCTTTTCTGGATTTGTCACTTTCACTGTATTTTGTAATTATCCTTTTTAGCTACATACTGAAATCTATTTTATTAGATAATTAAACATTTTATTGCATGAAATCTATTTTATTAGATAATTAAACATTTTATTGCATGAAATCTATTTTGTTAGATAATAAAACATTCCAGGGTATGTTTTGAGAAAAATTTATCACTGCACATGGCGAGTGGCGCCTGAGCGCATAAAAATCATAAATAATTATTAGACCCTAATTACAATTCATTTCCCACAATAACAGCGGTTAACAGCCTTTCATCATTGCACATTTAAAACAATTCCTGAAACATTTTATTGCTCTATTGTATTAGATAATAAAACATTTCAGGGCATATTTTGAGGAAAATTTATCACTGCACATGGCGAGCGGCGCCTGAGCGCATAAAAATCGTAAATAATTATTAATTACAATTCATTTCCCGCACAAACAGCGGTTAACAGCCTTTCATCATTGCACATTTAAAACAATTCCTGAAATATTTTATTGCTCGACTTGCGACTGTCGCTGACTCGTGCGCATACAGTACAGTGTACGGGATCCGGAGAGATCCCCCCCCCGGAAATTTCCCCCCCGGAGATTTCCCCCCGTCATCCCCCCCCCGGATTTTTCCCCCCGGACGTTTGAATAGGATAAAACCCCCCCGGATATTTCCCCCCGGAACTACTAATTACTAATTAATTAACGTATATTCACTTTGATGTTTAAAGTAAACGCTTAATAAATTTGCCAATACTCTTGATCAATTGATATTTAATAACTTTGATGCTAAAAGTCAATGTTATTTACAGATTTGCTATTTACTCAATCTCGTAATCTCGGGGCTGGAACTACGAATTACTAATTAATTAACGTATATTAACTTTGATGTTTAAAGTAAACGCTTAATAAATTTGCCAAACCTCTTGATCAATTGATATGAACACTAGTAGTCTTTTTCAATTACGTTTTTACCTTTAGATTTTAACTTAGATTAACAACAATAATCGTTTTGAAATAATGTTTTATCATATTGGTGATTTTGTTGTTGATATAAAATAGCAAATGAAATGTTTATGCTAGGTAAGTAATCGTTGGGGGGAAATGTCCGGGGGGAATTTTCCTAGGGGGGGGGGAAATTTCCGGGGGGAATTGTCCGGGGGAAATCTCCGGGGGGGGGGAATTTCCGGGGGGATCTCTCCTAGACCCACAGTGTACATACATGCATCGGGCCTACATTTTAGGCCTGTGTTATAATTACCATTATTATCATTAGGCTAGGCCTATGCTATTAACGTCATCTTGCGAGGTTTTTGTGCGCAGTAGAAGTTTAGGTTTTAATAACAATCAAATTAAACAATTAAACATTGCATTTTATTTACCGGATAGTAGTATAGGCCTAATATGTTCATAGTTAGTAAACATTGTAAAACAACTGCAGTCTGCAGCATTATTTCAAAAACGCAAAAGGAAAATGTAAATAGCGAGTAACCGAAATTCGAAAATAACTGAATACTATCAGAATACTACTAAACTCTGTTGAAAGGATAAGCAGTAATTTTAAAACCAGACCAATTTTAAGATTGCTTTTAAAAAGAGGACCAAACTAAGTAGTGAAAGGCTGTGGTGGTGATATTGATAGTTTGTGATTAAATTTTATTCTAAGTCATTAATTCGTTTAGATACCTATAGCCTACATATAGCGTATAGGGCCTATATATTATGATTATGAAGAGCAGCATAGCAAAAACATGCTTTAAAGTAGACTGTTTAGTAGATAAATGCGATTCCGCCTCCTTTTCTGAAATTCTTTTTAGTGTTTAACGTATACCTCTACGAATGATGCCTCCCCTAACGATCAACGGAAGCCAAGACGACTTGCTGACGGACGCTTTCTTTCCTTCCTTTCTTTCTTTCTCCCCTAATTTTTCATTTTTTAAAATCCAAAATTCACTTTTTATATTTTTCTTCAGCCCTATTTTGCCGCCCCTGCAAAAGTGCCGCCCGGGGCGACTCGCCCCCTCTGCCCCCCCCTTCGGTACGCCACTGTATAGGCCTATATCAGATTGGCTATGCTTAGACTAGTGGTTCCAAAACTGCTTTTTAGGTGGCCCGCCTAACCTTTCTTACTTCTGACCATTTTACGTAACACCTCTTCATAACATCCGGCCACAGACGCTGTTTAGTTGCAGAATCATTTTAGCGATTCTATTAATTTTACTCGAATAGTCATTAAATATTAATTTAAAAAATCTTGAATTATGAGCGTATTATCAAATGTGGCGATAAAGCGAAAATGTGAGAACAGTGCCAGTCGTGAATTCAACTCATAATGGAAAGAGAAATATATTTGCGCTATGACAGAATGGTAAGCGGTTTTCTTAGTGTGCGACTTCTGTGCTTCCGTTGTGAAAAAAATACACTTTGGAACGAAATTATACGAATACCTACTCAGACCTTAGTACTCAATATCCAGCTGGATCAGATCGAGGAATTTCATAGCAAAAAATCAAAGTTCAATAAGCAGTCAACATTCATTTTTTAACCAAAATTAGGAACCAGAAGAAAGCTGCTCTGGTTGCATCATACGAGGTAGCTTTACTCGCTACGAAGAATAAATGATTGAGAGTCTGCTTGCTGGCGTCTATTAATAATAATTGCTGGGCGTTTAAGTGCCACGTATTGAATTTGAACGGTATACAGTAGGCCTAGTTTCTTCTAATTCACATAGGCCTAAATTTTTCGATTAAATTGAAATGTTTCAGGAGCAACATCGTTTTTTATATTTGAAGAGCCTTTACTTAATTTTATCTGATCTATCGGATAGTTCACTGTCGTCTGGTTGTGACTGACATAACTTCCGACCAACAATGGACTTGAATGTTCCTTTTCTTGTTTATGGTCATTGTCTTTAAAACTGTCGCTTCAACGTGTAACCTGTAGGCTACTCTTCAGAATGCGTAAAGAGTAATTAAGTTATGCTACAGGGACGATTACGACGTAGTTTACAACGAATTAAGGATCTATTCTACACGAGACAACTGATGTAGTATCCACTTATAAGCATTAGACATGATTCTACAACGTCTGTCTGAGTCAATTCTCGCCCAGAATGTTGTACTGCGCGAGAACTGCGAGAACTCAACTGCCAAACTCCTCTCGCAATCTCTCTTTCTCTGTCTCTGTCTATTATCTCTGTCTGTCTGTCTGTCTGTCTGTCTGTCTGTCTGTCTGTCTGTCTGTCTGTCTGTCTGTCTGTCTGTCTGTCTGTCTGTCTGTCTGTCTCTCTCTCTCTCTCTCTCTCTCTCTCTCTCTCTCTCTCTCTCTCTCTCTCTCTCTCTCTCTGTCTCTCCGGGCACTGCTATCTCAAATCCTCCCTGGTCACTTCCTCCAACTCTCTAGTCTAGCTATCTATAGACTATGGGTGCTAGCTCATTCTGCCAGACAACATATCCCAAGCATTGATATAGACTTCCATGTCATTAAAAGTTATGTCACCTCATGCTAGATTATTCAGCCTATACCTGTGCTGTGCTACTGGCTTTCCATCGGCACAGCTCCTTCTAATAGTCTGCTTCTCCTTCCACTTCTGGCGGCTGGCTAACTGAGAACATGTTGCTCTTGGATGCATGGTACCCTATTCCATGTGTCTCCGTACGTCTCCGTATGATCTGTTTAAGTGTGTGTACGTCTGTATGTTTCTTTGGTACTCTGTCAATGTGTCTTTACGTGTCCTTGTCTGCCTACGTCCTTGTTTGCTCATTGGAAGGTCTACTTCTTGACTATGGGTCATCCAATCTGTGGATCCTTTATACTTGTTCCTCCGGACTCCCAGCTTAGATGTTAATCGGTCACCTTGTTCCCTATTCTGCATTGCATTGGTCTAAATTATATATAGCGATTTTGCATCGCTTTAAATACAGCGGCAATATATCTCTCTCACACATTCTATGATAAACATTTTAATATTTTGTAATAGAGATGCGTGACTCGCCGGGAGTTACATAATAGCTTGCTTTGGCCCTTGGTGCAAATTGTTTTGGAACCACTGTCTTAGATGTAGTAGCTTGGTATATCAGGTTTTAAACATTCATAGGCCTATCAACAAATAAAATACATAATAGTTCACCGTCGTTAAAGCAAGAATTATCGAAAGCATCAACACTTGTACGTCTAAATACTAGTGCAAATGCTTGGGCACTAATGGACTATATATTAGACCTAATCATATAATATAGGCTTTTGGACATTAATACATGGCTGTCGACCCTTGTGAACTTCTGTAGCTTGGTCGACTGAGAAACCACAAAAGGCTCGACTAAGTAAGATAAGCTGTTAAACGTTTCCTCAACGATTAAGATTCTCAGCAGAAGATTGATCCAGAAGGACGATCCCTTGCACGCGGAAGCGCTTACACTCAACTCGTTTTACTGCTTCGCGGGTTTATGACATGACTCGACGGGCTGATGAGCGCTATCATTTCTTGTTATCTACTAATGGGGCGCTATATTATCGAACGCAAGACGGAGGCCATCACGGCAGTGGAGCATTATATTGTTTAAATCTGAAGCCTTTGGATAATTAAAAAAATTTAAGTGGGTGATCGTGTGGTGCTGCTCTCAATTTTGGAAGGAAATTAAGACAATCGGTTTCCGGTAGAGCCTTTACCGATAGCTATAGGCCTAATAGGCTGGGGAACGGACATTATCCCCCCGGACATTATCCCCCGGACATTATCCCCCGGACAAAAGCCCCCCGGACAGAATCCCCCCGATTTTAGCTAGGACAAAATCCCCCCGGACAAAATCCCCCCTCTGTGTGATAAGCCTATTTCTACATTTAATTGAGAAATTTTACTAGCCCTGTTGCCCTCGTGTCAGCTTGTTAATGTTGTAAACGTATAGACTAAAGACTTGTTAGTGTCATTCAGGTGTAAAAATAAGACTTGCTAGTCGCCTAGTTCTTAACTTAAGGCTTGTTAATGTCAGGATTCGCGAGGTCCGCTGCACAAAAAGCGGGTCAGGCACAGCGCCAAGCAGCTACAAGCCGTCTCCCGCACCCTTGTTAGCGTCACTAAATATATTCCGACTTATGTTGAGGTGTATGTATGTATTTATGTATGTATATATGTATGTATATTTGTATATATCTATGTATATATGTATGTGTGTATATATGTATGTATGTATATATGCATACATATATGTATATATGTAGGTATATATGTATATATGTATATTATGCATGTATGTATATATGTTTGTATGTATATATGTATTTTATGCGTGTATGTATATATGTATGTTTGATATATATGTGTGAAATATAGGTTATTATTTCCTAGCCGGGGGGGATAATGTCCTACCCCGGGGGGATTCTGTCCGGGGGGGCTTTTGTCCGGGGGATAATGTCCGGGGGATAATGTCCGGGGATAATGTCCTACACTCTAATAGGCTATACAATGCGCAGACCTATTCAGGGCCGGATTAACCAGTATGCTCAATATACTTTAGCAGGGGGCCCCCCGCTTACAGGGGGCCCCCCGACTAGAGTCGGAAAACTGCACGACAAACACAGAATTTATAAAACCAAATAATTATTTGTTCACAAGAAAAAGCTTAGTTTTACTAGCTTCAGTTTAAGCAAGAATTTCACTAAGCAAATTGCAAATTTGAAATGTCAGCCGTGCAACTACCTGCTATGTACATATATTTCTTTCAATCAATATAATAATCTATGCTGACATTACTTTTGTTTCTATTACGAAGCTATTTGTTTCCCGGCACACGCATAGCGACGAGCTCATCTTGTAACGTAGCCTAGAGACAAGTTTCGTGCTGAAACTTATTTGTCAAGTTGTTGACGTCCCTGAGGCAGAGAATTCACGTTTACAGTGAAGTTAAATCGTTATATATTCCAAGTTGTAACAGCTTTTGATAGATTAGAGTCTGACAAGATTTGAGAATTTTTCAGTAAGCTGGCCACGACACAAGAGATTTGTAGCCTGACACATTTCCTGACGAAATGGTTTAACTAGCTGATTTTGAAAAATTGAGAGATTGTGCACACCTGCTGATTTAGTTATGCAACTGTACACCGAGAACCTTCTGGAAACAATTTCTGTTTCCATGGGCGTTCCCTCTGGATATTGAAAGTTGTCACGTTTTTATGTTCGTGAGTAGCTATGCAAAAACGTCATTTTGCCTCTGAAAAATTTTTTCCTTGAAAAATGTAGCCCCCGGAAAAATTCCTGTGGACGCCCATGTCTGTTTCTATCACTCTGCGTGTGTTCATGCTATTGATGACCTCCAACTGTTCAGGTGAACGCTGTTTAAATAAGATGAGACTTATTAAAAACAAGCTGCAAACTTCTATGACCCAGAAACGTCTAACTACAATTGGAACTTCTTTGTGTTGAAAGTGATGTGCTTAACTTGATTTCAGTTGATGATATTATTACACAGTTTGCTGCTGCTAAAAGTCGCAAATGCTTCTGAGCTGATAAAAATGCAGACAACAGATTCGAACTTTGATTATAATTTTAAGCTAATTGCATGTTGTGATATAGGCCAACTGTAACAAACATTTGAAACGACCTTAGATAGTCCCAAATTATGCAAAGCGTTAAAGTTGCGTTATGTGCATTGACTACTATATTTAACTTGAGCAACATGGCACTCAGCATTTACCCTGTCTTTGCGGCATCCCATCATCCCATGCTCAATGCGACAAGGGGCCCCCGTGCGTAATTAGCATGGGCCTCCGAGTGGTTAATCCGGCCCTGGACCTATTGTTCCTTCGTTGGGATTACCGACATGCATGCCTTCACTAAATTTATGGGCAGTGATTCATTCAATGCTATTGATACAGGAATGTAACTTCTTATTTTAGGAAACAATCTGTTCTTTTGGCGAAAAGTGAAAAAGCTAACTTTTTGCGCTATTAAAAAAATTCTCGGCTTTTCTGACGTTGTACGACGTGAAAACCTGAGACCATTTTTAGTTTTCAAAGATAAAATGTAACTTGTTGAAAAAACTTTGGAAGAAAATGGTTAAACAAAACACCAATTTAAGGTTTTACTATTAGCTCAATTAGCTCAAAATTCGAGCAATCCGTCCTTTCAGATGAGTGACATTTAACGTGTATATCAGACAAATCCTTGGGGTATCTATCCACCAACTGCAGAACATCACCTTGACTAGACCTTTGGGGTTCTTTAACCGACACCATGACATGCCAGGATCATCGCCTATGCCATACGTCCGTCCGTCCATCCGTCCGTCCATCTGTCCGTCAGTCCTTTTGTTCGTCCCTCGGTGAGCTCATTTGGCTAACTTCTGTCAGAAAAAGCTCATTGAAAAGCAAGAGCGCGTTGTTCAGCCAAATTCTATCACGAACGCACGGACGTGTGGCCTCTTTCGCGATTAGAGCCACTAACTATATTCCGGAGAATAGCCTACTTTGGCTGTTTTGCAGCGAGGCCATCATCATCTGTGTTTCCTCTCCCCACCGAGCCATGCCCTGCCAAAGGTCGACTTCCGTGGCGCGAATGCGACAGCGAAGGCAGGGCCTAGCGAATCGGTCCCCAAGTGGGACAGTTAAGCGACGTCGGTGTTAATGGACTCATCTCAAGCGGTGCCCTACACGACGATAACTCGGTTTCGGAAAGTTATTACAATACTCTATGAGCGGAGAGCACCAACTTCTTCATTATGCATTCATAGGCCTAAATAGAGCAGGTGGTCTATATACATACATACATACATACATACATATATATATATATATATATATATATATATATATATATATATATATATATATATATATATATATATATATATATATATATATATATATATATATATAGGCATGTAAAGCCACCTGCTACTAGAGGTAATCGCTAGTTTCAATCCCAGTCCATGTTTGTGTATAGGATGATCATAGTCATATCATATGAGTTTGTCTTATTGTACATGTAGTCAACAGAGTTATAGGCCTAAGCTAAGTTCCATGTTTGCCACATCCCGTGCCATATTTTCCACAACTAATTCGGTTTTCGAATTTTGTTTTTTACATCCCAGTGACCAGCTCATTGTTCTTTAATCTGGCCTCCGCAACTGCAGGCCAATACACAAGCTAAGCTGTGTCCATATATTCCAATTATGTTCAAGTGGCACAAAGACCCACACATGGGCCTATATATATAAATATAATATATATATATATATATATATATATATATATATATATATATATATATATATATATATATATATATATATATATATATATATATATATATATATATATACATCTACAACAGTTCACTGGCCAGAAAACTGTAGAAAAAAGACTGGGGTTTGAACATTTTATCCGTATTTTGCATACCGATGTCAACGAAATTTGAAAGCAGCTGATTTCAACGCTAGCATGCAGTTTTGCAAGTCAGACTCGAATCAAAATCACTAATATTCTTTGTGGAAAAAATTCAAAAATGCATACATGATACACCATGGATATGTCTTCTCTTTGTCAGAGACTCGGAGTCAAATAATGCTAAATTTCACACTAGCGCAACTGAGGGTTTGGAAACGACCCCTGGGGTGTGCAATAAAAACAACTGTGGGGTCCTAAGAAAGACTGGGGGTTGAATCCCCAACCCGCACCCCCCGCATTTCCCACCCGGCAACTGACCCGCATAGGCCTTCATCTTTACACGTGGCATATCTAAACCAATTATACGAGAACTGCTTTTGTGCCATTATAGGCTTAGTTAAAAGGGGTTTATAATAATTATAGAAATTTATTTATTGCCGTTTATTTGTAGATAAACTTAGTTTTTGTTTTACAAGGTAATGCTTTGATGTTTTTAAATTACCAAATACATAATAAATTATACGCATATTGGAAAACACATTTCAAAATTGTCTATAGACCGTCTGAGGACGGGCAATCATCTAGTAATATAATAAATTAAATGATCATAAATATTACGGCAAGCAATTACACGACACACCACCAATCTGCATAGGCGTAATTTACGGGGGTACGAGGGGTACCCGTACCAACCGCTTTTGGACTGGAGGGTACCGTACCTCCCACTTTTCATACCCATTGTTGTTACCCATCAGTGGCGCTGCCAGACGCCAAAAAAGTGGACGCAAAGTCGTAAACATATTTAAGACATATAACATTGCGAGTGGTTTTGGTCAATCAGTGGTCATCATTATTCATGTGAAAATGAAGCATAAATGAACAGCCTACCAGTGGCTACCACTATATAGAAGAAAGCTTTAAAAATCTTAAACATTTACAGTCAGTGTCAACCAGAGGCCTAACTTTGGCCTACAAAGTTGGGGTAAAAAATTTCGCATCGTTCCCCTTCAAGACTGTTACATAATATTACGGCGCTCAGTGAATCTATATTTGGCGCCATTTATGCGCAATGCCGAATAACAATGATAACGATGGTGATACTGAAAATAATAACATTAAAAATAAGTACAATAATAATGAAAATAAGCGTAATAATAAATATAATAACAATAACAATAATAATTATATAATAATAATGAAAATAAAAATAATAATTTAAAATTTCTAACAATAGACATGTTTCATCATTGAAGAGACGTGTGTCGATCATAACTGAAGTGACGCAACAATAAGCTTTTATTCTTTAGATTTAAACCTAACAACAATGGACTTTTTCATAATTGAAGTGACGTAAAAAGGCTGTAGTCTCTAAATTTAAAATTAAGAACAATAGACGTATTTCACAATTGAAATGACGTGACAATAGGCCTTTATTCTCTAAATTTAAACTTAATAACATGAATAGACTTTTTCATAATTGAAATGACGTAACAAAGGCTTTTATTCTCTAAATCTAAAATTACTAATTACAGACGTGTTCCATAATCGAAATGACGTATACGTAACAATTGACTTTAAACTTAATAACAATAGACTTTTTCCTAATCTAAACAACGTAATCAATGTCTTTTTCTCTAAATCTGAGATTAAAAATAATATACGTTTAAACAATTGGAATGACGCAACAATAAGTCTTTATTTTCTAAATATAAACTTAGTAACAGCTAAAGTGACGTAACAAAGGCCTTTATTCTCTAAATGTAAACTCATAATGACAATACACTCTTTCATAGTTGAAGTGACGTAACAATTGAAGGCGTTAATTGATTCTCTAAATTTAAAAATTAATAATGTGTTTCATTACTGAAGTGACGTAACAATAGGCCTTTGGTAAAAAAAAAACTTATACAATAGACGTGTTTCATAATTAAGTGACGTAAAAAAGCCTTTACTCTTAAAATTTAAATTGACTAACAAAACCGTGCGTCATAATTGTAATGACGTAACAATAGGCCTGTCAACGCTAACAAGTGACAACGCAGTATCATGCGGTCATATGTGAAACCATCATCATGCCATTTGAATGATTTGGTCACTAAACAAGCATTTTCTCTGCTGATCACGGGGAAATCACGTGGGGCGTGGTGGCTCAGTGGTAAGTTCGGCGCCTTGTGACCGGAGGGTTGCAGGTTCGAATCCCACTCTAGCCGCTGCGTACGGACCTTGGGCAAGTCCTTCACTCGCAATTGCTCGTGGCGCTTCGGCGTGAAAATTCCGGCGCAGTATCAAATGCTGTAGTCGGGAGCGCCTCTGAGTAGTAGTAGTAGACTTCGAGAGGCGCTATAGAAATATCCGGAATATATATATAATATATATATATATATATAAATGCTAACGCAATGCAAAGATGGCCACTGTTATCAAATTTCATTATTTCTGTAACACAGCTTCAGCGTCAACAGATTTGTCATGATGAATGTGCAGCAGTGTTTAATCTAGTCTCCCTCCTCTGGGGGGGGGGGAATCAAGGTATTTGGGGGATGAACGAGCGCCCGAAGGATGATCGCCGAGGCGCGCAGCGCCGAGCAGGGGATGGGTTTTGGGAGGGGATGTGCCCCCTTCCCCCAATCAGGAAAAATTTTGAAATTTGAAAGATAACACTGGAGAGAAGCCATTTAGTTGTACAAATATCATATGTGTACATATACTATGCTAACAGTAGATTACACTCATTATGATATGATAGTATCATATATTATAATAGTATATAATATCATTTTATCATATAATAGTAAATAATATCATTATATATTATAATAGTTCATTTAATCTTATAACATCAACAACAAGTAAAAACTATTATTATTTTGTTAAATTTCTGGGGGGAACATAAATCCTGGGAGAGGAAATTCCCCCGCCCCCCAAAGTGCCTAGATTAAACACAGAATGTGCAGCAAGGCCAAACCGTTCAGACGTTCAGCATCCATGGTAGAACGTAGATAGCTCTCTAAACGTTTAGGGCAACTGAAGCTGCGTTCGGCTTACAAGCCGTGGAAACGGGTATTGTAAGTAAAGCAAGAAAGATATTGTGCATAATTGGGTACAAGTCTCTGGTAATCTGGACACAAAAATAATAAAATCAATATTTCATTGTTTACTGTTTAGCCAAAAAATTAAATTAGACGCTACTGCGTCCGCGTCCGCGTGCCGGTGTCCAGAAATATTCTAGCCCCCCTAAAGCGTATCCCCCCGGATGGAATAAACCGGTTTAGAGTATCCGGTGGGATGAACCATTCTAATCCCCTCGTCATACGCATCACGATAGCCTCGACGAAATTCCAGTCAAAATCACCAAAAACAAAGTAAATTGATTTCAGGTCGACGTACAAACTAAAGATACGCAATTCAAAAATTTTATGTGTGCAATAAATCCAAACAGTACGACTGAATACACTTAGAAACCGCCAAAAATGCAAACTAAACCGAATACTCCATTTCGCTAAGGGGGATACGCATGTATGGGGGATACTCTATTTCGTGACACCGGCGTCACTGTTACCGATTATTATTTTATCTGAAGAAGCAATCAAGATTCAAAACAATTACGGTACCAAGCATTATCATCAGTGTGATCACCATCACCATTACTCTCATTATTATAATAAACCATCTCAATTGTCGTCGTCGTCATCATCATCATCATCATCATCATCATCATCATCATCATCATCATCATCATCATCATCATCGTCGTCGTCGTCGTCGTCGTCATCATCATCATCATCATCATCATCATCATCATCATCATCATCATCATCATCATCATCATCATCATCATCAAGCCTATAATAATTATTATGCTTGTAATACAAACGATGCAGTTATATTATTATTTAACAGTCGCGAAGCTGAAACAATGCGAAATTTGGTACTCCCACTTTCTAGACCACAGTTACGCCTCTGCCAATCTGAAGGGTTGACTCATTAAGTCACTATAGTTGCCTCAGCGGATCCCTCTAACTCCGTGATAATTCATTTTTTGCTTCAGCATGCTTTCATATGCAAGAACGATTTGAGGAAAATATGTGTAACCATAGGCGTAATTTGTGGGGGTATACGAGGGGTACCTGTACCCCCACTTTCTGGACTGGGGTACCGTACCCTCCACTTTTTGAACAATGCCAATCAATATTTTATTATTTTTGCCTTCCCAGAGATCGCATTCTCCGCCTTGCTTCGTGTAGGTAAGAAATTGGTACCGCCTCATTTTTAGACCAACGTTACGCCCATGTTTTTGACCTTTCGGGTATGGCAAAACATCCATAGCTTTAAAACAGATTTCACATGCATCAATCAAAATTAGATTGAATTGTATACATTACAATGAACATAAATGGCTAAAGAAGATGACTTATTAACTTCTGGACAACGTGATTTCCACCACGAATTACACTTGCACTATTATTTCTTTGGGCTACAAAACATAAGTTGACATCTTACTCGAGTGACTGCAAGTTTCTAGTTTAAGCGAAGAAGACTTAACAATGACTGCGCATCTAATCCGTTTTCATGCTTAAAATTAAGAAGGTATACATTTAGTTCTCGTTAGCAAAAATCTTATAATAAAAGATAGCTGCTTCTTGTGGAGATAGTATCTTTTATTTTGTTGAAATTGATAGAAAAACAGACTAATAGTCGATATATTCTTCTGTTATCTCTTCCATCGGCCTACTCATACTTTCAAGTGTAACAACGATTCCACTTGAGGCATTCAGTTGGAGGGGCACCGGCCCCGCTGGCCCTTTGGATTGAGCCGACACTGAAAGCAAATTCGCATTATGCTCCTTTGCAGCATATGTTTCAAATTTTAAAGAATAATTTACACTATATTTTAGTTACTATAATTTATCGTGCAGTTTCATTTTCACGGCATAAGATGCTGAGAGCCTTAAGTTTTTTGCAGCAGCTTTCGACCGAGGCCAAAACTGTTGGTGCATTGTGGCTATTTTAGGAAGAAGTAAGTAAGCAAGTATGCTGCCAACAGGTGATCTGTATGGTCACACAGAAGAAACTAAAAGCCGATTACTACACGTTTATGTATACGCCTTTTGTACCTCTTAAAGGTGGGTGCTCAAGTGACCTGCGCGATCTGTAAAACATAAGTGGCCGCCTTTCATAAACTAATTGTTTACATCGCAAGCTAAACATTAAAGTTGTGACACAAGTCTTCTTGATTGACCTTCGCTTCAACGGCACCTGTGACTACTAACTTCCTATATGCCAGTCACGCCACAACACTAAGGAGCTGTTAAAATTCTGTTAAGAATTAATCTGAATTTTTCATTAGATGTAGCTTCTTTTCTGTTGCCAGACGATTATGCCTGTTGTGTGTTTTTGTTTAACCAGTTGCATCCTATTCTGATCGAACGCCTCAAGCTTACTTGATTGATGACCGGTAAGTAAAGAGCAGGTCACCCACCGGTCTCAGATTTGTGTTTCTACATTCATTTAAGTGTAAATCATTCGAAATTTCTAAGCACCAAACACACAAAAGCTGTGTCAGAAAGACCTGTTTATTAACTGGCTCTACTGTTTAGACTATGTAATGCAATGCATGGGCAACGATCCCGGGGGTCGACGGGGACAAGTCCCCGCCTTTAAGAGTGGGGGACACACCATATATTTTGCTCCCCCACATTTTGAAGAAACACCAAAATAGGTCCAAAAAATTTGTTCGCGTGTGAGACTGTGAGAGCGACAAACATTTTGACCTCTTTTTTGACCAGATCAGTTCAAAACTCTTTTTTGACCAGATCAGTTCAGAAGTGTCCCCCCCCCACACCTGTCAAACAAGATCGCCGAAACTGATGCAATGTAACGTATATCTCAAAACTTTGAGCGACACACAAAAGCCACGTCAGGGAGACTGCAGCTTTTCACCGGCATTATATAAAACTAGTGTATTTGCCCGTCATAATTATTATGACGTCGTATTATAGGCCTATCGTTGGTTATCGCCGTCGTCAAGACCGCCGTCGTCAAGACAAACGGTTTAAGTTTCACAATAGAACAGAAACCGTTTGTGACGTAGCGTCCTACGACGGACACACGTAAGGAAACTATATGTATAGATTAAGTCCGCAATAGCCAGGCTGCCTTGTCCGTTCCGTTGCCAGGTCAGAATTCGAGGAGATCAAGCCGTGGAGATTATATTATGATGCTACGGTGGAAATAGTTGATGGTGGTGGTCGTGTAGTGTCGCAGGAGTAGAACCAGGACAGGATAGCCTGAACTTGGGAGTTCGGTTTTCAGTCGTGAGAGCAAAGCTGCAGGACTCAGGAGAGCGGTCAAGCGAAGAAGAGGTGAAATGGACGACGAGAGAGGAGGAGAAGCGAAATGGCGGAGATCTTTTGGGAGTTCGTTTCAAATAAGCTTAGTTGGTGCAGCGTAGATTAAGGGCGGTTGCAGAAATTCTAGTTTAGTATAGTTTGGCTATAATCTGAGGAATCATG
The DNA here is from genome assembly GCA_963556255.1 of Allolobophora icterica. NCBI lineage: Eukaryota > Metazoa > Annelida > Clitellata > Crassiclitellata > Lumbricidae > Allolobophora > Allolobophora icterica. The sequence continues at coordinate 64,140,099 of OY744602.1, read as the reverse complement.
GATCTACGATTATGCCGATATCTCATACAAAACGCACCAATCTAAAGATGTCGCCACGCTTTAAAAAGTAGTCAAGGATGCTACCTATACAGGGACCAAGCGGGACATTGCACCGTCGTATGAAATGGGTCGCAATAGCAAGAATTAACGGGTCAGCTGTTTCAGAATACATTATAATGATTATATATTGCAAAAATGTGCACAAGGAACAATGGCTTTGCTTCCTTGGTTCTTTTGGGTTCTTTTAGCTTCATCCTAGTTATTTCCTGGACTAGGCCCTACAGGGTTGGTTGGTTAGAGTGCTAGTATTTGACCTTTGACCTTTGGAAAGATCCATGGGCGGCGATCCCGGGGGCGGGCGATGGGAACAAGACCCCACTTTTAAGAGTTGGGGACAAAATATACAGTTGTCCCCCCACCCAAATTTTGAAGAAACTTTCAAATTTTTTCACCTCTTATTTGACCAGATCAGTTCAAAAGTGTCCCGTGCCCACCTCCACCTGTCAAAGAAGATTGCCGCCGTCGGAAAGATCAAAGAGCAATAACCGAGTCCTTATGAGTTTATTATTGGCTTTGCAAGTGCTGCTAGCAGAGCAGAATGCTGAATCACTGATGAACTGCCTACGCAGGCGAAGACTCGAAACGTAGGCCTAATAGACACGAGGAGTCGCGTGCAGCGATCGACAGCCGAACAGTATTGGCCTGCATAGTTTGAGGAAGCCTGTCAGAATGTCCACACTGCCCGTTCCTTTCGGCTTCAGCGGGGAGATAAGGGAACGAGGGGAGCTGCTAATAGGGGAGGATATTGCGCTTGGGCATGCGACCTTTGCCAGTGCCTTTGGTCTTGATGAGATCTTAATCGTGCTGTCGACATCACGGCGACTGCAGTTGCAGAAGCAGCTGCTGCTGCTGCAGCAACAGCAGACGTAACAACCCTAATAGATCCTTGTGTAGATTGGTTTCGAACTCATGGCACGCCTATGATCGGCTGCTTATCTCCTTCAGTCAACTGAACCATCGAGAAAGCAGGATCTTAAGAACAGCGGCTATTACAGCAGCAGCCCAGTCTTCGGTTGCCATGGGATGCAACAGACTGTCAGCTGCAAATCTTCTCTTGCTACAGACTTTACACCCAGCCTAACCGGTTCAATCAAATCCCACACATTATCTCGCTGAAGCCCACCCCCGCCCCCAGCAGCAAAGACTACAGTTTTGAAGGGCAGTGTCAAATTGTGGATATAATAACATCAGAAAGCGAAATGCTGACAGAACACGTCGCAGTACAGAAAAAATCAGAGAGAAAACAAAGAGAGAAGGAAAACAAATGCCGTGAAAGGTCACAGCTGCATGAAGTATGAAGTAGGCACTACCAGTGGGAGAATACAAGCCCACACTTCTGCCACGATTGTCCGTGCATTTAACACACACAAGCAATTTCGTCAGATGATTGCCATATCAAGACATCAACACATTGGTGGACCTCGGTTCCTAAACTTGTGATGAGCTGGGTTAAATTTCCTGTGTACAATCAGGCAGGGGCGTAACTTTTTGGCATTGGTCTAAAAAGTGGGGGTACCAATTTCTTACATACACGAAGCAAGGCAGAGACTGTGATCTCTGGGAAGGCACAATAATAAAATATTCATTGGCATTGTTCAAAAATTGGGGGGTACGGTACCCCCAGTCCAAAAAGTGGGGGTACGGGTACCCCTCGTACCCCCCACATATTACGCCTATGCAATCAGATACAGAAGTGGCAGAAAGAAACGCTGCGAGACACGTCGTTGGATGGCTGAGGTTGTGTTGCGCTATAGATGAGTGATCCTCTGATCTCGGGACCATGCACTCCGTCTCTGACGAGCTTCTACATAGGCGTACAGAAAAGCATGCAAGCATGTATATACGCAAAACGTCTAAGTCTCGACCCTGCTTGTTTTTTAGTGTCTGTTAGTAGTGTCCGCTCTTTCAGAAAACAGCGAGAGCAATGCCAAGCAAGAAGCCAGCAAACCCCCTACGCCTTTGCTTTTGGAGGCTTGGATTCCTAAGACATTTTTGCAGTGGTAGGCCTAAATATGAAATAAAACCAATCCAAATTACACATACGAACCGTTCTTTGATTGAAAATTACGAAAAACATGTCAGTTAAATACTGCACTCTTAATCGTAATCGTAACCTCCAACTACTCGAAAGCCAAGCGCAGGGCACCAGCCTATGCACGAGCGCTGAAAGTTCTTATGCACTGCCCTTTTGTAAACATTTGCACTGCCGTTGACCAAAAATTCGACTTCTGAATTCAAGAATATTGCCGTTTTTGGAGTCATCGATCAAAGTTTATATCTTTCTTATGAATATTATTGCCGAACTACTTTTCAAATCGCGGCGACGCCTCTATAGCCCGTAGGGCCTACTAAGCATGTAGATTAGGGCCTAATGTATTTTGGAAATGTCCGAAATTTATGTCTAATTACAGGCCCCCTAGCTATAGTGGTTCAATCACAGGGTCGTCTATGAATATTTTATAAAATGGAATTCTGTAATTAACTTAACACGACGGACGACAGGACCACCGTACGACATGTGCACGTAGAGATGCATCTTCAACGCGAACGCCTCTTCTTCTCTGCATCTCTCGTGTAAGTAAGTAAGTATATTCTGTATTAAACCAGCTGCAAGGCCGCACTCTGGTGTACATCCATCGAAAAAACAATGTCAATAAGAATACATCATTCTGAACGTTTTCCTCATATAATTGTCAGCTTAAGGTAACAACGCGATTATGAGAACGCGGTCGGAGGGTCAGTACTATTGACTCTTTTTTAGAGGGAGTGAACTATATATATATGCAGGACATGACCCGGATTTCTCAGGACCGCAGAAAACAACTGTCGGCTTGAAGGCAGAGTTGTTCAAATGTTGGATCAGCCTGCTCACTACATACTGGATCCTTCCAATGTCTTGCTGACTTACAAATCCCCACCACGCCGGGGCAGCATAGAGCAAGTGGGCCACCGTGATGGAGCGCACTACATCATAGAGCTGGGGGCCGGCAAGAATGCGCAAAGCATAAATAGACTGTCTTGCCTTGCAGCATATTCGGGTTATATGCAGCTCAGAACTAAGGGTTTCAGTGAACGTAACCCCTAGAACATTCAAGCTATTTACTCTGGTTACTGCCGGGAAGGCAACTGGGACAGCTGCTTATCCCGCACGCCCTTCAACCGCCGAATAATGAATGTTTCCGCCCATTAGCTCCCTCTCAGCAGCCACTTGGCATTATTTGGTATTTGTGTTGACAGCATCAGTGACGGCCTTAGGGGCTTGCGAACCGAAACTTAGGGTGGGCCCGAAAATATCACAGAAAATTAACATAAACAAGACATCCTAATAATAATATTATGGTTTCGATTAAACCTTCTCTTTTGTCAATAAAATATAAGTCAACTTCCTCTACAGTGTCTGCACCCAAGAAATCTCGTGTATAGTTAAATTTGACTTGTTTTACTTGTTAACAATCTACTAAAATAAAAAGATTAGCAATGAAAAACAAATTTCACTTGTGTCATGGGGGGGGAACTATCCTAAGGTCGGCACTGATAGCATCCGTTGTCCTTACGCATAGATTTTACAAAAAATACCCAACTGATAAGCGCCTTTGATGTGTCTCTCCCGCAGTGGCGCTATATAAATTTGCAATTATCATTAAAACTGTTTGATTGTTTAGAGCAAAAACTGTTTTCTTGATGTAGGCATTCGTCTTCGGATTCGGTGATCTGTGAATCGTCCAACGACTGTTCTTACGAGAACCAACAGCAGCGGCAGCCCTCAAGAACCCGCGATAACCAGCAGAGGTGTAAGGACGAAGACAGCTGCCTGCTTAAAGATGGTGATGTCGAGTTGGCTGAAAACGGTATTAACGACGAACGGGTTCCTCCGCGACCATTCCTAGCTGACTCCCGTTCCCTCAAGAAAACTCACAGTCCTTCAACTGCAGCCGACATCCCACCGCAAGCGTTGAACCACGCGGCCGTAGATTACTGTCGTTTCGTCTGCTATGTGATGGCCAAGACGAAGCCGGAGGTCCGGATGAACCCGTGCATCACGCAACACTGTGCAGTGAAAGGAAAGGATAGGATTCCGTCGTTGGAGAAAAGATGGGGCAACCGGGTGGGTCGGTGGTCGAAGCGCTGGGGCAATCGTGTCTGCCTAGAGGCGCACTGTCGTCCATTCGAAAACAACGTCCGCGCGTTTTTTGCCTGCGGCCAGTCGCAGTGTCATGGCAAGTAAGTAAGAAATAATTGGCCCACAAGTAAGCGCATTGTTAGCAGTAGTGAATAGTATCGAACGAATGGCTTGTAGCGGCGTCGCCTGATTCTTGACAGTTAGAATTTACCAAGAGAAGATTTACGCAATGAATTACCGGCGTAAGTTACCACCGTGAGGCAGTAGTGTCAACTTTCGGGCATGCCATAACATTCAATGGTTCTCGTGAATGTTTCAGAGTCGGTTTCTAAAGCAACAAGCATTCTGCGTGAATGATTACAGTGCTTCTTATCCTTGGTGCAGCGAACGACATGGTATGAACATTCTAAACAATAAACAACGCTGATCTCATCGACTGTACATTATGCTTTTAATACAGTAGACCGTTTCCTAGTTTATAATATCTCAAACGATCCTAAGTGATTTGGTCCATTGGGGGGCCATCCACTTAGTACGTACGCAGAAATCCGGACAAAATCAACGTTCTCCCCCACCCTGTACGCACGCGTACTCTTTAACCCCCCCACACCTGCGTACATACGCTTGACCCCTTCCCCCCCCCCCATAGAACGGTCTCTATTTAATCCATGAGGCAGACCGCCAGGCTGCATCTGACTCACTGCTAAACTGTATGATAATTTAATAATAGCAGTCAGAGGTACGGTGGCGTACAAGTGACACCTCTCTCACAGTCCTACTTCTCCCTGCATGGTAGTAGGTCCTACGAGTCTGATAGCTGCAAGAACTTAGCTGTGGCTCATTTAAAGACCAATCAATTTGAAGGCCAATATAGACAAATTACAGGTTTTACCCCCACCCCTTCCTATGCGTATGTACATTTTACCCCCATACGCAAGCGTACGCATGTGGGCTAACCCTCCATGCGTACATACTAAATGGATGGCCCCTTAGATTATGGGAAAGGTAGACAATGACAGTGTCCAACGGCTAATTTCAATAAATGTTGGGTGCTGGTTCCGATCTTGATGCATCTGCGTTTGTTAAAATTTAATAACATCACCTAAAGGCTGAGTGCTGAATTGTTGAGTTTCAGTTGTCATGTTTGCACTTCAGCCCAAAGTTCTTTCCTCGATCCACAATAGGACTATGCGCTCTGTATAGGCCTACTGTGGACGGAGGATAGCTAACTTTGAAAGACATGTGCGTAGGCCTATAGCAGAGACGTAGCGGACTCGGTCAACAATAAGAACGTAATAATTATGTAAGATAAATAGAAGCCTCATTAGGAAACATACATACCTGCTTATTCAAATGCTGTTAGTAGGCCTAGCCGCCTAGGTGTCTTGGAGGGGCGCTGCGTAAATGTTCTGAATGAATGAAACCACGGTCTAAAAACCACATCCGTATACATAAATGTACAGTCTCTCTCTTAAACTTTAGATATCAGCAAAGTAGACTTTGATTCTCAAAGAGATAGATCAAAAATAGAAATCTTAAAACATAGAGTCTATGATATTGATGTTCGCCCGTTTAAGCTAGCACCAAAACTTTTGTAGCGCCACTACAATGAGTCGATCATGCAGAGGCGTAGCTAGCTTTTCATGGGCCCGGGTGCAGGGGTCTCGTATGGGCCCCTGTTTGGCCTTGTATCCTTGTGTTCTTAACAATACTGTCATGAACTCCTGTGTATGCCACCCGCCACCGAGGCCAAATGCCTAAATCTCACTTAGGTGCCTTAGGTCACACTGATATACTTGGGTAACATATCGCTATTATGCAGATAAATCAAAGATATAAATAAGACAATGAGCAAAATTAGTTATTCTGTTTACTAACTTCACTGTAGGCCTACTAGTACTATGCCGTTTGCGTACTGCCTACAAAAACTAAACAATTACATTTGATATTTAAGTATGCATACAACTCATTCACAGAATAAACATGAATGCTGTAAGAATGAGACGGATAAATCGCAATGTTATAATTTCAGTTATTTCTCAATCAAATTTAACACATGTCACTTTGCATACTTGCACTGCATGCAGTGACTCAGACTTATTCACTTATAATACTAGTACTTAAAACAATGCCATGGCATCATAGAGTTTTCTTTCTAGCCTTTTGTTCAGAAAAATGTAAATCATCCTCGCAACGTTAATCATCCTTGACACTGGCGGCGATCTTGCTTGACAGGTGGAGGGGCACTTTAGAACTGATATGGTTAAATAAGAGTTTTGAACCGATCTGCTCAAAAAAGGGCTAAAAAAATTGTACAATTGGTTTACTTTTTTTTAGGTTACTTCAAAATGTGGGGGCAAATGTGTGGTGTGCCCCCCACTGTTGAAGGGGGTCTTGTTCCCTCGACTCCCGGAATCACCGCCCATGACCCTAGCACGTTGTACAGTCTGTTGTCGGTACCGATCCAGTTTCAGACATTGCCCTTGCCTATAGTCAGCCTTAGTGACAATGAAACTGGAGATTTTTGGCAATTTCCTTGATTCTGTTGCAATCTGTTGACGTCGTTTACGTTACGCAAATCCGCTTAAATGTTCTGATGTAATACTCGCATTACGTCTTGCAGATAGTGTTTCATACATAACAGTTTAAACTTCAACAGTCTGCAAATTTTATTTCACGCATAACGGCATAAGATTTTCATATTTGCTAATTCACTTCATTTTCACAACTTAAAAGTGCATTAGCAGCATTACTAACAATCTTTATTATAACTCACATAATTTGTACACATAAACGCTGACGTCAGTATACAATGTGAAAGTCGTCACTTGAGACGCAAAAAACAAGGTCAAAGGAGTTCAGTATGGTGGCTGGCAGCTGGCTATGTTAAGGAAGTAGGCCTAATGCGTGTCGACTATCGAAGCATTCGAATATCACAACTACTAGATCTGTCACCAAATAAGCAGTAATGTGAATTAGATCAATTGTAAAACGAAACTTTCAAATTGTCTGGTGTCTCTGTGGGCCCCTGGAGGTCGTGGGCCCGGGTGCCTGGCACCTCCTGCACATATGATAGCTACGCCCCTGAGTCGATGTTAGGCCCTATCTAAGAACATCGAGCCTGGGTTGAGTCGGTCAAATTGCACCGATTCTTAGCGGTACGCAGTTCAAAACAAAATGCAGTAAACCGAGATAAATAGTTTACGATTCGTGTTTTTCAGTGTGTGGCTAAATTGTGCCAATAAATTATTAGTAATAATTTAACTACCGCATACTCCACACTACAGTTTAATTTACAATGTAATTTGATGTAAGACCAGGGATGTAGTGGTAAAATTAGAGTGAGGACACGCTACCGGTTAGTTTTCCGAAACTAATTTAGAGGTGAGTAGGCCCTCAGTAGGGCTACAAATATTTTGTGAGGTGAGTAAATTTACGGTCTCTAGAGGTGAGTACACGCTGTATACACGCGTATACCCTCGACTACAGCCCTGTGTAAGACCTACTTTGTAACCTGGAATACGCAGTTTAGATATAAGTAGGCCTAGGCTAGAATAGTGACACTGAAGTTGTATTACTACACCCGTTGCGATTGCCTTATTAGATAAGTCGCTAAATCCCCAAATATGACGTCATCGCAAAAAATGACGTGTTTTCTTTTGTTCTGAATATGTTTGAAGTGGAAGAACCTAGACGAATCTTGCAAATGTAAGTGATTAGATTTATATAATAATGATAATAATAATAATAATAATAATAATAATAATAATAATAATAATAATAATAATAATAATAATAATAATAATAATAATAATAATAATAATAATAATAATAATAATAATAATGGTCTGAACAATTATTGACAAGAATAACGGAAGATCCTCGAGAAACCTTCTTCCTGTTACAAAAAATATTCATCACAATCCAGAGGTTCAATGCTATCGCGTGCCTAGGCACGATGGGGAACCAGAATCCTGATTTCAATGTTACCGGATAATGATAACGCAATGAATAATAATAATAATAATAATAATAATAATAATAATAATAATAATAATAATAATAATAATAATAATAATAATAATAACATCGCATTCCGTGGCACATTCAATGACTCAGCGGAGGCGAGGCCTGATTTCCTAGGAATAACATACCAACAAATTAATATCGTTCAATGCTATCGCGTGCCTAGGCACGATGGGGAACCAGAATCCTGATTTCAATGTTACCGGATAATGATAACGCAATGAATAATAATAATAATAATAATAATAATAATAATAATAATAATAATAATAATAATAATAATAATAATAATAATAATAATAATAATAATAATAACATCGCATTCCGTGGCACATTCAATGACTCAGCGGAGGACGAGGCCTGATTTCCTAGGAATAACATACCAACAAATTAATATCTAAGCCCCCGAGGGATCATATGTACCTTGGGGCAAAAAAAATATAATAATAATAATAATAATAATAATAATAATAATAATGATAATAATAATAATAATAATAATAATAATAATAATAATAATAATAATAACAATTATTATAATAATAATAATATTCTTTATTAATTTAAACTGACAAACTCAGTAAGATTACATTGAAACATGACAGTAAAATCAAATCTTAACTAAACACACGGTTTGGAAGTCATGTAAGGCGCCGCACTAGAGGGGCTACGGGTATCGAACCGCGAATCTAATGCTCTCTTGGCCCTGAGTGTTACCATTGCTCTATCCCCTCCCCATATGCTTGTTTAACCGGTCGATTAGGCCTTAAAATTTAGTATTAATCTGTTAATTGATAGATTAATATACGAAAAATGAATTCAATAGTTTTATTTACTCGGTGTAGGATCGTCAGTTATAGGTAGTTCACGAAGAGTAAGTCTTGCAAAGTCGAGACGAAATTGTTCAGACCAATTCAATGGAGTTTTCAGGAGTAGACCTAATTGATAGGCCTGTTCCTATAGACTTCTTTGACAAGCAGTAGAGCTAGTTATGCTATACTATACAGTTGGGATCTTTCCTCTAGATGCTGCCTTATTCAATATTCATTCCATTATTCATTCATCATTCATTGTCGTCTGGTGTTTAGCCTCTGATGTTTAGCCTCAAGCCTTCGTTTTTCTCTTTCTATCTCAATCTTCTGTCAGTTTCCCCAAAAGCCAAATGTAGATACGACTTAAGACCGCGAGCGCTCGACTTTGTTCTGCCGACAAAGGATAGCAAAAACTTCATACACTATAGGATTTTGTACAAGCGTGCATACTATAGTTCCTAACTCCCTGCATCAACTCCATTATATCCAACTAACTAACCTATAAAAGTAAGTAAGTAAGTATATAAATTAATAAACTCACCAAACTTCCAATCAGCATAACTGTTCTTGAATAAACGAATATTTCCTTTCTCTCTCCGCCTGGAATTGTCTTATATATTTTCTTTGACTTGCTCTATTCGCCTTCTTTCATCTTCCTGTTTCCTTCTGTCCTAGGTGGAGACAACAGCTGGATCTAAATCCCTTTTCGATTCCTGCACCACAAGTGAGCCAGAGTCAGAGGACATTTCGGTGGCTGCGGCTGTTGCCTTCAATAACTATGACCTTGACGCATGCCCTTGCTCTGGTAGACATGCAGCTGCCGATCCACGATACCACTTTGAGTATATCGACTGGTTCAGATACTACTGTGCGTCCAATCGTGCTCAGGTCTTAAAGACTTCACCTAGAACTCACATGTCACAGTCAAACAGGTATTACATGCCCACCTACTTCTTAAGTTCTATTTCAATTTAGTATGAAGAATTGCCATATGTTTCTAATGATGCATAGTATACTCTACTTTCAGTCTATTCTGATCTAATCTAATATGGAACTTCTATAGCGCCATTATTCATAATGCACAAGACAAGATTAGAGCAACGCAAAATGACAAAAACAGGAATAATACGGAACCACAGAAAACACCCAAACATACAAAAACAACAACTGAAGTTGAGGCAAAAGCATTAGAAACCTGCGAGCTGCAATAAGACATGTTGTCCTTTACTGACACACCAAGACCGCTAACTAGATAATTGAATTCTTTTCCATAACTGAATGAGAGGGAATATATGGAAGAATAATGAGAGTTCAGTGATAAATATTGGCAATTATTATTATTATTATTATATAAGGTAATCGAAAATTGGGCCCCATTAATTTGAGGGCGTAATCTGAAATCGTAGGGGGTAACTTGAAATCGATTTCAGGTTACCCCCGGTAATCTGAACGTGATTTCAAGTCACCGGGGGCGGGGGGGTAACGTGAAATGGGGGTAATCTGAAACCGCTACACCTGAGTAGGGCTTATAAGCTCAATCGTGTAGGCCTAGTAATGAAGGTAACATCACAGTATAAATAATTACAAGTAATAATTACAATTATAAGTAATTATTTATACTGTGGTAGCATGCCAAGCAGTTTCTGTTTAACGGCGATGTAGCCTACATAAATTACTAACGACAGCGGGGTTGTATCCTATACAGAGGTTGCAAAATAAAATTTCAGACCCAAGTCCCCCAACAATGTAAGATGCGACTGCTAGCAGTATATCTTCCGCCGATACAAACGCTAGACAAATTTCAAACAGGGTACGGCCTATGAGAAAGGGCTGTAATTAATCTGGTTTAATTCCCTAAGCTTTGCGTGCATAGTTAGGCCTATATACTGAATGTAATTAATGTCGTGGCTGAACGATCAGCAACAGCGCCGTTTCCCGGAAAATCGAACTAACACCAGAAAATGAGTGGACACAAGATGCACGTGATCAACCTTGGTTCCGTGATTGGATAATGATTAATGACGCCATCTTAAACAAAGGGCACTAATGACGTAATATCCTTTGCCATGGTAACGTTGTAGGTTTCACTGTAGACGCGCGAATATGTGCAGATCTTTAAGCGCGAATATTTGCAGATCGTTAATGTTCAGTCGTAATAATAATTAATAATACAGAATGAATTAGTAAGTTGTGCTTTAATATTAAATTTCACCTGCGTGGCACAGGTATCTTTCTTCGATCCTTTCAACGATGGAACCCTGTTGACGTCTCCGCCATTTGCTGGCTTTTCTGTTGTCCTTGATTTCTGCCACAGCTGTGGGAAATGAGTAAGTGACTCACAAGCGCATATCTAATGCTCTGTTCGGTCCAACAAATACTGCGGCCTTTTCCTTTCAGTGAGGCCCATTGGATTCTGTAATGCCTATACAGTACCTATTGAAGGTAGGGCAAACAGTGATCTCCCTTTAGTAGTTTAAAAGGCAGTGGATATGAACGGGGTTGAACTAAACTAAGCATTTGTGCTCCATCATGTATTGGACTGTGATAGACAGCTGAAGTACAGGGATACTGTTAAACAGGCATGCTTTAATCTAGAATTAAGTTCAGGTGCTCGATATATTCTAGTGGTTAGCGTGCTGGACTGTCAATCGAGAGGTCGGGGTTCAAATCCTCACCAGGTAGAAATTTGGTTCGAGATGGGCTACTTTAGTTGGCCTTTCAGATGACTTTAGGCGAAAGTTATGCGCTCGTGAATAAGCGTGTGCCTCGCACTAAGTTTTCGAGTAGCGCTTTAGAAATTTGGAGTTAGGCTAAAGATTACGATTACGATTGAAGGATACATGGTGCAAACGCTTAATTTTATTTTCAGGTTAATTTTGTGACTTCGATCCCATCCTGCCTTCTCTTATGTTGGACTTCCATAGAACAACGTTCCCGTGTGTATATTTCCGGATGCGCGGCCTATAATGAAATTGGCCCATTTAAAGGCGTTTGTTTTCGCGTATTCGCTGGGTTGAGAGGTTTGATGGGCGTTAGAGGTAAGAGATATATAATTTTGTAAAGGATGCATTGAACGGTTGACAACTTTTAGCCAATGAAGTTCTGTGGTGGTTTTGGGAGTTTTTGTGATTGCGCGAGCGAGAGCATTCTGGACTGTGTGCAAGCGTTTTATTTGAGAAGAGTTGATGTTGTAGATAATGGAATTAGGCCTACAGTAGTCGAATTTGGAATAGACAAATGAGGTGGCTGTAATTGTGCAGGCATTACTTGTCATGACCCACTATTTCATTCAGGCCTTTGCAAGATGCCATTTTGGTACCCACCAAACATTTATCTGTGCACGCATGCCTTCGATTAAGATTTATTGACTGTGGATGAAAGCAGTGATTTAAAGTAACAATATAGAAATAAATTCTTATGAATTATAGCAGTATCTAAAATATTCAGAAATGTCAACTTTCAACCTGTACTTGGACTGATAAGTAGAATTTCAGGTATTAGAATGAAATCGTTTGTAGCTAACTTGAGCTTATTCTCTCAAAGATTCATACTACACACTGCACACTCCAAACAAGTCAACTGCACATTCTACAATGTCAGCTGCACATTTTATATCAGAAAACTACTTCAGGCCCTTAATAATTGTAGGTTAGCTTATGACAACAGACCGAATTCCGATCAGCCGTTGTCTGTGCAGCAACAACAGTGAAAGACGAGAACAGTGGGAGTTGACCCACGAGGTAGCCTACGTCAGGCCCTGTGTGATCGTTTCTGCGTCTGCCCGGGTCTCGTCGTCAACCTCCTCCACTTCATTAAACTCGACCCCAGCCGCGAGATCAACGAGGCAACGTTCGGGGTCCAAAAAGCCATCGACGCCTACAATAGCACTTCTACATCGAGACAGAGAAGAACGCCATCATCCTCATCCTCAACCGCATCCTTATCTTCATCCTGGTCCTCATCCTCAGCATCCTCATCATCCCCATCCTCAGCCTCAACATCATTATTGTCATCCTCGACATCCTCAGCCTCAGCATCCTCATCCTCATCAGCACCCTCAGCATCATCATCATCATCAGCAGCAGCAGCATCCTAAGCATCCTCATCCTCACCCTCAGCATCGTCCTGCTCATCATCATCCTCATGCTCCTCCTCATTATTATTATTATCATCATTATTATTATCATTATTATTTTTATTATTATTATTATTATTATTATTATTATTATTATTATTATTATTATTATTATTATTATTATTATTATTATTATTATTATTATATTACGCATACCCATTACAAATCTTTATTAATCGAATTTCTTTTAAAATTATTATTATTACTTTTTAACGCCCGAGGTAAAAACAATCCCTCCGGCTCTTACAAACTATCCGAAGAGCTTGGTCGTTCTGGAGTATACCCGCAGACCTCTGGTGATACATCTAATTTTTATTTTATCCTGAGACTTGACATGTTTGGTTACGTGGGAACCAAAATAATATGTTATGCAAGCTCATATAGTTTCCCAAATCTGTGTCCTACGATAAACGCTCTGGAATGTATGGAATGTAACTGAAGCTGCCTAAGCGCAGCGCCCGTCTGCCTGATTTGCCCGATGCAGGCACACGGGCGCTGCGCTGTGGAATGTGTGGAAGGTAACTGATGCCTGCATCGGGCTTCGTCCGATGCAGGCACACGGGTTCTGCTAACCATGCCTCAGAGGCCGTTCGCAGACCTTCCTACTGATGCTGCCTATAAGGCCTGCACCGGGTTTCGCCCGATGCAGGCACACGGGCGCTGCTAACCATGCCTCAGAGGCCGTTAGCAGACCTGCTACTGATGCTCCCCACTGATGTTGTACACAGGCGCTGATAACCATGCCTCAGAAGCCGAATTACAAAAGCGAGTATAGTCGCAAGGACAAACCGTCGACCACGTGGGACTTTTTCACCGAAACCGTATTTTCACATGGCCAGCTTTATGTTGCATTGTCGCGTTCACGAAACAGAGACAACATCAAAGTAGGCATTGTATACCCACCAAGAAAACTGACCGTCAAGGTCATTCGCTAAATGATGCTCGAATTTTCACTAGCAATGTCACTTATAATCAAGCATTCCAATAAACAAATTATTTTCTCTTTCTATCAATCCATTCATTTTCTTTTTCAACCCATTATATGACGGGCAAATACCGTACTCTAGTGTGCGTTCCATTGGTAAAAAGAAAATTCTATTGGGCTTCGTTTGTAGAGAACTACTTGTAGTAGGCTATGCGGGAAAATAATTGGCGACGACCGGATGTGTGTCGCACGCGAACGGATGTCTTCAATCGATGCAACACAACTCGAGCCGGGAGAGACGCCGAACATTCAGTTGACCGACTTGCAGATAGATGCAGGAGGTAGGCCTAAGTTTGAGTTTGTATGAATATTTGCAATGAATCCAGTAGGGCGGTTGCTGATGAAATACTAAGGCATTTTGACGAGATATGGCCTACTGAGTAGATGAGTCAGGGTCAGTATATAAATCAGACTCAGGATAAGGATTTATATACATAGGCCTAATCGTTATTCTGCCATTGTGTATTAAAATGCATGTTTATTTCAGCCGGAATTATGACGCCTAATGCTCGAGTTTGTATGGGCGTGCTCGGTATAATGTGGCGGACTGTCGATCGAGAGATCTAGGGTTCAGATCCAACGTTCCCTCTAATTTTTTTCCTGTGTGCGCGGAACTGGCGGGTGTTTGAGCAGCCTCATTTCCGCGTGAGCCACACATTTTCAGAAACATTTGTGTTTGTAATTTAAGTTGTAACTACTGACTTCATAGTATACATACACGTTTGCAATAATGTCTTTTTTTTATTAAAGAGATGTATGGCTTACAAAATTACGTATAAGTCTTAGTTTTCATACTTTATCGCAATGAAAATATTATGCTACGATTACGAATGCAAAAATAAAATAAACTATAGACCTACATGTAGTTCTTAATCTATAGCATCCAAATGATGCTGAACGCTAAAGTTTCTTCCGCCTATCCTTCTGCGATGACCATATTTGAAAAACTGTTTCGAGATTGACTTCCAATCCAGAACCTTGATAAGACTTTATCCCCCATCAAAGTCATCATCATGTCCAAGTGGTCAGTTTCCAGACGGTTCCGAGATTTGGTTTTGATGGCATTCATTAGACTAAAACCGCGTTCACAGTCTGCACTTGAAACCTGGAACGTTGCAGACACATCCAGTAGACAAGCCAATATGATAAATTGTTCATCGTTGAGTGCAAAATGGACTACGTCGTCGAATGTCTTCATTAACCCGGACTTGAATTTTTCAGAAATTATGAATCTGAGATCACAATACATTCATAGAGATGGCCAGCAATACGTTATCGATCAACAAAATTTTACCTTTTGGCATCGTAGTTTAGACACCGAATCCAAATAAATTTTCTGAGTAGGCTATAAGGTGGCGCTTCAAGTAATCTATTTTCCAATCGTCCCATCGTTTCCCAGTACTGAAATCGCCGACAGCACGAGCTTGTTGGCACAAATGACAAACAACATCATCAGTGCTCTCACGATAATTGAAAACGTCGCCCAGTTTCGCCCGTCTGTGTTCTGCTGAAGTTGGAAGTTCTGTCTCTACCAGCTCACTAAGCCATTCGGTTTTAAACTTAGAACTACACTTTTTCTTGACGAAACTGTCTAATATAGCCTGGTTCGCTTTACGTTTCGACATCGGTTACAAATTTTAGTCACAAAGAAATATTATGCTGTATCAAGCCGGTAGCAACTTTCTAAGTGGAATCCTACACGGATAATCTGATGGACACACAGGCCTAATTAAGGCATCATCGGTAGGAAGCTAGCTAGCCGGCCCAGCCGTATACTCATAGCGGCAAGGCAGCTCACCAGCACCAGGCTTATCAGCAAGATCTTTCCACTCAGTGGAGAAACATTGGGCTACCAGCATCCCTCTCAAATCTCAATAGGCTATCAGCAAGATCTTTCCACTCAGTGGAGAAACCCTTAATTGGGCTATCAGCATCCCTCTCAATATATGCTGGCCCATCACCAAGCTGGTCTGCTGGTTATGAGTCAACGCAGGACGTCCCAGTTAATGAGAGACACTGACATATAGAGAGACACTGGATGTTGAGGTGTGATCACCGATCTATTAATAGAAATCCGTGGTTGTGACCAACGGTTGTGGCTAGTATATATGCTCCTCTGTGGGCGCACACAGATCTTGGCCTTCCGTTGACGCAAAGATAAGTAAGTAGGTTAATAATTCAATGGCCTACTTTAAGTTAAACAAAACTTTAGCTCATATGTATTTGCTACCAAAACTTGTGCGCGGAATTTTGAAACTGCTGCGCGGCATTTTCCAATGAGCTGCGCGGCCGCGCAGCCGCGCAGCCGCGCAGCTTAGAGGGAACGTTGTTCAGATCCCCGCAAGGGCAGAAATTTGGTGCAAGATTTCGCCTCCACCTGCGTCCCTAGCCTACTCAAATATCAATGAGTAGACTCACCGTACCGGTACACTATCGTTCGGAAGATGAGACGGCGAGCAGAGGACTGGCCACCCGCCCCATATGCGGAGGATACGAAAATTAAGTCGCTAACTTCATACCCATGGTTTCCTCAAGACTAGCTTAAGGGACTGCTCTTCTTCTTCTTCTTCTATGTTGCTTTCTTTACCATATCATGGGTTTCAATTTGTTTCATTGGGTAGGTCTATATTTCGTTCCGTGTTATTATTCATTAGGCATTTCTAGGTTTCATTGGGTGTCATTGGATTTCAGTGTGTGTCAAAACCGTCACTGTTACTTATTAGGAGATTCGCACACTGATTGAAGATTGAAACGAAATTAAATTTAACATATTTCTTATAATGTTGAATATGGACTGTCCAATATAGCCGCTCTACAGAGGTTAGGTAAGAAATTCTGACCATTTTACAGCCCCTGTGTCTCTGAATCCATAGGCGTTGCTACATTGAGGCCTTGCCTCTTGGTTTTTTAGATTTCAAAATTTTCCTTGGGTTATAGTCCTGTATCCTGAAGTACAGCCCAGGATTGTTGCATTGTTTAATTTTGAGAACTTTTGGGGGTAATTCGTAAAAAAAGGTCATCAACTTTTTTGGAAGATGAAATTTGGAAGTCTTAAATTTTCTGTGGAAGAAATTCCCAAAAAAGGTCATAAAATTTTCTGTTGAAGAAATTCCCTAAAAAGGTCATCAAATTTTCTGTTGAAGAAATTCCCTAAAAAAAGGTCATCTAATTTTTTTACAAGCAGTATTTGCCTCTTCTGGAATTGAAGTCTGGCTACGCTCCTGTCTGAATCCTTTTATATTGGCCTACTTTGTCAGCCTCTGTCGCGGATCCCGTCTTTGCAGACTTGGTGCCAGAATATGGCAGGGTTGGATTGTATGGATAGCCCACACGATTATGCTTCTGAGGTTTACTCTTTGTATACTAGGCCTAGTCATTACTGAATGTAGCGCGTAAACCTGGTATTTGATCGTATACCCAGCGCCATGGGCGGCGATCCCGGGGGGAGGGGGTCAAGGGAGACAAGACCCCACCTTTGAGAGTGGGGGGACACCATGCATCGGACCGACCACATTTAGAAGAAACACCAAAAAAGGTAAACGCGAGAAAAAAATTTGACCCCTTTTTTGACCAGATCAGTTCAAAACTCTTTTTTGACTAGATCAGTTCTGATGTGTCTTCCCCACCTGTCAAACAAGATCGCCGCCACTGCCCAGCGCTCTTGAATAGGCTGCAACCCTGAGCTTGGCCTTCGAATGGCGCCTTAGAAGTTTGGAGATTACGATTACGAGTGCCCGCTACTTGAGTTTAATAGCCACCATCTTTAGCATTTAGCAATCAAATGTATAATCTATACAGTATCTATATAGCGTGTGTCCGTCGTAGGACGCTACGTCACAAACGCTTTCTGTTCTATTGTGAAACCGTTTGTGACGTCAGTACTGCCGTCTTGAGTCTCTTGACGACGGTCTTGACGACGGCTATCAGAGGATTTTAACCAACGATATACACTGCCGTCATAATTATGACGGGCAAATACACTAGTCTAGTAATAACTGTCAATTACTGTCTTCAGTTTAATTATTAATATTATTATATGAGAATAACGCATGATCATTACACAGTCATGTGTTCTCAAATTAGTGTTCTATAATTACCGGTATATAAATTGCTAACTGACAGAATCGTAGATTATCACTAAAAATCCAGCACCTTGCGATTAAATAATTATTGTTTACCTCCACAACTTGATTCTTGCCGTTGACTCGTAGGCCAACTTGGATTGGCCATAAGAATGTCTCTTCACAATTCGTACTGCTCGTAGAACTTTGACGTTCAGTTCAACTTTCACTGTTGTTGAAGTATAATATTCCAGACCGAAGATCGCTGTCTTCGATCGACGATTATTTCGCACGTTCTTGCACTGTCACTTCGTACAACTCGCAAGCCGTAGGCCTATACATGTAACTGTCCTTGAAGGTATTAAACCTCAGACGCCGTCTTCACTTCTTGTTGAAGTATAGGCCTATAATATCCCAAATCGAAGATCGCTGTCTTCGAACGACGACTATTTTGGGCTTCAGAAAGTCAAATAACGGTGGTGTCACCTGGAAAAAATACCAGTCTGCGTTTTTAGACCTAGACATTACATTCCTTGCCGTGTTTAGTCGACTTAAAGCTACTTTAAAAGGCGCTATATATAAATGTATACAACTTCATCTTGTCGTTAAATTATACAGGCCAGAGAACTCCGGCAGTTTTGGCACCGTCCATCCTGGCAGCCTGGCAACCTGGCAGCCTGGAGAGCCCAGCAGCTGTGTTTTGACCCTTGTCAGTTAGATTACTGGCATTGTCAGTACGTAGTCACTGTCAGATCGCACGGCTGGGATTTGTACGATCCGTCAGTCCTGGCTTTCGATGTATAGATGCAACATCTACATCGAAAGCCATTGCAGCCTAGTTCTGATAGTAACGGTTCTGGACTCTGTCAATCCTGGCATTGTTGGTTAAGACATAGCTGCTAAGGCATCTGCCATGGCACGCTGGAGTTGTCCCCGGCATCAATATCTGCACCGCCAACGACTGGTAGAATGCCGCCAACGAACGGAAGAATGCCGCCAACGAACGGAAGAATGCCGTCAACGAACGGAAGAATGCCGCCAACGACTGGCAGAATGTAGTCTCTTCAAAGTCTCCTGGAAGCAGGTACGTTTGAGTTTTCATTATAGGACTTGCTTCGAATCCAACAAATAGGTAAGTTGCTGATGAAATCGTCAGGCACTTGGACGATTCTAAGTAGAGTAGGCTAGTGTAGATAAAAATATAGATTCGGCACAGAAAGGTTCATTTACATAACTGCTATTCTGCCTACATGCGGTGCCAACATCTAATTTTTATTTTATCTTGAGACTTGATATGTTTGGTTACGTGGGAACCAAAATAATATGTTGCGCAATGTGAGTTATAGTGGTAAAATAAAATTTCTATCAGGTTTCGTTTGTAGCGAACTTCTTGTAGTAGGCTATGCGTGATCGTCGCATAGAGAGGTATTATAAAGAGAATGCAGGCCCTATAAATGCTTTGATAGACCCCTATATAAATTAATACATTTTTGTACTACACAGCAAGACTTTTAGTCATGATATTTTATTAGGGACTAGATATTTATTAGATTATTATCATCGGCTTAATTTAGCTTAAATGGATATAATTTATTACCATCTTATTGGTTCAACTAGATTATTTGCTCGTCATATGACGGGTTGAAAAGAAAATGATTGGATTGATAGGAAGAGAAAAGAATTTGTTTATTGGAATGCTTGATTATAAATGACATTGCTAGTGAAAATTCGAGCATCATTCAGCAAATGACCTTGACGGTCAGTTTTCTTGATGAGTACTTTGACGTTGTCTCAGTTTCGTGAACGCGACAATGCAACATAAAGCTGGCCATGTGAAAATACGGGTTCGGTAAAAAAAAGTCCCACGTTGTCGAAGATTTTTTCTTGCGAGTTGCGACTATACTCGCTCTTATAATTCGACCTCTGAGGCATGGTTAGCATGGCCCGTGTGCAGCATCAGTGGGGAGCATCAGTAGGCAACATCAGTAAAGAGGTTTGCTAACGGCATGGTTAGCAGCGCCCGTATGTCTGCATCGGGCTACGCTTAATGCAGGACATGGGCAGCATCAGTAGACCTTAGGAAGGTCTGCGAACGGCCTCTGAGGCATGGTTAGTAGCGCCGATGTGCCTGCATCGGGCTTCGCCCGATAGGCCTTAGGCAGTTACATTCCATACATTTCACAGCTCAAGGCCCGTATGTCTGCATCGGGCGAAGCAGGCAGACGGGCGCTGCGCTTAGGCAGTACCAGTTACATTCCATACATTCCACAGCGCAGCGCCCGTGTGCCTGCATCGGGCGAAGCAGGAAGACGGGCGCTGCGCTTAGGCAGCTTCAGTTACATTCCATACATTCCAGAGCCTTTGTCGTAGGACATACAGATCTGGGAAACTATATAAGAGATTAGATGTGGGCTATTATTGGGTTTCATTAGTTTTTTTTGGGTTTCACTGGATGTTACTGGGTTTCATTGTGCGTAAAGTTTGCCACTGCAAGTCAGTAGGTTTTTGGGAAATAATTGTAGATTGAATAGAAAATGAAATGTAACATATTTTTGTTAATATCGACGACGCACTTCTTAATTGTGCCGTCCAATGCTATAATTGTTTTGATATATATTCGACTTGTCCATTATAACCACTCTACAGAGGTTAGATTCTAAATTCTGACCATTTTTCTGTTACTGGATCACTGGATCCTTTCACCTAAGCCTTTTTTCAGCCTCTGTAGCTGGTTTTGGATTTTCGCAGATTTGTGGCCACTGGCCACTGGCCAGAACCTAGCAGCGTTGGATTGCATGGACCCTAAGGCGCTGCTGTTATAGCCTTGGCGTCAACAAAATCACCCAGAAAGGGTAAACTGCACGTGTTTGATTCAGTAAGAATCAAATGAGCGGATTCAGCCGCAATACATCCCCGAATACACGATCGAAGCCTTTGCACGCACACCGCTTAAAATCCAATAAGGACACATTGTTTTAGAAGGAAATGAGCTTCGTTTGTAGCCAACTACTTGTAGTAGGCTATGCCTGAAAATTGGCGATGACCGGACGTGTCGTCCGCGAAATTCTGCCTGGCAGAACGGATGTCTTCACTCGATGAAACAGAGATGGAGCCAGGAGAGACACTGAATATCCAACTGACCGACTCTCGCGGAAACATGCAGGTTGACGTAAGTTTGAGTTTGAAAATTTTTGACGAATCCAGTAGAGCGGTTGCTGATGAAATCCTAAGGCATTTTGACGATATAGGGCCTACTGCAGACGACGAACTAACGACACTTAGTCGACTATCGAACTACCTCCAGAAGGAGTAGAAATACTAATGAAACATTAAAGACAAGGCTTCCATAACAGGAGACATAAACTAAGATACTTGTCAACAATCATGGTCGACTAGCTTAAGCAACGAAATATCTTTAAGTAGACCTCAGGCGGTCTACCAACAGAGCTCTCTTAACTAACATCAACGAATCAGCTCTAGAACAAAGAAGTCAGTCTTATTTATAGACAATGCCACTCCTTCCATTTTCTAAGTTTCCCGCCAACCTATGGAACCCAGCCTAGCACCTGTCTCTGCCTGTGAGGGAACGTGCCTACATGCAACCCCACCTGCGTACGTACGCTTGACGCACCCCCCCCCCCAGACCAGCTGCAGAATGTGTCAGTACGACAGGTCCAGACACCGGCTGTCTGTACTTTAGGCCAGATTGAAGGATGAGTAATCAATGGACTCACTGCTGAGCTGTATAATAGTTTAATAATAGCGTTCAGAGGTAAGGACCCTAAGGTGGCATACAAGTGACACCTCTCCCGCAGTCGTTTTAGGAAGTACGAACTCCAAAAGTCATTTTCTCCTAGGAAGAATCAACTCCCCATTCAAATTGTGCTACGAAGAATGAACTCCAGAAGTCATTTGGTCCGATCTCAAACAAAAACACTCCCGGAGTGTTTATTCGCAGGGTGGAGTGTTCCTGTCCTAGTATCAATTAACTCTGCAGTCATTATATACTAGGATATAAACACTCCCGTAGTCTTTTTATACGGGGAGACTATTCAGCCTCCTATACCGGCCTTAGGATATTTCGGTCTCCGTGCAGAGCAGACTTGTTGTCCTCGAGACCGAGGTCTTGGTCTCGAGTGCACTCGAGTTCGTTTTTAAAAGTCTTGGTCTTGGTCTTGGTCTTGAGACCAAAGTCTTGGTCTTGGTCTTGAGGTTCAAGGTCTTGGTCTTGAGGTTCAAAGTCTTGGTCTTGGTCTCGCAAGACCAAGACCAAGACCGGCTGTCAATATGAACAGTCATTTGACAAAACTCAAGAATTTAAAAACTTATCAAACCTGTTTGCATCATAACCTACAACAGGGATGGCAAACCTATGGCACGCGTGCCCAACCTGGCACGCCAAGAGATTTTGCTTGGCACGCCACCTGAACTCTGAACCTTCGTTTTTTTATACTTTTTATATTTGTTATTTCTTACATCCAGCAATTTCTTTCGTGCTTCATTGTCACATAAAATTATAGTAAATGTAAATAAATCGCATTATTAAGTAGCCACGTCCAAAAATAATACAATGCCTTTTCGATATTAGCTTTCACTTTTTGGGTAGGGCCTACTTCATTCCTTGGTTCAATAAATTTCTGGCACGCGAAATTTTCCGCTTTCTTTAACTAAGAGCTATTTTCTGGCACGCGAGCTAAAAAAGGTTCGCCATGCCTGACCTACAACAAATACCTACGGACGGATGCAAGTCTTGTTGGTCAGGGAAACCCATCGGCAGCAGCAACTATATAAGTTATGATGTGTCTGGAAGCCCTGCCCAGACTTGTTTCTGAAGCCAGGCGGTCTGGTAAACTATGGGAGGATATCAAAAAGGCTCACGATTTGTACATTTACATCCAGTGCTTGAAAAGGTACTGTGTGTGCCAGCGACTTCAGCACCTAGGTATGGAAAGTATTTTTTCACGTGGCGGAATTTCTATGAGGCCCACAAGGCACGTCTTGGTCAGAAAATTCTGAGCGAATTATTTTTTTTAATAAAATACTAAAGGCATTTGGAATAACAGTTTGCATGAAGAACTTTTGCAAATACAAATTCGGATTTCTCTGCAGTCTGCATTTAAAGTTAATTTGCTTGAATAAAATAAAAGACTCACGTTTTCATTAAAATATCGACTCCACAATTTTTTGTGTAAGGAAAAGAAGTTTTGAGCTTAATGGGATTTTTTTAGGTCTTGGTCTCGGTCTTGGTCTTGATGTTCAAAGTCTTGGTCTTGGTCTTGGTCTTGAGGTTCAAAATCTTGGTCTTGGTCTTGGTCTCGAGGTTCAAGGTCTTGATCTTGAAGTTTAAGGTCTTGACAACAAGACTGTCCTGATCATGCGCAAGAATGGCTCGTAGGTAGGCCTATTGGAAAAGACTCTGGCGGCATTGTTGGCATCACAAATCAACATGCATCAGCCCTACAATATTATAGTGTAGAGAAGTTTTGGGGAGGGAAATTCCCCCCAGGATGCACGGTATTCCCCCCGAGAGGTGAGTAATATACTTTTTGAGAGAGGAATTCCTAAGAAAAGGCAATCGTTATAGAAAAAATGTTGGACGAATGACTAAAAAAAGGTCATCAACTTTTTTTGAAGATGAAAGTCGAAAAAGTTTGGATGAAAGTTGGTTGAAAAGGTTGAAAGTTGTAGAAAAAGTGTAAAAAGCTGTCGAAAAAGGGTAAAAAGTAGGACGAATGACTAAAAAAGGTCATCAATTTTTTGGAAGATGAAAGTTGAAAAGTTTGGATGAACGTTGAAAAGGTTGGAAGTTGGAAAAGTCTGAAAGTCTTTCAAGACAAGAAATTGGTTGGTCCCCCCAGAAACCTTGTTTCCCCTCCCAGAAGAGGGGGACTAGATTAAACACTGATTGACAAGCTTACATTGGAATTCATCAGTAAGCTTAGCTTAGCCAATTACCAGACCTAGCTGGGCGAGAAGCTTCGGCAGTAACAGCTGTCATCCTGATATGTCAGCTTGTGGGCTCCCGGATCTCATTGCCTTTGAGTATCTTTTACTGAAGCACAAGTTGCGCTGGGCTCCCAGTTTTTTCCGTAATCAGCAGGTCACATTAGTCTAAAACACATCGTTTCCAAAAATGAACATGACTTGCCGCTTACATTGCTTTTTGGTGGATTTCACGTATTTTTATGGAAATTGTAGCGCCATCCTCTAAATAAAGAGTGCTTAGTGCTATATGAATCTGCACCCACGTCTACCTTAGATATCAACTGTATTTTGCCCCCACCTGGTCTGGAAATTCATAGGCTTACAAGTCATGCTAAATAGATTAATGACAAAGGCTTGAATGTACATTTTGATAAATATGTATATAATGTCAAATTCAAAGTTATGACATGTATAGTCAACACAACATTTAAGAAGCTTTAAGTCTCTATCAATTTATGTATTTGATTATAATGTCGAATCTCTTACTTAGCCAGCATTTATTACATTAATCTTATTATTGCCTATAATTAACCTCCCCAGGAAATTCTGCATCAAGGAAAGTTCTCGCGTCGACGCGTTCCTGTGTTCCTTGACGTGTCGTTGTGCACTCGCCTGTCCTTCCAGCAGTTGACAGATGAGTCAATTTCTCTCCGCATTGAAGTAGGCCTACGAATATTGACTGCTGTCTTCAACTCCGCATAATCCCTTATCTCCTTCGTAAAGACCGAAGTTTGTAGTTCGAATGAAGGTCTTACTGTCTCCGAAAGCACATGCACTTCACTCGCAATAAAACATACAAAGTTCGTTAACTGTGGATCGTTCGAATTGACGACGTTTCTATATAAGAAAGTCACGCCTCGTAACCGTTCTCATTCGCAAGCGTTTCATTGGAAGAGTTTACATTCACAGTCTGACTGCACGACTTACTAGTTCATCCGAACTAATCTCACGACAAAAGTTCGCCAGCTACGGACTACAGCAGCCGTTCTAGCCAGTGCCGTCTTAACGCTTGGGCAATGTGGGCAGTCGCCAGGGGCCCCACGCTTCTGGGGCCCCAAAAGACCACACAAAAATTATGTGTGCGTGCACGCATGAACTCCACGCGCAACAGAAGTGAGACTTCTTAGCCATTGATGCAGGGATGGCAAACGGTGTTTAGGCATAACTCGCTTAATTATTGCTCTATGGTATTGCTCTATTATTTATATCGTCTATGGAAGCAAATGACAGTCGTCTGCTTTAATAATTAGGCCTACAATGCATATAGCTATAGGCGTAGACTCTGGGGGGAGGGGGCAGCCGGGGCACGTGCCCCCCAATAATTGAGATGGACTGTACACCCAATGCAACAAGTGTAGAATGAATAACCAAATGCCCATGTGCACCAATACTGTGGTCAAGTTTACGCCAGTCTTGTTGTCAAGACCTTAAACCTCAAGACCAAGACCAAGACCAAGACCTTGAACAGTTGAACCTCAAGACCAAGACCAAGACCAAGACCTTGAACCTCGAGACCAAGACCAAGACCAAGACTTTGAACCTCGAGACCAAGACCAAGACCAAGACCTTGAACCTCAAGACCAAGACCAAGACCAAGACCCAAAAAAATCGAAATCAGGTCAAGACTTCTAAAAATTGTTAAGTCGGAATATTCGCTAGTTTAATGAAAACATGAGTCTTTTATTTTATTCAAGCAAATTAACTTTAAATGCAAACTGCAGAGAAATCCGAATTTGTATTCAAAAGTCCTTCATGCAAACTCTTATACCAAATGCCTTTTGTATTTTATAAAAACCAATTCGCTCAGAATTTTCTGACCAAGACGTGCCTGGTGGGCCTCATAAAAATTCCGCCATGTGAAAAAATATGTTCTACAGGTGCTGAAGTCACTGACACACACACAGAGTAGCTTTTCAAGCACTGGATGTAAATGTACAGATAGTGAGTCCTTTTGAAATCTTCCCATGGTTTATCATACCGTCTGATACAGAATAACTGTTGCTGCTGCCAATGGGTTTTCCTGACCAACATGACTTGAATCCATCCATAGATATTGGTCGTATGATGCAAGCAGGCTTGATACAGAATTCTTGAGTTCTGTTAAATGACTGTTCATATTTACATCCGGTCTTGGTCTTGGTCTTGCGAGACCAAGACCAAGACTTTGAACCTCAAGACCAAGACCAAGACCAAGACCTTGAACCTCAAGACCAAGACCAAGACCAAGACCTTGAACCTCAAGACCAAGACCAAGACCAAGACTTTTAAAAACGAACTCGAGTGCACTCGAGACCAAGACCTTGGTCTCGAGGACAACAAGACTGGTTTACGCTAGTGCATATAGCGTTAATTTGAGCTTTATTGAGTGTAATAGGCCTATTTCAGCGGTTCTCAACCTTTTGAGACTCAAGGACCACTTATAAATTTTGTGTCTCGGTCGCTGACCACCACTAAAAATTGTGCCAAAAAAATTAATACTAAAGAATTTTTTTTGCCACAAATCCGCGTATTATTAGTTTCATGCTGCCATCTAACCGATTCTAGCGATTGAAATAAAGCAACAATTTTCAAAATTGACAAAATTTGTCTGTTTGCATGCTTTTAATTGTAAAAAATATAAATTGTAGGCCTTGCTCGCAGACCACCAGGCAGATGGCTGCCGACCACCTGTGATCCGCGGACCACAGGTTGAGAACCGCTGGCCTATTTGAAAACAATTGGTTCTGCTAAGCTAAACAAAAAGTGTGAAGATATGGCTAATGTGAACTTGATTATGGTGACCTTCTAAATGAATGCACTCATCTCAAGCACTACATGGTTATTGATGAAAAATTTGCGAGACTCTCCCTGCGTTGTACAGAAAATAATTTCTGACAACTTGCAATCTGTGTTCCTCAATGTTTAAATTCCACTCGGAGTGTTCATGTGCATGATGGTGACCAAGTGTTCAGGGAAACGTTCATTTTCAAAATTGAAACTTGTCAAAAATCAGCTTCGCAGCACATTGGGGCAGCAGCGTTTGAACTGGCTTTCACTCATGTGCATAGAAAATGACGTCCGGTGTCCCGAGATATTCTATCCCCCCTAAAGCGTATCCCCCCGGATGGAATAAACCGGTTTAGAGTATCCGGTGGGATGAACCATTCTATCCCCCCTCGTCATACGCATCACGATAGCCTCGACGAAATTCCAGTCAAAATCACCAAAAACAAAGTAAATTGATTTCAGGTCGACGTACAAACTAAAGATACGCAATTCAAAAATTTTATGTGTGCAATAAATCCAAACAGTACGACTGAATACACTTAGAAACCGCCAAAAATGCAAACTAAACCCGCCATGGGACTAATATTGCAGCAATCTTAGTCCCAGACCAGAGACTAAACCGAATAGCCTACTCCATTTCGCATGTATGGGGGATACTCTATTTCGTGACAGGCACACCATTGACTTCAAGCCAGAGGCCCGGGAAGTGTTTAAAAGTTGTGTGAGCCAACCAAGGCAAGAGAAACACACACAGACACACACACACACACACACACACACACACACACACACACACACACACACACACACACACACACACACACACACACACACACACACACACACACACACACACACACGCACGCACGCACGCACGCACGCACGCACGCACGCACGCACGCACGTACGCACGCACGTACACACGCACACACACATATATATATATATATATATATATCTCAGGGACGGTCTTAGGGACGGCCTGAGACGATCTTATATATATATATATATATATAAGGTGGATAAAATTATCCATTATATCCGATATGATGTAAAAGAATATTTTTGTAATTTTTTACAAACACTGGAAAAGTTTATTATACTCAATATGCAGGGATGGGCAGTAGACCTAATTCAATTGATGTAATTGAAATTATGCAATTTGAATTACATATTGTAATTGGTAATTTGTTGTTCTGTGTCAAGGTAATTTGTAATTTGTAAGTGAATTACATTTTCCATGTAATTTGTAATTTCAAATCACATACTGTAAAATAAAATTACTTATTGTAAATTAACCATGTTAAATTTTTTTTTAAATTACTCTTACTTATTTGACAAATGGAAGTCACACATTCAGTTTCAATTCAATTCTCTGCTTGACAGTTTGATACTCTTGCTGAAAATTGGGGAAGGCTGCCACATTTATGAACATTCTAGGACTGATATGCGTCAAGGTTGTTGAGCTGGGCTTCATGTTTAAGTATACCCATAACCCAGATGCTGTAGCCAATCGCTACTGGTTTGGATAGCTTGCAGGGTCAAGATGACTGCTCCCTGCCTTGCATATCGTTCCATAGCCATTACTTTATACCCCGAATTCTCTACAAGAATGCCTATTGACGCTAACTGTAGCTGTTCGTCAGTCAATTCTCTGTAGCTTGTTCAAGTTGCGTTATGCCAGTTTTGATGTCCAACAAACAAATAATATTTGTTTGTTACTCACCGCAAGATAGCGATTGCGATTACAAGTAAAAGTTGCGACCAAAACTGTTTGTCAATTTTTCTAATGCTTAGATCGAGGCTGTGGCGAATTGTTTATAAATACACTCTCAACAGTTTAGTTGTACATACCATCAAATCTTCCAGCTGGTGACTTGGAAAACGACAGAAAAGATTGTTTTAATGACTTCGCTGGCGGTCCGCTAGACATTACAGAGCTTTCTTATCAATTTCTTTATTTGAAATTTACTTATAATCCTGTGTTCTCGAATAGAGCCTACAATGATGCGATCTCAAGATGAACTAATCACTCTTTCTCCTCCCACTCTGAAAGCCCACACACACTAAATATTGTAAATATTTACGTATATATACACTAAATGTTGTATTTACGTATATATATATATAACATACACACACATATATATATATGTATATATATACATACATACATACATGCATTCATACATACATACATACATAAATACATATATTTATACTACAGCTGTCTTAAGAATTAGTTGTCCGTGTCCACTCTCCTCAGTCTTGTAGGATGATATAGGGCCTATTGCGCCTGTCACTATCAAAGCCTCCTACAGTTTTGGATCAACAAATCGTTCAACAGGCTCACAGCCAACACCTTTGTAGTTTTCAGACCGAGAGGGTAAGGTTTCCAGTATCTCTTAGCTTACTGACCCTTTCCAAAGGTCAGAGCTGACATTCGCAGGTTCCATTAGGCGTATACTGCGCTCTTTCTTTAGTAGGCCTATATCGAGTATATCTATAGGCCCTAGTGCTATTTCTATAATATCGAGTGACGTTTCGCGTCGGCACAAGCTCTGTTTGACAAAGGCTCTCAAATTTTATCTAATCACTGTGAAACTTTAGGGCGCAAATTACATTTTTTATTGTATCAATGCCCAAAAGTTGTGTGAGCGTTCGCCAGCCTCGGCGCCACAGAGCCAAAACTTGTGTGAGCAGCGGCGCCTTTGGCGCCATAGGTTCCCGGGCCCCTGCTTCAAGCCACTTATAAATCGGTTCTCCGTAAAGAAATTTCGTAAACGTTTGTGTTGATTAATAACAAATAATTCATACGGAACCATATCATACTGTAGGCCCTATGGTGTACCAATTAATTATCATTTATATGTTGAAATGTTTGTGCTTTTCAAGGCTGATGTTATATTGAATAATTGTTCAGAAGTTTATGTTGATTAATCTTCGCTTTTCAGAATGTTTCATTATGTTTAAGCATTCATTTTGTTACAAAGCGAATGTTGAAAGTACCAACAAATCTATAGGTTTAATTTTTATCCCTGTGGGTGGGCAGGGGCCCAGTGCATTGCTTTGCCCAGGGCCCACAATGGTGTTAAGACGGCACTGGTCCTAGCCGAACTTAACGAGTTGATGCCTCAGCGATTTCACGAATCGACCAGTTCATTCGAAATCCAAACATACAACTGAATTAACTCCGAAGGCCTACATCGTCACCGTTCGTTGCTAAGCTCCCGACGCGTCAGCTGTTATCACCATAGCAACTTAACTGAAATGTTTCCGTTTGACCAATGAGGTGAGTCCACGTTATCACGCCGCTTCTTTGAAGATAATATGATCTTCCCCTGTACCTTAAATTTCATTATTATCTTATAATGCTGGCTTTATCTTGCTGGCATACTAAATGAATTACATTTATATAGCTCCATTATCTTACATCGCATGCTATAAACTTACTCTTATCTATAAATTATAATATATTAACATGCATTAAGTAGTGTGGGCAAGAATAATTGTGTGGTCTTAGGGAATCGTCACAGAAATCTTGTTTTTGATCTTGCATTCTGGAGTTACGGCTAAAAATCTAGCTTGGCAACAGCTATTTCCGTAATCAGCAGGTCACATTTTAGTCTAAAACACATTGTTTCTAAAAATGAACATGACTTGCCGCTTACATTGCTTTTATTTATTCTTTAATTAAGCGCCTGCAAACGCACTGCGCTGTACATGTACATGTTATGCGATAAACCTTAACTACTAACAGAACAGACAGCCTGCAATACACGGCGCAAATTGCAGCCTACAAAGCATGTCCGCCTATGGGACTCGATCTCTGTACCTCTCGCACTCTACGCCAGATGTTATCCAATGGACTTTTCAGCTCAGCACGCCTACGTCGCCTAGTCTACTGCGCAAAATGGATGCAGGAGTGTGCAAGTCTGTCGTTGAGATCTATGGCGCTGACAGGACTTCTGGAAAGGGCTAAAACATTCCCTCAATTCACGAAAGCATTAGGCATAAACAGCTTATCTATGTGAAGTGCAGGTTATATATACAGTTACATCTGTATAATATTGGCATAGCTTATTATATGAACAATATAATATTTGCGGATCGGTGCAGATGCGCTTTGTTTTCCTATAGACTTATAGGGCCTACATATAATCATGTGCCGGTGTGGGGTGCATACTGCATAGGGGTGCTTGCAGGTAAAGCGAACCATAAGGTAAAGCGAACCAAATTTCATTACCAGGAGCTCTAGCACAGTCTAGTAGTCATAAACTGTCTATGGATGTTCTCGCTCATTGGTCTAATATCTAGGCTTAAAATAAACACGACATCCGATGTTATTGAAACAAAATCTAAATTTTTTGTGCAAATTACTTTCCACGTGTTGTGTCGTTTGACGTTTGTTGCTAAACTTTATCTTTTTCCGGCTGTTTGACTTTTGTTTACGGAACGCGCAGTCATATTTCTATTTTTCGAACTAGTGTCGACAATGCAAGGGAGGCCGATGTAGTTTAGAAAAGTATAAATTCCAAGTGCATGTGAGCGATAATATGTGACGTGGCCGTGATAACACGGTGTGGTTCGCTTAACGTTAGTTGTTAGATAAACCGAACTGGCTGTATTCTGGTAAAGCGAACCATGGTTCACTTTACCTTATATGGGCTATTTCATTTAGTACTCCTATTAGCCTATTGCTAAATTGTTGTGTTGTGTAAATACAGATGGCAAGAGTGAAATTAAGTGATGGTATTGTCGACTCTGATACCGTAGGCCCAGGGTCTTCTGAGACAGCTCACCCAAGGAAATCTAGTCGTTTTGCAGCATCTGCTGGGCTGCCATCAAGATTGGGTCACAAATCATTACCATGCAAGAGGTCACGTTCCGTAGGCCTATCATCCAGAAGGCCAACTAGACATATGAAGACTGCACCACCAGAAAGCTGCCCATCGACTACAACCGCAATCAGTACCAATCAACTACTTAAATACACCTGCCATTCCAGATGCCATGTTGCCACCCATGCCTACAAGTGACCATTTACCCAACTCAGCAAAAGTCATTGTTACAGCTGCTGCCTACTAGTATTCAAACTGAGTTGTAGGCCTACCTGTAAGTGACCAACCATCACCACCAGCAGTTCCAGGACCAACTAGGTAAGCTAGGCCTAGTTAGTTCTGGAACTGTTGAATTGGACTGTTGAATTTTTTGCCTGTTAAGTTTTACGTTTAATTTTAAACACTGAAATTTGACATTTTGTTTTGTTTTGTTTTGTTTGTTTGCATTTTCTTGTATTTTCAACTAGTCCTTTACTTTTCATTCATACTATACCTCAAGGACAGTATTTTCAGGGCCTGGTTTTTGTCCCCATCATTTTTCTTTTTTGGTGCCCCATCTTATTACTGTGTAACAAATAGGCAGCCCTAATTAAGCGGGACCTATGTCCCTTTTGGGCTTTCCCTATTGTATCCCGAATGTTTTTACATTCCGATTGGTGCCTACTGTACTTTTGTATTGAATTCGGATCAATAAAGTTGAATTGAAAAAAAAATTGAAAAAAAAGCCCTAGGCCCACTTTTATACAAGTGTTGTTTCTTTTTCACTTAGGCTAAGTCATTATTTTGAATGAATCCTGACAAATAGGTCCCAGTAGGCCTATTCTAACTGTAGTAAGACCTATTGACATTGCATTCTAGTACACTACTGTTGCTTTTTTTGTTCTATCCCAAGTGTTTGAACATGTAGGCTATTTTAGGGTCCTAATTCAATGCATTGCATTTGGTGTGATAGCCTAGGCCTAAAGCACTTAAATGTGTGGTTCGGTTTAACACAACAGTGGTTCGCTTTTCCTACAATGGTGATTTTATTTCGAACGAATCCTGATAAATAGGCCCTAGTAGGCTTAGTAATTGTAGTAAGACCAATTTTTTTACTTCTATGCTAAGTGTTTGAATATGTAGGCTATTTTAGGGTCCTAATTCAGTGCATTGTATTTGGTGTGATAGCCTAGGCCTCAAGCATTTAAATGTATGGTTCGGTTTAACACAACATTGGTTCGCTTTTCCTACAGTGGTGATTCACTTAACCTGAATCATCACAATAACAACAGGTCCTATTACTTGGGCTGATTCCGTTTACATGACAGTAGTTCACTTTATATATCAAGTGCTTAGATTAGTTGATGAGGCTCTCTTTCAATTGGCATAGGTCATTTACCATAGTTGTACAGAATTGGCATCTAGACTGCACTTTAAACCAAACTGGTTCGCTTTACCAGCAAGCACCCCTAGTTGCGGGCAGTCCGAGCTTGTGTGCGTATAGACACCTCCCGACACCTACTGTCTCACAGCGATGGGCGCGAATAAATGATTTTCTTTCCCTCCGTTCATCCAGTCTCCGTTGTAGGTCCCTTTTCAGATTTCCAGCAGAAGGCCAAGGGACTAAGTAAATAGCCTATTTGCTCAATATATAATTTGTTGTGGTTCTGTTTACTGATGCTGTCATAACACAGATGGTTAGCGTCACCCTCCTCTTTTATCCAGGCTTGGTACTGGCACCACTCGAAAACGGTAGTGGCCGAATGCTCATCGTTTATATGGATAATTGGCATACCACTGACCTTAGCATTACTCAGTTTGGTTTTCTGCTTCTATCAGTAAAGCGAATCTTCTATTCGTTGCAGACTTGTTGTCCTCGAGACCGAGGTCTTGGTCTCGAGTGCACTCGAGTTCGTTTTTAAAAGTCTTGGTCTTGGTCTTGAGGTTCAAGGTCTTGGTCTTGGTCTTGAGGTTCAAGGTCTTGGTCTTGGTCTTGAGGTTCAAAGTCTTGGTCTTGGTCTTGCAAGACCAAGACCAAGACCGGCTGTCAATATGAACAGTCATTTAACATAACTCAAGAATTTAAAAACTTATCAAACCTGTTTGCATCGTAACCTACAACAAATACCTACGGACGGATACAAGTCTTGTTGGTCAGGAAAACCCATCGGCAGCAGCAACTAAGTTATGCTGTATATGGAAGCCCTGCCGAGACATGTTTCTGAAGCCAGACGCTAAAATAAACCATGGGAGGATTTGAAAAAGGCTCACGATTTGTACATTTACATCCAGTGCTTGAAAAGTTACTGTATGTGCCAACGACTTCAGCACCTAGCTATGGAAAGTATTTTTTCACATGGCGGAATTTTTATGAGGCCCACAATGCACGTCTTGGTCAGAAAATTCTGAGCGAATTTTTTTTTTTATAAAATACAAAAGGCGTTTGGAATTAACATTTTGCATGAAGGACTTTTGTAAATGCGAATTCGGAATTCTCTGCAGCCTGCATTTAAAGTTAAGTTGCTTGAATAAAACAAACGACTCACGTTTTCATTAAAATATCGACTTCACAATATTTTGTGTAAGGAAAAGAATTCTTGGCCTGAATGGGATTTTTTGGGGTCTTGGTCTCGGTCTTGAGGTTCAAAGTCTTGGTCTTGGTCTCGAGGTTCAAGGTCTTGGTCTTGGTCTCGAGGTTCAAAGTCTTGGTCTTGGTCTTGAGGTTTAAGGTCTTGACAACAAGACTGATTCGTTGCGACCATCTACTTGTGTTATGACATCTATAGATCTGCGTTAGTTTCATAAGCTTGATAGATGCTCTTACACCGAGCTTCTACTCAAAATCCGACATGCTCTTCACCCAGACCATGCAGTCTGATCTTTGCACAAGAGCTGCATCCAAAGGGGTCATCCATAAAGGACGTCCGCAATGAGGGAGGGAGGGATCATCGAAATGCGGACACATGCGGACAAGGGGGAGGGAGGGTTAAGACGAGTGCGGACGTCCGCATCTAAACTTTTAAATTTGATAGTTTTTTTAAACACTACATTGTTTCAATATTCCCCGAATTTAGACAAAAAAGGCTAGTGAAATGATTGCCTAAAACCACTTGCATGGTATAACCCTTACTGCGACTTTAAAGAGGCTTTTATTACTGCACATCCTGCGATATATAACCAGAACTGTCACTTAAATGTGCACAGGAACTGTGGAATAATATTATTGTAAAAATAATGACATTAAAAATTGGCTTAGGTGTGCGGACGTCCGCAAAGGGGGACGGAGGGAGGTATGGTCACATGCGGACAAGGGGGAGGGAGGGGTCTAAAGTAGGTCATATTTTGCGGGTCCTTTATGGACGACCCCAAATCGTTCTAGTGTTACACAGAGGGAACGGAATGTTCATGTAGTTTATGTTGTACCTAGGTCGGTTATAGGTCCTACATTAAGTAAAACTCGTCACATACGACATACTTGCAGTCTCAGTGACAGATACGGTTTATGCTGCATGCACACGGACTTTTTAATTAAGGAGGCAACTGCAGCGGTCGAGTCACAATCCTATGCTACTGACCTCGTAGCGCTAATAATGCGGAGATTGATTTGCATACTCGCCCTTGTAATAAATTACATCACTTAGTTCATTTCATGATTTCATTCAGACTTTAAAAAATAAAAATCCATGTACTGTATAATCATTTGCGTTCGGTATAAACGTCAGATTTGGTAGTCTCCAGCTACTCAATAATTCAACATCATTCCATCATCAGCTTTGGCTTCAAGTTCGAGTCCCAGGCTTACACCAACCACGACCTGGGCTTTGTACAACATGTCTAAACAATAGTCGTCTTGGATATGCACGTCTTGTCCTTATTAACATCACCAAGCAACCCTAACCATTGCAAGTTTTTGCGCTATATCATTTCACATTCCAAACACAAGCCCTCTCAAACATGAAAACATCTTTCTGACAGCACAATTCCTCGACCATAGCTTTTTATTCCCAAGAAACCAACACAGAATAGACAGCACAATTCCTTGACAGTAGCTTTTTTATTCCCAAGAAATCAACACAAAATGTACATCAGTTTCCCTGAACACCACATGGCTTACTGGCTAAATGTTAAGAAAACAAAATGGCAAGTAAACCGTTCTGCGCCATTAACTGGACCATCACGCCTCTTTCTCATCTCCATTATTTGAAAGGCAGAAACTGGATCTTCTGGTAGTTTACTCAAGTTAAAAATTTACAAGGAAAGCTACTACAAGGATGCTGAATATACAAGGAGCATAGAGTGAAAATAAATACAGCAAAGATCCTACAAAACCAGTATGTTTACCGATCGTTACTAAACATCAAAGTTTCATACACATATATCACTGGGGTACAAAAGCATTTGTCCAGGAAGCATTAATTCAAGATAAAGTGCTACGCTAACATATTGCAAGGAAACATCTAATCTTCATCAAAGGCAATAGTGATCATGGAAATTGAAAACTTCAACACCAAAAAACCTGCACACCATCCCCATATCTGCGCTTCTGCTATCTTCCAGAGCAACAAAAAGCCTATATGAACTAATAAACACTGGACAATCATTACAATTTCTTCAGGATGCCAGAACTGATAAAACAAATGACACACACACACATGAACCAAGCTTACACCTAACCATCAGAGTAACTTGCACTAGCTGTGCTTAGCATTTTACTCCAGAATTTCAGCACTAAGCATCTTTAAATGTTGTTCTACATTTTGCTACATGTGCCATTACTGACAGCGAGAAGTTTTCTTTCAACCTCCTCTATCAAAGCAACGTATGTAAAAAGTTTCTGTACAGACGTGGAAGGGAAGCAGGACAATTGTCATTAGGGTCGGAATTGTCCATTTCAGCTGTAAGCAACTGCCGATTCGGTTAGGTGACCAGTTTCTTCACCGCTTTCATGTCGTTCCCACATTTTTGCATACACACTCTCCAAACCTCGAGTATATGTCTGTATGCTGAAGAGATCGCTTGCTGTACGAAGTCGCCAAACTTTAGCACGCATCTTTCGCAAACTACAACACAACAGTTTAGTACTGTCAATTCTGCAAGGGTTTATCACACAAAACTACAAAAGCTGAACAATGCCAACTGACTTCATCCAGGAAACCAAAACAAAACATTCACTTTAATTAAAAGTAGCTTCCTGTGCAATCAAAATTCAAACTGTACTTCCCTTCAGTTTTTACAATCAACACTTGAGCTCACTTTCAGACACTTTTCTCAAATACTTTCTACACACTGCAAGTCACAACAGCCTGTAGTAGCACAAAGCAAATATTGCAAAAACAGTGGTATTTTTAAATGATTGGAAAACCAACCATTCAGTTTACCGATTTTAATCAGCGACCACAATGGTTCAACTTTTACTGCATTCTTGGCCTGATGGCAACAGCTAAAGCTCAACGTCACAAAGGATTTTCTTTATGTATAAACAATTATTCTAGTCATACATAACCTGTTGAAGACTAGATTTCATAAATCTTCAATTTAAAACTCACTACTGCTGGTCTGTTCCTAGTTTGATGGCAATCTTTTCATAGTCATGTCGGTCTTTAGCAACAAGTTCAGGACATCCAAGCGTCATCAGCTGCGAAGAAGCAACTCGTGATGCCAACGTTTCAGCTAAAAATGTGAAATCTCAAAATAATGAAACAGCAGCTCACACAACTGCTCTGTCAAGATTTCATTACTGAAACACAAGATAACACAGTACAGTGTGGACTCGTCAAAGCAAAGTCATCAGGACATGCCTTATGATGCAATGCATAAACTAGATGCCAAGATTTGAATATTTAGTGCTACACTGCAGTTCTTGCTGATTAACCGATATGGTATTTTAAATTATAGTTTTGTGGATTGCAGCATTACATGATTACACCATTGCATGCTACACAGAACGGCATGTAAACTGGAATTGTGTAAACGAGTCCACACTGTAATCCTCATTGCAGAACAAGTTTTAGCGTCAATGGGAGAAAAATGTAATCCTACATCACTTGAAATGTCACATTGCTCAATTTTTCGTACAGTGGAACAGAACACGACACACAAAGCACAGAAATTTCCAGATGTTGGGTCAAAGTGTACTATAGAAAACTGTCGACTACAAGTACAAGCAAATTCCCACGCAGTTTCCCGACAATCTTTTTAGTGACTATGAATCATTACTTCATATATCTACCCAGCATCCACCAATCAAATATCCTTTGCTTACACATTACCCGTACATTCTGCTAAATACAAAACATACCTGGCATAGTGACCATTGGCGTACCAGCCCACAGCACATCCATTCCTGTTGTGTGGCCATTGCAAATGGGAGTGTCTAGGCAAACATCGGCAAGTTGCCCACGTCTGACATGCTCCTCCTGTGCAATATAAAACACCGTAACTCGTCACAACTCAGCGGCAATCAAGAATTCAAATATATAGACGAGATACACAAACAATTTAAACCTCATTATATTTCATGGTACAGCTGCATTTTGCACTAATTGACTTGCAGACAAAATTTTTAAAAGATGAAGATGAAACATATTCAGGTGAAGTTCTTTTGAAGGTGATAAAAACACGCTTCAACTCTTTGGAAGCTACATTATTTTTGACCATATTAGTTGATATGAATGCAAACACTTCAAATCTTTAGAAGTATACACATATAATACATCATTTCGCTCATGGTTTCTCCTCAACAATATTCTTTCTTAAAAAGTTGATAAATTCATGCGACCAAGTCGAAAAATATATATATTATTTAAAAATAAAATGTTTTAAAATTCCAAATAATTTAATGAAAAGCATAAATGCTAATTAAGAGTTAAACAAACCTTTGGCGCCACTGGTGAGAAGATTATGCGTCCTGCAGGCAGACCCGAGTTAATAGCAGTCTGGAGAATGTTTGGTTCACCAACAGCTGGAAAACGTAGCAGCCAAAGAACACTATTGGGAACAGCTTTTAGTATGTTAACCCACATCTCCAGCGTTGGAGGGTCAATCTTGTACAATTGGTTGAAGTTACAGTACACAATAGCGTCATCTGGCAGACCATACTGTTGACGGGCGCTCACTATTATAGCCTGCTGGACTTCTTCTCCCGAGGCACACTTGTTGTTCGTCTACAACATATACCAGTATCCACAATGTTTCATGCCATCCGCCGAAGCAAAACCAATTTAAAAATGGAAAGCACTACAGAATTCAGAAATCTACAAAATCTTCCTTAAGGATGCATTTGAGCTCCAACTTGCGGGTCAACAGTTCAGAACAACCACCATTAGACCACTGCACATGCTAACATTTTTAAAAGCTACAATATTTTATCAGTTGTCATTTTAAATACTCTTACTGCAACAAATATTTTCATTTAAGAAAAGCCAAAAAGTTTCAGCATTACATACCTGATTTGTTGTGACACCGTTCTGAATCACCACATCACCAATTGCACAGTGTGACTGGCCAGTTTCAATCATTTGTTCAATTGGCTGAAGAGTCGGCAATTCGATCACAGGTGTCAACACTTCCATGCCTTCACTTGCTTTTGGACCATTCAGAGCAACCTGACGCAATTCCTATACAGAATACATCCAAAACTTAGTCTTAAATTGTTTCAATGCTTAACAGATAGCCAAAACACTACTGTGAGCCAAGTGTAAGCTCATTACTTGCTACAGTTATTATACATTGCTTGTCTGTAATCTTCATCGGATTGTACCCATCAATTTCTTCATTCCACAACTGGTGTCATTTGATTTTGGTTACTCACAGCCCCCTCCATGCTCAAGCAATTAGCATTAGACACTGGTTCAAGGAGTGTTGCTATATATTAGCCCACTTATTAGCCTGCATCCAGAACAATGAGCAGGACTTAAAACAGCAATGTTCCTCGAAGCATACTCATGTGAACGAGTCTGTGACAGCCCAGGTGTAAGGACCATAAAACTAAAAATGCCATTATGATATTAGCATCATTCCACAAGTTCTCAAGTTTGCGACAGGTATAAACGCAGCAGAAGTAACTTCCACTTCAATAGTTGTTTACGTTTGCTCACATGTAGACAGTTTTAACCAGTGTTTAAGAAAGCGTACTTACTGTAACTACACCACAGGCCATTAGAGGCTTCAGGTCAACGGCATTAACCAGCAGGACATTGTCACGATCCGTTCGTCGCTCCTTGCTCACCAGAATCGCTTTGTTCTGCATGTGCTGGAACATCTGTCGATGATCACCAACGAAAAACGTCTTTGGCATGTAGGCCAATTTCTCAGAATACTGGTCTGCCATCTCGAGAGGCGAGGTAGTTGCATCCGTCATGATATAGTCCATAAATGAAGCACCACTTGTTCCGGGATATCCCAACCACATCACCTGCAACGTGTATACAAATTGTTTATGCATCACGTATTACTTTTTAATAGTTGCTATGGGCAGCACTCATTACTCAGCACTCATTACTCAGCACAGTCCATCACCTATTCAGACTATAGTGGACCATACATTACAACAGCAAGTCTATCACCAATGAACCAACATCCACAACTAAGCTGGTTTTACATTTCAAAAGTTACTAACATCTACGACTATGCTGCACAGATTAATATTAATTGCAAGTACAACAAACAAAGGCATTTCTGACAATTCAGACTGAATGAAGAACTCCTACAAATCGTTTGCTCTTGAACTGCATTGTCTAATTATGATCAAGTCAATAATGCTATAAAGCAAAAGCAGAGGATGAATAACTAAGCAACCATATCTCATTGTAAAATAGAAACAAATTCTGGTCTATTCCCGAACTTGCTTTTTCAGTTGCCAAGCAGTTCAAACAATTACCTGAATTGGTGCAGGTCTTAAGGCAAAGATTTCATTTCTGGCACCTTTGGTATAACCATTCATGTTGACAAGTATATTGATACCATCCTGGTATATGATGTCAGCAGCTTTGCCATTGCAAGGAACCTACACAAACAATGGCAACAAGTGATAAGTTGACAGCACTAAAAAAATCCAAGAAACAAAAATTACACAGTGTAATGAGTGTATATATACACTAGCTTCAAATTGGAGCTCAGTTTATATAAAACTGTGAATTCTGGCTAGCCATAATACTTTAAATCAGTTCTTATTCCCAAGGCTCATCATTATTCAATGAGATCATCCAATTGTCTGGACACACCTGAATCAACAACTGTTCTTGGTGAACGAGCTTTTCCAGTTGCTGAACTCAGTTTTTAGCACGCTCTCCAAGTCTTTGTGCTCTGCTCAGTCGCTTGCGTTATTTAGTTCTCAACTTAAAGCTTACTTCTTTCCAACTGCCTATCTACCTAACATAGACTGCCAATTGATCTTCAGGATCTTGACCTGAATATGGCTTAGTTTTGGTGTGCCACCGGTTGATGCCTTGTGTATTAGACACTAGCACAATAGTAGTTACAATACTATATTCATAACTAAACTCGACACTAATCAGTAAAATCTACCTTGGACAAATCTGTAAAGTGCTCGGCTTCTGATGAAACTTTAATTCTGAATGTCGTGCCGTCATCCGCACTGAGCGAGTAGCAAAATATCTAAAACAAAAAGGGGAACAAATTACACTATAAAATTACTCGACTAAATAATCTTCATTGTCAACTCCTGTCAATGCACAAAATTTAATACTGAAACAAACTGTATCAATGGTTTCTGCAAAGCTCCAGTTGGCAACAATGTCCATGTGTCACAGTACACTGGAGCCATCTTGGGAAATTTCAAAATTCAAACCACGATGTGGTTTAACCCAGAGTAAAGTGATAAACAGCAACACCGTGGTAACCACAGTAAAAACCACGGTAAGCGCAGTAAAATCGGCTTTAATGTTGTCAGAAGTGCGAGGATGGTAGCAAGGACTGTGGCATTACCATGCAGATGGAAATGCAAGCGTGGTATTTACAACAGTAGCGATTGTAACCTTGTCCACTTTAGTAATCATCTGTTAAGCTAACCAGTTTGCATTTCAGTGAAGCTATATCACTATAAATTGAAATCCAAGGTATTCTACTTTTCAATTTCAGTTAAGTATGCTGTAGTTTACCTGTTTAATGTGCAAAAGCATTTTCATGTTGTTCTTTAGCTTCATTGGAATGGCAATGGGGACAAGGACACACCTAATGGGGACAGAGTGGGGATGGGGACGGACCCATGGGGCTGGAGACAAATTTTGTCCCGCATCACTCTCTAACTTAGAAGTCAATTTGTACATTGAATCAATCAAACCAGATGTATCTATACACTTCAGTCTAGAGTGTAAAGATAAGACCTTACTACCACAATATTTGTACAATTTCAGCCATTGTGAAATAAATTACTATTAAATAAGTAGTCTAGAATGCATAGATGAGCGATTTACTACTGCAATATTTGTACTACTTCCCTCGTGGTTAAATAAAATACTACTAAAAGATATAAAGTTAAGTGGACAAGTAGCCACTATTTTCACTTTAATGACAAAATTTATTCTGATAATGCCTACTATCCAATATGTGAAACACACTAAAAATAAAATATCAAGATTAGCCTACTTCAACATTCTTTCGATTGTGGAATCCAGGGATGCTCTGCATAAGGTGAGATGTAGGATGATTTCCAAAATCCGAACTAACATATCCTATACGCAACCTTCCATTTAGAGTTTTCTGGTGCTCATATGGGCCCTTGTGCAATATGTTAATCTACAACAAAATAAATTATTTCTCACAATATGCAAAGCCATTCAACGTAAACATCCATGGAACAGAAACCAAGCAACTGCACTAGTTGTTATATCGGAAAATTAGGCAACTGTTTTGTCAGAGAACCTTCTTGCTCCCTTCACAAATGTGCAGACAACTTGCTCAATCCTCATTACAGGTAGTGATTGTTAGTGTACAAACAAAGCAAGCAAATAACATCGACTGAAACATGGTGTTCAAAAAAGGATGTTGTACGCATGTAAGAACCTCTTGACTGCGCTCACTGCCAGCCTATACGATGGTTCAGTTCTTGAAGGGGCGCTATAGAAGTTCATTATAGATAGATAGATAGAAATAGTTCACTAAAGAAATCTTGCGACTTCTTCAGATATACACATAAATCTTCATTTATTAAAAATTTTATACATCAGAATTCCTTACTTTTTCAAGACAAAGGGCAGCATGTCGGGCAGCAATTCCTTTGCGTTGTGCATGGCTGAGCGGATAGAGCATGCTGTGATGTGGATGCACTGATGGCAAACGACTTTTATCCAGCTGATCTTGTACTATTGTCACCAACTTCTTCATACGTGAATCGTAATCCGACCAATCGCACACAATCTGAATGTCATAAAAAGTATTTATGAAATTCCATAGTAACACACGACCATACTATCTGTGGAACGTCATCTCGAGATATCTTCGGTACTGTACAGAATTTACACTCGGAAGAACAATAGGTAGCCACGGGTATTGAAGACTCCATTTATCTCAGCCTTGGTAAACTTGGGTGGGTGGGTAGCTAGTCCTCTCCCTTGCTGCCTCATCTTCCTACTGATAATGCAAGGTCATTGTACTCGCCATAACAAAGTTCAATAAGGGCAAAAATGGAGCAGAAATCTCATAAATTTCTGCCATGGCATAAATTTGACTCTCAACCTCAGGGTTGACAGTTTAGCATGCTAATCACTAGACTACTGTACACACCAAGCCACATTGAATCAAACAACATAATTTTGGTTGTACATCTGTCGCGTGAAGTTGGTGTATCGGCTAGAGGCCATCTCTCTCCCTGTCAGCCGCCTCTATTCCCGCCAGCTCCCGGCTGCTGGGCGTAGAGCCCAGTTGGCTGTCTGCAGGTAAGGTGGGCAAGCCCGCCTGCCACCAGCCGTAGCCAGGCTAGGTGACCTATCGACCTCTCCATCTGTCCCTCTCCAACAGAAGTTGTCAAGACAGCCCAACGACCAACGATAAGCATTGAACGTTTACCAAATATGTTGACATCAAACAATTATCACAATGATAACAATTTTGCTTACATATTTTTTACATTTTTACTTTCAAGCACATTAAAGTTTCTAAACTAAATTTACATCCCGTGATTTTTCACGGGTTACAGCTAATTGCTATATAAAAGTTAATGTTTACCAAATATGTCGACATCAAACAATTATCACAATGATAACAATTTTGCTTACGTATTTTTTACATTTTTACTTTCAAGCACATTAAAGTTTCTAAACTAAATTTACATCCCATGAATTTTCACGGGTTACAGCTAATTGCTATATAAAAGTTAATGAAAAATTTTGCTCATACAAGGCAAACCACTAACCTGTAAGCAATGAGCCAGGTTACAGTATGCATCTGGAAAGTCTGGCTTAAGCTTGAGAGCTGTTCG
The DNA here is from genome assembly GCA_963556255.1 of Allolobophora icterica. NCBI lineage: Eukaryota > Metazoa > Annelida > Clitellata > Crassiclitellata > Lumbricidae > Allolobophora > Allolobophora icterica. Next base: position 64,095,893 of record OY744602.1, on the reverse strand, counting down.
ATATGAGATGATAGCTTCCTGTATGTTCCCAGAATCCTTGTGAATTGAGGCCAGGTTGCTGTGAGCATCAGCAAAGGCTGGATTGATCTGTATAGCCCTGGCATAGCATTGCATCGCAGACTGTACGTCTTGCATCTCCTTCAATGTGTTGCCCATGTTTGAATAGGCATCAGCAAATGTTGGCGAAATGTGGATTGCTTCTTTGTAATGCATCAGTGCCTCATGCAATTTTCCTTGCTGCTGTAGGACACTGGCCAAGTTAGAATGTGCAACAGCAAACTCTGGGTAGATCTGCAACAGAGGCAACACAATTAAACTAATTTCTACACTAAAATTTTATGCAGCTCTCAAAAACTTTTGCCTTATGTTGTACATCTAGTAACACTATGGTCTGACTTCCCTGCAAGGATGCCTTTCTCTATAATCAATATCCAATGGAACCTTGTCACCTTGTGCTGTCAGCTCGTGGAGCTCTGGCGATCGTCCTGGTGAACACACTCCACCGTCTCCTATTCGATGACAAGTCTCTCAATTCCGCCAAATTCATGCCAGTTACATCTTGTATCTCATCCATCCATCTCCTCCTTGGGCGACCCAGTCTTCTCCTCCCCTCACCGCACGCCAGCATCATTTCCTTCTCCAGACCATCAGATCGCATAACATGTCCAAAGAACCTTAGCTTCATTCTTGTCGCAGTTTGTTTTAACGACTCTTCATTCTCAACTCCAATCTCCTCTCGTATTGATTCGTTCGTTCTTTTCTCAGTCCAAGATATTCTCAGCATCTTCCTCCATATCCACATTTCACAAGCGTTAACCTTATTTTCCATGTTCTTTGTCATTGTCCACGTCTCGCAACCGTACAGTACCGTAGGAAAGATTAGTGCTCTCACGAGCCTTTTTTTGGTTTCTATGCTCACATGTTTGTCTTTCCATATCTTTTCCAGTCCGGTCATTGCAGCTTTCCCTATAGCAATCCTTCGTTTTATTTCTGGATCACACTTTCCCTCCTTTCCAACCAGTGATCCTAGGAATGTGAAGCTTTCTACCACCTCTATTTCCTCTCCGTCTATCTCAAAACTATCCCAATCTGCTGTTGTCATGACCTTTGTCTTCTTTATGTTGAAGTATAAACCAGCTTTTTCACTTTCTCTCCTGACCCTTCTTATCAGTTCTGCCAGATCCTCTTTTCTTTTTGCCATTAATGTTGTGTCATCTGCGTATCTAAGGTTATTCAGTGTCTTTCCAGCAATTTTTACTCCCTCAATTGCCCCCTCCAGTTCTGCCTTTCTCATTATTCTTTCAGCATATAGATTAAACAGGAATGGAGACAAGATGCATCCCTGCCTCACTCCTTTCTTGATTCTGAAATTGTCAGTGTCTCCGTATTCTGTTCTTATCACCGCTATCTGGTCTTCATATAAACCCTTTAGTAACATTATCAGGTGTTTCGGAATTCCCATTTCAAGCAGGGTTTTCCACATTAAATCATGGTTAATGCAGTCGAATGCCTTGCTATAGTCAATGAAACAGATGTGAACCTCCTGTCCATACTCCCTTTGTCTCTCCATTATCCACCTCATGTTGGCTATATGGTCTCGAGTTCCACGAGATTTCCTAAACCCTGCCTGGTTCACCGGAAGTTCTCTTTCAATTGTGCCTTCCATTCTTTTGTGAATTATTTTCAGTAATATTTTACTAGTGTGTGATATCATTGCTATCGTCCTATAATTTTCACACTCCCTCGCATCTCCTTTCTTGAATATAGGTATAAAGATCGACTTCTTCCAGTCCTCCGGCCATTCTCCAGTTGCCCATATTTGATTGCACAATTTTGTTATTGTTTTTATCATCGCATCATCCCCTGCTTTTATCAGTTCTATAGGTATCCCATCTTGACCGGGTGCCTTATTGTCCTTGAGTTGTCTGATTGCCCATTCTACCTCCGCTTCCATGACCTCCGGTTCCTTTTCATACTCTGTTACGTCAATTTGTTCTTTTTTGACTCGTTTGTCTTCCCTATACAACTCCTCCGTGTATTCTCTCCATCTATGCTTTATCCCTTCTTCATCGCAGATTACATTTCCATCTCCTGCCTTCATTGAGCCCATTCTAGGTGCAAATTTTCCCGTGATTGTCTTTACTTTTGAGAACATTTCCTTGGTTCGTCCCTTCCTTCCCTCGTCTTCCATTTCTCTGCATAATTCGTTTAGATGTATTTCTTTATCTTTCCGTGCTTGTTTTTGGAAGGCACTGTTCAGTGCCCTTACCTTATCCTTTTCTCCTGCCTTCTTTGCAGCCTTCCTATCAACCGCCATGCATATGGCTTCTCTCGATAGCCATGTCGTTGTTGTGATTTTCTTCTTCTTTGGAATGTGCTTATCTGCGACTTCGACTATTGTTTTCTTCATCCTCTCCCATAGGTTGTTCGAATCCTCTTCCTCTTCTATCTCATCTCTCTCTAGTACTTCAAACCGATTCTTTATTTCCATCCTGTATTCCAGTGTGATACCCTTGCAGTCGTATCTGATCAATCGATCTCCTTTCTTTATCTTTTTCAATTTCGTTCTCAGTGTTGTTACCAATAGCTCATGGTCAGTTCCACAGTCCGCTCCTGGCCTTGTTCTCACATCTCTTATTGTGCTTTTCCATCTTTTGTTTATCAGTATGTAGTCAATCTGGTTCCTATGCTTCCCATTCGGTGACGTCCATGTGTACAGTCTTCTCTTAGGCTGTTCGAACCATGTGTTCATAATTCCTAAGCCATTCCCTTTGCAAAACTCAACAAGTCTTTCTCCTGCTTCATTCTGTTCACCCAGGCCATGACTACCTAATGTGTCTCCATCGCCTCCGGTGCATTGACCCACCTTCGCATTGAAGTCACCTATGATCACTAGTACGTCGCCCTTCGGAGTTCTGTCCACTGTACTTTGTAGGCTGGTGTAAAATCCTCGTGTTCCTCTTCTGACGATATCGATGTTGGAGCATATACCTGTATAATGGTTATGTTGACCTTTCTTCCTCTGAATCTTACACTCAAAATTCTATCGCTCACTGTATCATATCCCATTATCGCATTTGCGCTTGACTTGTCACACATGATTGCAACTCCATTTCTTCCTCTCTCTTTTTGTCCTGACATTATTATCCTGTATCCATTCCAACTGAAATGTCCTTGTCCCTTCCACCTTGTCTCACTTAATCCTAGGATTGCTATGTCTAATTTCTTCATCTCTCCCTGTATCACGTCCATCTTTCCGCTCTGCATACTTCGCACGTTCCATGTGCCCAACTTCATCTTCTGCTTACAGCTCAGGTTGAGTCTTTCCCCTCCGAATCGATCCACCTCTAGACGTCCTTTCGGCTTTAGTCCTGTTGCTTCATTAGATCGAGGGGCCCTTGACTCTCCGTCTTGCTCTTCCCCAGTAGCTTCTAAGTCACGCTCCGGCCTGGGAGTCCCACCATTCGCAACTATCACTATTCTATTCTAATCCAATGGAAACACAATTAAAACCTGGTATAGAAATCAACAAGTTCCGTATAAGCATTCTAACCACCTAGGTCCAGAACATTTTTATCTGACTATCCATTTTTTTGTTATTTCTAAATTTCTAAACAAACTGTGCATCATTCTCATTGATCGCAGTTTCTGGACCATCTTCCTGGAAAGTATCATTGCGTTCATAACCACTAGCCATCTATCAATTCACTGAACTAAAAACTGTCATACTCTATTAATGAAGTTTATCCATTTAACCAGTTTGGTCTAAACCCCACTTGTCACATTCAAGCTCCAATGGACATGAAACTAAAATGCCTATAGTTCTAAATGATGGTAAAAATCTAAATGTAACAACAATATGAACAATAACTTTTAACGACTGGATTATAATACCTCAAGAGCTTTACAGTACAAGTTGACGGCTTCTTCCGTGAATCCCTGCTCACGCTTGATGTTTGCCAAGTTGTTGAGCGAATCTGCATGAGTGGGGCAAAGAGCAAGAGCAGTGTTGTAGCATTCTTCTGCCTCCTTTACTTGACCCCTCTCCTTCAAAGCATTTGCCAAGTTGCAGTATGCATCTGGAAAGTTGGGCTGCAGTTCGATCGCCCTTCGATATGTATCAATGGCAAGATCAATAAGCCTGTTTTCACACAAAAATAAAGAAATTGGCAACTTGGTCATCTCGTTTTATAAATGTTAAGTAAAATGGAAGGTAATCAACAACACTTTACATTAAGAAGCACAGTCTACCAACGCAGTGAAACTCAAAAGTGAACACTACTAATACAACCTGTAGCAAACACCACTTTTGCATCAAAAATTGAAAAAAAAACAAGATTAGTAATCAGATTGCATGAAAAGATTACAAGAGAAGCATCCAGAGTAAATGAAGATGAAATGAAGACATTAAAAAGATGGAAAAGTTTACGACTGTAAACACAAATCTATGCCTGCAATTTTTCAATACTTAGAGAATATCTGTGTATTATCTAATAAAAGTATTTAGAGAATTTCTGTATATTATCTAATAAAAGTATTTATAAACCTTAACTCTCCTGAACTCTTGATTCCTTCTGAAATCAAATCTCTTTCGACAGTAGTGAATAAAATACAAATAGCCTCTCCTATACTGCTAATATCAGATGCTTAAACAAAGAACTTCACATACCCTTGCTCATAATAAACACAAGCCAAATTGCCATGAACAACTGCATGGTTTGGGTTCAGATTCAGTGCTCGTAGGTAAGCAGCAACAGCTCTGTTAATAGACAACAATTACACAATTTATCAGAAACTTGTGTTCAAAACTATTTCATAACACATAGCACGATCAGCATACTTAATTCATTCTAAAATCAAGACCTTACAAAGCAATAAAATCCAATTTACGTCATCAGCTTGACCAACTAAAGCACACAATAATAAACCTATGTACCTTTTTATTTATACAGGCATTGCTTGTACTGGTACTCGGAGGCGGGCAACCACTGGGTATCTGGGGGCACCATCAACTTAATTACATTACCTTTTCAACGCAATTCAACTTCAAAGGAGCTGTAAGCATGTGGTGCAGCAACAGTTCTGCATGCCAATGTCATTACAATTCAAGATGTGATAGATACTCCCACCAATGTGTTTTTATAAATCATATGATGTTTGGTAACTAGTAATCCAAGTTTCAGAAAGTTTCAGCAATAAATGAAACTCTGTACATAAAATCTGCACAGCTCAAAGTAGCAGTGCAAGGTACATTTTAGGAAATCTAAAAATGTGAAATTCTACCATGGCAAACTAACTATTGCGATTTTAAAAAAATGGCATTGTTTCATTTTTAGCATCATTTATAAAGTTCATTTATTGATACAAATATCACCATCAATTTAGTTAGTGCTTTATAACAACACAGCATAACTAAGACAATTAAAGCAACTTGACAGCTTGATAAATGCCTCCTTAAAAAATGTTAATCACTGTTTCACTCTGTGTAGTGTCCCTTAAAAGCACGCATATCCTCTACGAACACCCCATGAACGCAACCTGCATGTGAGCACGAATCAACTCAACAAAGCCTTTGAAATTTTAAATTGTGTCTGTATAAAAAATGCTCATACCTCTCAAATATTCTAGCTTCTTTAAGCACGTTTCCAAGGTTGATGTAGGCATCAATAAAATTTGGATCCAAGCCAACTGCCTATTGTCAGAAACCAAAGAGCATTTCAAGAAACCAGTTTTATTAGGTGAGTGCCTCCATTTATAAATTGTAAAAGGCTTCTACAGCACTGCAAAAACCACAGATCTATTTACACATATAAATCTTTCACAAACAATTTGAATAGAAGTACTGTACAATGAAAGTATCATAATCAATTCTTAAAACCTGGATAAATGTGCTACAACTGTATTCAGCAAGAAATAGTGACTGAGATTTCACACAATATGCTTATGATCATCCAAACTCTCATCGTAATCGAACATGAGCATTTCACACAAGTTTATTTTTTTACAGAAACCATAAAAATCTTGCCTTTTCAAAATGATGAATGGCCAGCCATATCTCGCCCTGGGCATTGAATACACAACCCAAGTTGCTCCATGCTACAGCAAATCCTGGTTGAGTTTCAATCGCTTTCAAGTAGCAAGCCTTTTATGGATCAGCACATAATGATAACAAAAAAGTAAAGAAATAAACGAATTAGAAACGTCTGGAACAGAATGTCTTTAGCGACCGCGCGCAAGCTGTTCATTGCTCTCATACATGCCATTCAGAGTCAACTGTTATCAACAAAAAATTTAGAAGGAAATTCAATTTCTGACAATTTCTCAGCATCCAATACAAACAAAGGAATTTATATTCGGACAATTTGGAAGAAAGCTGAAAAACTGTTGATAACAACTTCTCTGACATGGCTTTTAGTGCTTCTGTTATCTTCTGCTCTGAATGCTACAAGCCAGGACTAAAAATCTAACAATGTTGCCTCCATTTAAGATAAAATTTGTAAGGACCAAATTTCACAAGTCTAGACATGCCAAAAGATGATGGGAACCAAAATTCCAAAACATGTAAACCAACTTAATCAAAGATGGCTTCAGGGCTATCAGGCAGAAGACACAGACAGCAACAGAATCTGAAACGCAGCGCAGGGTCTTCGCAGCGTCCGCCAGCGCATCACCAGATCTGATTCTACATACAAGTACATATTTATTATTTTTCCTTAAAAGTAGAAGGTTACAGTTAAGTAACATACGTTATATGCAAAAATTATACAATTTTATTATCCTCTCCCCGGACCCCACATACTTACTAATTTCGCCATCCTGAGAGCCACCGTCAAACATTTATATCTCGTGTTAGGCCACTCGATCGTTTAGATGACCCAGCACAAATGTCTGTTTCTAAAAACCACATATCATACCAGTTGTAGGCGGAACTTAACAGACGTCGATATTTCCCAGTTACGGTTAATGTGTCACCAGGAAAACGTTACAGGCAACTTGTCCTAAAACTGATAAAAAGTTGTGAAAGTCAGAGAACGCATTAATAGCATCATTTCAAAATGCAAATTCCAGTATTCCCAGAATCAAACTTCTACTGCAACCACCATATTTTGAGCACGACGTTCGGCCTACTGAAAGTGAAGTACGGAGCGGCACGGATTCCATCATGATTCAAGTGCTTCATATATCAACTGCACAGAACGCATACAATTTTACACAGGAAACTCGTAGGAAAAATCAGTAAACAAAACCCGGTGAAACTGAAATATAAGGTAATTTTGTTTTTAAATCAAAAATTTCATGAAAAACTTGTTTTGTCAAGACAGATATTTACGAGCCGCTGCAACAAATCGAATTGGTACGGTAGTTGACGAGCCAGTAGAAATTTTTCAAATATATATTCAATGTTTCTGAACCATTCATATACATATACATTCATATATATGTATATTTACATGTTTTAGTATTCATGTGAACTGTCATTATTTTATTAACCTTTTTTGCCACTGTTAAAGGCATGTAACAAATGAGTGACAACACCTAGTGTATTTTCAGTATGAAGCAGGTTGTTATAGGACTGTTTGTCAAGCAGCATGCATAAATCTGAAATTTCTGTCTTTGCAGAGTCACAGTGGTAGATCATATTACATAAGGAAAAGACTGACTGGCACTTGACCCAACAAACTCCATTTCAAGATCAGATACTTGAAAGAGCAAGTGCCAGAGGCAGGAGCAGTCTGTCGGGAAACATATCCTGATAGTTATAGCCTTACCTTGGCTTCATCAAGACGCCCTAGGGCTTTCAGCAGGTTCCCAAGATCACTTCTTACACAATACAAATCCTACAACATATCGCATAGTAATGTCACAAAAATATGACAAACACTGAAAATTATCAATTATATAATACGTAATATGCTGCAGGATCAAACTTTAGTAGTTTTCCATAGAATTAATGATTGATAAAAAATTACGTTTATTTCAAAAGCCGCATCAAACATGAACAAAAAATGTGTGAAACAGATTCAGCTTTAATGCTTCCAAGCATATATTCTGTAAAATTATCCTTAAAAGAACCATGTTTTTAACAAATTGTTCACAACAAACACTTGACCAACATATTTAACTCCAAATTTTATTCAAATTTCAGTATCTAGTAATAAAAACCACAATGATTGTGCATGTCCAATATATTCATACAACTAAGCTACATGATTAACCTCTCACAGCCCAGGCCGTTAATGCTGTAAAAATACAAGTAATATAATGCAAGTTTCAAGCAGTTTCAATCAACTGCATTAAAAACACTGTTCTTAAAACTCAATCGACAATTTCTTGTAATGTATTCTAAAAAACTAGTCCAACTTTTAAGTATTTCTGCCTTACTAACCAAGTACCTGCTGGTTTCATAAACAATTTTTATCAATTGCCACGGATTGCTAATCGTCACACACATTAAGACTCCTGAAAAAAACAGCATACAGGATAGAAACCAGTTTAACTGTTCTAGATTCTGAACTCCATGGAGTATAATTACACGAAGCATTTAAATGAGAAAGTAGACTCACCGAATTGTACTGAAGCGCTGTTACGTAAGCTTGCACAGCTTGCTCGAGGTCTCCAGCGGCAACAAGAGCAGCAGCCAAGTTGATGTACCCATCTATGAAATCGGGCTTTAGTCGTACAGCATGCCTGTAGTTGCTCAGTGCTTCAGCCAGCTGTCCACGCTCTTTGAAGACATTTCCCAAGTTAGAATACGCTTCAGCTAGCATAGGATTCTGCTTTATAGCCAGCTGGCTAAAGTATGCAGACCTAAAAGAAAATTGTTTACAAATTTAGTCAACAGAAATAAAGGTTCACAGTTGTTGGCTGGGTGATTTGTGTTGCATTTAAATAAAAATAATTAGTTTTCTCTTACATAAATCAGGAAATAACTACAGAACATCTACTCACGTATAGGACTACAAGTAGCCTATTGCACATCTGAACTTGTGGCTTGTTGCAACAATTCTGTAAAATCTAACAAGCCATATATGTGCAATAGACTACTTCAGTTGTATGTACTACTGTCCATCTGAAAACGCAAGACAGAAAGTGCTGCAAGCAACACCAAGACATTTATAAGTAAATTTAAGATCAGACATCAACATGTGGTTATGAACAATCAAGATATCCTTCAATAAATAAGTAAACACATGATCAGTAATATTATTGGCATGCGCCGAACCATAAGAACTGTTCACGAAAATGGCATTTTATGCATTCTGTTGTAGTGTATGAAAACTTTGTAGCAGACAGTGATGAATTACACACACAAACGAGAACACATGTGGCTGCAGCTGCGATTTGTACCTTTCAAAATTAATAAAAGAGCCTTTACCCAGTGCCCACCATTCAGATTCGCTACCATGTGAAAGTCTTCAGGAACAAAGACAAGTTTTATGACAACGAAAGGCTGTGGCAGGACCACAGCTTGAACCGAATGAGGAAGCCAATTCCACAATGAAGGGCCAATGGTAACAAAGGAACGAGACTGGGCCATGGCCGTTCTCACTTGGGAAACAAGCAAGTTAAGCCGATCAGAAGAACGAAGAGGGCGTAGGAAGCCACCTGAGGCAGGACATATTCAGTCAGAGGTATTTAGGAGCAAGTTTCAGGTAAGATCGGCAAATATGGACAAGCACAGGTCTTTAGCTGGATGCAGTGTGTGTATTACAGAAACTTATCCAACTTCATATTTATCTCACACAAAAACAGTTTTACAAAAACATGTCTTGCTCCGTTACTCATCGATTACTTATTACAGGAAAGTCACTGTGTAAAGCTTGCATTTGCCTTTTCTCTCAAACTCTGGGGAGGCCATATTGTTTACATATAGGAAGGTCGAAAAAGATTCTTCCATGACCCAGCTACTGTATACAGCATCATGAAACCTGTTGTGGTGTACAACCCGACAGCCATACTCCGCAATAAACTGATTCCACAATAAACTAATATCAGTATTCCTTTCAGAATCAATGATCCATTGGTTAATCCACTTTAACAGAATATTTACCAGGACGCATACCATAAACTAAACTCAACTGTAAGTAGAGTATAACAAATGTGCTTACATACAACACAACTTACTTTTCCAATCGACGACACTGAAAATGAATAGAACTCAACAGCAGTAGAACTCCAGTGTTGGTTGGATCATGTCGCCACAGCTGGATGCAGTGCTGCTCAGCACGGTCATAATCACCATTCTGATACTCACGATGAGCAAGTTCAGCCAGAGCTATAAATTACCAAAAAAATTCTGGTTCACTGTTACCACTGAAATTTTTCTAGCTGTGGCCTGCCAATGTTTTATGACCAGTAAAACTCCACTAGCAAAGTCCTAACTGACAGTAACAACTACCGACTTTAATCTGTGTCAACATCACACAAGTCATGCTGGAAAAGACCCGATTACATGCAACAATGCTGTTATGTGCCATCACTCTGCCATGCTATTCGATGATCCATCTCATATCGTTGGTCACTTCATCAAGGCAGCTAGCAATATAAAAAAACTAATCCAGTCCGATTTCCCGAAAACAGTTTCATAGAAAGCAGTCAAATTTTGAAAACTATTCATATATTCCCAAAATTAAAATGTAATGTCTGAAATATAAAATATAATACCCTGTCTTAAAATGAATTGTTGAAGTTTGAACTCTTATACATGACATAGACTTCGACAATCGATTTCGGGATTCGGCCGAAATTCGTTTAGGGGATTCGAGTATTGCTACGTACCCACCTAATTGTAGTATTACTTGCAAGTACAGAAAATCACAATGAAATAAATGAACTACCAAATCAGCTACCACAAGTTACCAAAATCAAGGGAATGACCTAGTTTCGAGTTTGCAGATCAAATAAAGATTGAGTGGAGCCACTGAGAAAATTTGTACATTCCACAACTCATCTGCTAAAATTAAAAGGTCCAGACATCGAACAGATTTGATATTCCCAAAATTTACACTGATTTAAAACTTCCAAACACAAACAACAGTGCAGTAGCTCAACACCTTATAAACTCCTCGGATACTTACATTCCTTCATGATTCGAAATTGAGCACCAGATCACAATATAAAGTCAGAGCATTCGAAATGAACTCGTATTCAATCATGAATGGGTATAAGTGCGCATCGGAATAATTACTCAGTGTACTTTTCCGTGCACCGAACCCGGCCTACTTGTCATCAGATTCAGGCAAAGTAATTTTCCACAGTAGACATGGCTAATGGAATTTTTCTAGACCAAAGCCCGCTTCAAGGCAAAACTATTGTTTTAAGCTCTACAGTAAAACTGCGTTCTTCCAACCTAGTACTTCAAACCCAGTGCTCATCAACAATTCACTCACAGAGAACACCTGTAACAGATTATTACGAGACATGAAAAAAATACCAAATGATTGCTCAGAAACGTAACCACTATACTTATTCTTAAAAGTGCTGGGCTCGAATTTTCAAGCATACATCAAGGTCCGTAATAGTCATTTCTGCCACAAAAGGCACCATGACCTAGTTTCTTCGGGGCGTCCATCATTAAATCCACCAGCTTGAAAATAGCAACCTTACCATTACTGTCGGCAATGATGTGGGTCATGCCACCGCCGACGTTAATCTTGTAGAGAGCCGTTTTGGCGTTTTCACACCGTCAGTCTGAAGCAAAAACTCGTACGTTTCTTCCCTTCGACTTCGTCTCTTCCAACACCGAATACCGCACAATGACGACAAATAGACGGCAAGATGGCGGCCGCACCAAATCACGCACGCCTTCTAACAGCGCGCATCAAATAGTTTCTCATGTGTACGTCAATAAGTCTGGTTCATAAACTTTTACATTAAATATTATCTAATATTTGTGTTGAAAAAATTGTTTATATGGTCCTAAATAGCTATAACAAGAAATGTTTCTTGAATACGTTAATTTGCGTCATAATGCAACAGAATATTGCAACGCGAAATAATACAGAAAAGTAGGTCGCGGGCGAAGACGTGTCACTCAACGCCACCTTGAACCATTGCAGCTTATGGAAAGATTCTCTTAAAGGACACCATACACTGTATAAGTAAGCGCAATCAGTCGATAAGCATGCGGCCAGTGACGAGCACTAAAGTATTTTTTTATTTAAACTAAAGCTATTTTCCAACAAAAAATAGTTTAACTAAAGTTGGCAACTGATTTTAAAAACTAGTTAACTAAACTAAAAAAAGTAGTTAAACTTTTTCCAACTTTTACGACAAACATTTTCACAATAACAGAGGTTAAATGAACTGTAGTAGTAGTAGTAGTAGTAGTAGTAGTAGTAGTAGTAGTAGTAGTAGTAGTAGTAGTAGTAGTAGTAGTAGTAGTAGTAGTAGTAGTAGTAGTAGTAGTAGTAGCAGTAGTAGCAGTAGTAGTAGTAGTAATAATAATAATAATAATAATAATAATAATAATAATAATAATAATAATAATAATAATAATAATAATAATAATAATAATAATAATAATAATAATATTCGTATAATATCTTCAAACTGACAATAACGCAGTATGATTACAAATCAGTATGAACGGATGATCACAAGTTATTACAGGAGTCAAATTTAACTGTAGATGGCAGCCATGCAAGGCGCCCATCACGTACGTCCTACATCTCATTTTAACAAACGCGCCATCTCGCGAATGTAAGGCTGAGTGGACCTAAATTTGAGAGGGTTGCGGGAAGCGATCCCGCTACCGCTTGCTCTTCACGCCAGTGATGTTACCACTACTCTATGAACCCCCCCTGTAATGCAGAGCGTCATTTGCAATTTCACCTTCAAACTATGCAATGTGTACTGTTCAAGCATACAGTGACAGACGTACTGTAAGTAGGCCTAGAGTATGAATTTGAAAACACAGGATGTTGATGCGAAAACCATGCAGTGTTAATCAATAAGTTTCGCGTTGAGTTGTTCACAATGTTCAATGTTCATTGCGGAAAATAGTTGCGTATTGCTGATTTTTAAAGTTAAACTTTTTAATTAGCAACTACAATTTTTTAGTTAAACTATGGTTTGAACTAAACTAACTTTTAAACGTTAAACTTTATCTTTAGCTATTTTTTTAGTAAGACCAAAAGTTAGCAACTTTTTAGTTAATTATTGGCCATCACTGCATGCGACTTAATCGACTGAGTCGCTAGGTCAGTCGCTAACTCATCGTCAGTTGGTAACTCCTTAGCGACTGACTTCGGGTACTATGTCATGATTTGAATGAAATTATGAATTGAAATGATGATGCCATCAGTTGAAAAATACCACTACGTTGATATTCCACATCCACGTTGGATAGACAAAGTAAAAGAAGACACACTTAGACTAAACACGTGAAACACTAGATTTGAAAATTATAATGGAGGTCACTGAACCCATCGCTGTCAGATGGCTGGCAGTAAAAGCAGTGATGTTGTATTGATATTGACACTTAAATTTGTAATTCAATGATAAATCAGAATTTAATGTTCTGTGGACCTTTCTGAATAGTTGAGCAACACTAGCTCCTTTAGGGGAGGGGATAGAGTAATGGTAACACTCATGGCCAGGAGACCATTAGGTTCGCGGATCGATTCCCGTAACCCCTCTAGGGCGGCGCCTTGTATGGCTGCCAAACCGTGTGTTTAATTTAGATCTTGATTGTACTTCCATGTTTCAATGTAATCTTACTGCGTCTGTCAGTTTGAAATAATAAATGTTATTATTTAGTATTATTTAATTATTCTCAATATAATAAACAGGAAACCGTTTCAGTGTACGGTATACTTTAATCAGAATCGCAAGGACGCAAACCCATCGACGTATATTCAGCGCAAACCAATAGCAGCCGTGGTCTACTTTAATGCTTTAGCTATCGGAAAAGTGTGCTATGTGATGAGCTAAATGGCATAATTGTAAAATTTTTGATGATAATCGCCGAGTTACATAGGTCTATCGCCCGTTAGAGAGTCGCTTGAGAAGCAATATTTTATACCAAGGTTCCGGAACGGAACAATAGGTTCCGGAACGCAACAATTATGGGCGGGCTAAAATCACGAGAAAAACGGGATTGGGGGTTGGGAGGGGTCTCAATAAACACTGAAAACAGTTGAAAAACACGAATTAAATTAAAATATAATTTATAATAATAATAATATAATTATATTCTTTATTATTTCAAACCGACAGACGTAGTAAGATGACACTGAAACATGAAAGTACAATCAATATCTTAATTAAACACGGTTTGGCAGCCATGCAAGGCGCCGCCCTAGAGGGGGGTTACGGGAGTCGATCCGCGTACCTTATGCTCTCCTGGCCATGAGTGTTACAACTACTCTATCCCCCCTAACTAATTATTGTTTTTATTATTAAAATAAATAAATTATTTGTTAGTAGCTGCTTCAGTCCTATACCCCTAAGCCGTAATTTTTCTGGTTAACGACTGGCTTGAGATAATTTACGGCTGGTTTTTCGGCTAGCAGTAAAATGCATAAACTACCTGTTTTGGCTACTAGTGCATCAATCATTAACACAGTAACAGAATATAAGTAGGCCCTAATGATTAGGGCCTACTTTTAAATCGAAAGGTGGGCAATATCCACTCAGTCTGAAAATAATTTTAGAAATATATTAAAATAATTGTTAAGACACAAACGGACATTTAATGTTTTCAGTTCACATACATTGCATTGAGTTCCCATTCAATTACGATTTACAAGTATGTAATTGAAATGTCAGGCCTTCATCCAAAATATTCTCGACTCACAACTGGTTCTCAATCCTCCCTCTTGCCTTGAAGACCTCCTTTCCTGTTACAATTCCACACTCTCCAACCTCCTTGACATTCATGCGCCACTTATCACCAAACCCAGTTCACACGCCACCAACCCTTGGTTTACTTCCTACCTCCAAGCCTTCAAAACTTTCCGCAGGCACCTTGAACACATCTACCAGCACACTTTTGACCCCACAGCTAGATCTAAAGCCCTCAATACCTTGAAATCAGCTACCAACAAATACCACAAACTCATCGCTGCTGCTAAAAAGAAATATTATTCTTCACTTATCCATTCCAGCGCCTCAAGCCCTAGACATCTCCAGTCTTGTTGTCTTCGAGACCAAGGTCTTGGTCTCAAGTGCACTCGAGTTCATTTTTAAAAGTCTTGGTCTTGGTCTTGAGACCAAAAGTCTTGGTCTTGGTCTTGAGGTTCAAGGTCTTGATCTTGGTCTTGAGGTTAAAAGTCTTGGTCTTGGTCTCGCAAGACCAAGACCGGCTGTCAATATGAACAGTCATTTAACAGAACTCAAGAATTCTGTATCCAGCCTGCTTGCATCATACAACCAATATCTATGGATGGATACAAGTCTTGTTGGTCAGGAAAACCCATTGGCAGCAGCAGCAGTTCTTCTGTATCAGACGGTATGATAAACCATGGGAAGATTTCAAGAGGACTCACTATCTGTACATTTACATCCAGTGCTTGAAAAGCTACTCTGTGCTACTAGATGTTCGCCCGCCCTAATACGGTAAAAGAGTCTTAAAACGAGGCTCTACCTCCCCCGAGTTTGCTTTGACCATGATGTAAAAATAAACTTTGACGAAGATTCTTTTAATATAATTGGTTAATGAATTAATGAAAAAATTTATGGTTATGAATGATTTAAATTTGTAACGTAAATGTAAAGGTGGTGCGGAAAAGGTGAGATAAGAAATTAAAAATTCTTGCTAAAGATGGAGCCGAGTGCCAAAATCTAGTCGATTTATTTAAAGTTACTCAAAGCAAAGAGACCATCACTAAACAAGCACCTTCAACAAGCACAGAACCGGAAGAAAATCAAGATGATGTCAACAGCCATTCAATAGTGCCAGCAAACTTGTTTCCCACCTTACATTTAGAAATTGGCAACACAGTATCAATGAAAACAATGCCGGCAGATCGAAATCTAGAAAATGACAGTTCAGCTATCGATGATAAAACGGCACCTGTTACAATTTCAAACCTCCATATGTTCAACATTTCGGTAGAGGACAGTGTCAATGAAGATTCTCCACATGAACTGTGGGACGACCAAGTTGGGCATAAGAGTGATGAACTTATGAAATACAAATCTTGCAAAAATGTCCTGTTTGCTGCTTTTCTGTGTTACATAAATACGGTTTCTTTGGTCAAACTTACAAGCACCTGTTTAGTGCATAAAAAGTAAACTCTTACTGACTGTCCTCTACCCAAGTAGCATGTGAGAGATCTTTCTCAAAACTGAAGTACATTAAAAAATCGCTTGCGAAGCTCTTATCTTTTACAAATCTTGAAGCACTTTTGCTCATGTCGGTATAAGCCGATGTTTTAAGTGACTAGACCATCATTCTGCAAGGCTTCCAGGAAAAATTCGATCAGCATACCACGCGAATAACAAGCAGATCTAAACATCCTCGAAAGGCGAGCATTGGGTGCATGCTTAATTCCCTATAGTATAAGAGTCTGCTAATTGCACTAATGGTACATGCATTCTCAGTTGCAATGCTCTTTAGTCTGGGCAGGAGGGACGCCCTGTTAGGCAGTGTAGGCCAGATCAATTAGAGACGGAAGAAAAATAAATAGGGATTTTGTCACTTTTTTCAGAAGTTTTTGATAACCTGTTTTAGTTCCGAGGCTGGTGGCTGCTGAAAGACTCAAGATTCAAGTGTCTGAAATTTCTTATGACTTTTCAGTCAACCACCTATTTACATGGATGCACATTGCCCACATTGAAGGCCAGGTCACCCAACACCCAGTGTAAGTAAGTAAGTAAGTACCGGTAAGGGGCCGTCCACATATTACGTACGCAATGGGGGGGGGGAGGGGGGGTCGGATTTTGGCGATTTTGCGTACAGGTGCGAATGGGGGGGGGGGAGGGGGGGGGGACAAAAGTGTAGGTACGCAAAATAAATTTCTAATTATGACATCCACATTAGCCTATTTATAACTCTGTATTGTCCTATAGTCGTTCGATGGCATTTTATTACATTATATAAAAGCCATGTGCAGTTATTCTGTGCTGTGAACGAGATACCTATAATTTGTCTATATTGGCCCTCACTCATCCTTCAATCTGGACTACAGTGCAGACAGTAGAGGCACTTTCTGCAGCTGGTCTTCGGGGGGGGGTGAGCGTCAAGTGTACGTACACAGGGGGGGGTGTGGAAGAAAGTATGCTTGCGAACAGGGCGGGAGGGGGGTCCAATTTTCCCGGATTTTTGCGTACGTAATATATGGATGGCCCCTAAATAAGTAGATCTTTATTATACCAATTGCATAACTACACTTTGGTGTACATGCATCTAAAAGTGATCGAGTACACACATGTATTTTCAGAAATAATTAAAACAGTTTCAATTTGAAGTACAGTAATAACAAATTAAATCCTTTAAAATGAGAGTCTACTGTAAATAGCTAAGGCCACCAAATTTAGCTATGCTGCATGATCTGGCAGGTGCAGTACTGAAATTGAGACCATTTGCATGAAACTTGTTAAAATGTTGATTCCGATTTTCTGAAACGTCTAGCAGCTGATGGTGGCACAGTAACCTCAGCAACATGGGTTAGAATTCCAAGCCTATTATAGTGAACCGAATATACGTTTGTGGACTGTGCATAACCTCGTACGCCATTATCGTCAATTTGAGTGCTTGCCTAAATCCAATAACAGCTGATGTAGGCATGGCTGAGCACAAGGAGATGACTTTGATTTTGGCTTCCACCATTGAAATTTCTGACAAATTTTGTGCCATTCACTTAAAGCTTAGATGCACATGGCTTCTTAGCTTTAGAGAATGAGCCAGATTTTCATATGGGCAAGATCTCCCATCATCACTACAGCATTTTGAATTGATTGAAGATATGTTAATTTGGGTGCCATTGATTTTCAAAGCAAGTGCATTACAAGTATAAGTAGTAAGTACCTTATTACATGTTATAGTTCATAGTGAACTGCCTATTCATTTCTACACTCAGTCAACATATAGCTAATCCTACACACCTGGCAATGATTTAAGTGTAGTCCTTTATCACTCTTGCCCCTTTGAATTAACACCATCTCCTTACATCACCAATTCACCATACATACCACAGATGCTAGTCCAAGATGAAAATGCCATAAGTGAAGTCACGATCACGATGTTGGCACAGAGGGATTGGGTTCAAGCCACCCCCCCTGAAACAAGTGGGGTACCAGAGGTACTTTTGGCTCCCAATCTTTACCGCAAAGGTAAAGATTTTGCCACATAATTTTTCTGGATGGGCAAAAATCCTTGGACATTTGAAGAAAAGGAAAATGGATAGAATATAGGTTTGTGAAGGATGACTCAATAATTGAATAAACCATGAAAACTGAGCAGTACAAAGTTGTCATAAATTTCATTTGGAAATGGTCTGCTTAAGTCTTGATGACTAAAAAGGGTTGTCAAAGTTGTTTAGCAACAGAAAAAACAATCTCCTCCATTTGCCCCTTTCTGGATCTACACAACGATGCCCCCAATAAAAATCTTGGGCACAATATTATTGAATTGATTCTGTTGCGTTTGTGCTCCACAGACTGGACACGAGGACAGATCTTGAAGAGGGTGCATAATAATTAATCAGTCCAATACCATACCTCACCTAATGTAAGGTAACAGATAATTTCTAAACAGCAGTACTTTCAGAAGCTCCAGTATTTTCACTGCATTAATTTGTCAATCTGCACTTTAATTACAAATGATTACTGATATGTCAAATTGTGGGCTTTATTAAGGATATAATTTGTTTTCATCACATGAAGTATTTTTAACACTTGTTAATTACCATAAGAGAGGCCTAACGAACCAAAAGTCACTGAAGTTCATTCATAAAATAAAAGCTTTCAAACTCAAAATTCATTTGAAATAAATACGAAATTTACCGGTACTGTAATAATAAAATTAGCAACACACGTAGAGACAAGAACAGAACCAGTGACAAAATCCTAGAACCTTGTAAGCTAACAGCAGCGAGTCAAGCCAAGGTTATAGTCAGAATTCATTTGGACACACAAATACAACATGAAATGATGTATCTGGCAAGCAGACACTTGCACCGTGTACCTGCTTTGCATACAGTAGCATCTCAGTAGTAGTCCATTATTCTACAGGGAAGATTCACAGTCAGCTACACATAAACTACTATAGGAACCAAGTAGTTAACTTTTGCAACAGTTAACTTTATCAAAGAAGGTCAGTCTTTGCAACAGTTCAAACACTGCAAGAACCTCTAAATGAGGCCATGATGACAACACAGACAAAGTCGGTGGAAAACCTTAAGGAAGAATTGCAGTTGAATCTCCTGTAGTGCCATGCAGTCTCCTGGAGTCTTCCTCCTTGGCAGCAAACAAATACTGTATCACGTCGAGAGGGATCTGGCGTTGTGGCCCACTGACATGAATTAAAAATGTTCCGTCAGAATTTGTGAAGACTTGCGTGCTGTTATCAGTGCTTGGTGTCAAACAGTCGGTGTCTTGCAGTTGTATGATGTTGTCAGCTGTTGGAAACACGAGCTCTGAAGCCGCCATCACATCCTCCGGCTGACCAACATGATCAACGGAAAAAATGTTCGACTGAAGGCCATCAGCAGGAATGCAATTTTCCACAGAATGAATAGAGATCAAAGATGAGCCATCAGCAGAAACTGTGGCTGATGCTTTGTCTGATTTTTTGGTCAGATTGAAACCCTTGCCATCAGCAAGAAGTGGACCACGCTCCTTAATACGGTAATGACCAACCGACATGTCCAGCAGTTTTGCCAAACGATCGCTACTCAGCTGCAAAATAAGAAAATAAAATGTTAGTTACCATTCAGCAAAAAAGCTGAGAATAAGCATATTGCTCACATTAATATCAGTTACTAACTTATCAGACCTAGCACCTTTACAATTCTAGTAAATACATATAAAATAAAATCTTACATTTACAACATAATACAACAGTGAAAAGCATGCAACAGGACATTTACTGACCCCAAACACAGCCATAGGAATATTGATATTTGAACACTGGTTGGCTGATATTAAATATAAAGTCCCAGAAATAGGTGGCTTTGTTGTGTGACATTTGGTGAATGATCTGGTGCATTTTAAGGTATTTTAACTAATATATCAATGTGTTAGACACTCTTTAAACCGTGCAAAGTTAAAGATAAGTCATCTTCTGAATAGTCATGAGGGATAAGTAACACAGTGACAGCACTTTCATATGAGACTAATTTCCTTTTGCTTCCATTTGCTTCCATCACAAAAACTCTGTTGAAAAACCAGTATTTTTACATTAACTTTTAAGCTGTGCTTGGCTGATGGGTAATAGAACAAACTGTAAACATTTTACATGGTTAGAATCTACTCAGAGACCTAGTATTCTGGTTAAAGTCTGACAACTATGTCTAACATACGTCGCTGAGCTCAATGAAAAATGCCCCAGAATTAAGTCATTTGCAAGTTATCATTACCTCACCATTAAAATCTAGTCCTATCTTGAACAAAACGCAGCAATAAGATCTGATAATTTGTATGGTTTCCTACCATATGGCTGTTTACAAACTGACCTAATATCACCAACTCTGATATAGTGTGTTTGATAATGTTGGCTGATTTGACATGGAATGACCCACAAACTACATAACCCAAAAGTAATGGTTATCTTCTTGTTCATAAAAATGCAGAATAAATGCATAACTAAACAATACTTGCCAATGATCTCCTCAGGCCTGAAGTCTATGTTCAACAGTAATTTCACTGGTTTTGGTTGGGAGAGCCACTGATGAGCTTTTTCTTGAAGTGGCGCAATTTATAAATGTGAGATTACAATTACAATTACACTTACCACCATTATGGCATCTGGTTGGAGTCCTTGTTGTTCGGGTGTGTCTTCAACACCGACTGGTTCCAGGCGCTCCTTGGTCACTCGCCTGATCTGGTCATACAAAGACTCAAACTCTGATAACATTTCAGGTATTCGTAGTCCACCATTACTACGCTCCACTTTCATCTTTAGGAACTCCCAGAGTGTCACTTTTCTAACAAGGCGTGTCATCTGATCCTGCACATCACTGTCCTCCTCAAACCCCTGATCAATCAAATCAACAGACAAAGGAAAAATATCATCAAAATACAATAGTATACTAATAAATACAGCAACATATAACTAACCTTCTTAAATAATTACTAATGTTAACATATAACATATAATAACTAGTTAACATAACAATGTGTCCTGATTTCTATATATATATGTGTGTGTATGAATGTATCTGAACACTTATATTATAAAATGTTTTAAGAACTTCACAAGGCACTGTAACATGGCTAACAGATGGCCATGCTACAGCATTACAGATAACAGACTGTCTCATTTGGCAATTTATATAATGTCGTTGCAAAACCTGGGAAACGCATGGCAAGCGCGATAGCTAGTATCTAAATAAGATACAGAGTAACTAGGCTGGAAATATGGCATTCATTGCCTCAAAGAGAACATAAACCAGTAAATTACCACATTATTAAATAACTTATTCTATTTTCTACTCTAACCCCAACAGCTTCACTGTTCCCACCTCATCTGGCATTTGTGTTTGGGATAATTAATGAGCTTTGCAACAATTAAAAATGCAAACACACCAAACTCTATTGAAATTTTATGAATTTGCTTAGGATGCAACTAACCACTTCACAGTAGTATTAAACATAAATAAAACCAATAGAAAACCATTAACAAATTGTATACCTTTGCTTTCTTTGTGGGGATGTGGCCAACGGCTGAAGACAGTTTCTTCACACGGTAGAGAGTCTTTGGGTTGTTGGGCAATGCAGCAGCAACTGATTCATCCAGCTGAGTTGCATTGGGGAAAACAAGTGTAGTAATGGTTGACTCGGGGTGAGAAAGACAAGACATATTGGCCAAATTGACGAGGCTTTCAATTGATGCCAGTGTGTCATCTGGTTTCAGCAGGCTGTCTTCTTGCCCTATATCCACTGAATATGGTCCTCGAGTAAAAACTTTCAACACAAATACATAACATCATGTGAAATCTATTTCCTTTACCCTCATCAATCACCAGTTTAAAACTTTGTTTACCTATTTGCATTTTTCATAAAATCTGTTGATAGTTTAATCACTACATTCAGTAAAAAGTACTAGTATTCTGTTGCCTATTTATCTGCCTTCAAACAACACATTCAATTGTCAAAGAAGATATGCTTACGTTCATTTTCTCTCAAAATATATTAACCACACAAATACATAAATAAATTCAACCTTGTCTGCAAAAATTTGTTGCACAACTCACAACTGTCTGCCTGTGGCAGCAGTAGTGGAAAATGCTATTTGAACTAAACGTTTCAGTGTATCCAAAAGTTTTCTGGATACAACATGCCATATCTTTTTTAGATATTTTAAATTCTTGGCTCATATTTTTATATTCATAATAGTGTCTTAAAGACACAATCAACTCATGGAAAATAGCTATTAAAAACCTGTGCTGCTGTACACCAAAAATATTTTGTCAAACACACAGAATTTCAGCAACATTTGTATAATAAATCATAAGCAATGGCTTGTATAACATATTTTAAATACAGTGACACTGCTTAATGTGGATCTTCGAAGAAATCGCTAAATTATTATATCAATTTCTTAGGAACTTTAATAGTAAAAATTGACTTCTATTAGGACTTTTCAGCATGTTAGAAATGCTATCAGAATGCAAGTAATGATAATTTGAGTAATTTCTAACAATGATTTCATGAGAAAATGACAGAGTAACACTATGGCTCACGATTTTGTATCGTTTGGCCATATAACATGACATCTGATCAACACTTAATTAAAGTGTAGGAAAATGACCTTTGTTTCTTTTCCGCCGAGCTAGGACTCTCCGTTTCAGCATCTTTGGCTTTGGAAGGACAGTGCTTGGATCGTTCAGTTGGCTGTTATTGTACGGTAAGCCATAGCCAACATTAGTTGCATGCTTAGTCGTCTTACTATGCTCCTTTAGGTCTTTGTGATGAGCTCTGATAAGCACCCGACAGTACAGACAGCGGGCCTTGAATATGTCACCCTCAACGGGGGCTATCCACCCTTTAATAAACATTCATAATTGAAACGGTAAACATTACCTTGTCATAGATTAAACTTAAATACTTTATACTGAAAATCTGTTTTACTCAAAATTGTTGGGTACAAAATGGACAGCAACAATTCTAGCTACAATTCAAGATCACACCCATTTTCAAGGAATAATTCTTAAGACTATCAGTGTTGCTGTTATCACATAGTCATCATCTCAGTTATCATCTCTGATTATATAGCACCTTTCTAGCACTTCTCAAAGGAACTCCCCACAAGCTGCTGCCAGAGCTCTTTAACAATAACAGTTCATTCACAGGCGAATGATGTTCGAATAGTTACAAAAAAATCTTAATTGTAGACTCTTGCAAACATGTACAGCAACACCAATGGATCTCTTCCTCAGTTTTAAAACTGACCGTCAAAACAATCTGATCGAACGAATTGACCTGTATACATAATGGTAGCCAGGTTTTAATGACAGAAGACCACCCACCTTCAAGCCATTCAGAGTCACGAGAAATCCAAAACAGACTCAACAATAATTTCAGAATGTAGACATTACACTGAAGACATATGTACAGAATTTGTCCAAAACATAAAAGAATTTTCAAGCGAACTCACCACAATACCTCCCTGTACCAATCCCTGTACTCTTGGCCTCAGAATTTTCCTCCATAGTCTAGATTGTCTAAGTTGCGTCTGTGTCAGCTTAATGTATTGAACAAATGAAGTTGATTGATTGATTGACTGAATACAATGCAGTGGAAATGTACAAATAATGACATTGTGAAAGCGAATAAAGTGAAGTGAAACTTAAGATAAAAGGAAAATAGTTCAAAGTATACTTACCACGAAAATTTGGATCTAATTCCCAGGCTTTTCTGTATTTCTGCTTGTACCGATCCCATGAACTTCGGCTGAGAAAGTAACATGGATTCTGCTTTGACTGGAAAGAACAAAATACATACGAATCTTCATTGGTCCTCAAGTTAGTAACTAAGACTTTTGAAACTTACATATATAAGCCATCTCAGGTTAGGCAGTTAGCTGCTGGTTTTCCAATAAAATAAAGAAAAGAATTTTTACAATATCTGATTAGTTGCAAAACACAAAATTTTTAATTATCACTGCAATTTTTCATGTTACAAAAGGTACTGAAATAACATGTTAGCAAACCTTTCGTTCTGCAGCACTGCAGGATGTTTTCAATCTCTTCCAAGAACCTACAAAGTAAAGGCACAAATGAATAATTTGAATAATTATTAACAAATTAAGAAATCAACATTACAAACTTGATTTGGTTCAAAGCTAACAAATACTCAAAAAGAAAACATAACTCACAAATAACAGATATAAGACAATGGCATCCATGTCACATCAGGTTAAAACTTGCATCTTTTAGCTTAGAAATTGGGTAAGCCTTTACAACAAAAGACCCTTATTTGAAGAAAGAAGTTGCATAGCAGTAATAACTAACAATTCCACAAAAACACAAATCAAATTGTAAATTCCAAATTTCTAAAGCGCTACTCTAAAGCTAAGTGCAGACACCAGCTTATTCACAAGTGCTGTGTCGTATCAGAGGGGTTGTCCATAGAGCGAGGCCCAGTGGAGGTCTGAGTCCTGTTCCCAGAGACATGGGCAGAGCAGCTGCTAAGGTGGGTTTCATTAAGCTTGAAATACAGACAATCGGTTGGATTAGGGTAGGAACTCTTGAAGAGGCGAGACTTGTGGGGTGATAAGTAAAGGAGTTTGAGGCAGATGATGGTGGGTGAGTGGTGGTATTGGTGGAGGAACCGAGACCCAAGATTCAGAAGGAAGTTCATTCCAAAGTTGAGGTGCAGCATGGGATATGGATTGGTTGGAAAACCTAAGGTGAGTAGTGACTTGGCGAGTGAATTTTGTATGAGTTGTATATGCCTATTTTGGGTGGATTTGAGGTTTAGGAAAAGAGAATTGCAGTAATGAAGCTTCGAGTGGGCAATGGAGGAAACAATTGTGGATTTAAAGTTAAAGTCAATGCGACAGAGGTCATGAATATGCATAAAGCAGGTGTGTGAGGCTGGAGGCTTTGACAGAGGAGCGGGAAGACAAGTAAGACTGGAACCAGAGTACAGCATTGCCAGAGATGCCAAACCAAGAGGACAGCCAAAGGAGAAGTAGGTCATGATCGATGGTGTTGAAAGCGGCAGAGATGTCGAGGAAACAGAGACAGGAGACTTGTTGATGACTTACAGCAGAGAACAGTTTGTTATACAGAGAGACACGCAGAGTTCCTGTGGCGTGGTATTTAGTAAAACCAGATTGGTGAAATTTAAGGAGTGAGCTACAAGAAAGTAGTCATTCAGTTGGGCAAGGACAGTGCATTCAGCTAGTTTACATGTAGATAAAAAAGGAAAGATTGGAGATGGGACGATAGTTTGAGAAATTTTCCTTGTTGACAGTAGCGTTTTTGAGGAGGGCAGTGACAAGAGAGTGCTTAAGGAAAATAGTTAATAAATATAAAGAAATGGCTAATGACTTCTGTAAAATGCATGAACTGTCACTTTCTTACATTCATTTCCACATTAAAAAAGGACTAAATCTTTGTAGAAAGAAATGTAGTCTCACCATGTTGAACTGATTCCTCATCTGTTAAACTAGATTCTTCAGCTGAGTCTTTTGTCTCAAAGTCACCATCATCATGCATCATTGCACTAGTTGCATGCTTGGTTGACTCGGCATGGTGCTTTAGATCTTTGAAGTGAGCGCGCAGTTCAACCCGGCACCAGCGACATCTTGCTCGATATACATTCCCAGCAACAGGTGCAACCCAGTCTGAAAGTAAAAGATATTCTGTCAGCAAGAAAGCAGGTCAGTTTCATGGTTCTTAACTTATTAGAAAATGTTGATTGATTGTTGTCTATGCCAGAAGACAAGTAACGTTCCTATAATGAAACTGTCAAACTTTAACTGTTTACAAGTGTTCGGTTACAAAATATTACAGTATGGCTCCTAAGACTGGAAGACAGGTCTTAGAGGAAAAGAACATACACTTGGTTATTACTATTTCTGAATTTGCCGCAATTATATACTTCAAATTAGTTCAAGCAGTTTCTAAGTTTTATTACAAGTTAGCATGATAAGCAAGCGAACATCGATGACTGGTCAAGCAATCAAAACAAAAGCAGCACTGCCCCAGTGAAAAAAGTCATAATGCTTCCACTAATTTTCATAAGCTTTCTAACAGCAGAATTTAAAACAATATTTTTGTATCACATACCACGAAGTACTGGATCACTGTTCCACCTCATCACATACTTCTGTGGATATCTTTTCACCTGCGTTGGGTCATCTTCTTCATTTCCTCTGAGCTGTTATAGCATATATATTAAATTTAAACTGTAGGTAGAATATTGTGTTGTTATGCAACACTTGAACTGAAGTGTAGGCTATGTATAGACAGATTTAAGTGTCACTAAAATTGCCAGTTGTAAATAATTCAAAGAAGCTTTACATAGCCTCTACATAAATTTTAAACAAGTCAAGAGCATCGACATGGTCTTGAGAGAGTGGGTCAAGGTACTGATGAATCCTATGGATAAAAAATTCTACAAAGGAGGCCCAAACAATTAATTGATGTGTCAAGCCACCCATGCCCTTGAAGGAAGTGAAGAGGAAAACACCAAAAACCAATCTGCTAAATAGTAAGAAATAAAGTCTAAAAATTAAGTCAAAATGAAATGTCTATATCTAAGCCCATGTCTGTTTCCTATTGCAAGTACCTTTCTTGAAGGAGAATCATCTGTGCCAGCTGCTGAGGTTTCTGATTTTGACAGCCATTCAGCCATGTCCACTGATGATGCCACTGTGTGAACAATTGAAACAAAAAACCATGCAAACCCGATGCAAAACATAGAATAAAATACGTTTCAACCTCAGAAGTGCACAAAGACAAACATATCATGTAACCAATAAACTTACATATTCAACCAGTAAACCAATGAAGAAACAAAGTAAAGTTTAAACCTAGCAATGGATCTTACTGTAAACATAATTTAAAAAATTGGCAATGTTATCGATGCAACATCATGTTCACATATAAATGTCCATCGTACCAGTGTTCACAATAGCTCCGATGGATGGATCACAACAGTTTAAAGACAACAAAGGCTTCACTTTAGGTAAAGTATTCATACAGTTTTCCCTGTACTATGGGATGGACTTTATGATTAGTAGTAGTTTCCAGTGTCTAACGACATCTTATGGCCACAAGGACATTGGACATCACCCTCCTCCTTTTTCCAGGCTTGGGACTGGCACTATCTCAGTGAGTGCAAGCACTGGCAGAGTTAGAGGTAATGATGAGTTAGTTTTCAATGTTTAAAGACATCTCAAGGCTTATGGAAAACGAAGGAGGGCGATGTCAATGGCCCTGACAGTCATGAGATGTCATTAAACACCAAAAACTACTAACTTAAGTATATTTTATGCTCTGTGTATTATGGGTAACGTTTAACAAGGTGTATGCAAATGTTCCTATTAGATACCGTTTAAACACTTTCAAAAGAATATATATCATTTGACCAATGTCATTACCTTGCAACTGTATAATTTCTTTTAGTGTGGAATTTTAAAGTAAGGTAAGGTTGAGGTTAACAGCCCTAGTAGCCACAAGATGTTCTTCAATACAAAGTGCAGTTTTTGTGTGCTAGTCTGGCAAATGTTGCTTCAGGGAATATCTCCTATTGTTCCTCATTAGCTATGGCCATGAAACTGTCCTGATTCACCATAGCTTGCACACCTGTTTTGTTCTCCTACTGTTTACCAGATAGCATTCATCACCACACACACAAATCCAGACCAAACACACACACACACACACATGTTTACGACTATCATTGCATCAAATATATAGAATGACGAGTCACCTAACTGTTCAATGAAAGTGAAGCGAAACTAATTGCTCACTGAACAGTGGAGATTTCGTTAACAAGGAGCATATATCAGACTATACAGCGTGACCTATACGATTTATTAATCATTTCTTTTTGCCACAAAATGTCATCACAACTAAATAGCAGAACTGTGCTCATACCTTGACCTGGAATGTCACATGTACCAACTTGAAATGCTTCATTATTGCTGCATACAGTTTCAGTTTTTTCATCATTTTCAGCTAACTCTTGCTTGCAGCAAACAGTATCTGCAATGTGATTCAACTTTATTAGTTTCATTAACTATATTAAAATGCTGAGAAAATGGATAAATTACATTTATACCCTCTGGTGACAACTCCAATTCCTAAAGAAGCAGTGTCAATGACTTCCAAAATTCTCAAATGATTCGGCCTCGAAGAAAATATTGACCTGCCAGATCCATAGTGAGGCATAATCTGATATAAGACAGTGTCCAAATTTTACATATCATATTAAATAAAACAAACAGTTCACTGATGCAGTGAATTCTTTGACATAAGGTATCTGAACACAAAAGCCATCAAAAATAAATCCAACTCAAAACTATCAACATAGCACACGAAAGACCACTACCGCAAGATCACTGTGCCGATTCCACACTGTAGTCCATAGCACACCATCTCAGACTGGTTTCGACAAGTCTTGGCACTCGCTATTGACCAAGTGTGGGTTTGTATAAACCTCTTATTACTGCACGACTGTGGGCCATTTTAAAAGCTATTGCTCCAGCATGGGCTGTTCCAAACATTTTAGCTAATCCATATCCCGTCTACAGCATCAGCCAGTCCATGTTCACAAGCAGGATGGAACAGAAGATAATGATGAGCACAGGTGGCCAGTCCCCTCCTTAGTTGTCTAACATTCTCATCAACAACAGTGTACAGTCGAAGTACTCAAACCACAGCAAGAATTATAATTTTACAATATCAGATGACTGTCATTGATTTTTTAAACTTATGTACAGTGCCATTTTCTTTGGCCTTGGTTTTTGCTACAGTGTACTGAATCAGTTAGCACACACCTTTTCAAGACATCTACTGAGAATTGTTCTTTACCCAGCAAAAATGACACAAGTGCCAGAAATAATGCACACCAAGAAACTACTTGAGAAGAACTCTCATACAAGTGCAGATTAAAATTTAAAAACAGAATAATCAGACATTGTATTTCACACCTCCTCTAGCAAAACCCTTCAACGCAACTTCAAAAAAGAGAAAAGATTACGTAACTAAAATATTTTTGGCTTAAATTTTTAATACACTTGAAACCAACCTTGTTCTTTTACTGTCTGCACAATGAGTTTGCTCTTCAGTGTCTTTGACTTGTTAGGACTTGAACCCGTACCGTTGGGCTGATTGCTGATGCCACGTTTCAAATGGTGAACAATGTTTCCTCTGTGTACGGGGACTACACAGTGATGCTGAAGAGAGTTGACGTTTGCTGTGGTACGAAAAGTACAAGAAAGATTACAAAGCAATCATCACCAGTAAAATAGAGTATCACATTCCAGGCAGATTCCAGTTAATAGAGTCTGGAAATAAGTCATGACGACTGTGGTTGGCTAAGTGCACTATAAGTTACCTGTCAGGGCAAATATTTGTTTTGGATTTCAGCTCAACCTGCACCCCATGGCCAACTCAGCTAGAATGAGTACACTGTCAGTGGGATGATGAGATGAGGGAGAGGACTGGCCACCCATCCTAATATGTCGAGACTACAAAAAATTAAGTTCATACCCATGGCTGCCTCTCAGGATAGCTTAACATCTTAAAATATGATAATTATCATGAATGCAAATTCCACCAATAACAACTCTGATAGTAAATCAAACATATTTCTAGCTACATACATGGCTACATAAGAAGTTTGTTTCCAGTCACCTGACTGTCAGTAATCAAACATTAACACATTAAACATTACCATTATCACATCCAATGTTATGACTGAAATAAGAGTGTCACCTTGTTGAGTTGATTCCTTGCCTAATACACCGGACACTTGAGTTGAGACTGCTATCTTGGCTACTACATTGTACATCAGCGCCTCAGTTACATGCTTGGGTGATGCCAGGTGGTGTTTGAGATCTTTGTAATTAGCACGAAGTTCAACCTGGCACCATCGACACTGTGCTTGGCATATGTTTCCAGGGACAGGAGCCACCCAGTCTGAAACATGCATCAAACTTACTTTGAGTGCTGAAAGAAACACAGCATCATTTACTTATTAATTATTTACTACACAGACAAAATGAAATACGAGAAAGGAAAGATACACAAGACAATAACAGTTTTCTTGTACACAACTGGGATATATATATATATATCTGCATGTGTGTGTGTAAAGAATCAACAGAATTCGACATATTTACACAAAAAGTGTTCAAACAGTAGATCGATTGAATATGTGAATCTTCTGACCGTGTGCTGTGAAGCTGCTTATGACTCAGTATATGGACATCCTAGGAATTGCTATGATGCTTTTCCATTATATCCATAAGCACCACATCCACCAATCTAACTAAAGATTGGATACTATGATGTTATAGCATCATTGGAGTTCATTGAAACCTTGACAAAGTTTAAAGAATTCCCACTGGACTCATTGTATCTTGTGTGAGAAACCGTCTTGCTTTGGAACATTCTAAACAAGGATTCTAAACAAGTGCAATGATCCAAGTTAGCACACAGATGCAAATTCTGCTAAAGTGCATCTAAGTTTGCATACGTCTATGAACCTGAAAGATGCAAATCTAACCCAAGATAGTAAACACACAATAAGTCAGAGAATAAATTCATACACTAAATCATAACAAACTATGCAAGATACAGCACACTGCAACAGCAGCAGCGAAAGACAGAGAAAACCTTTACCAGTGGGATATGTCTAAATATGCCAAAAATAGTGATTACACATCAAGTTCCAAATTGGAAGTACATGCATATATATAAAACAACAATTGTTTCTTACCTCGAAGCATGGGGTCATTGTTCCAGCTGCTCAGATACGTCTGCGCAGAATTCAAAGCTGGCACAGGATCATCCTCCAGATTTGCAGTATCCTATCAGATAACACACGCAGTGGATTTCACATTGACAGATAATATTTCCTCTACATAAGCACCTGTATTTAGAAGGTCCACCTGTGTGTGGAAAATTGCATATCAGTTAGTATCAACAAGCCTTTCAAAACTGCATGCTATCGTCAAATTGGGCAACCTTTTCCGTAATAGGCGATGGCTAACGATGGCCACGATTGTTAGCATGTTTTGCCTTTTTGCACCATCTCAGTGTCAATTAATTACTGATCCACATGGTAGTCACGACTAATGAAAGATTTGCCAGTTGTTCAATTGCTGCTGTCTCACCTGCATTTCAAACAAGGGTTCCGTTAATCACAGGACTACATTTGGTAGCTGAATCACGATAAATCATAAATTTTACGAAGCAGTAGAAATGAACCTGCAAGTTGTACATCTTGTTACCTTTTCTGGAGACAATTTATCTGCGTTTGGAGTTGTTTCTGATTTTATTTGTTGTGACAGCCGACCATTAGAGTTGACTGAAGATGATGTCACTTGTGTCATATCTGTGCAACAACAGTTAGCAGAAACACACGTGAATATCAAATCAATAACACACATTATACTTTCTGTATTAATGACAGGTGACGAACTTGGAGGTTCGAAGACGACTGAACATAAAGGAAGATCTAATGCAAACAGTAATGAGGAGAAAATAAGTCTATTTGGGCATACATGTATATGCAGAATGGACGACAATAGAAAAAAGAAAACTGTGATGATGGGAACTATGGATGGAAATTGGCAGAGGGGCAGACCTAACAGAGAGTGGACAGATGAAATCAAAGATTGGTGTAGACAAGATCTGCACAGCTTAAGAATATTAGCACAAGACCAGGAACTTTGGAAAAAAAGTGATACCTCATGCAATGGACGCCTACGGGCCTTTGGCCCATGGATCCTGATGATGATGATGATTAATGACAATTAGAATACGTAAAAGCTTAACAGTGCTTCATGTCATTGTTCTGCCCATAGCCATATTTGTGGGTGTTTGTCTACATTTCACCAGCATTGGACAGTTAGTTTTTAAAAGTAATAACTTATAATGACTAGTTACTAGGCTACAAAAGTAACTATGGTACTTACTGAATAGTCACTTTAGAAAACTAGTAAAGTACTAGTTACTGATTACAGTTACTTTTCAAAAATAACATAATTTATATTTTAGTTACTACAAAAGTCAAAGTCATTACCTTGCTGGTTTAGTAGTTGAGATATGAAATGAACTAAAACCCCAAGTTTACAGTATCTTGCAGAAGTCAGAACAAAGACTAAAAATATCTGGCATGCAAAGGGTTAAGGGGTAAAGGGTTGCTATACCTTGAATAAGAGAATCACATGTTGTAACTTCATTCTCTTCACAAACAGCATCAAAATTGCAATGATCATTAGAATTTCTGTTTAGTTCTTTTTTGCAGCAGACAGAATCTGTAATTGCAAGACACGTGCACACGAAGTAAGCACAAGCAAGACGAGCAAATGGATATTTACGACCTAGCTACACCAACCATACTTAACTCACCATTTTATAATCAGCGATTATCTTATAATGTGTTACACTAAACTTTCAGTTATTTATTTTCCATTGCAACAAAGCCAAAAACTTTATTTTTTTAATGAAAGATAATTCTATGTATGCACGTATGAACGTATATAAATGTGTATGTAAAAATGTATGCATGTATGTGTGCATGCAATCACCTGAAAACATGTACCTTCTAGAAGAACAGTCCCTTAATCTAACCCAAGTGACAGCCATGGGTATGAAGTGTTAGTGACTTCATCTGACACTCCAGCATGCTAATCACTAGACACTATTGCATGTCCTCATAGTGTCTTTTAAGGAACTCTCAAAGTGCTGAGAATATGGATGATGTCCAAGAGATCCAATTAGGTGTGGCTCAAAATAGCAAATAATGTCGCTTGAGCTGAGTTAAGAAGAACAGCAATTATGTTCAAAGGAAGTTCTGGGTGGGCAGTCCACAGCATAGGAGTGTGCTCACCTTGATCTTTACAAGGGATGAGAGGCGGTTCACATCAGATAACATTTGACTTAAAAGTCCATTTCATCTAACCTTTCTTTGAACCTTGAAGCTTTTGATTTAGTAGCCAGTCATCACAAACAGATGTCATTGGTTTTCCATTTCGTGTCGATCCTCTGCCCTAAACAGGTAAACACATAAATGCAAAATCCACTGTAACACACAAGAACACAAAATATGTGTGAGCAACAATACAAAGCCCTGTTATGTCTTTTAACTAATACTAGTATAATTATCTTCTTCGATGACTTGATAAATATGTTTTATCAGAGTAAGCTAATCTTTGCATGTCACTGGAAAAAACAACGCATATCCATGTCCTAATACACAGTGCTAAGTTACCTATTGACCAATACGGTAATTCCTTTGGTACATGTCAAGCACCTAAGCGCAACCAGAAAAACTGTACATGCCAAATCAAGGTTCTTTAATGAGATGGTCATCATAGAAGGTGTACCAGTAGCTTCTGCTACCACCAGCGGTTCAAACCATACTCCCAAAATCAAACGCAGAGGGTCACCAGCTCCTACCATCTTTCAGCAGTTCCAACTGTACTCTCCAGGTAGCACTCCAATATTCTTGGCCAAATTCAAACAACCAATGGTCATAAGGTGAATGGATCGGCGGCCTGCCAGGTCCATGACAGGACAAAAAACTCCTGTATTTAAGCAGGAACATTATCCAGCTGTTACCATTAGACCCACACTGAAAACTTTAAACAGATGCACTGGAAATGGTGGCTAATGAAGCCTGTCAAGCACACAGTCAGAAACATGACTAAATTTAGAAATACCACAATCAAGAAACACTGAACCTGCTTAATCCATCCCAAGGCAAGGCTTGCATACACAGCACTAAGCACTGTATTAGAAATGCTAGTGACAAAAGCATGGTCAAGAGTAAGACCAGCAATAAATGTAAGAGAAAGGGAAACAACCTGCAACTGGCACAGTTGATAAATACAACCCATCAAGTGTTTGCCCAACCCATATGACCATCTTCCACCCAACAGCCATGACTACCCTCATCCAATAATATGATGAGCATAAACAGAAGTGAGACAAGACCAGTATAAAAAAATTAAGAGTACAATCATAAAGAGGTCAGGTATGAAGGGTGAGCACATCCCCAGTGTTTATCACCATTGTTGAGAACAGGTCAATGCCACAGCTTAGATGCAGACAATAGACATATGCTACTGGACTAGACGATGGACAAAAACTAAGTGGTGTGCACATGCTATATATTTTTGTAATATTACCCCTGTATTCCAGGTTAAACCAGTTATAGTCATCGTATACACATGCAATATAAGCAAATGAATAACTAGATTATCAGACATCAAAGACCTCTGAAGTTGTAGCAAGCTCCATCTCTGTTGTTTCAAATCCTTGTGCAGCACTCTCCTTGCGTCTCAGAGCAGTTTCTGGTTCAATCTTTTTACAAGCTTCCAAATTAGTCTTTTGAACAATCCTAACATTTTCTACAATAACAGCAAAGTGAATGAAAAATTCTAATTAGTAAATTTGGATCTAGTACAAACATTATGGCAACAATTTAAAACTTCAGCAGAAAAGTATTTAAATTGCATGCAATATCAAGCTACAATTTAAACTGTACTGAATATTTTGCTTAATTTACCAAAAATATTAAATATCAACATCATGTTTACAAACTGTGCCTCAGACTTGTACACAACTTGTCATGTATTATATTATAACTAACTACACTGGTGTACAGTGCTTATAAATATGCACTTGGCTACAAATTGATAATGTATGTGATTTACAATCATGAGCAGACAAAATGTCATTGAAATAAACACAGTAAGAAAGTCATGAATGTACATAAAATGCATAAATATATACTGTATATATTAGCATAGAATTTGACATCACGTCAAAGTTGACTCCTAAATTTTCGTCATCAGAAAGTGAAAAAGTCTTAACCCACAAGTAAGTCAATGTGCGCCATTAAAGCAGGCAAATGCGCCAAGTTTGGCCTAAATAGTGGAATGTGTGCCCTAT
The DNA here is from genome assembly GCA_963556255.1 of Allolobophora icterica. NCBI lineage: Eukaryota > Metazoa > Annelida > Clitellata > Crassiclitellata > Lumbricidae > Allolobophora > Allolobophora icterica. Next base: position 64,060,641 of record OY744602.1, on the reverse strand, counting down.
ATAAAGTACAGCAAAGCTGACAATCAAATGCAGCTTCTAGTCTTGTTACCTAAAGAACAAGACCACCACATTTATTTCTGTTGAAAGCAAAGTTAAAATCTAATAATAAGCCTAAATCAATTGCACACACTTGCCCACATCTTGCAAATAATGTGTACTTGCCACTGTTTTGAAAAACAGACTGAAATTTATTCAGTGGAAAGACTGAAATGCAGAGTAACAGACAATATTATAGCACTAGCACTAAATCAGGACAAAGAATCCATTAAACAGAGCAACAGATAATATAGCACAAGCACTAAGTGAATAGAAAGTAAACTAGCATTTAAGATGTGAAGCATGTCCCTTTGGTTCTGGCCCAAGCCAGATATTTGTTTAAATTTTAGTTCATGAATTTCTTATACACGAGTATGTACAGTACTAGAGTGTGGTTGACATGTTGGAGGTCTACACACATTCAAGACCAGCATCTAAGTCCAGCATCGAAGTTCATTATTTGCAGAATTTCCTCAATAATTCTCTACAGTACAGACACTTAGAACTGTGTCCGCGTCCACCAGTTAGAGTATATTCTTGCATATGTCTAGATTTGGTCTGCTCTTTGATGCTATTCAGACACCTCACATCAAAGCCCCATTTCCATTTTGAATGGTCTACCTTATAGATAGACCAGTGTTTCTTAACCAGTGTTCGACCGAACCCCTGGGGTTCGGTGAGCCAGTGTCAGGGGTTCGGCAGAGGTCCTCTGAAATATATGCATATTCAGGGTCAGTGAGTGTGAATGAAAAATCATTTGCTATTTTAGTTTCATTTCTGGACTTTTATTTAATAAATTTTGTTTGCAATAGATTGCCTACCAGGCCCTACCTTATGAAATTTAAAGGTGTTCATCCTGTTAACCTTAGTTATGTCTTACTGCACCTCCAGATAATTAACACCGGCAGCCATCTTGCTGTGACGTAAGGTATTACCGATAAGATTTTGGTGCCACCAAATGGAAGGATATCTATCCTCGCATTGCTAAAGCTGCCCTTGAAATCCTCACACCGTTTGTCACATCATATCTCTGTGAGCAAGGATTCTCAAAACTGGTGGAGATTAAAATCCAAGAAAAGAGCAGGCTTGATTGCAAAAATGACATGAGAGTGAGTCTTTCCAAAACAGAGCCATGCATTTCTCACATTGTTTCCAAACGGCAACAACAAAGGACACATTAAGATGCAATTGGTAGTGTTGGTACGGTTAGTTAACTGTTAGTAGTTCATGTATTGTATCGAATGTATTAATATTGTATCACATTTTGGTACAATTTTTTATTTCCTTTTGTTCCCATTAGTTAAAAAATTATTGTTAAAATTTGAGGGGTTCGGTGAGTGGCCATGGATTTTTCTTGGGGTTCGGCTCCCTTTAAAAGGTTAAGAACCACTGAGATAGACCATTCCTATTTGGCTGACCAGTTCCCACTCAGACAATATCAAGCCCATGGTTGTCTGTAACGAGGAAATTATGGATTTTCGTGTATGAGTGAACTGTTGTCGTTTTTAATTAACATTACATTATTATTATTATTATTATTAAAGTAGTTTTATATAGCGCCCCTTCAAGATTGCCTACTCAGGAGCACTCCCAGCCCAACCACGGTCAAATAACGCAGTTTTGAGGACAGTAAGAAACAGGGTGAAATGACCAATCGGTAATTGACGGAGCTTGGTAGGAAGCCCATTCCAGGTCATGGGGGCAGCCACAGAGAAGGCACGGCGCTGCCGTATGGTTGTCCGCACGCGGGGAACAACAAGTTCAGCCTGCGCAGCTGAGCGGAGAGAGGAACGGCGCTGCGAGCATGAGGTGGGACAGCAGAGCTCCCGCAGGTATGGAGGGGCCAAACCTTCAAAGCACCGCCGGACCAAGGCAGAGATTCGGTAAGTGATGCGCTGTGGGTAGGGGAGCCAGTGGAGGACATCCCTCATATACGCAGACACTCTGCCAAACTTGGGGATGCGACCTACAAGGCGGGCAGCAGTACGCAGGATTCTGTTCAGGGACTCAATCCGGCAGGCCGGGAGTCCATCATATATGGCACTGCAGTAGTCCAATCGAGAAACAACAAAAGCATGGACAAGCGTGGAAGCTGCACCGGGAGACAAAGAACGGGAGATCACCTTGAGTTGCCGGAGCTGGTAATAGCAACTGCGGGAGAGAAGATTTATGTGCCGCGTGAATGCAAGTTCCTGGTCCAGGATGACTCCCAAGTCCCGGACCGAGGTCGAGAAAGCAAGGTGTGGGAATTGCAAGGCAAGAGAAGACAGATCTATTTTACAGAGCTGCTGGGGAGTGCCAAGCCATATAAACTGCGTCTTGGCGGGGTTTAGCCGCAGGCGGTTTGAGGACATCCAGGCCTGCAGGGACTCCATGGCATGGGTCATGGTTTCCACCGCTGCAACAGCGCGGACAGCCGGGCAGTGTATATAGGCTTGCAGGTCGTCAGCATAGGACTGGCTAAGGACCGACCCAGCCGCCAGCAGGGACCCTAGGTCGGCAGTGTAGATTATGTAAAGAAGGGGGCCAAGGACAGAGCCCTGAGGCAGGCCAAATGGAGCAGGGACCCAAGGAGACCTAGTGGATCCGTGGACGACCATGAAGGAGCGGTCGTGCAGAAAGGAGGTAAGCCAATCAAGAACATTGCCAGAGAAGCCAAAAGAAGTGGATAGGCGCTGCAAGAGAATGTCGTGATCAACAGTGTCGAACGCGGCACTCACATCAAACAGCGCAAGGAGAGTGACCTGAGATCTATCAATGGCTCCATATATGTCAGATAGCAGGCGGACCAACAAGGTTTCTGTGGAGTGGCCCTTACGGAAACCGGACTGGAAAGTGGGGAGGAGACCATTTTTGTCAAGGTAGCACATGAGCTGTGCGGCAACAATCTTTTCAATTATTTTAGATAAGAATGAGACATTTGCTATTGGCCTAAAATTAGTTGGCTCAGTAGTGTCGAGTCCTTCCGCTTTAATCACTGGAACCACGATGGACTTCTTTTGGCTAGCAGGAAGAATTCCCTCTTGAAGGGAGCGATTACATAGAACCGTAAGAAACGGTAGGAAGACATCAAGGGTCTCTTGCAGGATGAATGATGGGAGTGGATCCAGTTCACAGGTTTTCGGCGCTGATGTAAGTATGATTTGACGGAGCTCAACACTGGTAATTGGGCCCAGAGACGGAAGATCACAGCTCGTAGGTGGAAAGACCGGTGGTGGGCTGTCAGCCGTAGCCTCGCGGACCGAACTCACTTTACCCATGAAGGCCTTAAGGAAGACATCGGCTGTGAAGTGCGATGCAGCCGGGCTGGAACCAGAGCGCGCTCGACCCAGGATATCATTGAAAGTCGACCAGAGTTTCCTTGGTTCTCCGGAGTTCTGGGCAATCTTGTTCTCCCAGTAGCTCCGCTCTTTTTCTTTGTAACGACGGTGCATTTCACGGACGTATCGTATCCAGGTAGCACGGTCAGTAGAGGCCTTAGTTCTCCGGTAGTGTCTTTCCAAGCGGCGGGCATCAATTGGGCTAGCAAGAAGCACATTTGAGAGGTTCATATAGAGTGCAACAAAGATGCTTGATTACAAAAGTACTAACATTCAAGAACTACAAGAACGCAAAAAACATTTTGTAGATCCCAATTTCTTCAATTCCAAACTTATGCTTTTTTTAATGTAATTCATAATCAACAACTGACAGCAATTCATGATTAGTACAGAGCAAAAGCATAGGTTTCTCTGACCTCAGAAACTGTACCAATAACAGCCAGCCAAAGCAATCAGTTACCTGGATGACAAGTCATATCATCCACGGTCAATTCCAGTGTACAGAGTCCATTGTCATGTTCCTGTGAAGCTTCACCACTTGACCCAATATGCTTTGCAGGTTTTCTGACATGACGTTGTTTAGATAATCCATCATCCTTCTGTGGCGAGTCTGGTACAGAAAGACTTTGCTGTAAAAGTTTCTTCTCATTCTTGGCAATGTTTTTACAATGCTTAGTACTGCTAGCATGATTTGTAAGACCAGCATAATGAGCTGGAATGAAGATGTGACAGTGCTTGCAGTAGGCTTTCAAATTGTCTTCCTTTACAGATTCTATCCAGTCTAACATACAAAAGAAAACATCACTCATTTAGTCTCAAGCAACAAATGACAAAACTCTATTCACAAGAAAAACAGAATGTCAAACAAAATCAATTTAAAGTGTATTTGTCTGAAATAGACACTGCAAAGTTAGAAAACATGTTATGCTGAAAGACGATTCACCGCGTGAATTACTGAGCATATATGTGACTTGCTCTGGCAAAAGGAGGCTGTTGCTAAAAATTTTAGCTTTGTATATTTTGGGCTTAAAATGATAAATGATAATTTCTGTTTAAAATGTTGAAAAAATTATTATTTTATCTTTATTGGTTCCAGAGATATGAATTTTAGAATGTTTTGGTACTTGGAAGTACAATTTCGAGAAAAACGCATGCAAATCTTAATACAAATAAACATAAATTGGAAAGTTTCAATGTTTTTAACCTTAAATCTATAGAAATTACTATGGGAAACCCGCCAAATGAGGCTATTTTTAGCAAGTGGAATGCATAAGCTTTGAAATGACGTATTACACACGGTATTCCTAACAAAATGAAGGCCATAAAATACTTTTGAAACTGGTTCAAAAAATTATTTTAAATTCCCGGATAATTTTTATCATTCACACAAACTTATTAAATTTGTCATGAAATAGGTGAAATATTATTAAATCAATACTTTTTCATATAATATAAGATCTTATTTATTGATATATGCAAAAAACCGATTATTGAAAAATTTACACCTGGTTAGTGTTTTGGCTAATTTCTCTGTTTTATCATTGGCGACTTCCGCCTCCTTTTGCCAGAGCAAGTCACATATGTGCAACAAATGGTTACTCATTACTTACTTGCTTGAGTGGAAGTAGTGGACTATGAAAGGTCGCAGCGCCTCTATTATATCCAAGTCTGGGACCGCAATATTGCTTATTATGGTGATTGGTCGCCACCCGACTGATGAACTACGCCACTACTTGTACTCTGATAAATGTAAATGCAAATGTACGCGATTTTCTATAGCGACCGTATGGCCTTAACCCTGCTCATTTATCAATGAATTGATCGGGTGAGATCCTTCACCACCGCTGCCCGTATGAATAGGCGCCACGCCATTAAGGTCCCCTTGTACGGACCGTGCTAGCCCAAGATTGAAATCTCTGAAATAGCCAACTTTGGGAAGCGAACCGAGATCTGCATGCTCTCTAACTCAGAGGTGCACGAGATGCAGCCTACACTCTTATCAATGTAGCTAACTGGGCCAGTCCCAAGTCTGGAGAAAGGAGGAGGGTAACGCTAATCATCTTTGTTATGAAAACAGTGTCGTTAAACAGCATCTAACCGGACCGATGTGAACCTCTACTGGTGATAGCATTTAATTGTGGCAGATTTGAGGGCAGTGTGAAGTTAATTTAGCTGTGGCTGGGCTGGGAGTGCCTCTGAGTAGGTATCTGAAGAGGCGCTATATCAAATTCTCAGAATGACTGAACGATCACCGCTGTTTTTATGAATGCGTCAGAAAGATTTGAAGGCCTGGCGATAGGAATTGTACAAAGAACTGTTAGAGTTTTATTAAGCAGGTTGTCCATATTTCATAGTTCGACTGACTACAAACGGTATGGATAGTCAATTGAAGTTATTTTTAAAGCAGATTAATATGAAAATAGCTTAGGCATATCAAACAAGCATTAATACTAACTTTGAAACATAGGATCAGTTTTCCACTCCTCTCTAAAACTCTGTTTGTACTGAGAAAATTTACCCATTGCAATTTTTCGCTGGTTTTAGGTAAATTTATAAAGCAATATCAAGGAATTTATATTTCTCTCGATACACTTGTAGCACAGATGATTGATATACAGGATACCAACGGTAAACTTCCCAATACGTCATTTAAACATAATTTTGCAGTGCTTCCCAAACATTGGAGTACGACTCTAATAAGATCTTTGGTTATATATGGTTCCAACAACTTTGATCTGAAAATTTGTTGATTCAGCCCCAACATAAACAAAACATAAATTATTCTCGTATAATGCTACAGACAGTGATCGCGACATATGCAGTTTTACTCCATGAAAATTATAGAATAAATTATTTTAAATGAAATTTTCCCACAAAACTTAGATCTTCACTTCGGAATCTGATTTATAATAATATAGCAAAACAACTTTTTTTATCCAATTATCTCACGGAACCCTTGTCTTACTTTCATTAAACCCTATGGTTCCGCGGAACACACTTTGGAAAACGCTGATCGAGCTAGACTATGATCGAGTGAGTGCGTGATTCTATCGAGCAATTATGGTAGGCCTATAGGCTACATGGTGACATAGGCCTATATGAATAAAGATTTGTAAAGCGCAACTTCAAGCAAAACTCATCAGTAGCGCCTAGCGCTCATGACCCAACAAAGAGACTCGAGCGTTCAAACAGACTAGATTTTAAGCGCTTGCGGAACAGAGAACGAGATAGGCTGAGTCGCTCGAGCTCTGGGGCTATCCGCAGTTCAATTTAGACTACTGCATGGAACACACCCTGTATAACATGTATCATAGCCTAGACGTGTGTACTCGAATCTGCGTTTCTTCAGCGCCCAAAAAGCTATATGGGAAAAATTGAGCATGTCATCAGCAACAAACCAGGATATAGTTTGTGTAATTAGGCGGGGTCAACCCGAATCCCCGAAACCCGAATCCCCGAAAATGTTGAAAATACACAAATGCCCGATTTCCCGAAAACAGTTTCATAGATAGCGGCAGAACTCCCGAAAACTATTCAAAGTTAAATTGTAAACTCATACGTGAGAAAGACCTAGCATGGCCTTGATGCATCTCTATTTACTGTCTATTCACGTGTTTATTTGTAATTTTAGTCTAAAATCGATTTCGGGGATTCGGGCGAAATTCGTTTCGGGGATTCGGGTTTCGGGGATTCGGGCCGCACCCAATTAGGCGACCCTGACAGCGGAACGGTTTCGTTCCTTTGGGTTTTCCTTTTGTCACTGATCGCAATGTAGGCCTAACTTAAGTTCGTGTTACCATGTAAACTGTGTAATTGTTCAAAGATTGGTGAACAATAAAAGAATTTGATTGATTGATTGAAAATCGGTGATACAGATCTTCAAGATTCAAATTAAAAGTTAGCCAGATAGGTCGTGAAGTCGGTGATACCTATAGGCCCTAAATGGCATATAAATTATATGGTATTTGGAGCAGAAGCGACTATATATAGAAACTTAAGAAGAGGATCGAAAATCGAGAAACTTGAAAACTGAAGGAGGCTATTAGGGCTAAATACGTAGTCGTAATTCGAACTTCTGAAGCGCTCAAAAAAGCTGCGTACGCTGTGGTTGTAACGACAGTAACGTACGTGCCCTAATGAAATTAGCACTTCGATGGGAGATAGACCTACATTAAGTTCATTCGGCGATCGACTACTTAACAGAAACAACGAAAATAAACTTGCATTAAATAATACTGGAAAACATTGAACTGCTCCGAAAACTTCTTGACGTTGGTATCTGCTAAGGTCTTAAATATTACTTCCCGTTATTACGCTTCACTGCCTTCTGCAATTCTACCTATATTTATTTACAGGGATCCAGATAAAATTGGTCACGTGGGCTTGTTGCTTACCATAAGAAATGATGTTGAAGATTCGATACCAAGTTGTCTCCTAATTGATTAATGCACCTAGAATGACAATTTCATTGAACTGGCGAATTAAATAGGCAGGTGTGCGTAGTCATGGAAACTAGAGGACAGTTTTCGAATGAACAGTTGGAAAAGTCTTTGAGTCACCTGTGGAATCAGTTCGTGTCGTCACAGGTAGGCGGGTGCGATTGACTTTGCTCATCGCCTCTTGCTTATCCATGGACCAAATCTCCCGTTTCCTTTCTTAAATTCTTCCTATTCATTTTCTGGAATAATTGTGAATTTAGCAAAATCGATAAGGCACTTCTCACTTAGAATTGTTTGACCGGTCCATGCCGCAAAAGTTCTTTGTTTGTGCGTACCGTGTCCGGACTGTGCTTATTCTGCTGTATTACATTTATTTTGCGTTATTGTATGCAATCATTCTGAGGTCCCTTGCCTTTGAAACAGTGTTAGCATCGAGCAGGATCTGGTTGTTGCATTACTGTGTGGTTTCGAGAGAGGCTGCTGAAGCAATTTTAAGACTTTCCTAAATCAGTAAGAGGATACAGATCTATGGCAATTCGTATCATAGTGTATTTTGATACTGAAATAGAAGATTGATTGTGCATGGAATTACCAGGACAGCCTGGTGGTTGCATATCTGTTGTGTATCAACTTTAGGGTTGGCAAGTGAATGCAACACTAGGTTTGGCATGTTAAAGCCATGTTTCCTGTTGTTGTATTGTGTTGTTGCATCTGAAAGTTCTGTTAATCCTGGGTCCATGTATGTAAGCAGTGTTTACAGGTGTGTAAATAGTGTTTTCTTTAGCCTTTTCCTTTGCCTTTAACTTTTATGGTCATTTGTTTCAGAACAATAAGGATAAGTTCACTGAATATTTGAAGGCATTCACGAAATGCTATTCTGGCTTTATCAGTGCGGATTTTAATCACTTGGACAGTCAAGGGTTAGTTTTCATATCTACAATGATTAATTTTATTAAAATTAGCATTGAATTGTTATTTTTAGTTGAAATTAAAGAAAAGCTTTTAATTGTGTCTAAATGAAGACTGCATCAGCTCTGACTTCCTACAGTTACAACATAGTTGATACTTTGAAAGTTGAAGTTTTTCTTCCAGTATCTCAGAATCCATGTTACCAACTTAAAATGTATAGCCCTAATGTCACGAATGATGCTATAATTTTGGCATGTCTGCATGAAGTATCACACGCATAACGTGCACGCACAATCCACAAACACTTAACCTGCACATGCTTATACCCCATGGAAATTAGCTGAATTTGTATAAGTTTTGTATGGCACACACCTCACAAGCCCTAGTAGACCATAAAACAAGCTTTGTCCATACTAGTGTTCAAGTTTGAAACCAAGTCTTAAATGTTTGAACTGTTACTTGTTATTAATTTTAATAAATTCTATTAATTTGAATGGAAGTGTAGATGTTTCAACCTTTCTGTTTGAATTAGTAGTTACTTAAGTCTATTAAGAATGTATCAGTTTTCCTATGTTCCTGTACTAATAAGATTTAGATTTTTCATAATAGTTTTGCAATGCATAGTATTTTAGGTTTGCCTGATTAGATGCCTTTGGCAAGTTGTTTTGTAAAGGAGCGCTTTAAAATCTAATACCAATGCAACACATAGCAAAATTAACATATCTTAAATTTGGAAAGTGTAAAAAATATTTAAGTCACAACAAATTTAATTTTGATCATAGCATTTCTTACTTTGCCACCTGCCAGTAGTTTTACAGGCCTACTAGATTAAGAATGTATGAGTTTTCCTTATGTTCCTACACTATCGAGATGCTGTCATTGTTTCTGACATGGTCCAGAAAGTACAATTCGGTCATGACAGCCATCTATGTAAAATAAATTGTAATAACATGTACTAGTGTACTACTAGATGAGCCGTGGGGCATGGGTTTTATAAAGCCTCGTATTACCAGTAGGGCTTAACTGAAATCGGGATTGGTAAACCGATTTTGTTAATTTTTGGACTATCCAGAACTATCTGAATCCAGAATGTCTAACCCACCAATTAGTAACAGTTTTTTGGATGGTTTCACGATGGACTAATAACAATTTATAGACCACTCACTTATAATTATAATTTGATTTGTACTTCTTAATAGGGCTATGAACGGGCCACAGAATAACCGGGCAAATTATAGACCACTCGCATAACTATATAATTTCGCTAAGGGTAGCACCCGGTCCTTAGTCAATTCCTGAAATCTACCCTGTATGTGCTACAGGCCGCCTGGGCCAGTGATCGTTAGACCTGTCGATCAGTGAAGAAATAAATCTTGGTATAGGGAAGGGGTGACTGACTGGCTGTTGTTCCAACTTACCATGTGTAGCTGATGCCAAGCCAAGCCAGTGATGACTAACTTGGAATTAGGCCTTACTGCACAGATTTGTTACTTATCTGAATCAGAATTGGAATCCTCAAATAATGGCCTATGCTATCGGGTTTCCGGAATCGGCAAAAAACCAAAATCGGTTATGCCTTAATTACCGGCGGAAAACATGCATGACACAAGTATTTATTTTACATAGATGGCTGCCATGGCTATAATTGTACTTTCTGAACTGCATCATAAATAATGACAGCATCTTATTAGTGCAGGAACATAAGAAAACTTATACATTCTTTATCTAATAGGCCTATATAACTAATGTCAGAGATGGTTTCGCAAAGTGTGTGAAAAGTGCATTTTTGATGTATGTACTTAAAAATCACAGTCTTTCTGATCTCAACTACCTACGTAAATATTTCAAATTTTCATTGTGCTTATTCTATGCCAGTGGTCACCAACCTGCGGCTCGCGAGCCTCATTTGGCTCTCGAAAAGTTCTGTGGCGGCTCTCCAGAGCTTCCAGGAAATGACATTTTGTATGTAACAAACAAAAATTGAACTGTTTCTGAGTTGCTTAGCTATTCTATGACATTGTTGTTTTGTGTGTCAGTCCATATAATGATATTATATATCATGTTTAATGCTAGCAGTAGTAGTGCTATCCGCTAGTATTTGTCGTGCTAACTGAATTTGACCTAAAACCATGGCAGCTCTCAAAAAGTTGCTAAAGTTTGCAGTGTGGCTCCTCACCGAAAAAGGTTGGAGATCACTGTTCTAGGCTGTCCATCTGTCTCAACCCACTGACCTAGAATTAACTGGCATACAGATTTGCTTCAAATGGTATACCATCAGCTGATGCTTTGTGCTTCATTAGAACTAAAAGCTTAGAACAGGTTAAATGGAAGACGTACAACATATTGTATATACACTGTGTCCCGATGAAAAGTGGACCCCAAGAAAGAGTGTCATAACTCGGTCAAAACTTTTAGTATTTGCCAGAAATTTTAAAAACAACAAGAGTAGCCATATTGCCACCAAATCCTAACGCCGTTTGGAAATGTTGCCAAGTTTGTCAAGTTTGTGAATGTTTGAGACGCAGCCCTGAAAATGGGAAGTTTCCAACATACAAGAGCCATAAGGAAGTGAAGTTCAGCTACAGCTGGTGTTCAAAATGTCCTTTTTGTTCACGGACACACGACCGTGGACGTGGACGCCACTGTTTGATGGCCCGATCGATGATCACGTGATCAAACAGCTGCCACTCTTCAATCAGACGCGCCTCCGGTGATCGACGTCACGAATGCGGGAACGATAAACGCGCTCCTCCAGTACACTCCAGGTTTGGATTTCGCGTCTGATTGAAGAGTTGCAGCTGTTTGACCACGTGATCATCGATCGGGCCATCAAACAGTGGCGTCCACGTCCACAGTCGTGTGTCCGTGAACAAAAAGGACATTTTGAACACCAGCTGTAGCTGAACTTCACTTCCTTATGGCTCTTGTATGTTGGAAACTTCCCATTTTCAGGGCTGCGTCTCAAACATTCATAAACTTGACAAACTAGGCAAAATTTCCAAGCGGCGTCAGGATTTGGTTGTAATATGGCTGTTGTTGTTGTTTTTAAAATTTCAGGCAAATGCTAAAAGTTTTGACCGAGTTATGACACTTTTCTTGGGGTCCACTTTTCATCGGGACACAGTGTATATGTGTGTGTATGCATGTATGTACATAATTTCACTTGATTTGTGTGTGTGTGTGTCTGTGTGTGTGTGTGTGTGTGTGTATTTATACATGTGTTTGTACATTCACGCGATGTATGTGTTTACGTACATAATGTTTGTTAACATAAGGTACACACACATACATATATAACAGCTTTTGGTTTCGCTGTCTTTGACATCTATCAAACTGAGATTCTCTCTGTAGAATTCTTTATTGTCATTCGCTATTAATGTCTCTCATCGAATACACAGTTCAGTTGCACATGATTGTTCAGTTGCACTGACAATGATAAGATAGCTACGACGTTGCAATTAGTACAAGAACTTCTATTCTAAACTCTCAAGTCGAACGCCTAGTGTCTGCTTAACACTAGACATGCTAGTCTAATGCAGAATGCCCAGTCTAAGCTTCATGGACACTGCATCATTCTGACTGACTAACTACTAGGCTGACTGCTGACTATCGTGACTCCTGGCTGTCTGCCTACTCTCCCTCTATCTACAGGCTTACGTATGCTAAGACATGCAGGTCTCTTTGGTAAAGGTATCTTGTGATTGGTTCGTCAAACTCTAGGACCTTACCTTAGATCGCTATAGATTAACATTACCAGTCCACTGGAAGGTGTGGTCTTAGTCTAACCTTCCCTAATTATACTGACCAATGGAAAACTCCAGATCACCTCAGTGTCTAGTCACTTGACTGGTTTCTATAATTACCTTACATACCAAAATGGACTCTCTGATATATATACATATATATATACGTATATATATATATACATATATAATTATATATACATATATACAGTATCAAATGCTGTAGTCGGGAGCGCCTCTGAGTAGCAGTTGACTTCGAGGGGCGCTATAGAAATATCCGGAATAAATAAATAAATAAATATGTATGCATGATGTATGCACTGAGTGTGTATGTAGGTGGGTGTGCATGTACATTTGCATGATATATGTATTGTATATGTGAGTACATTTGCATAATGTGTGTATATTTACATTGTGTACATGTATATACATGCATATATATATATTATTACGTTGTCTAGACATTTAATATTGTGCCTTTTTAGTGCCTCACAAAAGTGTGCCTACACAGACCTAAATGATGTTAAATTTAATTCAGAACAGTTAACAAAACAATGCACAGATGACTTGAGGAGTTACCACTGACAGGTTCTGAGGTTCATGCACACATTTGGAGACCAGCCAATGGTTTCCTATCCAGAATTGAAAGACGACACCACGTTCAGAGATCCTGGACCAGTTGAGTTGATGTATAGAGTGACAACAGGCAGGAGTGTCTGCAGTACATGGTGGCGCCACTACCAGAGGCATAGCCAAGAAACAATTTCGGAGGGGGTTCCAATTTTGGGGGTTTCCATTGGACATGGTTGTAGAGTACAGGGTCAGTTTTGAAAAGTTAAGTGGTTTTGCATTTTGCAATTTATTGGGGGGGGTTTGAACCCATAAAACTGCCCCCTAAATACGCCCATGGCCACCCAGTAGAACCTCATTGGTAGTATATGATGCAGCATCCAGAAATCCCTTGAACTGATGGGTCTGTGCAGCAAAGGTATTCGTCACCTGCTAGATGGTAGGCCAAAGGGCCATCCATGATTGATGGGTATGCAGGTATGTATGTATATACCGGTATGTGTGTTTACATGATGCATTGATGTATGTATTTATGTGTAAGTATGTACCGGTATGTACATACATTTGCATGATGAACTTATCTGTGTGTATGTTATATATATATGTGTGTATGTATATGTGTGTATATGTATGAATGTATGCATGCATGTATACAAGATGCCATTGGCATGTTGGCATGATCTATATATGTACATATGTATGTATGTATAATATATATATTTATGTATATATATATATATCACGGTACCTGTAGTTCTTGCTAAGAGGCTGTTAAAGACATTGCTTGGTTGCTGAATGATGTTAGAGTTCAGTAACAATGACAGATTCATCTGCAAGCAAATGATTTATCACCATCGCATACACATAAAACCTGACAAGTGAGGTCTCATTTGGGGTTGACAGTTGGTGTCAGACTCATAGATATGAAGTAAATGTTGATGTTTAGGTTTAACGCAACCTCTCATCTCGATGTATCTGTTCCTGATGAATTACTGCCTTCTTTGAAATATCGTTTGCTGACTTGCGCTGAAGAGAAACTGGTCAGTGAGCAACAGATACAAGATGCCATTTTGGTTGTACAATCTCTCAATATTCTCAGCAGGTATGCAGTTCTGGTTGTTATTATTATGTCATGTGTTGTTTTCATTATTGTTTTTGTTGTTCTTTGTTTATTAATATGTTTTCATTATTGTTATTATTAATGTTCGAGCTTACTGCAGCATTTGTTATCATTGCATTGTATATGACCACAGTTTGCATAGTACGTAGACGTAGGGAGTGACAAAAGTGTGGAACAGTTTCTTGCATAAATTAAATTTACTGTTAGTGTACTTAGTCAGAAGTGGATGCTGATCTAGAGGAAGATCATTCCAGGAGAATGGTCCAGTTACTGAGATGGTTGAAAACCAGAGGACCTGTACTAGAGGAGAACAGACAGCGGATGATACATGTATTTAATACTTAGTAACTGTAGGTTGAAATGTCTACACTGTGGTGCTTGTTAGGCAGGGAGTTCAGTTAAAATGTAAGATGAAATTTCACACAGGACCAATGCAAGTGAAGAATGAAAATAATATCTGGAATTGTTTAAGCTGTTTTTTTCTTAAATGTTGGAGTTGCACTGAGTTTTAGTGTTGTGTTTTGTTGCCAGTTGTAGTTTTAATGTTTTTTAATGTAGAAATTCAAAGACAAAGGAGTCGGTGGCATCTTCTGACTTCATTAAACCTGTTCTCGATATATGTGACACTGCTCTAGAGAGGGTATGGTTTAAATGATGTAATCTTTGATTTTGGGGTCTAATCTATGATTGTGGTTGGCAAAGGAATAAATTGTAAAACTGCTTTCATAGAAACAACTCTAGTTTCCAAAGATATCATCTGAGATTGGAATTCACCAGTTGTCATGCATGAACCTCTTCATTGGCATACTTTCTGTTTTCTTAATTGTAATATGTCTGATGAACATGAGCGAAAGGCTTGCCAGCAGCCAGTGAATGTGCCGGTCCAAGGAACAGATTCAGAACTTACGGGGGGGGGGGGGGGCTAAGTGAGGCAAATTCTTTATGATATGTTTTTAGCAATTTCTTACAACCTTTTTAAAGAATTTCTGATAACGTCTTTTAGCAATTTTTTTAATTTTAATTTTTATGACAGGTCTCTCTTAAAGAAATTCCTCCCTTCTTGCCTGCAACTCTTTTGCACAACTGTGTGATTGCCATTTAGCCCCATATCAAGTGCCATCAGCAGGTTTGTGGGCTTTAGGAAGGACTTCCCGTGCTTTGTGCATCACACTATCTAGAATATGCATTATGTAATGCTGAGCAAAATAGCCAGCTGGGATGGTATGAAGCAATGAGGGTTAATTTACCCATTTGGTCTTATGCATAACTGCAATAGCAGCAATGCCAACAGAGAAAATAACTTTAGAAGTGCAGGAAATATGCCAATAGTGTCTGGGACTTAGTAGGCATTGGCATCATAGGCAGTTTTATTCTTTATCTTAAAGTAATTTGTGCTTTGATGTAAAGGCTTGGCTTTCAAATAACCATAACTATAAGTTTATCCTAAGCACAGGGCAATAACATTTGGCAGTTAAGAGTATGGCTTGATGTGTTTACTGATTGTTGGTCTCAAATGAACTAGTCAAAATCTATATCTATCTATCTATAATGAACTTCTATAGCACCCCTTCAAGAAATCTACTCAGTGGCGCTCCCGACCCAGGCCCGGTCAAAAAGAAAGGTCTTAAGAAGGCCATAGAAAGTACCTGAGCGGTCTCTAGGGAGAGAGCGAAATGAACTGTAATGGTTCTTTGTCTCTGGTTCTATTCCTGGTTCTGTCTTGACCACATGACTGCAGGATTTGTTTGCCACTGTCTTGTTTACCTGTTCCTGAATTATACGTAAACATATTGAAATGCATCACTGTTCTAGTAAACACGTGAAATTTTACCAAAAAGAGTTGTTAATCGTACAGCACATATTCCTTAGTGCATGTCAATCCCAGTTTGGTCTTTAAGACGTCCTATCACTAATGTATAATTGGATATCATTGTTTTAGGACCAATGTTTAGGAATAAATTTCTCAACTTCGGCCTGCATGGTCATCTAATCTATGTTAATGGTGATTCATAGGTGTGTTCAAAAGAATCCAGAGACCTTCAACTGCTGCTCTCCTTTGTACACATCAGCCTGCATTATTTAGAGTGCCTTTATGATCCGAGCTTTAAATGGAGATTATCACTGACCGAGTAAGTATGATGTACAAATTGTAAATGCCAACAAATTTCTATGATTACAGCCCTTGATTTTGGGTGATGGGATAATAAATGATGTTCACCTTCTCATCACTAGCCTTCATCTTTATCACACCAGAGACTTAGAGTGGCATAGACTGTGGATTGACTCCGACTGGTCAGCAAAAGCCTCTTAAGCTCTTCTTTCTAAATCTGATTGAACTTGAAATTTTTCTCAAGTCTGAGATTATGCATAATGAATTTCTTAAGTGCAAAAAGTGGTAGTGAAAAAGACATAATTGACTTGAATAACTAACATAACAGTCACTGACTTTAGAAGTTGCTCACGAGATATGCAGTATGACGTTGTTTGGTGTTGTATTGTAAACAGTGTTATATCTCTTCAATGTTCTGCCCTTAGGCATGTCCCAACAACAGCATTATTGTTAGACGTATATGTTTTGAAATGTTGAGTTTTGCTAATGCTTCTGATTGCAGAGGCTTCAAAAGAAGACTTGTATTTTTTGTTAGCTTTGTTGTACAATAAGCCACCGATTACTGCTATGCCGTTAAATTTAATACCAAATCCTAACGGTCAGTGTTTGTCATTCAGTTGATCAATGGATACGATCACACTAGCCGCAGGGCCTTATCAATAAGTAAACTTCTGTCGTGAAGAATAAATTTAAGAACTAATTTTATGCCTAGCTGTATTTGCATAAAATGCTGGGTACAGTACATGCTTGTGTATAATGCATTATTATTATTATTATAATTATTATTGTTTATATATACTTACATGCTTATATACTTACATGCAGTTGATGTCACTTATTACATAGGGGATAAGTGCTCAATTCATTTATGTGCATAGAAACTGGCCAGTCCCATTTTAACATAGGGTATTTTAATGGAAGACAACTCTGGGTATATGCTTATCGCATATGTGCATAATTTGGTTATGCGCATAGCTGACTACAGGTTCGTTAGGCATTGCTCTGTGTATATCAAAGCCGCATAGGCATAGGCATAGGCATAGGCATAGGCAGCTGAGAACATTCTGGCCATCTAGGCAGTTTGCCGATGTCAACAAACAACTCTGGTTGTCCAGTGGTCTGTCTTAGTTGCACTGTGGTCCATATAGGCAGGTGACTTAACATTTTTACGGGTCAATATTTGGAAGTGTGCAAACCATACCATAAACATTCCGTTTAGTGTTTGTCTTTCTGTATTGACACTGGTTTAAGTTGTTCAATATGTTAAAAGCCTGGGCACATCTGTAAGGCTTTGACTTTAGCAGAGCGATAGAGGTGCTTATAAAATGCCTGGAAAATCAGATTTTTACTTTAACTAAATGGTAACTGAAGGCATTATAGTATGTAGATTCCATCTGTGTTATTAAATACCAGAACATTTAGCCAATTTTACTCAGTACATGTGAACTTTGTGGGGCGTGGTGGCTCAGTGGTAAGTTCGGCGCCTTGTGACCGAAGGGTTGCAGGTTCGAATCCCACTCTAGCCGCTGCGTACGGACCTTGGGCAAGTCCTTCACTCGCAATTGCTTGTGGCGCTTCGGCGTGAAAATTCCGGCACAGTATCAAATGCTGTAGTCGGGAGCGCCTCTGAGTAGTAGTAGACTTCGAGAGGTGCTATAGAAATATCCGGAATAAATAAATAAAAACTTCCCTTATATACATAAGTCGGTGCATAGGTTCAAGACAGTCCTGAGGCTATGAACTTAAGCGGCATCTACTGTTCATACACACATACATACGTACATGCTTATTATTGCTTACACATATACAATATACATACCTTGACTCTTGACTTTTGTCATAATGAAAGAATCTGAATTAATGTAATTCTGTGTATAGTGTGCATTCTGACTTGGCTATGTAGAGGAACAACAGATATTTGGGCAAGAGTAACAATTAGAGCTGGTGCTTCAAAGGTACTGAGGGTACATTACACTGGACCTGATGATCATGCCCTTTTGAACTGATGATCCATATGCCACAAGATGATAGCTTGTATGCCTAAACAAAACTTTAAAGAATTAATCCTTTGTTTTATGCAATACTGTATAATGTTACTTTATATTTTATTAATTTTATACTCTTTTATATTATACTACTATTCTTTTAAGACAGGAATTTTTCTTTAATTGTGCTTTTATATTTGAGACTTAAAATTTTTTATTTTGTTATTAGTTTTTTTTACCCAGAATTGATTTATTTGTAACACATGGTCATACTATTCTTCTTTTTGTGTGTTTTAGGCAAAATCAGGAAAGCTTCTGTAAACCTGCGAGCCTTGATATGCATATTGTGCCTTTCATTTACGGTAAGAATATTATAATTGAGGATCTTAATTTTCGAATGTGAGATTCGTAGTATTCCATACAACATATCCTTTAACTATATTCTTTTAACTACATTCTGAACAGAACATTTGTTCTCTTGTTTGCGTCAGACTTGTCAAACTAGCAGCCTGCTGGCTGAAGGCGGTTACTGCCTGATCTTTTCATAGGTTATCCACAGCAGCTAGAATTAGAATTGCAAAATAAGTCATCTGTGTGCAGGTGTTTTTGTGTCACAGAATGCTGGACTCGTCTTGTTTGCATTAAAAGTAGGCATCTGAATAATTAAGTTTCTAATTGCCAACTACCAATAGATCATAATTTTAGCACTTCTGAGAAGTATTTAAAAGGTGTGATATTAAGTTTCTATACACATATAATTTTGTATACATAAGTGCATACATAGATACATGCATACATTTGTAAGGTGTAATCAATCACTAACTTTTCTAACGTGCTCACTGCTGATTTTGTTTATTTAAAGGACTTATTATGTGTACAAAGTAAATATATATGTTTGTATGTATGTGTGTATTATTACTATTATTATTATTATTATTATTATTATTATTATTATTATTATTATTATTATCATCATTTTTATTACTACTATTATTATTATAAATCAGTTTGTAAAGCACAAGAGAGTGTAACTAAATACACAAATAAATTAGTTTTTAACATGAAATTCTTCAAAAGTCCTCCAGCAATATTTCAGGATTCCAAAGCGCTACAGGCAGAGCTTGCCATTGATGGATGTATGTATGTATGTATGTATGTATGTATGTATGTATGTATGTATGTATGTATGTATGTATGTATGTATGTCTGTATGTCTGTATGTCTGCATGTACGTATCTGGGCTCTTATGGAGCATGTTTGTAAGAGCCTCTCAAAATGCAACAGTGCATTGTAAAATTGTTGTTAGTCTGTGCTTTGCCTGTATTCTGTCACCAGTTGAAAACCGTTTTGGTAAAACGTCTGGTTTTGTTTGTTGAAGTTGGAGTGCGGTACTTTTTGAGGCACTGTAGAAATGTGTGCTAAGCACTGTTATGATGAGGCTCCATTATGTTTCATATGGTTATTGGTAAATAATTAATATTATGTGCAACTTAGGAACATGCTGTTTTACTAAACAACTTAGAAACTGTGAACATTCTGATAAATTTATTTTAACCACAGCATCCTTTAGACCAGCGGTTCTTAAACTTTTTCAAGCTAGGGACCGGCACCACGTTTATGCTGCTTTTCGCGGACAACTAATGGCAAACGTGGGATCAGAACATGAGGATACGTACATAAAGTATGGGGGATTCAAGGGATTTTGCTGCTAAAGTCGCTAAACCAAACAATCGATTTTTACAATTTACATTATCATGATGTGATTCACAGTTTCACATTATTTCTTAAGTATTTTTCATATGTCATTGATGTTTTATCCAAAAGTTTAAAAATTATGAATTTTTAAGGACTGTTTCGCGGACCGGTGACCAGAGCTCCGCGGACCGGTGCCGGTCCGCGGACCACCACTTTAAGAACCACTGCTTTAGACAATCATGTTCACAACACTTTTAAGAGGTCTGTAAAATGTGCTACATAAAAGTCCATGTAGATAGAGAGATGATAGATAGATAGGTAAATTGATACATAGATAGGTAGGCAGGCAGATAGATTGATCAATTTGTTAGGTACTTAAATTGGGCTATATTAAGTGCCTTGATAGATAGATAGATAGATAGATAGACAGACAGACAGACAGACAGACAGACAGATAGATAGATAGAACTGTGCACTCGTTGCAGTGACAGGCCCTTGCGTTCAGCCAACCGCGGCAATTTTGTTGTCGGGAGGGTCAAGACACGCTTGGCGGACTCTTCGTTTTCCGTCGCCGGACTAAACGCATGGAACTCATTGCCGCTAGATAGGTAGATAGATCGATCTGTGGATAGATAAATAGATGAATGCATACATAAATCAATGTCTTGTTTCAGAATGTTTCCAGCGTTCGCTGCCGGACACTGGCATTCAGTTGCATTTGCTTCATCTGTTTGGAGCAATCATTTCAGGATCTCAGGTACTGGTTCTGTTGTAGGGTGACAGATGACGGGAGGATATAGATGAATGGTAACACTCTTGCTCGAAGAATGTAAGATCTTGTAAGATGTGGTTTGATACTCGTAAGCTCTCTATAGGTCGATTCAGCCTTCCACTCTCTAGGAGGCAGCAGTAAAATGAGCGGGTGCGTATTGAGCTGCTGAGACGTGTGTTGTATGAGATCTTGATTATTGTACTGTCGTATGTTTCAGTGTTACTTACTGCAGTTTGTGAGTGAGCTTGTCAGTCAACACAAATATATAATTATATATATTTTAACTTGCCATTGTACATGTTCTGTCTTTTTTGTTGCCACCAACATTTTAGTTTGCTTGGACTGCTTTCTTTTGTTAAAATAGCATAAGCAAATTGTCCATGCATCTGTCACATACTTTACTCTAGCAATACTTAGTTATTTATTAATTGTGTTTTAATATTTTAAAATATAATCTGCTGCAGGTGAATTCTTTGAAGGCCATTTGTCCTGCAACTGTTGATATCCTGATGAGAGTGCTTCAAGGCACAACTGACCAGTATTCAAGTGGTGATGGGACAGATCATGTCCAACGCCTGACCTCGCTAATCCTTCGATGTCTTGTTACAACCATACATGTCGTACATCGAGCCACACCTGAAGAAGTATGTCTGAGTGATGGCTCAGTGGAAGACTTTTTTACATTCTTGGTTCCATTTTAATTAAACCTTATCTAAACCTTTTGGTTGTAAGTCCATTGGCCTGTTAATAAGCTGGTTCCCACAACTCAGTTTCTGGGTGCTAAAGAACTCTGGAGATTACGATTACCAAGTTATGATGATCATACATGCCCAGGCATTAGTGTGTATAATTGATTAATAATTAAACAGTGGAAAACGTGAAGCTATATTAGTTATAAACTGTCAGTTTAGTTCTTTTGGAACCCCATGGACCAGAATAGTAGGAAAAGATCAGAAATGCCAAGGACAGTAAAGCATTTTGCCCATAGCATGAGATACATAGACATAGATAGGCAGACAGACAGACTGACTGACTAAACTGCTTCTGAAGTGACAGAACCTGCAAAATCTATTAAAAGAACTGATGCCATTATAGACAGTTTGAATGAATGTTAATGGGATTTGAAAACAGATGGACAATTATAACCTCATTGCTTGAGAATATTGAAGAGGCCCATGTCATGCTTGAATACAGAAACTTGTGTAATGCACATATTTTTGTCTTACACATATTAAAAAATTGACTGGATTACTTGTAGTTGAGTGTTTGCCTTTATTATACTTCAGAGACAGGTAGAGGTCGGTGCAGTCTTGGACAGCTACTTTCAGGTTTTACTCAAGTTCTGTGATAGCAACAACATCTCACTTCAGCTCACAATGTTAGGTAATTATCTTAAATCGCAGATAAAGTTTTCGAGGAATTCAGTGCAATGTGGTTGTGAATGGTCTTTCTTACCTTCTGCTGATCCTGCAGTTCCTGTATTAGTTCCCAATGTCTTGAAGTTAACTTGATGTCACTGTACAGAACTCATCCACTCAGTTTGACATTTCTTAGTAGTAGTATGTTTATGACATTCAATTGTATACTGCAATCTTAGTTGATAGGCATAATTCTGGCAATATTACTAGATCAGTGGTTGTATTCACTCTATTTCTGATGTGTCCAATGATCTCTGTTTTAATCCCATCAAATCAGATGCAGTACAGGCTTTCTATCTTAAGCAACATTGATTTTAAATTAGCAACTATTAACTATTTACTCTGCACTCAACAACCTTCTTACCTCCAATCATTCAGTGATTGTCATGTCCCTGTGAGTAATGCTATTGGAGGGCGTGCTTTAAGCTCAGCCTCGACTGTGGTCTGGATTAGCATCTCTTTATCTGATATTTTTATCCTTCAAGTAGTAACTTTAAAACATTTGTTTCACTAATTCATTAGTCGCTAGTTTCCTCCTTTTCCAGTCCATTATTTTCCTCCCATGAGTAAATGATTGTGCCTCTGATTCAAGCTTTGACATCTGGTATGTTAATTTCTTATTCATTCATTTGTGCCACTTTTTTATATCCTGAAGGCAACTGCTACCCAGCCAGCACATGTTGGGACAATGTAGGGATAATGTACCTTACCCACAAAGGAGCTGTTGTCAGTAGGACAACATTGGTCCAACATTGTCACAGTGTGTATGTGCTGGCTGACTTTATACAGAGTGCTGTTTTCACAGTTCATCACACATGATCTCCTTACTCAGCTGACTTTAAGACATCATTACAGTTGAGAGTCGAATGTCTCATGAAACTTTAAAAATTCAGAGCTGTGTTCAATGTGCAAATATGCAAAAAGATTTTTTTGCCTTTTCAACTTATTACTTGTGCCAAAGAAGTCATCAGCTAATTTATATGAATTCCTTAGTTTAATTGAGAAGACTTTAGAGGTGATAAAACAATTTTGGGGGCATAGCTTTGAAGTTGCTAGATGAGGTCTTTTATTTCTCATTTCTGTTAAGTTGTTTTGTGAGTTGTGTTGACTAAAAGATAGCACTGTTTTCTTACAGAAATGGTAGAAACCATGTTTTCTGTTTCTGACAAGTCATCGTTGCAGAATACCTTTATGGCCAGTGGAATCTGTCGCCAGCTTCTGTCTTTCATTCGTGCAATTAAGGTAACTTGATTTATTTCTTAATCAGTTCTTTGTTAAACTGTTGCATAGATCAATAATACTCAGTTTAAACAATTTTTTTAAAGAAATGTATCTTTTAGTGATGTGTTGAAGGGGTACATTAATAGTTTGCATGGAAAATCATGATAAGCTTGACAGAGAAAGCTGCAAGCACTCTCAGTGGACAGATATAATAATAATAATAATATCTTTTCTTTAATTAAGCGCCTGCTAACCGCACTGAGCTGTACAGTGAACATACATATAGTAGAAACGGCAGCCACACAGGGCGCCTTACTTACATGTATACAGTAGAAGCACATGATGACAGTTTTACAGGAGTCGAATACAACTGTTTTTAGCGGCAGCCACGCAGGGCGCCACTCACGGCCTAACACTCACTTAACTACCACTGCCATCTAGCGAGTAGAAGGCTGAGTAAACCTTATGGAGGGCTACGGGATTCGATCTTGGTACCTTATGCACTTCACGCCAGTGTGTTATCCATTACTCTACGGTTGAAACATTAGATGTTTCAATGGCTTTATGGTATTTGTGTGTTTCTGAAGTTTCTCATTTTATCTGACATTAGATATTAGATAAGTAAGTAAGTATATTCTTTATCAGCCAATTGCTAATCACACAGTTAAAAAGTATATAAAATATAATTATAAGTATTTCATTGTTGAGATTGTACAGGATGCTAACAGATAGAAAGTTGAAGCTGAATGATTAAATAATTTATAAGTTAGGAACTGGTTACTTTACCTCTTTTGAAGTAATTATGTTGGTTTTTAGCGATGTCCTTTACATTGCCAAGCTCTGTCAACTGCTGCCATACGGGTGTTCGGCCTCTTACTCGCAAACTCAACAACAGCCAAGGTACCACTTCTACCTTCTGTTATTTGCTTGTATATGCTTTCCGTCTAGATCTTAAATATTCTGACTTTGTGGTTTAGTTTAGTTTAGTGTATTAGTTTTCAGTAGGATGGGCACATCTACCTATTCATATTTACCAGTATTATTATTTAAAATGTAATTTTTATTTCTTTAAAATCTAATGAGTAGAGAATGTGGAGAACATTGCATAAATGAAAGTGCATTTGTACACATAATATTTATGAATTTTTTATATTTACTATTAGTAATAATAAAAAGTGTTATATTTGCTGTGTTTTTGTGTAAATTCTGTGAGTGATAATGAAAGTTTTCTTCTTTCTAAAACTGTTTGGGTACTTCTGGGTGTCCAGTATCAACTATCCAATTTTAATTAAAAAAGGCAAACATGTTTTTCTACTGAGCAAAAATGTAGCAAAAAAGAAACATATTACAGCATGGTGGAGCACTTGCACTACAATTTGCTGGTGAGACCTGTGGTCGCTCGCTCCACTCTGAGGAGAGGGGGTGCTCGTTGTGCCATTTGCTCGTACTGCCACCATGCAAAATGTTGGTGGTTGGTCCTGTGGTATGGAACGGGCTCCCTCTGGAGCTGTGTCTCCTCCCGAAAACCCAACCCGAGTCTTTCTACACTGTGCTAAAAACTGTTCTTTATATTCGTGCTGGAGTTGGGAGCGCCTCTGAGTAGTCCCCTTGAAGACGCGCTATATAAGTGCTCAAATGACTGAATGAATGAATTTACCATTAGGTTGCTACTGCCTGTGAAACAGGAATACCCTGGTAGACATTACCTTTCTTCAGCTAGCTGAAAGTTTGATGGAACTCAAACTAGGAATTGTGACAGAGGGCTCATTTTGCATGCCATTTAACAGTAGTATCATGGGTCTGCATTAGCATTCCTTTTCACATTTCATGACACTGTTTTATCATTAGTGACTGATTTGATAAGTCTATCCCAGATATATTTTTATTTGCAGTGTTTTTAGCAACCGGAACTCACTTGCTATTTTTCTGTTTTGTTGTTTTTGCAAGGACAAATTTATTCAGATGATTGGTTATGACAATTTATTTGAAGCACTAAGAAATCTTGGCCAACCAACTCGTCCACTGCTGATCTCTTTACTTGAACTGGTATGTCAGATACTTACACAGATATTACTGGTTAGGTGAAGCTGTTGCTTTTCTCTGTTGATTTTTTAAGCTAAATTTATGCTCGACTGGTTTGAAATGATGAATTCATAGACATCATCTGCTTAAAAACTTAAGTAGCTGCACTTTGACATGCATAATGGAAGAACTTGTATGATTTTAGGTTGCTGAAAAGAAATTGAGCGAAGATGACAATATAGGAAGTGTGAAGAACAGTCCTGTGGTAATTATGCTTGTGAAATGGTTACCAGATGTTGATCTGGAACTCCAGTCATGGCTTTCCACTTCATTGTACCAGATGTGTACAGCAGACACATGGAGCCTCACTCAGTGTTGCAACAGTGGCATCAATTCGGCCATATTAGAGTGCCTGCAGAAACGGAATACCCTGGACACAAATACTGTGGGTAGGTTAAACTAAAACCCAATTGCATAACTGACTTAGCAGACTGTTCTTTAAATTTTCCTGCAAAAGAATGAGGATGTTCAGGTTTCCTGTGAAGATTATGCAGTAATAAAAAGCCAAAGTGACAGTTAAATTAGCCACCTACGTCTTATTTGCTTTGCTGACGGTAACTATAGGTACAGTGAAACTCGGTTAATGTGCATACCAATAACCTGTGAGACCAGTGTACACTTGGTGCCACCATGTCTACCGATACCACAAGATTAATGCAAAAGAATTGTTAACACGCAGTAGTTTAAATCAGTGGTTCTCAACCGGTGTGTCGCGACACACTAGTGTGTCGCGCATCGACCGGCAGTGTGTCGCGTAAACCTGGTGTGTCGCTGGTGTGTCGCGATAAAATTGGTGTGTCGCGAATTCTCACAGCCTACGCCCGTCATTTCTACATTACACTTAGGGCCTACTTACTTGAAGCTTAGCGGACGTAGGCTGTGAGAATTCCTAACAATCCATTTATAATATCTATTCTATTATATCGTAATCTAAGGTGGCCATGATGTTTATCTTATACACCATAGACCCCTACACGTTTGCGATGGCGCCGATGTTAACTTTTACCCATTATTGCAACATTTGGAAAGGATAAACTGATCAGTATAAAGCGAACATGTTGCGAATCTTCTACTGGTCATGCGAAATCAAATTTTGGTAGCAATGAGACGGGTTCTAGCACCAACAATAGTGAATACGCAAACAATGACGCTGCCACTGCTAGTTTTAGTAAACCAATCAAGAAAAACATGAGAAAGAAGAAATCTAGAAAGTTATGTACAAGCAATCCTCAAGAACTCAGTTCTGGGCTAAGACATACAAAGGGGAACATTACAATACACTGGAGAGGTGGGCGTCCGGAGGAGGGCAAGGGGGCATTTGCCACCGAATTTTGCAAATATGTTACAAAAATAAAATCTTTTTATTACTATGATTATTATAACAGCCCAACACGATTTTAAATGCAAAACCTCTTAATTATTTAGGACCTTTAGGTAAGTCCTTGACAGTTATTTATTTTTAAAGTTGTCACGTGTTCTATGTTCATGAATATGGAAACACGTCACTTTACTCCTCCTACAAAATTTTGTGCCATGTAAAAAATTTTGCCCCCTGTAAAAATTCCTGCGGACGCCCATGCTGGCGAGCAAAGCAATCGAAGAGTTGGTTTCATTTCATAGTTCCTACTTATCTGAGCAAGGTTTTTCTCGGATGATCAACATAAAGAAAAAAAAGGAATAAAGTGGTCAGAAGATCTCTCTCAGCCTGCTTACGTGATGCACTTACAAAAACTGTGGATCCTCCATTTGCAAATAATCCACAGAAAATCCAGGACCAAAATCTCAGTAACTGCATGCTACTAAGTTAACGTAGAAACTGGAAAGGATTCAACATGAACATTTTCATTCTTTAAAATGTTAAAAATTTAAAATGTTAAATTAGTTTAACTTTAACATTTTTAACAATGTTCACATACGATTGCGTGGTGTGTCGCCAAATTTGGTGGCAAGTTTAGGTGTGTCGCGTGCCAAAAAAGGTTGAGAACCACTGGTTTAAATCATCGTAGTTAGATTATGCACGGGTCGCTTTCTGACCAGGGTTTCCAGAAACCCAAAGGTGACTTCTTTCGACTTCCTTTTCCTTTTACATTCGAAAGTGGTAAGTTAATGATTCCTTGTGATTATTAACAATTAATGATGATAATAATCATAATAATAATGACCTATGATGATGTTGAGAATGCTGTTTCGACGGTGTGCCTCCCATTTGCTGCATGTTAACGGAGTTTTACTGTATTCACAAAACCTTGAAAGGCTCTTAAGCAGAGTCACTGTTTTTGGGAAAATTGACGGTTACAAGAACCTTTTCAAGAGAAATTTGAACAGAGATTCTGCGTTGTACATGTTTATAGGAGACTTACTGGATCTGCTTGAATCTACTGGTTCTCAGTTTATTTCACAGACAGATCTGAAGCTGCTTTTGCGCCTATTTAAGTCAGACCAAGGAAAAAGGTTGGAGGTGAGTGTGTATATGCATGAAAGCAGTCTTGTCTAACCTAATATCTGATATCTTATGTAATCTGATCTGTTATGGTCCAGTACAAGTCAGTGCTTAGTCTGTTAAATAATGTAATAATATTTTTATTGAAGTTTTGTTTGGACCTAGTGATTATTAAGAAGGTGAATCCAGAGGCGCGTTTACACGTAGGCGCACTAGGCGCGTGCCTAGGGCCCCCAAATCTCGGAGGGCCCCCAAACGATGGAAAATATTTTTCCAATTATAGAAAATATCCAATACAATTTGTAATAAATTTATCACAATAATGGAGACAATTTAAGAGCTCAATAATTTATTCAAGAAGTAAAACTGGCCACGTATTTCGCGTTGATTGTTGTTTCAACACCCTATGTCAGTTTTTTAAAATAAAATCATTAAATGAAATAACTTCACATTCCTTGAAAATAGCTTATATAACTAATCATAATTAGAGCATACAGTCTCAATAAAACTCACAAAAACGGCTTTAAGTTCAACTTTGTGGGTTTTTGCACATGATAGGCTAAACACCACTATGGCAGAGTCTCACACTCTCTGTTTATAACTTCAGAAGAGCCCCCAAAAATGTTTGCGCCTAGGGCCCCGTTTTCTGTAAACGCGCCTCTGGATGAATCATTGAATTTTTAAATGTTTTAGATTATTAAGAAGTTGAGTGTCATAAATTTTGAAGAATTGCTGACACTGCTGCATTTGACGATGTTCAGCACGTGTTTTAAAACTACTTTAAAATGCACTTGTGTAGATGAGTTACGTAGCCATGTGGGCTATGTATTCAGTGCTATTGAGAGGTTCTTCCAATATTTGCTTGCAATAGATTTAATGTCTTGATACGTACATTTCTACGTAATATATTGTAATGTAATATATTTCTACATAATTGATGTAGCAGTCTGCAAATAAGATTAGCATAATACCTTTAATCTGATCTGTTGATTAGATTTTGTTGTTTATTTGTTGTTCAGTTTTGTTCAGTTTGTACATGAAAGATTTTCTTGTAGGTTTGGATGGAGAAAAGACTGTTGAAAGCCATGTCAAAGATGGCCGAGTCTGAAAATAAACAGATTCCTGCAACATATTTTCAGTTTAATTCTCCAGATCATGTAAGTTGGGTTAAAGTTTGTACATTGAATATTATGCATGTGTAGAAAAATCCCATTTTTAAATGAAGGGTAAGCAGTTACTTGGATCTTGAAGGTATTTGAAGGAGTTGCTGGTCCTTCCAGTCATAAAATTTAATATAGGTCTGCAATTCTCCTGATAGGGTGGTTGGATCTGCAAAGGGAGACATATTATTAAAGTTTATGTATTTATAGACAACATATACATATAGATATAATCACACACATGCACGCACACATATAATATGCCGATTGTATAGCTTTGCCCTCCTAATTATTAGAAAGATATTACCTTTGGAAATCAACCGTGTAGCCAATAGGGCGTGATCTGACTAGTACATCCCCCACCCTTCAGCTGAGTGACTAGTATCCCAATGTTTTCCACATAAATTACCTCACTCTACAAGTGACATAGCTATAGTCCTTAGAAGTCACAGAAAATTGCAATAACTTTCAAATCTATAGATGTGAGAACATTAAAGTGCAGAATCAGATGTTACTAGGACATGATAGGGTTTTAAGATTTTGGAGTCAATTATTATACGATTTTAAAAAATTTCACTGCGTTATACAGTTTTAAATTCCTAACTTAGCTATGTCATTATTTTCAAGTTTAAAATTGTCATCAAAGAATGTTTGCCTTTAAACAGAAATATGCAAGTGCATCAAATCTGAGGATAACAGCAGGCATTCCCAATATTTGCTCACAAATGATTTATGCACATGATAGGGGACAAATTTGATGCTTAATGTGTTTTCCTAGCTTAAATATTTGGCCATGTTATGAAAAGTACATTTAGAATGATGGGCTTTAAATTAATTCAGACACGATAGGGTTTATTCGGGAATTTTATGTTTGTCAAGCTTGTATTTTGTTTAGGTTTTGCCTGGATAATTTAATTAGGCAAACATTGACTTGTGTTTTATTGTTGAAGATCTCCTTGCTTAAAGGAAAGTTCAGAAGGTAGGTTAAGTTTCCTAGCAGTCTAAACTCAAGAGGATGAAACATTTTCAACAAGTGAAATGTAGGAGGAATAAGTTCTTATTTAATTGTTCATTTGACAGGGAATCATGACAACTAGCATGGGTCGATGGTGTGGTTCTGGATTCTCATTTCATGCATGGATCTGTTTGGAGAGTCCGCCTTCTTCTCTGAGCGAATTTGGCTCTGCCAGGAGACAGCTTTACAAGTTGGTTTTTATACTTTGAATCCACTTCGTTGTAGAATCCAATTATAGTAGCAGTTTGGTGACACGCAGATGATGGGAGTCGAACCATTAGAACCATGTGATACTGGAATGTGTGCTAATGAATTATGCTAAAAAATCTCATCAGCTGCTTATTACTGCTACACTACAGTTGTACGGCACATTAACTGATATGGTGTGTTAGGTTGATATCTTTGGGGGTTGCTTCACGTTAAGTGGAAGAATACATTATTCAAGAGCACGTTAAAGAGTTTACACTGTATTATTTATTTATGTGTGTACTTATGTATGTATGTTTGTATGTATGCATTTATGTAAGTATGTATGTATTTGGATATTTGTGTAATGCATTAAAGCTATTCTGAAAGGATCATGACTATTTAACCAAACACGGTAACTTGAAAAATGTGAAAAATAATCGTATTACAAAGAATTTGCTATACTTTATGTGTTTTAGCATTCAGATGTCTGGTGGAAGTGGTTTTGAGGCGTTTTTTACAGCTGAGGCTGTCCTTGTTGTATCTGTGTTCTCCAAAAAAGAGCGCAACGACATTCCTGTAATGGACTGCCCTATTGTCTGCAACAAATGGGTTTGTGTTGAAATGCCATCTCATGATTTAGGTTCTATATCTATGTCAGCTCTGTTTGCTCTGGGTGTGAAAACTCTTCTGTAAACTGAACTCAGGAAAAGTAGTGTCAGGTGTCAACTGAAATTGTTCACAGGTTACCTAACCTCTGCCCTTTTTTCCTTAGTTCATTCAGTAAGATGTAATTAATGTTGAAGCAAGAAAGTATTCGATTCAGTTTTGGTTTCATTAAGTAAGATGTAATAATTTTCTAAACCATAAGATATTTGATTCAGTTTTGGTTTCATTAAGTAAGATGTAATTGATCTCTAAACAAATGAAGTATAAATTGAAGTGGCTGAAGAAGAGTAGATCTTTTACTGGATATAATTTTGTTGTTTTACAGTACTGTATAGATGTTGTGCACACATCGTCTAAAAGGCCATTTGGTCAGAGCCAGCTGTGTGTCTATGTCGATGAAGTTCTCCACGTTAACGCGAATCTGAAATTTCCGGCTCTTGGCGATGTAAGATTCTCGAGAAAATCAAATTTTTTTATGAAGCTGTTTTGGATTGAAAATTCTTACTCATAAGTGTTGATATAATGATTTTATGAAAAATGATTGATGTATTTATGTTGAATGCACAGTAGCCTCAAATGGCTTGATTTACTTCAAGGTCTGTGTTGATTAGATGGGAAGTAGTTGTTTAAAGATTATAAAGATTTACACTCATCAGGAGGTAGTAGGATGTATTGTGTAAGTAGGTGCAAAATTTGTAACAGTATTTCACAACTGGTTTAACGGTGATATTTTGATGTGCAACATGTTCTCTTTGTTTCAAGTGTTCATGTGTAAGATCATGACATTCCAAGAAGTACTGTAGGACAAAGCATTCAGGTTTCCCACAGTATGTGGAAAGATATTTCTTGTTCAGAGAAATTACAAACTGAACAGAATTGTGAAAAATTGAATAGACTTATGAGGATATACTGGAATCTTGAGGAATTGATCAGATTCTGGATAGGTTCGTGCATCAGCAATTCATGCCACTATAATTCTGATGTTGAGAGCATTAACACTTTAACAACGAGCTGCATTGGTTTTCCAGTCGCTATTAATACACTCTCATCGTTAATGTGTTAACCAATGTAATACTGAAGTCTTGCTGAAAGTCCGATTGAACTGCTGTGAGAGTCTTTCAGCCATGATGCATTGCGGAAAGATATAATCAGGGCGTTAGTCTAGTGTATACGCGGGTATACAGCGTGTACTCATCTCTAGAGACCGTATACTCGCCTCACAAAATATTTGGTTTCACCTCTAATTTGTTTCGGAAAACTAACCGGTAGCATGTACTCACCTTTAATTTGTTTCCGAAAACTAACTGGTAGCATGTACTCACCTCTAATTTTACCACTACAGCCCTGGATATTAAAATTTTACACTGAATGACATCATTTCTGTTATTGCATATTATATTATGCGAAGTAATAAAATTTATGGTTATGGTTATGGTTATATAATTGGTTTTAATCTGTACTGTATTGTGTATAATCCCTGTTTGGCATCTGTAGAAATTGTCTGTGACATTTTGCAGGAGGTGGTTCTATGTAAGATAGGCTGTGGAAGCGGAGATATTGGAACCAGTGGTGTGAACCATGGTGGAATGCGAATGGGAAACGATTTATCACCCGGCGACTCGAAACAATTTCCATCCGTAATTGACAGCAAGTCTAAACCTTCGGGCTTCTGGTCACGGCTGTCATTTCGAAATACAAATAGATCATCTGGACAGTCACAGCCAGAATCAGATGGCACGCATGGAGATGGACGAGAGGTGCGACATGGGACAGTTGTTTCCTTGTTTGGTCGACTTTCCGAGGTCATCATCTTCATGGATTCGCTTATCGATGCACATGTTCAGTCCCTGTATCGATTAGGTTGGTATTTGCTCGTAAATATTTCGTGACTGTTTATTAAAAAATTCGATTGTATTTGACATCTGCCTTCACTGGTGCTTAATAGCTTGACAATTGATACGAATATATGTATTCTTGCAGTCGTTGTTTACGTGGTGGCACCATCTCTTTCAGTTAGTTTAGACTTGTTTGCTTGAAGATGAACTCAAGAGGTGTTTAAAGGGTGGTTTGAAACTGTCTGTTACAGTTAGATATGACATGTTGCCATATATCAGAACCTTTGAGAGGCTTTAAAGTTGCTATAAAAATTTTCAGATATATACATACACACGTTGCATGAAGTAGGTAACAAACAGAACTAAGTGTTGCATTTGTAAGAGTTGCTTTTCTAAATTGAGAGATGACATTTTTGACTGTATCGTTTTGATAGGCCCTAACAGACATCTGCAGCAGATGAAGGATGGTGGGGTTCTACCTGATCTACCCGTAAAGCCGCTTTTGGTGTATCATGCAAAGGTGAATTACTGAATGTCATATAATTACCATTTGATTCCTGTATCACGAGTCCCTCTTTGCTCTGTGCTTCTCTGTGGTCAGCTGACATCATCCGCAAAGGCTGTCTTGCTTTCTGTTGCACTGTTTAAATTATTTATGTTTAAATGTTTCTTTAGAACTGTTCAGCTAGAAGCAGACCTGATTAAATGTTTTGTGTGTATCTTACGTTACACCTTTAAAAAATCTCTTAATTGAACATCCAGTGTCGCTTGAAATAACTGCTGAAGTCAGGTAACATGATGTGTATAGTTTTATTACAGTGATAGCACGTGGGTTTATAAAGCCTACTCAAATGCCTGCATGTTACATATGACATAGGCCATTAGGCCCATAATATATTTGTTGTATACAATACAGTGATTGAGGTCAAGGTTCACAGACAAGTATAGTGAACTTAAATTAGATTTTGAAATCGTGTTCCAGACTGTTTCCCCCTAGAATTTATATACTGTGCACATGTTTATGAATATATAGGTTTTTGTATGGCAAGTTTTATGAACCTCTCAATGGCTTCATTGATATGGATTGTCCAGTGATATGTATTTGGAAGTTTTCACTATTTATTTAAAAGTGATTTCATATAGTCGATTAATATTTAAATTCTTGCTTTTTAGGCCTGCTTCCAAGAAACTTGTTTAGATCTGTCTGGCAATGGTCATCATGCAAAAGTTGCTGGACATTTGTGTTCAGCCAGCAACATCAAGGTAGAAAATTGATGAATGTCCAGCAGTTCAGCAATGTTTCTTATTTGACTACAAATGCTGTGTAAGTGTTTATTTAGGAAAAGATGTCATCAAGGTGATGACAAATTCTTCCACCTTCATAATAGTTGTCACTTATGTGACATAGAGTGACAAAAACCCATCCATGGTATGAGTTTATCTCTTATAATCTCTTGTACTGGAAGATAGTGAACTCTTTTTAAAACTGCAAAGCGGCTGAAACTTGTGTTTCAACAGAGTGAGCATGCAATTCTACTACAGTGAGTGAGTTGCTTAATTGAACCCCAAACCCACTTCAGTAATGCCCTGTTATAACTCAGCCCACTGACTAAGTGATACGACCTGTAGTATTGAGACATCGTTTGGACAATAAATTGGACGATGTACAAAGTATGGCCATCAGAATTGTGTATTTAGCTCTGCAGCAATGTATCGTGAGCTGATTTCTGCCTTGCACCAAAAACAGTTAACCATAAATCAGGTCAGGTTCTATCAATACTATATAGGACTTCAGAGAGGTTTTTAAAGGGTGCTGCATCAGTGTAAATATAAACAATGTGCTCGCATACGTGCTTATTGTAATTTTTTTTATTGTAATCAAACATTTGTAAAAGAGGCACTCAACGATTCAAAGGTGCTCTTGATCCAAGTCATTGGCGTTTGCGGAACAGAGGAAGAGAAAGGCTGAGGAGCTTAAGCTGCAATTTCTGCGAAAGACGGTTCCAACTGGATGGGCCAACACAGACAAAACTTCTAGATTGAGTAGTAGCCTCACACATGTGGGGAACAACCAGAAGGCCTCTGGCAGCCGAGTGTGACGTGGAACGACTAGGAAGTGAAGAGACTGAGGTACAGAAGGTCTTGGGGTATGAGGGAGCTACCCCAACCAAACAGTTGTACATAAGAGTTAAAACTTTTAATTGGATGCACAGGGAGCAGGCAACCATTGGAAAGTGTTCCGAAATAAGGCAGGTATGTGGGGCTAACCTCGGTAGACCACCAACAAGGCGGGCAGCTGCGTTAAGTATCGACTAAAGCTTGGAAAGGTTTACTGAAGAGAGACCAGCTTAGATGGAGTTGCCAAAGTCAACCCTAGTACAGATCAGCACATGTACAAGAGTGGTGATCATGTGAGGGGAGAGCGAGTGACAGATGGCACGGAGTTGACATGGCTGATAAAGGCATGTTCAAGAGATACGACTGACATGGTCTGTAAATGAGAGAACTGGATCCAATGTAACATTTAGACGTTCATATATAAGTTACCAGAGTGCTGGAAAAATCTTGTAAGCAGGAGAATGAAATTGTGTCTGCTTGCAGGAAGTCATCAGTACCATCGGTGGTGTTCAACTACTCTACCTTCTTCTGGAAGAGGCAGCAGTTCGACCGGGTGCCAGTACAGACTTGATCAGGTTGGAAGAAGATCTGACGAGGAACAACGGTCGGCTAAAGGAAGGTCTGTATGTTTAACAGCTATAGCAGAACACATGACACATAAATACTTGCACAAACACACACATACAAACTTCTGTTGTGCATGTTTTGCATCAGATTTTGTGCAAGACTTGATTCCTGTTTCACTCCACTACATTCACTTACACTGCTTTGTGGTTTCCGTAGAAATTTCAACTTATTTGCAGTGCATACTGATGCATCGTTTTATGGCTACTTACCTTCATGTGTGTTTGTAAGTTGCAGTGCTGCCAATCTTCCTGCAAATCAACTCTGTGAATGCAAATTTGTGTGTGCTGTTGATTTTTTAATTTCAAGGGAAAAATTGACTTGTTTGGCACAGTAGAAGAATATGCTGCAGATGTTCACAGGGTTGGTGTGTGGATTTTCATTTTGTTTTCCTTCAAAACAGATATGGACACTCTGGAGCCTTTCTTTGTCCTCCTTCGTTCCTTCATTCAAAGTTGTCCGAACAACCAAGAGGCCTTATTACGCAATGATGGCATTGCTGCCTTGGGAGTCATTCTGCAAAAGGTTTGAGAAACAGGCAAATATTATAAATGAAGATGAAAAGTATACAGTCTAATCTGTTCCAAACAGTCTCTTAAACTGTTGCTTTCATAATTGTAGGTATTCAGTTGAAATATGTAGATTGTAGATTCTTGTTTTGCATCACAGACAGGGCCAGATTTACCAATAGGTCTGGGCCTAGGACAGCAATATCTAGGGGGCAGCATATACTCCGCCCTTCAATTTTTTAAAATAAGAAATATGTTAGAACATTTAAATTATTCATCTATTTAGGTATGCAAATGTCAATTTTCATTAATGCCTGCAACAAAATCTGTCTAAATATGTTTTGCACTTATGCTAAATTTCTTTTTTTTAAATTTTATTTGTATGTTGAGTGTGGTCCTATAGGCGTAAGACTACTAAATCCAGCCCTGATCACAGATCCGCCTGGCTCAATGATCAGTTAGATGCACTTTAGCCTTCTGTCGCACAAGATATTGTAACTGGTGATTAGACTAGAAAGAGATGAACATGGAATGAGCACATGTGTAGCAGCGAGTGTAGATATAGCAGAACAAGCCACAGTTGCAGCTGGACTAAATAGGATTTGCACTTGGCAGAAAATATTCTTTTTGCTGGATCCGCCTCATGCAAGATAGACGATCGAATTCCATGAGCTCATCAGACAATTTCAGATCTCATGTTTTTAATGGTCCAACCAAGAGCTAACTCGACCAGACTTTGGGTAAAATCTGTCACTTTTTCTCCTTTGTCAAATATACTGAGGAAAAAAGCTGCCACCTATTACACATGCCAGAACTATCTGAGATGTATGCATGAACGTGGGTGCCTGTTAGAGGCTGATTAATTCTGACAGGTTTAGCTTACCATAGGGTTGCACGAAGAAGCCTCAGATTCCACACCCTGCTACCCATTATATCGAGAACTGTTACTGACAAAACAAACTCAGATTGCATAGAGCATGTGAACCAGTATTTTTAGCAGAAAGTAAGTGCATAATGTGATGAGGAAAAGATCTCTCTCTGTAATGTTCTACCTCATCTGTCATTAATGCCTTATTTTATATAGTTTTGAAATGCTTATAATTTTACTTACAGTAAAATTACTAAAAGGCATTAATGGCATTAAAAAACAAGAGTATCATGGAATTAGGTAAGTCTTAAAAACTTATGACACTCCATTCTCCAACAATTTACTGGAAGGAAATTATAGGTGAAAGATGGTTCCAGAATGATGGAGTAACCTAGCCTGTAGTGGAAGAAAATCATCCGTGGTAGAAAGTAAGTGGAAAACAGGTGATGGTAACGCCTGGCAACTAGCATCAAAGTTTTACCAGGAGGTACTCCCCTGAATTAAAAAATAGAATTTTTTTATTTTTAGGCAAGTGCTTCTCTGCTGGATCACAAGTTTCATGAGTCACTGAAGTGTTTTGTGAGCAGCTTGCTTCTTTCTCTGGATGATGTGCATCTTCTACATGAAGTCTATCAACACCTTGTGTTCGACTTCCGAATTTGGAGCAGATGCGACTTTCAAGTCTGTTTGGGTATGCAAGTCTTTGGTGCTATGAATCAAGAAACAATGGACCAGCATTAGAACGAGGCTACCATGCGAGGGCCTTGGATGTATGTCCCAATGAATAATGGCTTGAGCACATATAACATGCCTGCCATCCCTGGTTCAAACCAGGGCAGGGAGATGATTGAATGGTAACACGCTGGCACGAAGATCAGAAGGACTCGGGTTCGATACCGACTAGCCCATAAGGTTGACTCAGCCTTCATTCCCTAGGTGGCGACTGTAAAATGAACAGTAGGACAGATGAGCACCTTGCATGGCTGCCATACAGTTAAATTCGACTCCTGTTAAACTTGTAATCGTCTGTTGCTACTATAGCATGTAATATTACTGCATATATGCTTCCGCCTCTGAGTAGCCCCCTTGAAGGGGCGCTATATAAATGCTCAAATGAATATATGTCAGTTTGAATTAATAAGCAAAGCTTATTATTGTTATTAAATACCATATACTGGTATGTAATATGTAAATGCAAATTTAGGTATGTTTACATAAATTTGCATTTTCAAGGTAAAACTACAAGAATTTGACATAAGATTTTTTACAATTGCTTTCAATGCTGTGCAGAAGAAGTTGAAAACAAGTGTTAACTAATCATCTGTTTGATGTGTATCCTCCACTTAGTGCATTGCTATGTTATTTCGACAAGGCCCTAAAGTGAATGGTGAGTTTACATGCAGGTCATGAGGGCGTGCCACGTAACTCTGATATGTTACTGAACTACACTCGTTTTGACTGTCATAAGTTTGTTTAGACTTGTAATGAATAAAATTTGTTTCATATTTGCATTTTGGTTAATCATGATTATATTTGTTTAAAAAAATATTATCACAGTGGAATGTGGGAAGTATAAGAGTGTAAAATGAACTTTACCAGTTTTGAATTTATTTAGAAGTGCCGTCTGATGCCAATACATCAAAAGCCTTTGCAACAACGTGTATTGTGATTTATATTCTTGTTTAAATTTGACTTGTTGTAAGGTTTTTGAAACATTGTTATGTTAAAATGAGTTCTTGCATGTATTGCCAATTTTACTTTTTGCAGATCATGTTCAGTATCTGCACAGCATTATGAAAGAAGATAGAAAATACTTTCGAAAGAAGTATGGCGTGCAGTTTGTCCTGGACACAGTTCGCATGTTTTTTGGGTGGGACAACATTTTCTAGTATATAGTTTCCAAAGGTAACATTGTTATAATATGTTACAGTAATGTTACAGCTTTCTGTGTAAGTGATTTGTTTTTCATTTGATTATTGAGTAGAGAAGGACACATGATTTAATACCGTACAGTATATACAATTTCTTTCTCTGGCAGTTTGTTAGCACAGTGGCAGAATGCTAATCTATTTCTTTTTGCAAATATTTTGAATCCTGGTTTTGCCATGGTTTTTGGGATCCTGACAGAGCCAAAGTTTCTACTTGTATTAGACATCATTTCAAGTCTTTTATTAGAAGAAGGCTTATACAGCTCAAGTTAATATAACTAAATACACCGCATATGGCTAGTAGGATCTCAGCTTAGTCAGATGATGTGAACAAGTAAGTCTTTAATTTCTTCCTGAAGCTTTCGATAGATAGTTCCGGAACATGGAGTTTGGTGGGCAGCGCATTCCAAACCATTGGGCCGATGCACCAAATGTTCTTCTACGCTTCGCAGTAGCCTTTTTCATCAGAGTTAATATGATGGAGTTTAAGTGCAATGTTTTGCCTGCTCTATTTGTGGTGTGAAACGTCAAGTAATTTATTCTCCAGGAACAAGTAAAAAAAACTAGATATACGTTCTGTTTTTAAATCCTAATCTCTAATCAAGAAAGTTTTGTATGGATACTGTTGAAGAGTCTTTATTAATACTGACTTTTAAATGCAAATGTTGATTGAGTAATGAATATTTGCCTTGACACTGTTAGTGGATGGTTATTGTTTACTGATTGATCTGTTGTAATTAGGACGCCATCGTCAACTCACCTGAGCAGTGAAAGCAAGCAAGAGATTCGTGCTGAGCTTCTCAACATTGTGCACTTCTACATTGCTCGGGAAATAAATGTTACGGAACTCAGTCAGATCTTGGCCTTTGTTGCAGCTGTACAAGATGAAGTATTGGTAGGCTTAATTGTTTCCTTGCAAGTTATTCTCTGTAAGAAACATGGTATAGTTGCACTTTGTTATAATGCTGCATTTTAGATTGTTCTTGAAGCTGCTTGAAATTGTTACAATGTCTGAAGACATACCGGTACACTTGCCTATAACGAGGAATAAATCGGAAATTTCCTGAACATTTTAAACGTGTAGTTGATCAGGTTAAAGAGTGGGAGGCAGGAACAGTAATAGGGATGTGGATTGCCCCAGAATTGCCATTGTACCAAACTAGCATGCAGATGTTTGCTGTGGGAGAGATAATTATTTATTATTGGCTTATTATTATTTATATGTTTGCTAAGTAGTTATTTATTATCAGCTTTTTGACAGTAACCATTTTTGCCAGCTGACAATTTTAGTAATTTCTGTTGTTAACTTTAGGTCAGTGATGTCCTGGGTGTCGTGAAGTCTTTGCTTGAGGCTCGTGGCAAGAGAGACCAGATATTCTTGTTACTGTTTGAACCAGGGATGGCGGATATGTTATATGTGCTTTTGACAATTAAAGACTATTCAGTAGAGCTCAAAGAGAAAATTTTCCAGGTATTGTATTGTATTGTATTGTATTGTATTGTATCTAAACATTTATAAAGCGCCTCTCACAGTATTCGCTAATCAGAGGCGCTCCCAGTGCGAAAGACCCAGTGAATAGAAAGAGGTTTTAAGACAGCGGAACGAGGCACTTGGGCCACCAGCTAATAAAGAGGCAGGTGTCAATGGAGGCAGTTGATTCCATAGAGCAGGACCAATGCAAGAAAAGGCTCGAGTTTTGGCCATAGAGGTCCTGACTCGTGGTACAAGAAGATCATGTCGATTAAGCGATCGCAATGGACGGAGGGAAGTAGCTGAAATTGGCAGACGAACAATGTTACAGAGGTACTTGGGTGCTAAGCCTGTACAGGACCGAAGGACTAAAGTGAGAACCTTCAGCTGAAGGTATGGTCCAGTTCTTTTGTGGGTTGATGTTTGACCTGTTAAAATAGACACATTTGATTTTCAAACAATCAAAATCTGACCATTCATGAGGAAACCTGGGCTAATCAATCAATCAATCAATCAATCAATCAATCAATCAATCAATCAATCAATCAATCAATCAGATTCGTTTCTTCATACATTAAGCTGGCACAGACGCAACTTAGACAAGTAATGTGTATTTCAATGAGGACTGTAGCTGATATCGACACAAAAAGTTAGCAATGCAGAACTATGTAGACAAATACATCTCAAAGAGAACATGATGCAGAAGATAATTCAGAGGAAGCTGGGATTGTTTGGCCATATATGCAGAATGAGCAATGATAGAAATACAAGACATTAGTTTTCGGAAGGATGGTTCAAACAAAAGAGGACGACCCCATAAGGAATGGCTGGACGATGTCATCGGACGGTGTGGCACATCTCTTCAAGAGCTGAGCCACACCGCATTAGACAGAGTATAGTGGAAGAACATAGTGAAAATGGCATCGGACACCTATGGGCAATGAGCCCACGGTTACTGATGATGATGAGCCCACGGTTACTGATGATGATGAGCCCACGGTTACTGATGATGATGAGCCCACGGTTACTGATGATGATGAGCCCACGGTTACTGATGATGATGAGCCCACGGTTACTGATGATGATGAACCATGAGAAAATTGGCGAATTTCGGGTCTGACATCTCCACAATCATTTCATGCATGTATAAATTACCTTTTGGAAACTTGTGCCATAATTAATGGTGAAATTACTTTCATTTGAGGATAATTTGTTCCTGACGTCAACTACTTTAGAAGTGTACCTATGAAGTCACAATTTTACTCATCTGAACTGCATGTTTATTATTCTGGTTTGCTTGTTTTCATTTACTGCTGATGTAGAATTTGCATCTTTCTTTAGATAATGGCTTTACTACTGAAGACAGATCGAGTCTATGACCGAAATAAATCACGTCTACGGCTGGTAGATTCAAACCTTTTCCCTGGGTTGGTCAGTTTGATGGTTGATACACAGCCTTCGGTTGACATGACCAAGCACATGTTGGAACAGGTTTTCATAGCAGGTTGTCACCTCACCTTGGTTAATATTTGCTTTCTATAGTTAATTCTGATGGCCCCTAAACAAAATTACGGACAAGAGCAGTAACATGTCCAGAATAATATTTTTCACCACATTATAAAGTTATTCTGCCACGATAAGTCCGCACTTTGTCTGTTATCTAAATTCAGATATACCCGTAATTGATTTGGTGAAGCTGAGTGCTGAATGAACTGGTTTCTATGATGTTGGTTTTCTGCTGAGATATTCAAGATTTTATGTGTGTGTTTATATTTACAGCACAGGCTGTAGCGTTTTTGACTGATGTTCAATGAATATAACAT
Organism: Allolobophora icterica; assembly: GCA_963556255.1. Classification (NCBI taxonomy): domain Eukaryota; kingdom Metazoa; phylum Annelida; class Clitellata; order Crassiclitellata; family Lumbricidae; genus Allolobophora; species Allolobophora icterica. The sequence goes on along the minus strand of OY744602.1, from coordinate 64,018,575 downwards.
ACTAGTGCTAAAGATATGTTGTATATGGGTGATTGGCCACTCATTAAAGTATGATTACTTTGACTGTTAACAGAATCTTCCGCTAGCATCAATGCTGCCATCTACATCATTCAAACTCTTCATCTCTGTGATGTTGATGTGAAACTGGAGGCTGTCCGACAGGTCAGTCTGCTTCTTGGAATCAGAATGTATCTGTGTTTGTTTTTAAATAAGAATTTGATAAGAATGTCATTTTCAGATATCTCTTGCTTTATTTTATTAGTTGAGTAATTGAAGCCTTTTATTGAATTTCAACCAACAGAGATTCCATATAAAAATTGCAGATAAAAGTGTGGCTAAATTACAGTAAATCTCCTAGTTGTTCTTGCATGTTACTGGCAGAAAACATGTTACATAATAGTTTTTACTGAACTTTGATTTCATTTTTGTTACTAATGCTGCCATTACAGCTTGATCTACTGGTAGATCTTAATTTTTAAAAACTGTTAATTGTTGCCACATTGATTCATTTTGAGAAGTTTTTGATTACAGCTGATGAAAGTCCTTCTGTCCAAGTCAACCATTCCAAAGCTGTTTGCAAAGCAGCTTGGTTGGCAGATTGCTTTGATCCGTCTTCTCATTCGTCGTCCATCTCAGGCTACTGCCAGCAAAAAATGGCGCTCTAGTTTCGATGAGGGCGAAACCAAGGGTCTGGTCCAGCGTGCCGATTCTGTTCCTGAGGATCCACCAGAACGGCTCATAGACCTGCCACAAGACGACGATCCTTCCTTTGACCCAAAAAGTGAAGACGACGACCTACTGATGAACAAGTTTCCTCTTAGCTCAGATTTTGATCCGTATGCCTTCCCTGATGGAAGGAGCAGCCGAAGCTTCAGTATTGTGAGTTGTCCCGACACGGGAGATGATGTGGGCGTCGGCTTCAGGGGGGCACAACGCAGCCCAAGTACATTCAGCAGTCTATCCTTGGGATGCGACAGCCGATCGAGAGTAATGATTGGGGAGGGCAGTGAAAGCAATGCAGTAATGAAAGCCTTGAAGGAACTTGGGTTGAGCGTGAAACCTTGTGCAGAGAACATGGAAAAGACGGAGGAGCTGTGTCTCAATCTGCTAATTGTTCTCTTCCTCATTCTCTGGAAAGGCATTGACCAAGCTGACGAGACCGCTTGGCAGGTTAGTGTTTTTGGTCGTTCTGACATAACTTGCTATGCATATCAGCCGCCACTCATTAGATGTGGCATAATTTTAGTTCTCTGATTTGTAAACTATTGCACAGACCTCTTAGCTCCATTTCTGTTATACCAACATGTTGATAATTTGTTTTCCCTTTGGATTCTTTGAATGCTAGAGATATATTTTAAACAAAATGCATCTACAGCATTGGGTTTATAATGCTTTGTAGTGTTTTTTACTATACTCCTTCAACATCCATGTTTGTGCATTTTTCTGTAGATTGGAGAAAACAGATGTTTCATTATGACTGTATTTATGGTATTGCTGTGTTTGTGTGTTTCTGTTGAACGTTTGTTTTTCTGTTGTTTGATAGCAAAGAGGACAGGTTTTTGCTGCAATTACTAACACCAGTGAGGACAATGAATTGCTCATGTCAAAGACAGAACTGATACGAAAGTTGTTGGAGCTTCTTCTTCAAGGGTGCCTCATAGACATTCAAGATACAGGTATAAACAGATGCCAGGTACTTTTTTGGTACTTTATTAACAATAATTGCAGAGGATTCTGCTAAAGATTGTGCTGCATATCTATTGCTACATTTCAATGCATTGTTTGAAGTCTGTTCTCTAAGTCCACTAAAACCTCTATTTTTCACCAGATCCTTGAATTGTATCCACTTCAGGACTGCACAAAAGGTGCTGTCATACCATGAAAGCTGGTTTTATATTGATTGAAATTAGTGAACTAATTGTTAATGGCAATAGCTTATTTTTGTTAAGCTATATCGGACTTGCAGTTAGCAGGTTGTAATAAACGAGGTTTGTTGTCAAGTTATTGTAATTGTACATTCTCATTTATTTAGTGCTTCTTCAAGAAAACTTATCAGGATATAATGTAGCATATTATGACTTGTTTTATTTTCTGCTTAAAATTATGCTGCTTTTTTCATTATATTGCACACATTTTGTTTACAGTGAACACTTCTGTTCACAGGTGTTTCAAATGTTAACAATTCAAAGAATGCACTCAACCTTATGAAACTTTTGTATCAATTTTTATGCCTGGACAATGGAGTGCCAGGATTAAAGTTTAGCAAACAGGTGAGTAGTTTCTGGTGTTTTGGTTTTATGCTTGGATTTAATATTCATGCTATTGAAATTTGTACATTGACTTACCGTGATTTTGTAACTTACCGTGATTTTGTGACTTACTGTGATTTTGTTAAATTTATCAGCTTCCCATATGAAGACTTCTCAAATACTTTTATAACAGTTAACAAGGTGTCACTGTCACTTGGTAAGTTGTTATGTGGAAGAGAGCAAATTGGGATTCAAGAATTCTGAGAAGCACTACTATTACTTGCTGCTTGCATAACGTTGTTGTTTCTCTGGGTTCATCCATGGATCAATGCGATGAAATGTTTGACTTATATTTCTGGTAGACAATAAAACAACTGAATCTGAAAGGCACAGAGTGCAGACCAATGCAGATGTAGTTCTCATTTGTCCTGCCTTGGAACACTGTTGATGCTGTGGGGCCAAAGGCATTGAGGCAACTGGCGGAACCACATCTGGCTTCCAAATGGTTCCAGTTCATTTGCACTGAAGTAATGGCTTCATAGAATTGCTGTCCATCATTTCTTGTGTTGGGTATTATTTTAAAGTCTGTATCCAGAATGTTGTTGCTTGTTCAGCTTCTTGAAGATCTGATGGTGCTGTTGGAGGATTTTTCCATTTGGCAAACTGGATGTGAGTGGAAAGAGATGGAACAGATGGCTCTTCGCTGTCTTTTGGCTTTTGCTGCACAAGACAACTCTGACGTGAGTAATCCACCAATATTATAAGTGATCTTGGAATAATTGAATAAGAGTGCATTGAACTCATTTTATGACAACAAATCCAGCAGCCAGTTATAAGATATAGATAGAACAATTTTTAAAACAAAGCATATGGAATTTGTGTCTTCAATGTATTGCCAAAGCTAATTTTGTTTAATGTCCTTAATTGATGAAATATAACTCTTGTGATATATAATTGATGATAATGACTTTCATATTTTATTACGTTTTGACAGTTGTGTGGCATTGCTGCGGCCCGACTTCATGCAATGGTACGTGATCGACCTGTGGAAAAGTTCCAGGAATCGTGTTTCCTAGTTGGTACCATAGATGACATCCTGGAGAGGGCATTGCAGGGTAAAGGATTTCAGCAGCATTAGATAGTTTTTCTCCAGGAAATACACTTTTTTCTGAGACATGTGTATGATTATGCAGTGGATGATATTATTCATTACAATGGCATTTAAAGTGCATAAAAAGGTTTGACTTTTGTTTTTTCCCAGTTGATTTTGTCAAATGTTATTGAGATCTAATGGGTTGAATTTCAGGCAGTGGAGATCAGTATGGTTTTCTGATCCAAGTGATGAAGTCGATGCTGGAGAAGTGTGATGACCTCTTGAACATACCATCTTACCTGCCAGATCTGCCCACCATCCGAAACAGTACGTCTTTCATGGAAGCCTTCAGGACATACTGTCGTTCCAACGAGTGGATCGCCTTCATCAAAAAACAAGTGAAGCTTGACTCATTTCATTCCTTCGCATACTAACTTCCATATTATGTCTGTTGTTAGTACTATATTTAACCAATTTACTAAGCTTTCTATGATGGCTTTTGGATGCCAAAATATTTGGCTATATGTGAGAAATGAGTATATGCAAGAAACATTGCATAGGCTTTCCTGCTGTTGAATGAATAACTATGTAGGATGGAAATTATGAATCTCGTAATTTTTGTCTCTATTGACAGTTTATTCATGTGTTTATATTTTTCAAATGTGTCGAAGCTGCTTTTGAACTCAGGTGCAGCCTTCAAAGGATCAGTACCTGGTGAATATCTATGAGGGACTTCGTATCCAAATGACAGCATTCATGGGCGAATGCCATGAGGAAATGATGGTTGCTGGTCATAAAAGAAATCGTGAAAAAGGAGAAGCAAAGCTCAAGTTTGAGGTAAGTGCTTTCATACACAGACATGATTTTTGTAAATTATAAGACTTTCTAATTTAGTGTGGGTGATGTCATGTGCATTGTGCATTATTAGGAGTAATTGAAACTATCATACCTAATTCATTCATGTATTCATTCAGAGCCTTTATATAGCGCCTCTCCCATATGCCTACTCAGATGTACTGACAGCCCAGCCCCGGCTGAAGAGAGCAGTTTGCTAGTGTTGTTAGAGAGTGAATACAGTGGTCCTAGCTAGGACAATGTGTTGCTCTAAATGGAGGGTATTCCAGGTGGATAACCCAAACACTGAAAAAACGTGCAACTGCATTGTTGAATTGCATGCAAAGGAACAACTAGTTCATCCCAAGCAGCAGAATGAAGATTTTCATGGCCAGAAACTGGAAATGGGGCTTCAGAGCTTGCATAAATATACAGGGGCATTCTTGAATTGGCATCACCAAATGCAAATTAAAATCTTAAATGCAGTATGGTCGAAAATAGGCAGCCAATAATTAGGTCACGCATAAAATGAAAGATGTGGTCAATTTTTAAATGCCATCAACAGGTCTGGCGGCTGCACACAACATGCGTTCAGGCTGCTAAATGCACCCCAAAAGGAGGCCTGCATAGATGACACTACAGCAGTCAGTAATGCCCAGCTTACCTGTATTGTTTACTGCTTGCTTGTGCAAAAGAAAATGAGAAATTATGTCTTTGGTTACAGGAGGAGTTTGTTTCAACTTTTAAAAACTGCTCAAGGCAAGAGAATAAGCGATTCAAGAGCATTCGACTCCAGCTGCATAATCAGAATTTGGCCGCCTGGCGTCAGTGGAATTTGACTAAAGCTTTCTTCACCAGTGAAAGAGGAATGTGGCCTGATAAGTAAGTAGATGTCCATGATGCATAAAAAGGTAATTTATGCAGTCCATTATTGTGTGCAAATGACTAAAATGATCTGTTTTACCTTTACTCTTGTGACATTAGAGCGTGACAATGACATTAGAGCACTAGAGCTTGACACTGAGATAGAACATTGGAACTGGACATTGACTTTAGGTCATTAGAACTTGATAATGACATTAGAGCAGTAGAGCTTGACATTGAGATAGAACATTGGAACTGGACATTGACTTTAGGGCATTAGAACTTAACAGTGACATCAGAGCAGTGGAGACTATTGTTCCTACAAATTGTTTCAGTAATCTGTAACTAAAGGGGTAATTGTGCAATTTTGATGTGAAATTGGAAAGGTCACTAAACTAAACTTTACTCATCGATGCTCTTTTCACTGTGGTGCTTAATGTTATAATATTTATAATCTTCTACCAAGTGTTTTGTTCATTATTTTTCACACTTTAACTGTGAGCTACATTGGTTTCCCAGTCGCTTTTAGTACACTATCATCATGAAACTGTTAAGCTATCTTGTAATTTTTGTACTTTTTGCTGCTTTGGTAATTTTCCATTAAATGACGTGTCTTTAATCTGAAGTTGTAGTTGAATGATGGATGGGAGAGCATCAGTAGAATGTCCAACTGCCGCAGCCAACTCAGCCCATCATCCCAAAGGTTTCATTATGAGTAGCACAAGTTAGGAGGTCAAGAGAGGCGTCCTATTGTTGGATCGTTGTGGTTATGTGCATGTTTTTTTTAAAAAGATCCTTTAATCCTAGGACCTTGCTTCTGTAGAGAAATATGAACAGACATTTGACAGATCAGCCAGTAAGTCACTGTTGTTTTTCTTTAATCTAGAAACACATTTCCAACACACTGGAAATTATCTCTGAATGAAAACTATTCCAGAATGCGACCAAAAATGATTTCAAATGAAAAATTTGACCAGCATTTGGAAGCTAGCAGGCTTCGAGACAATGAAGGTAATATCCTCAAACAATTAATCTGCATTCTGTTTTCAGTGGTGGGTCCCCACACAATGTTGGCCCACCTCTGGTGACTCCTCTAACTGTGCATTGTTTAGCTTATTGATGACATTTCTGTTCTTAATGGCATTTAACGTTATATAGGGTAGAGCAGAGAGTGCCTCTTTAATTAGTTTTTGTTGAAGTGTAAATTATGTAAATTTTCATTTACAACTGAAATTATAGTCTTCTGAAAAGCTTAGTGTTTTGGGTGTATTTTTGCTTGATTATAATGATAAAATGAATAAATTCTATTGTCTTAATTCATCTGGTATATTTATAGGTAGAGTCCCATTGCTACTTATTTTGAAGTTGAGTTCGTGATCCTTTTAAAGAATTTCAGTTCAACCAATGAGAGCAGTGTTCAAATGTATAAAAAGGGTAAACTGTACATGTGGCAACCATGGCCAGAAAAAGAAGGTGGTTTATAGGAAGGCTTTTCCAGGTTGATGGTCCAACCATTCATTGTGGACAAGATGACTCCTGCAAGTAAGCTGGTGCACTGGCCAGCTGACTTCACTGATGGGCGATGTGCCCATCAAAATCTTGAATTTGATGCACTATGAACAGACAGTTCATTGCTTGGGTAAACAAAAACATGACTGAATTTGGAATAACGCCAACAGTCATTGGAATGGAAATTGTAGAGTGCATGGTGTAAGTTAGATGTGAACTGTTCATTCAGGGTCTGAGGAGACCAATTTGGCCGTTTCTGCACTGTCACTGATGAATGAGGTGCGAGCAAAAGAATCTGCTGGTGATGATCGACTTGAGGATGATGATTGGCTTCTCATAAGCAGCACTGAGTATGTTGATATCATTTTGATTACCTGTGTTTCAGTGTCTATTTCAGTGTTCTTTCTGCTTATATAAGGTAGAAATACTCCCATGGTATTGGAAGACTTGTTAGTGATGAAAGAAAAAACTGTCCTCTGCAGTAAAATGTTGCTTGCTTTAGAGGATCCAAGATACTTTTATATATGCTGCGCACTATTCTTTTGAGAAAGTGCAGTTTAACTTTGACTATAGCCTTCATTTCGTAAAGAAGTTGAAGAACTGCATAGAAAGTGGAGACAAACATTTACATTTTTAGGCACTTGATTCTGTATGAGTTTACATAGCAGATTGGCAGATGTGTTGCTTCGTCACAGACCCTGTGGATTTTGCATTTATTTATGTTACTATTTTTATCCATAGAATTTATCTGATATGTGTATTGGATCTTTAGCTTAATGTCAGTCTTCGTTCGTTGTTTTCAGTGCAACAAATGTGGCAACATCGAACAAAGAATCAACGCTTTCAGAGGAATGTGAACTTGTCACAATAACAGAAGTGATCAAGGGTCGTCTCGATGTCACGACGAGTCACATCTACTTCTTTGACTGTACTCCTCTTAGAGAGGATGGAGGAATAGTCGACCTCAAGTGGTCACTGGACGAAATTAAAGAGATCCACTTTCGAAGACACAACCTGCAAAGGAGTGCCCTTGAGTTCTTCCTTGTGGACCAGACCAATTACTTCATCAATTTTCAGAAAAAAGTGGGTGTGCTCTTTTGTCGTCATGACTTGGATGTAGTGCAGACCTATTTATGCATGGTTGTTGTGAGGCAAAGCCACCATGACCCCATGTTATCAGGCTTCCGGCTGACAGGGCCATACTAAAATACAGTAGTGTATGATTTGTATAAGTCTTAGTATAGCTAGAAAGCTCAAAGACATAGGCTAGGCTGTCATATTTGAAGGTACTTGGATAGCAAAGGAAAGTTATTAAATTTATAAATGGCACATTTATGTTGATGGTGGCTAATTTCAATATTGTCCTGTGAAATAGAAGAGACTTGACTCGATTAGTATGACTAGAAAGCTAAACAGTGTAAGCTGTCTGATATGAACGCTATGTAGTCTTCTGCCAGGCGGTATTGTCCTCTTGCATTAAGAGGCTGGAGAATTTTGTTTGTGGTTATATTTGTTTGATATTTTGGTGTTAAAATGTGTTTAGGTTCGAAATAAAGTCTACTCGAGAATTTTAAGTCTTCGGCCACCAAACTTGATTTACAATCAGTCAAGATCACCAGCTGAACTTCTAAAAGCATCTGGACTGACTCAGGTTTGTTCATGTGAACTTCTGAAGACTTTTGACATTGACCTACTATATCCATTGTTTCGTTTTGGTTACACACAGTTTCAACAATTTGTCCAGCTGTTTTTTATGGCTGAGTTAACAGTGACTGTGATATTTTATTAGCTAGAGCAGAAACAACTGCAATGTTTATTCTTCATAAAATTTAAGTTTTACTTGTAATTGTGAGATAATTGAGGTTTTTTAAAATACTTTATAATTTCTGTATCCAGTGTGTGCTTTCTCTTTATAGAAGTACCTTGATTATAGAGTTGTAAACTGTCAGAAAAGTGTAACTTTCAAATGGATACCATTACTTTGTCTTCCAAGCTATGAACACCAAATTCAGTGTTTCAGCAAAGAAATTCATTCTCCAAATTCATAAAAATGTAAAACTCACAATGAGATATCTTTGAATATTCTTCTTCTTCTTCAAGTTCTTTGCCCTCAGGCAGGTTCAGACGTCAATTGATGTCACTCCCCTTTATGCTGGGCTTCTGCTTTCAGTGTTATGTATCCACTCAGTACAGCAGCATCCGTCGAAGTCTTCCTGTTGTTCTCTTGCCTTCCATTTTTCTCGTGATAGTTTTCAGGAATGAGTCTCTTCTCAGTATGTAACCTATCGTCTTCCTCTGTCTCCTCCCTCTTACTGTTGCCATCGAGATCTAAAAAACTTATAATATTGTACTGAGATGCTTTGAAGGTACCAAACTTAATTTTAGTTTGGTGTTCTATTACTTAACTTGAGGAATATATGTGAGGTTTCTGTAGCCACTAAAGGTATCAGTTGATGGCTCTTTCTTAGACATTGGTAAAGGCTGCATGCCCCCAATGAAGTACAGTTTTGATGATTTTTGTGTGCATTTGTTTAGAAATGGATTCAGCAGGAGATTGGTAATTTTGATTACCTGATGTGTCTGAATACGATCGCTGGAAGAACTTACAATGACCTCAGCCAATACCCAGTGGTCAGTGAAGTAATCGATTTATTGCATACATTTATGTCTCTGGGCAGAGACTCTTAAATCTGTTGCTGCCTACATAGATGTCTAACTCAAGGAGTGCCATTTATTGTAGGTATGTATGTTATACTGAGTCATACAAATAGGATGTATATGCAGTGAAAGATTGCTTCAAGAAGATTGGTATTATTATTTCTGTTGTTTTTGTTGCTGTTGTTTGAAAACAGAAATCAACTCCATTGCAACAAAAATGTTTTGTTTACATTTTGGCTCTGTGCCATGATTTTGTCTCAGCATCTATTCAACATGTCGTGCATTTTGAATAAGCTGATGACTTTCATCAGCTGCCCAGTGCAATGAATGCAATATGCACATAATGTGATAACATTTAGTGGGGTTTGTTTTTGAGAATTTTGAACCTTTTGGATTTTGTGCTGATCTACCTAAGTGATGCCAATGAGCAGTGAGTTGCAGTAGTCAAGTCTGCTGGAAACCAATGCATCAGCTAGTAGGCAGTATGAGGCAGAAGAGTTCTCATTCTGCAAATAGTCTCATGTAAAACTGAGCTGATCTGCATGTGGCTCAAACATGGCTATAAAATGACATGATGGAGTCCTACTTCATGCCCACACTGCGTGTGCATTCAGCAGAACATCTTTGCAGATTGTTATGTTCTATGTTATAGTAACACCTCTAGGATTAAAATAGATTACGGCAAAACTTCATTATATCAAAGTTCTAGGGATCATTGTCAACAGTTCAGTCGATTCAAGGTTCAAAGTAAGCGAGATATTCACATTAAGCTCTATCCGATTACAGAAAATTAAGTCATCATAAAGTTTTAGTATGTGTACTGCAGGATCATTTTTGCATGATAATGATTGTGTGCTGAAAATAAAAGACAATAGTTTCAAACATAATATGTACCATGTATTTAGTTTATAACTGTAAACCTAAGTCTGAAAGATTCCCGAAAACAACAAGCCTGAACTGGAACTTTTTCTACAAGCTACTAAAGAGTAGAATGGTAGCTACAACGTAGCATAGAGTTCATACTAGTGATTAAGGCTTTGCACTCATTTTTATTTTCTATGCCATCTTTTTTTGTAGTTTCCATGGGTTCTTGCTGACTACACTTCAGAGACTTTGGACCTCAATGATCCACGAAGTTATCGTGATTTGTCTCTTCCCATTGGGGTTGCTAACCCTAAGAATGAGAAACAAGTCCGAGAAAAGTTTGTTTTATTGTGTTTCATCTTGTTTTTTCGGTTCAAGCGAAATTGGGAATCTCTGGTTAATGCACAGATGCCAGCTTGATAAATAATAGAAATATTGCCAAAACCGGATAAATAATTTTCATTTTAGCTTAAACCAACATCAAAAGGTAGTTCTTAACGTTGGATGCCAAGTGCCCTTTTAGTACACTCTCGTCATTATAGTGCCGACAACATGACACAAAAAATAAAATTTATTGTGGTTGCAGTAGTAGTTTTGGTGAGCTGGCATAGAACCAGATTGGCTATAACGGATTAGTAAAAATTATAGATTTATATGGACATACTCAGTGTCATTATTATTTGTAGTAAGACTGCTAACAGTGTTACAGTTCATAGTACTCTTATTTTCTATTATATAAATTTAGCATTATGAATTTTACAGTGAATAAAATGCAAAGAAAAGAGTTTAGGTGTAGTTTTTCTTCATTGGGGGAATGTATTTGTAATCTGACTTTTATAAGAAACCATTTGAACCTGAGCTAGAGGAAACAATAACATAGCACTGTGATCCTGAACAGTGGTATGTAAAAGAGATTGTTTTATAATGCATTCACTTGAATCCCTGTACCCCAGGGTTTCAACGAGAAAAATTTTAATAGTCCATTCAAGCAATGTCATAATCTTCAAAGTCTTAATGCTGAAATTGTTAGATCTTTTAGCAGAAGAGCTTTAATGAGTGACAACAATAATAAAAGAGCAATTCAAGAAGATCTATTTCAACTTTATATTGGCTCAACAATGGGTGGGTACATGCTCTGTGGTGTACCTCTAGACTTATCATTTTGTTGGAATTTTACAAGATAGTATTAATAATTTTTAGATTGAAATACACTTGACATTGCAGCTTCTTCAATAATGCAGGATTTAATTGCATCATCAGAGAATTAACTGAGACACGATGTCTGTAACAGGAATGCTTTTCTTTCCTTAGATATGAGCACTTTGAAGACCCAACTGGAACAGTGGCTAAGTTCCATTATGGTACGCATTATTCAAATCCTGCTGGAGTGATGCACTACCTGATACGTGTTGAACCATTCACTACGCTTCACATCCAACTACAGAGTGGCAGGTAAAGTTCAGGCATCAGATTTATGTTTTTCTAAACTGCCTTCTGATTAATTCTGTTGATCTTCTGGACATCACTGAACCGATTTGGGTTTTAATTCTGATTTATTTTGCTCTGTTAGTACGTATTTCGGTGTTTTGTTTGAGTCGATAATTTGATCATCATTAAGTCAGCCTATGTATGTAGTGGCTTTTTATAACTGTTTTTTTTGCAAAGATGCTTCAGTGAAGAGCAGCAGGTGCTCTTCAATCTTCAGATTTTTGCTGCTCAACTGCTGGATCTTTGCATGAGAGAGAGGTCTTGTTGCATGCGATTGGGTGTAAGAAAAGACAGGACACAGAAGGAGCTCCATGTAAAAAGTGCATGTGGATAGGTGTCAGAATAGCAGGAAAAGTGCCACTTAAAATTTACCATGTGGGATTACCTGACTTTATGTAGATCACAGGGAAGTTATGATTTGTCACACACAACACATCGAGGTTGTAAACCTTAAATGAGCAAAATTTGTTTAATTATGTGTGATCTTGTTTTATTGGCTTCAGATGACCTTTGAAGCCTTCCTTTAATACACGAAGTCATTCAGTATTTAACATCTTATGGAAATGAACCTGATTGAACTGTAGGTTTGATGTGGCTGATCGACAGTTTAACTCGGTGCCTGCAATGTGGGACGGTCTTATGGACAACCCAAATGATGTCAAAGAACTCATTCCAGAGTTCTTTTACCTGCCAGAATTCCTTGTCAACTTGAATGGTAGTGATGAAGCTCATCTTTGAGCTACACTGTCTAACATGAATTTCTAACTTGTCTTATTGGAACAACTTAAGTAACATTCTTGTAATCTGAATACACATATTCTGTTAAGCTAAGCTGTGTTTCATTGTATGTTCTGTTAAGCCAGTTGGTCTTATTGGTGGCTTAATGCAATTTATGATGAACTACTGATAGGTTGTAACAGCTGAATTGTGATAGCTCGTAGTTTATTTTGTGCTTAAGTATGTCGATATACCATATATACTCGCGTACAAGTCGACGTCGCGTATAAGTCGACCCCAAAAAATTTGACCTTGGATAGGGGAAAAGTCTAAGACCCGCGTATAAGTCGATTCGTATTTTTACGTTAACCCGGTAAATCTGGACATTATACAGCCCGTTCCAACATCAACTAAACCCACAAGTTAAACCCTAAGATGAAACACGTGCACAGCGAACACGGGCGTCGACCAAAATAGAATGTTACCCAACAAATTATCTACCAATAATTACACATTTTCTTATCAAAATACCCTTTAAATTACGAGTCAGCTATTTTTAAAAGTTAATTTTCGCCTTTTCCTGACGTTTTTCAAATTATTGCGGACTTATAGTTTCCGTTTTGTGGAAGTTACGTTAATCAAGACAAGAAACCTGAAAATGGATAAGGCAAACTATTATAGCACTATCCCAAGTTTTAACACTCTAAACTGCCTAAATTAACCTGCCTTAACAACCTAAATTGCGGTTTCGAACTTTAAAACGTCTCCTGTAAATTTCATGTCATCCCATAAATATCAGTTTCGCCGTCAACGTCATCGATCTCCGAGTCCCTGCTTAAATGACGTCGTTTTTGCAAACCGTCCATGGTGGTAATAATATAATTGTACAATGCCGCATCTTAAAAATAATTGCTGTACCATATCTCTTGGCAAATCAATCCTTTATTCAAACTTTGAACAATAACGTCTCTTATAAACCTCATTTTGGGCCGTCATTCACTATTGCCTATAAATAAACATTGGCGTCAGTTCCGTACCACCGGCTTGATAGCTAATGATCACAGTGAAATGCTTTAATTATGGCCAATAGTTTTGACCTGAATGGTACTTTCTCTTTTAAAGTTTACAGTGCAATTCCCAGGCAGGTCAATTTTGGCATTTTCTAAGTATTGCAGAATACGAATTTACGGTCGTAATAGAAATGCGCTATAAAATCAAAAGCATAGAACGGAACCCGTACTCAGCCAAAAAGAACAACAAATAAGAACTGGTGTTGACGTTTATTAGCGGGCATAATTTAAACTTAACAGAATATTATTTTATTCTATAAGATATATTTCAGTATTTTGCTAAATAATTTATTCTGTTGTAGTATAATTTAATATTATTTCCTTTACGGATGCGCCATGCGATCGCTCATTGTTGCATCATGCGGTATCGGACATGGTATGTTGTTATCTGACGGGTATGTTGTTGACCTCCATTGCATGTCCTTGCGATCTCCGATGGATAAATCTTGCGATCTTGGTTTGTCCCACGTATATCGACCCCCCAACTTTGGACTTTCAAAATTGTCCAAAAAAACTCGACTTATATGCGAGTATATACGGTAGGTTGTGCATTTTGATTAAAGATAGACATGCACCATAGCCATTTTTCAGTTGCTGTAGGATGCTGTGACTCTTCTAAATGCTATTTATGGCAGACATGATCATTATCCTCTTACAGTTCAAATTAGATTTTTCTTCTACTTGTTTTCTTTCACTTAGTGGTCATTCTTATTGGACATCATTGTTCAGTGAAAAGAGAAAGCGTGTTATTAGATAGTGATTTGAAGGTTGATGCCTTAACATAATCTCTTGCAGATGAAGCGTTGCCTTGAGCTGCATTGTTGAAATACCTAATTGCATTTACACTGGAATATTACATAAATGTTTAGATAAGTGCACTTGTGCACACACATGCACACACATTTATAGTTGATTGTTGTATATAATGGTAGACATTTGTAAGCAAGGATTGGCTGTGTGTTTTGGTTGAGTTGCCCTACGCTATATAACAGGCAAGGTAACACAGTGCAAGGCCCGATAGCTTCAAAGAAAAGTCGGATGACAGCATTTATCTAGGGACCATATTTTCTGGGAGTTTTTGACAATCTTGTTAAATATGTAAACTAAAAGAATGTTTTCAGGTACTAACATATTTATTATTGAAGTAATCACGAAAATTGCTGTATTTTTTCAGCCACAAATGGACTGGTCACAAGCTTGTTTTCCATATTACAGATTTTGATCTTGGGCGACTACAGTTTGGAGATGGAAGAGTGGATGACGTTATCCTACCACGATGGGCGTCTACACCCTATGAATTTATACATAAGCATAGGATGGCTTTGGTGGGTAAATTAAATTGATTTTTTTCTTAAATATTTATATACTACTGCATATCTTTCTGTTTGATTTCAGTTTCATGGTTTGAAAGACATTTTGCTTTGACTGTTTCTTGCTCATTGAACTCTGAATATATGGATTTGTTAACCAGCAATCGAGTCAATTGCGTTATGTTCTTTATTTGTCCTTAGGAGTCAGATTATGTTTCAGAACATTTGCACAACTGGATCGACTTGATCTTCGGCTACAAGCAGCAAGGTCCTGCAGCGATAGAAGCGTTGAATGTCTTCTATTACTGTACTTACGAAGGTAAGTTCATCATATAACCCAGATAATGGAGAAATTCACGAAAATTACTGTAGACGCTGATTTTTCCTGCCTACACATTATTTGATGAAATTGATCATTTACAGTACCAATAAAGCCTGTCCATTTTCGCTGGGGATGGGTTGGGAGCACCTCTGAGTAGAAACCTTGAAGATCACTATACATATTTTCTGAATGAATGAACATCACCAGTTCTGTTCTGTGCGCATTATTAAATTACTTTGGACCCAATATATAAAGTCTTACATGGAACCATTGTGAAGGTGAACTATATGACAACAGATAAATATGTCCTGCAGCATGATGCTTTGTGATGTTAACAGTTATTTACCAGTACAAACAGAGTTTCTGCATTTGAAGTAGAGAATTTTCCATGTGTTTTAGGAGCTGTTGATCTTGACGCTGTCACCGATGAGAAGAGAAGACGTGCATTTGAAGGCATGATCAACAACTTTGGTCAAACACCTTGTCAACTTCTTAAGGTGATGTCAAAGACTATCCTCTGTAATTTGTTTCTCAATTTTTTTACCTTGCCAGTTTTGAATTAGCATCGTGTGATTTCATTTTGGAAAACTGTTCACTCTTATTACCACCTTTGAGACTCTTTAGTGCCTTTATGAACTTCTTAAAGTTACTGTGTAACTAACTAAATAGTAAATACATTCATACATACACCATACATACAGGAATGCTTATATAAATAGTCCATAATACATACATACGTCACCTCGTTTCAGTGGTTTTGTTAATATTGGCAATGACGTTGTTCTTATATTGGGGTTGTATTTATGTTTATGGTTATTTAATATATTTATATAGCACCTCTTGAGAATCTCTCTAAGGAACCGGTACTAGTGATGTACCAAGCATTATTTTTTCCTATGACATTTCATTTTGGTCTTATGATTACAGGAGCCACATCCAAAGAGAATGACCCTGCAGGAAATTACTTCACGACCAACAAAACCAGAGCGTCTCTTGAAAGTTTTCCTCTTTCCAAACAAACTGAATACCTTTACAGTTGAGGTAAAGTTGCTTGTCTTCGATAAATTCCTCCACTATATTAATATTTTTATCTTGTTTCTTTTACATAATTTTTCACATTGCCCTGTAATGTACCAGCCATTGTAAACTTTACAAGGCACACTGTTTGCAATTTTCAGTCCTGTTGACATGGTATTGAAAACTTTGGTCCAACGATTCGTACTTACTGAATAAAGAGTGGTTGTTAAGAAAACCTGTTTGGTAATGAATTTAAGAATCTCCACACATTTTTTGGATAATTGTGGTTTTCTAACACAAACTACTGTGGGCGTTTTTATGTTGTTGTTTTTTTATTCGGTTTCTATTTTTGCATTAATGCTTTTTCTGAAACCAAATGTACTTGTTTGTGTCTGATGTTTGTTTCTCATTTTAGATTCTATGTTTTGCAAAAAAAGTGATATTTAATATAGTAGCAAGAAGCCATATTTGTCTTATTTATCACTTCTTGCTGTTTGATTGGATGTGTTGTTTGTAACGTTAGTGGTGTTTATCTGTGTACAGGCTGCACCACCGAATGACCCATTGGTGTTTGTTATGATACCTAAGAGTCAGACAACTTCATTCATTTCACACTGGACAACTGAGGTTATGGTATGTCACTAGAGGGCAGCGCTTTATGAGTTTCAGTATCAAATGTAGTTTGAGATGATGCCTTTGCCATAAGTGCAGTTGGCTGAAAAAGTGGAGATGGTTTCTGTACATCTACATCTTCACTCATCTTGAGTATAAGTTGTCTTCAGTTATCATTTACCTCTTTTTAATTCCATAAAGATATAACCTGTTTTAGAAAATGCTCTAGAGCATCTTGGCAGACTGGTGAGAGGAATATAAGAGTGTGGATTAGATACATAAACCTGCTCAATATAAGCATCAGTTTACCACAAGTTAAATACTGGGTACATTATACAGTAAAACTTCGGAATTTTGAAAGCTAGCATGGTCCATTACCATCCATACAGAGGACTTTTAGAGGCATAGCTTCCATTCAAACGGGCTGTTGTGGTCAAGCAGGGTCGAGGCCATACGGTCGCTTTACAAGATGTAAACACTTCCATTTGTGTAGAATTGGGTAGAGTTTGACGTCAATATCTATCTCGTTTATTTTGAACCTTGGATATATCGAACCATTAACGATTGACCTTTGAACCTCAATATATCGAAATTTTGCTGTATAATGCAATTAAAATACATCAGTGAAATGTGCTGTGCATTTGTGCAGGTTGCTGTTACCGAGAGTGGCATTGTGTGCTGTCATGGTTGGCTTCCTTATGATAAAAACATCTCAGGCTTCTATACTTTCGATCGTGATCTTTCCATGAACAATATCAAGTATGTTGTTTGCATCAGATCATGTCTTTGTCTTTGGTGAAAAAATCAATCAAAGTGTTGGTTTGACTTTAAATATTATATGATTTTTTTACATTTTAGCGTACTGAGCATTCTGGAAAAATATTATTCAAATTCAGTGAAAGGGACACAAAATGAACTTGAATTGAATATAAGCAAGTAATTTTATCTAAAATGTAGTTTCTTTAGGTATTTATCTCCAGTATGGTTAATTTGCTTCTTCGTCTTTTTCATGGCATCCATGTACTGCTAGAATTTTGCTGTCTGTTTTCATACTGAATATACTGACAGTGATTTCCTAAATTTTATATTAGAACAAGGAAGAAATTACCTGGACCTGTGATGCCTGGTCTGAAAGTGACATCCAAGATGTTTGCTTTGTCCCATGATGCAAAGCTTCTGTTCAGCTGTGGTCACTGGGATAACAGTCTGCGTGTGTATAACCTTGCACGCAACAAACAGGTGGCACATGTCGTCAGACATCGAGGTAATTAGAAACAGATTGTTTTACCATAGTGCATTAAAATAGTTCCAGATAGGGGCATAGGTATGTAACTAACCTTGTTTAGTGTAATACTGAATGCCCACTCTTCACAAAATTTAATAACGATGCATACAAATTGAAAAAAGGAACACCACAACAATAAACAACAGGAACAATTAATTGATACAATGTAACATAACGGTTCAAAAATCAACCTTAAATATATTGTGGTAGTGTAGTTTGAGGAGGAGCAGCATTTATAATGGAGCAAATACAGGTACTGGCATGATCAACAGTTTGTATGTACTTTGTGACTGAAGAATTTTGTTGAAGAATTTTTATATAGCAATGTGTAAGCGTTACATCTTTGGCCCACATTGCTTAGGACATGTCTGAGTGTTGATTATTTGCCTTACTTTTGGTGTATTACTTGCTGTTCTGATTGAAAAGTAGATAGTTTCTGCTTTCTTTCCTTAGTTTGATTTCCGTATGACAGTGTCTTTGAAGTAGCTCTCAGTAGGAAATGTTTCTGTTTGTACAGATATAGTAACGTGTGTGTCCTTGGACCGTTCAAGTCGACGACTCATCTCAGGGTCACGTGATACCACTTGTATGATCTGGGAAATTGTGCACCAGGTGAGCATATGGAACTTATATGGTAACTGGCATGAAAGACCAAGTTAATAATGTCCAGTTATGAATTTCATACCATAAGAACCTTCTGATAATGTGTAAGTAAACATATTATATTATTATATTTTTTGACACACTTTCAAGGTGTTGAGGGTCCTTGGAGACTAAAGCTCTTGACTCTTTTTCTTGTTGCAGTCTTAATCTCACTTAATTCTGAAGTCTGTTTTGACCATGAATCGATAATGTTATTAAAGTGTCACCATAGAAGCTTTTAGATTTAATCCATTGGATGCTGGGTTCATGTCCTTGTGTTAGTTTATAATTCTGCTTGTGAATTCTCGAATCCTTGTGTAGATTGTGATTTGGACCAGTATTACTTTAATCGTGGAAGAGCTAATTATAATCTCATTGTTTGCTTACAGGGTCTGTTTATGTGAAGACCCAGCTGCTATTTATAGGGATTACTAGCTGGACCAGAGTTGTTAATTGATTTCTTAACATGATTTCAGGGTGGTGTCAGCTTTAGCATAAATCCCCAGCCACTTCACGTTTTGTATGGTCACGATGACCATGTCACCTGTGTTGCCATAGCAACGGAACTGGACATGGCAGTATCTGGCTCAAGGGTAAGTGTAAAGTTGTACCAAAGTTATTATTGACCAGTCGTTAATGCTGATCTCTGCTGAAACTTCTCTTTAAACCTTTATGTCCAGTTTCAGTGGAAGAAGTTATAGCAAATATCCATTCCCTAAGAATTACAGACAATGGTTGTCCAGTTGGCATCATTCCCTTCCTACCTGGACCTACTTACAGCTTCAGCTCTGTTGGCACTTTGATTTACCAACCGGCAGGTGACGAAAACTTGTTCTACATGTACCTGGCAGCTCAAGGGTTAGCCGGACTTGCGTCATCTTCCACCAATGACGGGCTGCTGGGCAGAGGCGTTGTTATGGGCCAAAGTTGCTACTGCCTGTCATCTCGTCATGTGATCGATGCAGCTTGGTACAGAGACTCTGACTACAAAGTTTTCTGTAAACTGTGGATGGGAAGCCGTTGGTTGGGTTCCACGTTTGTCCATGGCCCCTCCACTGGTGGCTTGTCTAGTCTTGCTGTGCATTGTTTTACTTACTGATAAAATTTCTGTTCTCCGTGACATTTGACATCACATAGGTTAATGCAATTTCTACACTCCGTTTTTCTAAAAACATTTTGAAAAACTGATGTATGAATGGATAGGAAATTAGGTACAGAAAATGAATATAATACATCCAAATCAATTTGCCTTGTCCACTTGTGTGGCATTCTAAGACTTGCTTGATATAAATTTCTCAGGCTTTTGAGGTCAACGGTATGATGCTTATGTTCATACATACCACTTAAGTAGTGAAAGCCTCGCATACAATATTTGACCAGTGGTCAAATTTATTCTGTTTCCTTTTTGTATATATGATTTGTATTAATTATATTAATGTTTCAATGGTGATTTTTTTACAGGATGGCACTGTAATTGTTCACACTGTTAATCAGGGCACATACCTGCGAACCCTGAGGCCTCCATATGAGAAAGGTTGGCAGTTGAATATCCAGCTTCTGGCATTGTCCTACATGGGGCAGATCTGTGTTTACTGTCAGCATAGCCCAAGAAATTCAACAGGACATGATCCGGTGAGAATGGTGTGATTTATACATTGTGTTTTTGGTCTCATCTTCTCTTCAGATGTGAACCTTCCAGTCTTGTTGTCAAGACCTTAAACCTCAAGACCAAGACCAAGACCTTGAACCTCAAGACCAAGACCAAGACCAAGACCTTGAACCTCGAGACCAAGACCAAGACTTTGAACCTCGAGACCAAGACCAAGACCAAGACCTTGAACCTCAAGACCAAGACCAAGACCAAGACCCAAAAAAATCGAAATCAGGTCAAGACTTCTAAAAATTGTCAAGTCGGGATATTCGCTATTTTAATGAAAACACGAGTCTTTTATTTTATTCAAGCAAATTAACTTTAAATGAAAACTGCAGAGAAATCCGAATTTGCATTCAAAAGTCCTTCATGCAACCTCTTATACCAAATGCCTTTTGTATTTTATAAAAAACCAATTTGCTCAGAATTTTCTGACAAAGACGTGCCTGGTGGGCCTCATAAAAATTCCACCATGTGAAAAAATACGTTCTACAGGTGCTGAAGTCGCTGACACACACAGAGTATACCTTTTCAAGCACTGGATGTAAATGTACAGAGAGTGAGTCCTTTTGAAATCTTCCCATGGTTTTGTCATACCGTCTGATACAGAATAACTGGTTGCTGCTGCCAATGGGTTTTCCTGACCAACATGACTTGTATCCATCCATAGATATTGGTCGTATGATGCATGCAGGCTTGATACAGAATTCTTGAGTTCTGTTAAATGACTGTTCATATTAACAGCCGGTCTTGGTCTTGGTCTTGCGAGACCAAGACCAAGACCTTGAACCTCAAGACCAAGACCAAGACCAAGACCTTGAACCTCAAGACCAAGACCAAGACCAAGACCTTGAACCTCAAGACCAAGATCAAGACCAAGACTTTTAAAAACGAACTCGAGTGCACTCGAGACCAAGACCTTGGTCTCGAGGACAACAAGACTGGAACCTTCTATTTCATTGTTTGGAAAAATTTAATGCTTCCATTTGGAAAGATTGATTGGCTGATTGACCTGTATACAAGTTGTCAAAAGTTCTTCGTAAATGTTAAGATAATTTTTTCATGTTATTGATGGCATTTTGGATGTTTTTTTCAAACTGTTGCTTATACTAATGTAAAAAAATGAAATAACCTTGTCTTCTGATCCATTGACGCTAAAGAATTGTAACTGTAGTGAATTTTAATGTACAAGTTAAGCAGACTAACTCTCTGTAATGTAGTGAAACAAGTTTCGTAATTAACATGTTACTACAGGACAAGTTATCTCTGCATCTGTACTCGGTCAACGGGAAGCACTTATCAAAGGAACTGCTTCAGTCACCAATTTCAGACATGGTCATTACTGGCGATCACCTGATCCTCGGCCATGTCAATGGATTTCTTATTATCAAAGAACTTTATGGGCAAGTCGACCTAATTTCTGTTCATGTAGTTTGTTATTGATCAATGCATATGTGTGAATGTCTTGACTGGAAACCTCGTAAAGGAGTGATTCCCTTACCATAACACTTTAACGACGACCTGCAATGGATTCTCTGTCACTTTTACTACACTCTTGTCGTTTAAGTGTTAAATAAACTGTTTTGTTTGCATTTGTTTTCAGTCTTTGCTTACTGAGCACCATTCAGTATCATCAGCCGGTAACCTGCGTAGCCGTAGCCAACGAAGGCAGTCACGTTTTGTGTGCTCTTGCCGACTCCAGCCTTATCATAGTCGCCGTCAAGAGGTCGTCACAGTAACATAATATATTTTATGACTCACAACTTGATCTTAAAACATTCCAGCCATGGGATGTCAAAATGTCGCTCTTTCCATGAGCTGTTTGAAATCTGTGATGAGCCGTTGTTTCATTGTGGCTAAGCCTTTATTGCAGTTTGCTCTTTAACTGGCCAGGCATGATAGGAGTTTGTTAACTTCCATACTTACTAACTGTGATGTGTGATCATGTGGGTGGTGTGACAGTGTGACATTCCTTACAGCTGTCGACATTTGTGGTTCAACTTGATTTTTGTGTTTTGGATCTTAAAAGTTTTATAGTTTCGGATTTTAGCAGATTTTTCTTGGTTTGTCACAGCTTTTTGAATACGGAATATTTTGTAATTATTTTACTCACCAATTTTCAGAGCACATTTGTTTGCAAACGATGGATTGTGTCTTTAATTGTATGGGTATATTTTTGTCATTGCACTTGTAGAAATTCCAATTAATTTTAATTGAACTATAATGAGATAACAAATTTTGCAAAACTTTCCAATTGTTAACATTTTGATTGTTGTTTAATCGTGAGCTGAAGCAAAGATGTAGGAAGCGCTGTTCAGCAGTGTTGATGTGAGTGTGAGCATGATGGCTGTTTTTCTTGATGAAGGATATCACACTCTGCTTGCCAACTGATCTAATCTGTTTGTTCTGCAGCAGTGGCTTCTAACAGGTGAAAAATATCATATACTTCTGATGTAAATTGTGGCATCAGTTACACTTTGAGTGGTGCCTGAAAGGTGCTATACGAATGCCTAGATACGTACATATAGAGTTCAGCCTTAAGTACCGGTAGCACTTACATAGGCTTACGTTAGTTAAGTACCTCCCAAGTAATGCAGGGTGTATTGGTTCAAATAAGCGTAATGTTAGGGCCTAGTAGTATCCTGTGGATACTTTGAGCAAGTCCTTAGTCCACAGTTGCTTAGTACCATCAGGTGATACTTTTCATTATACAACAGCACTTTATAAACAGTGAGACAACAGATAATAGTAGTAATCGTTCCAGTAAGTCAACCTCTGAGTTGCATTGTTACGTTTGCCTAATGGATATAAATGTTTGATTACGTCCTTTGCGTTCTTTGAAAGCAAAAACTCTTCTTTTCTAGTTGATGATGTGTTGCAGGACATTCGTTATAGGGCAGTGTAATTTAGTCATTTTGGCCTAATGAACAGAACTTTGAACAAATGCACTGTTGCTGTTGAATTTTCTGTAACTTCTCCATTTTGATTAGCAATATCAACAGATTTCTTCGTCCATTGAGCAGGTGAGACTTGAGCACAAGGATTTCCAATGCATAAACCCTAACCTGGAATTGATAATTCGTAATGAGACATACCAAGCATGTCAATGAGTTGCCTTATTGTAGTCACATTCCATGATGAAACAGTGGAATTTTGCCCCTGGACAGCACAAGTCTGGCTTATCTGTAGAATTTTCTTATCTTTAGATTATCCTGATTATTTTTATCTCTGGGTTGTTTTACTAACATATAGATTATTCATATCTTTTGATTTCACCTTGTTCTCATTGCAGATAGTCACACCTGTGCAGAGATATATTTATTTAGGTTTTACAGTGTGCAAGGATTTATCAGGTTTTACTCATCAGTTTAATTCCTGAAGATTATGTTTTCACGTGTTAGCATGAGGTGCATTGGCACAATTGTTTTATCTCTTGAAATTAAAGTAGTAGAATGATTCTTGACGATGGTCCAAAGACTTCAAATCAGTAGAATTCCAAGTAACAGGAGTAGATGATTTATTCATATCAACGGATGATAACTGATGACCTTTCTGCATCTGCAGATCTACAATTTTCAAAACAGCAGCAATTAAATTTCCCAAGTTTCTCTGAATGATACAAAGTATATGTTAGTCAATTACTAATGATACATGCTCTCTTTTTGACAGAGGTGTATATAATATCTAGAAGTACATTACAGTAGTGCAAAAAGTGTTTTAACATGGTTATATTTAGATTTGATCAAGATAGTCGGCTTCACATATTAGGTGTCGGCAATCTGGCCCAACATAGAGCTTTTCTTGTGACGTTTAAGGAACATGTAACTGGTTCTGAACATCAACAGAAGCAGCGTTTGGGTGAGTGGTTTGGTTGGGAGGTGATGTGTTAGTAGCCAAAATTAAAACAATGCAAAATGATTTTACAGCCACGTGCAGCAGCTGGCTCTTAGATAAGTAATTACTGTAATTTATTTTAGTATTTTGCTTGTTAGTCAAATTAATTAGTTGTGTGGAATTGCAGGCTTCACAATTGTTACTGTTGACAAGATAATACATAAGTGTGGACCAATTGCTGGTTTAGATTAGAACTGTGCTGGCATTATGTACTTGTGCTAAGTAGTCTTTTGTCAACTAATGTCAAAAATAAAAAAATTAACAGTTTGAAAGGTGCTTAATTAGATTTCTTATCTAATTTAATCTGCAACTTCTGGGCTGCTGTTGTCATAATGCAAGAGATGTCAGAGGCCTCTATAGAAGAAATACACCACTGAAGCAGCAGCCCAAGGAAATCTCTTCTAATACTATTCACTTGAGATATTTCAAATAACGTGGCAGACTTTGTTGGAGATGTCTTGTTGTGAATTCTTAATTCAATGGGTAGTGCAGGAGGATTCATAAACAAGGATGGAGCATGCTCACTCTTTGCCTGCTTTTGCCGTCTTTACCACAGCTTTGTCTGGTAAATGAGATCTTTGGTTTAGTTACTGTTCAATACAGTTTTAAGGCACTGCTTAGCTGATGGCAGTTATGAAGTCAAGATGTGTGTCAGGTTGTAGTTCCATTGTATATATGTAGGTATGTATGTATGTATCACAACACTTACCGGTAATGTAGTAGCGCCTTTTATGTACTTCACAAAAGCGCTGCACACGCTGATCTAAACAAGTAAGTTTTAAGACAGACTGAAAACGAAAAACAGTATAAAATGCAAACTATAGCCACGGTGGGTGTACACATGCCAGCTGGCGCCACCTATCTCAGTTAGTGCCGACTGGCAGTCTTGAAGACTGATTACTGGTTCCACAGCATTCTTGCCAATGGGTATTGTTACTGTGCAAATTAATCTAGGCAATTGCACCCCAACAATAATTACCATTTGTTGTCTATCGTTCTTGCCGTTTGCTTCACTCGTATTCTGGTAACCTTTTCATGCTGTTTATGGTCCACTGGTTAGCTTGCTGGACTGTTGCAACCCAGAGATGGTCAGAGGTTCAAATCCCCACCAAGAGTTCAGGACAGAAAGACATTCTGTTGCAATACCACACCTAACAAGCTCAGTTATAACTCTTGTTTACACTTCATTACTGTCATTTGGAAGATGAGACAGTAGGGAAAAACGACTGACCCCTCAACCGCAAAAATGCCTAGGTGAAGAAACTTAAGTGGCTTCATACCAATGGCTGTTCCTTAGGATTGGAACTTCTTTTTGTTAGTCACAGCGGTTGCTTATGCTAAGTAGCCTTCTCGTGCCTCCTCAGACTTGGCCCTCTTATCGTTCCGTCAGTCAAAGGTCACAAACAAGAGTAGCCAAAGAAGTTACCTTGATAACAAAAGTACATTCACAGATGTGCTACATTTGCCCTTTCTAATCTGCTGACATCCGACTGTGTCTTGTGAACATGACACTACGCCACACACACACGCACACACACACACACACACACACACACACACACACACACACACACACACACACACACACACACAAACACACCTTTCTGGTTTCAAAAAACATGACCAAATATAAACCCTATATATGGATAGTATATTGCATGTGCATATATATATATATATATATATATATATATATATATATATATATATATATATATATATATATATATATATATATATATATATATATATATATATTTGTTTGACCTGTTTGAAATACCACTTGTGGTCTAGAGTGGTCAACAGCTCATATTTCAAGTGGCAGGTGTTTAAATTTCGTTTGGAATTTATGATTTTCAGGTTAGCCTGCTTTTGAATTCTGAATGGTGTCTAAAGTGTGTTTACCGAACGAGACTGTAAAGTGCAGATAAATAGTGCTTCAGTTCTTTTCTTAAAAGACTTTTCTTTTTCATCGTCTCTTGCTATCTCTCCATCAGCTCAGTGTTGACCGAGACATATGATTGATTTAGCTGTTCCTTGGCTCAGGGATGTCGGCCTTTTCTTCTGGTTGCAGTTGTAGCAGTCAAAAGTGTGGTAAAGGAGACTTCTCTGGCTTTTAACTCTGGCATCAGTGGGTGCTCTGTGTACCTTTGATATCATTTGAGGCACCTCCTTTTTTCTTCTGGGTTGCTTTTAAGTTGTTATCTTGTTCACAACAATCATTGCACATTTTAATCTGGTGTGTTACTGCTGGTAAACCATCACAAAGGCTTCTCTTTAGATCACTCAATCACACAAGATCTTGGAACTGCTAACATCAGTAGGAATAGCAAGCTCGATCAGTTGGATGTTGTTCAGAAGAGTTTTGTTTTCAGTGGATCACTTGTGACTGCACAATGTGTTTGTATGCACATAGATGACAGATGTTTATACGTGTCTTCATCTGTTCTGCATCTCTTAAAGTCTTCTTCTTCTTCTTTTCCTTCAGGCTCGAATTAATCCCTCTTTGGAGAGGGGTCAGCCACTCGGATCCTTCTCTTCCACTTGTTTCTTTCTTGAGCATCTTCTTTCTTCAGTTTTAGGAGTTTTAGGTCTTGTTGTATCGTGTCTTCCCATCTCTTCCTCTGTCGTCCCCGACTGCGGCGTCCGTATACCTCTGCATTCATGATTCTTTTCACACAACTATCATCCTCTTTTCTCATTACATGTCCATACCACCTCAGCCTGGTCTCTCGTACTTTGTCAGTTATACATGCCACCCCGAGCTTCTTTCTGATGTCCACATCTCTGATGTCCACATGTCTGCATCTCTTAAAGTAATGATGCCTAGTAAACAACTCGTAACTGTGAAGGCTTTTTCTGCTGAAATTTCTTCATGAAAAACTTTAATCAGAACAGAGCATTTTATAATACCTCAGGTTTGTAGAAGTCATTACTACACGATTGGTCAACCAGTGTACTTTCAACCACTTCTAATCCAATGTACTTGACAATTTGCTGCTGGTCTTCAAGATTCCCTTATGTTGGTAGTCCTACAGACAGAACTATGTTTTCAGTTTCTGGATCTGGTCTCTGGAACTCTGTCAGGTTTCCTTTACATGTTTTTAGCTTGGCTCAAGTCTTTACTTATTCTTTAAGGCAGACAACCGTCTAGTCAGACCATCTAGGAAGACTTTTCATTCAAAAAAACCTTATTACACCGATGTATGAGAGTTCAAATTTCTCACATGTTACTCTGCTTGATGGTAAGAATGTTTTATCCTCCGTGCTCAACCATCTACTTGATGCTTCAAGTCTCCTGAACCAGGTCAGTACTTGGTTCCAGAGCTTCTCAGTTGCAAGTCTGAAGTTCTAGAATTCATTGCATTTTTCTATCTCCTTTGTTATTGATGAAGTCCTACCTAAAAAATTTATGTTTATAATTTTCTCATCCTATATTCTCGATCCTGCTGCATTTGTAACGACATAAGTCCTTGAATTAATAGCTTATGTGCATAGTGCCGTCAAGAAGTACACGTGTACTGGTACTTGGTAGGTGCTGCGATATAAATGTGTAGTTACGTGCCAATACCCTCTCTAGACTTTGACTGGATTTGCAGGTAGGCTACCCCTGCCTTTTATCCTCCAAGTGCTGTTTTGCAGAATCCATCGCTGTAGAGGTTTGACTTGCCTTACTTGGCAGTCTGACTGTGTGGCACGATATCGAATGCTTCCTGGCTGTTACATGTATGTTATTCACGCACACCCGTCCACCAAAATGAGAAGTCAATTTAACACGTCTATAAATGATGATTACAATAATGAGTTAATTCAGATACATGAGAATGACTGCAAATTATTACCATTTCTGACCACCGCTCTGAAAGTTTAGGTACTTAGAGAAACAGTGCTTTGCATCTGCACATATGTGGTGACTTGTAGGATATCTGAATGCCGGGTCTTCTAGCATCTATAATGCACTGTTGAACAGTGCGGTTGCTGTGTGTTACAGACTTCATTATGTGTCGTTGTTCCTCACCTTCAATGCAGTGCAGTCCAAGTACTGTGCACGTGGTGTCGGCTGTCATCTGTGGATGGCAGTCCATCAGTTGGGTTCTACCTGTGTTTGGGATCCTGCCATTGGCAACTCCTCGGGTCATTTGAGCACTGTTTGCTTACTGACGAACTCTTTGTAACTCCATTTCAGCTAGCGTAGGCACTTAAAAGGTGCTATAATTAGGACTAGCTAACGTCTAGATCACTTCAAGAATAAGACAACTGTTGTAGAAAACTTGTTGACTCTTCGTGTCCCATCGTTTGATGGAGATGGTGTCTGTAAACAGTTAAGCATGTCTTGTCCGTTTCTTTAAATTGGTGACATCAGAACTTCCACAATTTGAAAATAGTAATTTAGCTGGCAATAGTGAGACTGTCTGTACTGTTTTAAAATGGTACCAGTTTAATAGTAAGAAAGTCCCCTTAAGCAGATTAAGTCTTTAAAACATGGTTACAGCATTTGCACACCATGGCTGCCAGTTTTCGAATCAGACGCCGACCTTGCTGAAAACCACGTGATTCATATCAGCTTTCAAAATGCCAATAACCCATACGTTTATATTCGAATGCCTAAACTCAGTGCTTTTTTTCAGCCGGAATGCGCCGGAACGGCGTTCCGGCACCTTTTTTCAGGTACTAAAAAATAATTTATTTATTTTAATAATAAAAACAATAATTTGCTTATTTTAATTTTATTTCAGTGTTTTGAACTGTTTTCAGTATTTATTGAGACCCCTCCCAACCCACAATCCTGGTTTTCTCGGGATTTGAACCCACCCATAATTATTCTGTTCCGGAACCTATTGTTCCGTTCCGGAACGTTTTTTCCAGAAAAAAAGCACTGCCTAAACTACATAAACAAAATGGCCTCTGTGCCCTAAATTTTATGATCAACAAATCTAGATTAGTGAAACTGCATCGACTTGTTATCCTTGAAGTGAACATTGACCATCATTAATACTTCATTTTGACTTTTACCAATCTATTTAGAGTTAACGTTTGATTGTCTCTGTGCTAGTCTACAGGCGGTAATATCGTACTTCAGACGCCCGACAGTAATAACGTACTTCAGAGGCCAGAAGAACCACTAACATTTCTAACGTCGGTGCAGTTACTATATGCAGTAATACTACAAAGTAGTGTCCTACATTTGCTAGCATATCAATGAATGACACTTGTAGGCTTAAGCAAGCGATGCGTTTTTTTAAAAGACAGTGACTTCTCAATACATACCAAATTTCATGGCTAATAGGGATTTGTAAACAGGACATGAGAATCTGACCAGAATAAGAGGATGGGAGAAAGACAGGAGGCTAATTTAATCCCTGCAAGGCAAGACGAAAATCTTCAATGAAAGATTAACTTGAAAGTCAAATGAATTGACACTACGCAAATTTTGACAGGCAACTGACTTAAAACAGGGACGTTCGTATTTGCTACAGAAAACCATTCAGTAATAAATTTTAACCCAGGAAGAGAATTGAACAACTGAGCAGAATTCAGTAATATTCGATAACGATTATAACTAGACTTTTATAAACAATATATTAAAACAGAATTCTTAAAAAAATCTTTATTAAAAACAGAAATCCAGCCTGCTTTGAGGCTCTGTGATAAGGCACTTGAAATTGTCCAGTCATGTTAAAGACACAGAAGCATGAAATGTTTGGTAAAAACATTATTAAAACAGGAATTTTGTGACAAAGGCCACACGTTGCATATACCAGCGGTTTTCAAATGGTGGTGGTACCACTAGTGGTACACCAGGTGTCGCTAAGTGGTACGCAAAAAATTCAAAAAGATTACATCCTTAAAGTTACCCTATATATATTAATTTTTTAATTTGTCTACCTGCGGTCCTAAGCTGATTGCAAGGGGACTTTGTGCTCGCCCGTTGTTTTTGATCTGACCTTTGCTGGTGGTATACCAACATTCGATTTTTTACCTGGTGGTACAATAGAAATAAAGTTTGAAAACTGCTGGCATATACAACTTTATATTGGCAACATACTGCTTGGCAACATACAATATCCGAGTTGTTCCGAGCTCAGCCACGTTTGGACCATCCATGAATGACATCACGTCCCGTTGGGAGGAGAGGGTTAGACTTGTGTGATGCTATGTGACCGCCATCATTATTATAAGCTTATATGCTCGATATTTTTGGTTGCTTCTGTTACAAGAGGGAATGGGGGGGGGGCTAGTTTTGTACCAAAATAATGGGATGTCATTTATGGACGAGCCCTTAGGTCTATGCTTTATGATGCTGTAATATGGCTTCTGCCAAAACAAAAGCCTTAAAGTATGTGCCAAATACAAGGAACCGTTTATGATCCGCAAACTTTTTGCTCTTACTAAATTATGTCCTAAATTTGACTTTAACACATTTAACACCAAAAGTGTTGACTTGAAATAATTTGGATTTTAATGTATGTGTTTAATATATATATAAAGAATAATATCATTAACAAAGCCAAAAACATCATTAACAAAGCCCAATATCAGTTTTTGAATAACATTAGCAAAGCTTCCTCAGCAGAGACTTGAAATTTTAAACACGAAGAGCAGGAAGTTTCGACACAGGTATGTAGATTTTCATACACATATTTTTGGTTCTGTGCAAAGAAACCCTGTAGCTACTCAACAATTAGTAATTTTTCGACACGGGTATATAGATTTTCATACACATATTTTTGGTTCTATGTAAAGAAACCCTGTAGCTACTCAACAATTAGTAATTCCCCGTAATTTTTTCTGTGTACAGAAAAGCTTAGCAAAGAACTGACCAACAGACACACTTTAGTCAGTCCTACCAAGATTACCCCAAAAAGCAACAAGGACCATTTTTCAGTGATGACACAAAGCAAAAAATTACACAACTCTGCAGTGATTGCAAAGATTAAGGAGAAGTATTACATCATAAATGTTTTCATGATGACAGGGACTTGTTTATGTTCGGTATATACAGATACATACAATCCATTATCATTAACCTTTTTGTGACCTTAAATGTTGCTTTCAACTTTGCCAGCAAGCAATCTGTTCTGTTACTAAGATTTATTTCGGCTATAAAAATAAATCGTCAGAAACAACATGTTTTAACTTGGGTTTCAACAGAGAACAAAACAAATATGTGAAATATTTGCCTCACTCGACTGATCTACAGCTCTATACACAAACTCTTAAAACTGATTAGAGTTAACCTCTGACACATCACGAGGTTAAATAGTTAAAATGTACAAATTATTAATGTACAAGTGTTTGTACCTTGCGAAAACTACACACGTAGGTTTGTACATATGCTTGTTTACACTCACCTTCCAAAATCCGGTTAAACTTTAAACTTATCTTAATTTCAAACTCTGAAATGGATTTTAGAAAAAGAAGACTGGAATCTGAAACTGATTGACTAAAACTAAACAAAAAGAATGCAATATTTCAACCGATAATTACCTTGTGCTAAATGCAGAGAATTTTATAACAATTTATCATCAACATTTACGACAACATATATCCCTGATCCTTAAATTATTTACAATGGCTTTTCCACTGGTGCAGCAATTTACTTTAAACCTGGGATTTAAAATAGTTTTACATATTGGCCAATAGCAGTATTTCCATTCACATTACTGCCTGGACAGAGCCTTTGACTGCCTAATCCTAACTGTCCGATGAGATTAAGGGATCTATCTTGGTAGGCATGTTTTATCTGCTCTGCGTGATCATGACTACAAATTTGCCTTTTCCAGACTGGCTCTCTTCTATAGGTCATTTACCTGTTTTTGTAGATTGCCACATGGTTCTGACTGGATACATCCCCGATTTCATTCGACTTTACCACTAAGCAACTGTCAATTGATGCCTTAAGCAGTATGGAAGTTTTCAGATCAGATTTCTGTGAAAGACGTGCACTGTTTTCAAGCACTGTGTCTGCAGTGGTTCAGACTTCACAGGTAGAAAGCAACAAAAGATAATTAATATCATCATCTCACACCCTAAACCTCAGAAAATATCATTAAAGTAAATTTGGCTGAAATTCCTAACTGCTCAGAAAACAACCTTCTCATCTAAAGGCCATCACAATATATTGGTCATTTCAAAGCCTTTTGAAAGAATTTCTGTCTTCAATGAAAATGAAACTAAACAGAACATATACTTAACACGAGGAACTGCTAAACAAGTCGGTCACTTTGAAATTTCAACTGAACTTACCTAAGCCTAAAACTTCTACTAACTCAGAAAGCAAAATGCAAAGAATCTGAATCTTGTTGCTACAACTTCTGAACAGTTCTAACTCCATTTTCCCTGTTCGCTTTTTCTGTAACACTGGAATGTTAACGACGATCAGATTAACAGTAAATTGCAAGCCATTTCTTGGTGTTAAAACAATGTGACACTTTCATTCTTTGCTTCAGCCACTTCTAACATCAGCAAACAGCACCATTATTGACGGCACCAACATTATCATACATTCCTCTCACAGCAGAAGTGTGGAAAAGACACTACAAAGATGAAATGGCAATTTCATCTACTGTCACTCACAACTTGCTGATGCATGACACAACCAAAAGACCATCTGCATTTGCCAAACACCTGTATTACCTCGTCTGCCAATGTGATTTTTCAACCTGCGATCAAGACAGTGGAAGAGCCAACTAGAATAACGCCTGGCGCCGTAACCCAGTATATATAAACAGTAATCCGCATCTCTGTTTTGTAACTTGTTACTTGATGAAACCTTGCTGAGCACACACGATAACGTGTAGATTGCCTTATTCGACAAAGCAACATGAGCATTGCTGTCGCCACTTTGTCATCGTTATCATCACCATCACCTCCATCTTCATTGTTGCAATTTCACTTCTGGTCATTGGACAGGTTTGACAGTTTCTGCAGGCGGCGGCGGTGACCCCGGTTTTCTGATCGCTCCGGTTGGTGATCAGCCGGGGATTCATTCTGGTTACGTAGGTACTTTTTGCACTTACAGCTACGCACAACACGAATTTTGTAGCTGCGAGTTTCCCCACTGTCACATACGAACGTCACCCTCTTATAGCGAACAATGTCATCAACACAGCGATATTGTAATGTCTTGGTCCTTGACCAGACTTTTAAGAATTCTGCATACCACGGCAGATCACTGATTGGCAAACAGTTTCCGGTGCAGACCATGTCTTCAACTGGTTTCAGAGACGTGCAGAACCCATCCGTTATATATCTCTTAGATCGCAGTGCTTTGCACTCGATAGCAACATCGGCTGCAATAAAGAAAACAACAAATTTGAAATTTCATGCACTTCTCCCACCACCTCCTTGCCGACCTCTCCTTGCTTTTCCTCAATAGTCCAACCATAATAGTCTCATTACAAGGACACCTGGTCCAAAGATTTCACTCCAAAAATTACCGCCTTTTGTCAGGACAGATATTTTGATGGCATGATAAAGGTGAAAGGCCGTGTTTGCGCATGTGCACGTGTGATCCCAATGCAGTCATGTAGCCCATTATCTCTGATAAAGCAGCTTCACCATTACTATGGTCAAAAGACTGTCGTGGATTGATCTAATTTATTTTGCCATCTCGTACACAAATGCAAACATCTGCAGCTAACCTCTGCAGGAGCCGATAGCTTACATCCTGTTGTCAAAAATTGTACCGGTACTTTCATGAAATTAATCTGTCATTAAGCACTAAAACATCCATTCTTACACAGTCACGAAAACAGAAAGACGACACAGACTCAACAAACAAAAGCAGCCAAGTGACATCTTACTCAGGCTACACAGGCACAACGGTACAAACGGGGTTAAGCAGACATACACATGGGTTATACAGACCTATATATATGGTTTTAATAGTAATTGCGATTTATATAGCACCTTTAGAATAGGACTTGTATAAAAAGGGTTATACTGACAAACACAAGGCTATAATGGCTAGCCCAGCTACCTGGAATGGGCTCCCGCTCACCCTACGCTCATTCCCCCCAAACAACCTACCCCTCTTCTACCAATTGCTCAAGTCTACACTCTTTAGCCTTGGCTGGGCTGGGAACACCTCTGAATAGGCCTCTTGAAGAGGCACTATATAAATTTATGAATGAATGAATACTGACATAGTAAACGGGGGCAGAAGTTGAGTTGTCTGATCTTTACATTTCGGAATGAGCCTAATCCAATTAAAGCTTGTACAAGTCAGACCAGCAGATAGGTTTGGTGAATGAGCCTCTGTGACAGGTCCAAGCAGAAGCTAAACGTGCAAATTTCATGACTGCTCCTCAATCATTGACGGACAAATGCCCTGCACAGTGTGTCATCCTGAACAATTTCTTCTCTAGCGAGTCATAAACGTATTGACATGGTTCACCATATATGCAGGGAGTAAATCTACTGAAAGCCTAAAACTGACAGCAACATCATTGTCCCAGGTCAACCGTTCAAAGCCACGTGTCTATTTACAAAGACTGAACAGGCATTGTACGTTCAGAAAGGCTGCATCTAGTAACTCGATGGGCCCGTAATACATTCACCTTGGCCAGTCGGTTACTGCGCCTATAATACAGCCATGGTTGATAGAATCTACGTGTAATATTGGTCTTTTCAGCAAAGCCTGAAGCCATTCAGACCTAAAGGCATTCAAATATCACCACTACAGACAGATGGCAAGTTATGTATAAGATCTAGGCATACAGTATAAAGTCTGTTGTCACATGTCCCACTCTGGGCCACATTTACTGCCTCCTTCCCGAATGTAGGATCTCTCTACACACACAGTGTCACACACTCATCAGCATGCCTATCAGAAGTCAGGTTAGAGGTAATGGCGCTCAACAGGTCAGATTTTACCTTGTGTCAAAGCGAAGAAATCATAGGTATATGGTTGTTTTCTTTCTTAAACATCAGTCAAACTTTATAGATTTTGGCAAATTCTAGCATATCATGTTTATAGCAAATTTAAACCTCATTTTTGATCAAGAACATCTTGTCCCCTCAGAGATTATCAGTATTTCCTGTAAAAGTTTCCTCTATCTTCTTGCTTTCCATGATTCCGAAGTGCTTCCCTAAAATTTCTCTCACATACCCCTATATTCTGACCAGGCATAATCCAAACTCGGTGGTTATCGTGCACTTACAAAAAAATTGTAAAGCTTATTTATTCCTTAAAAACAGCAAAGACAACTTTTTTATTATTTCATGCTATGTTTGCTATTTAGTAAAACATTATAATTCTAATATTTAATGGTCAACAAAGCATTTTCTTGAATGTCCATGTCAAGATAACTTGTTTATTCACAGGCACTCCTTAAGCAATAAATTGTTATAACCAAGACTGGTAAAGGTTCAGCTGAGAGTCAGAAATTACTGCACCAGGCAAAAAGCAGTGGCAGCCAAAGCTTGGAAAAGTGGCTGGTAAACAGGAGTCATGGTAACGTATTTGTACCTAAGCTAGATTTGTATTAATATGTATGTTATAACAATAGCAAACTGACAGATGCGACTGAAGATCTTAAACACTTATTAGCATGTAAAAATCGACTGTTCATTTTCATCCTCCTGAAACTAATATAATAAATCACATAGTTCAAACCACAAAATGTAAACTACTTAACCAGCCTTGAAACTGAACAAGCCAAATACGTTTCAAAAATAAAATTCTCAAAGGAAGATATCAAAGGCTGCCAAGGTAGTTAACAGTGACATGGCTAATTATAGATAACAAGCTGTATTGGCCTATAAATCAAAAAAACATGAACTGATTGACTTCAAAATTACTGAGACGTCTTGCAGCAATTCAACCAGGAAAATTTGGTAGCGATCCAGTTTTGCTGTTGACGGCCTTACCCGCCATGTGCACACTCTACCTTTTTATACCTTTTTGTTTCCCTGGCCAGCTGACACACATGGATCAATATTTACATGCTATGGTTCATTTGACACCAATTTGTCATGGAGTGTGCTTTTCTGGGTGAATGCAATCGAAATTGACCAAAGTGCACTTTTGAGCAAAAACCTGCACTATACTCGGTCTTGTGTAGAGTTTAGACATATCTCAAAAGTACCGAACACATTACTGCAGTGAAGGAAGAATAAAAAGAATCAAACTATCACAGAAAGTCTTGGGTATGAAGTGTTAGTCACCTCATTTTTCTTAGCTTCAGCCTATGAGGGTGGGCAGCTAGTCCTTTCTGTCACCATCTTTCTACTGACAGTTTACAGTCAATGTACTTATTTTGTAGCAAAGTTCACTATGGGGCACTAATAGTGCATAAACTTTGAAATATCTGCCTTGGTCATGATTTGAACCATAGTTATTAAAAACATAAGAAACTAAATAAACAACGGAAAAACGGCGTTTTCAAAGAAATAAAACACGGAAAGAAACAGAAAAAACGAAAAAAGAAAATAATTTTACTTTGTTACATCTTGTACCGGTACTGCAATTTAAAATTAAAAACCTTCTTTACACAATCTAATCAGCAAATAACACAACTTTATTAGTAAACACTAAGCAACATTAATCTACAACAATTATTTTATTTTTAAAAGTTTGGTTTATCGTATCTTGTTTCATCCTTTCAGTATTTTCTTCTCTGATCACATTCCTGTTGTCTGTGGGCAAATTTTTACATGATTTTATATTGATGTCGTCTCCCGCAAGATGACCCTTTAGCAAATGCCGAGTTTTGTCTTTTTTGTTTATCAAAGTAACGTGAATCCCTTCCACACCCTTTTCTTTTGGCATTTTGGACAACTTAGAAATAACTTTATAAATTTTATTTCTTGTACTGTGCTATTTTGGGAATGTGTTGGAAATTACTCAAAATTTTAAACAAAGTTTGATACTGATCAGGTTTTGGGGGTAAAGAAATATGTGAAAACTAAACTTCGACATTACGCAAAATATAGCACGTCTCAGATCGGTGATTTGTTCCAGAAAGAAGATCAATGGAAAACTAGACTTAACAGCCCACTATGTGGAAGAGGAGAATTCCTGATCATACAACACGGCATCAGCCATCCAGACTGAATCAAGAAAGGAATGTGTAGCTTGACGACATTTTGCAGCTGCACCATCAGCATCAGTGCATACAAGCCCAGGCATCATGATCTTGTGACTTGTGCAATCAGCAATGGACAGCAGATCTGACAGAACCTTTAGAATTGCCTCTCTCGAATATATACTGGTGATGAGCAGTTACTTTAACTAACTTACCTTAAGTAATAATAATATTTATTCTTTAATTAAGCGCCTGCAAACGCACTGCGCTGTACATGTACATGTTATGCGATAAACCTTAACTACTAACAGAACAGACAGCCTGCAATACACAGCGCAAATTGCAGCCTACAAAGCATGTCTGCCTATGGGACTCGATCTCTGTACCTCTCGCACTCTACGCCAAATGTTATCCAATGCACTAACCATTATGACACTAAATTCCTGTGCAGACAAAAAAGTACTTATCCCAGCATTATATTCATCGTTCCAGGATTCGAAGTAACATGAAATCACAGGCATGTAGAAAGAATGCACAAAGTGCACTAATACTAGGCAAAGTAATTTTTTCATTGGCTCCATGTTTAGCTTATGATCCCTACATACACAATTACTTTAAGCAACACTGATCCTGGTTACCACTGAGATAACAAAGTGCCATCCATAGAATAACAGATATGGCATTCTATCTGGGCCAAATAAGCCCTCAACTTGTTTTGGTGTTGGTATTTGGACAGAAGCATATCCCTATTAATATGCAGACCGGTTTGGAGGTAAAAAAAAGTTGAACTACAGGTTGCTGTCAAGGCTACTTCAAAGAAGTCTCAACAGAGTCAGTTGCATGTAAACAACTGTATTACCTGCACCTTTTTTGGTTTGTTATTAGCATAATCCATGCTTTTAAGTAATTAAAAATGTTCAGAAAACACGTACATGCTCGATGCCAAAACATTAGTAATCTGGACGCTATAGCCTAAACAATAGATAAATTCTTTGTGATGTTACTGTGTGCTGTAAAGTCTAGCAGACTCTAGCAGAACCAGACACAATCCTTAAGGACAGTCAGCAGAATTTGCATCAAAACCGTGTACAGCATAACAGAGTGTTAGTATTTTCATATTATTAATTCATGCTAATTGAACCTGATTGCACCACCTAATCCAGTATTTGCAACCAGAAGTAAACATTATGGACAGCAAGCACATACAGGCATGGGCATTGGGCACTTCTTCAAGTGGATCCATTATTAGCAACCATACAGATCAGGTAATCATGCATGGATTGAAAATCTGCCCATAATTTTTTATTATTAGCCATCTTTACATCAACAAGTGCTTGTGAAAGGAACGTCCCCAAAATAAGCATCATTCTACCACAAACAAAATGAATGACCTACTATCATGACATGCATATATATTATACCATGCCATTGATAGGATCTCAAAACATAATACAAAAGTTACATATTAGCACTAAACTATTCTGTGCCACTGCTTCAAATAAAATGTACTGTTCTTCACCATTAACTATGCATCTGTTGTATAATCATGATACCTATTAGCAATGAATTTCAATATGGATAATCAAATACATTTCTCAGATCTTATTTTGGTTTTCCAACTCATCGTCACTTACCCTTTGCACACTATTTTGTTCTAGTTCCTTGCCAAACCATTCAACATTGTGCCAATATTTACAGTGTTCATCATTACTCCTTAGATCAGCATCCCTTGCTTTCTACACAACTATTTTCTAATGTAGACCACAGTCAAATAAATTATGAATTACCTCGAAATTGTCAGTTTTGCCCAGTTTTCTGCAGGTGTTACCAGTTGGAATTTACAGTGACGATTGCACTATGCCATTTATGAATTATTAGAAATAAGCAGATTCGTTCTACATGCAGTAACACGAAATGAAATGAATATAGTGGAACAAGGTTAAAAGGTTATGAAGGTTATAAAGATCCGACAACACAGCCGGTGGGTTTAGTCAACCAAATGAGCACAATGCATGTAAAGTCACAACACTTGATCTTTTAAAAGTGCCCAGGTGTACAAGTGACATTTCTTTTTGGGTTAGCATAATTATCTATTCACACACACCTAAAATCTAGGCCAAGTATACCTGCAGACATCAAGTACATAACTAACTGATACTCAGACCAGCAGTCCTTGCTTTCTAAACCAATCAATTTGATTTTTAAATACACATCAAAGTGTCACTGTAATCGTAATCATAAACTTCAAATATCTAAAGCGCCACTTAAACGTTAAGCGCAGGGCACCAGTTTATTCACAATCGCTTAACCTCCAATGGCTAATTTTGCAGGTGAAGGACCCAAAGTGGAAGAGTCTCATTGCAGGCTCAAAAGCAGTAATGGAAGACTCTGTAGAAGCAGTTCCAAAAACTGGCACTAATGGAAAGCACTCCAAATCATGGAGATCATACCACGTATGATTTCCATGGTCCAAATGGACTTCACCACTCATGGCTATTTTCCAACTTGCAGAGATAGTTTTGGCATTAAGTTTCAAGTTAATTTTAGACAGTCAAAGATAAATAAGACAGATGGACATCAGAAATATTAAATCACAGCTTAATCGTCAGTCTTGAAATGGCATCCCACACTAAGCTCATTTAAGTAGGACTCCATAATGCTTTACTGTGATTACGATTATGCGTACTGTGTGGACTTGTTTACATGCTCCCAGTTTACGTACCACTCTGCTTAAAGCAATCAATCAATCAATCAGTTTATTGATCCACAAAGCAAACGTGACAATATACAAGAAAATATAATTTAAATAGCCACTATGATGCTGAAAAGGTTTGAAACATTAAGATATTCATGGGTTTAGAAGGCTATATCATGCTGTGAGTGGTCAATAGGAAGCCCTAAAAGGACCAGGGTCCCGCTAGTAAGGGCCCCCATTTACTTAACAAAACTCGACGACGGCCATGTACACATGAGCCTTTGAGACCTATTTAGAGACAACGAATTTGCAAAAGGTGGGCAACTAGTTAACAGAATAGTAAGACTTAGTGGCAAAAAAAGGAAAAACAACAAAAAAAACAACAACAACAAAAAACAACAAAGTAAAATAAATCAGATGGGAGGGGGTCGCAGCAGGCTGTCACTGGGCAATCTGTCTAATAAGTAGGTGTGAACGAAGGCTTTTTTTAAAAACATAGTAACTTGGAATGTGTCGTAAATCAGAGGGGAGACTATTCCATAGTTTTGGTCCTAGATAGGTTATTGAGAATTTCCGTATGTTAGTACGTGCAAATTCAATCTGGTAAGTGTTGGATTTATTCCTAAGCGAAGTGGTCTTATGTCTCTCTCTCTCAATTTCTCTAAGTGATTAATTTAATACCCTGTATTGGTTAACACACCATACAAGAACTGCTATGTAGTGCTAATTCTGCTTCAGCACTTCTCACTTCTTTAGCATTATCCCTTTCAATATGCAGCCCAGTTTACACACTGTATCATATGGCATGTCTCCCCACCCCAACGACTTCGCCCCCCCCCCGCATTAACGAGTTCACACTGCATGAAGGCAAACTTCCACCAAGTCCCCCATTCATGTGCATATAACAAGAGTTTCTTAGTCTACATATGGCACCATAAGTAAACCATTAATTTGCATTATGAGCCCAGTCAAGGAGGCAGGCTGGATGCAACCCAGCTGATGCAGTAATCTGCATTTTACACAAAGGCGGTTTACTTGTAGGCATGGCCCAAATAAGGCCGCCATGCCGCCAAAGTTGTCTACACTTGACCCCATCCAGACTTTCCTCCTCCGTGACTTTATCCATGTGACTTTATCTAGGAGCTGCTACCTCTCTTGATGTGGCTCTGTAATGGGTCACTGAATGAGGGAGTTCCTCCAGCCAGCCAAAAGTGTGCCATCATATGGCCATCATTGAACAGCCACGCATGGACCCTGAAGACATTAACAGCTATAGGCCCATCTCGAATTTATTAAGCTTCCTTTCAAAAGTGATCGAGAAAATTGTAGTTAAAAAGATGTCACAATATTGGGAAGCACCTGATCTGGTGTCAAAGCTGCAATCTGGCCTCAGAAAGAGCCATTCAACAGAAACAGTTCTTTCACGGCTGCTCTCCAACTTATACGATGCCACAGGTGATGCTGCTCACTCTTCATGATATGAGCATAGCATTTGACAGGATTGACCGTGAGATTCTGGTGACATACCTCAGTACATCATAAGGGCCTATTGTTGGAATGGATGAGCGGACAATGATGGTAACAACAGGTTCAGACTGCTCAGTCTGGGTGCCCATCCTGTTTGGTGTCCCTCAAGGCTCCGGCTGATCTGACCCTATAATCACAACACTTGAGTCCCGTGTCCATCAATATGTTGATGACGTTCAGGTCATCTAGGGAGATATATCTATGGCTGATCATGTGAATTTTGTGTGCAGGTCCTGCTTCTACCAGCTTCATCAGTTTCGATGAATACGGCATAATTTTCGTCCTGATGCACCTGGACTATTGTAATTCCATCTTTGCAGGCTTGCCGAAATTCAGGCTACATCAGCTGTAGTGCATGCTAAACTGCACCACTAGGCTCATGGCCAATCTATCAAAATTCTCTCATATCTCAACTTATACGACAGATACACCCCACTGGCTCCCTATCGAGGACATAATCAAATTCATTATCCTCCTCTTTGGCCAGACTTCGTTGGTTGGCTCTGTTCCATCATACATATGAGAGCTGTTTGAGCCGGTTTCAGCTCAGTCAGGCTGCCGGTCGCTTCGTTCAGCCGCCCATTGAGATCTCCTGGTCACTCACTGCCGCATGTCAACGTCCAGTGGATAAAGTGGTTTGGGTGAGCAGTGGGAACGCCAAAGAAGCGCTTCATTGGAACGCATGCGTGAGCAGTGGGAATGCAAGCAAAGAATTTCAAGAGCAGTGGGAACGCCGTTCCCACGCATTCCCACCCGCTTTAACCCCTGTCAACGTGGGTGCACCATGCACAAGTGCACCATGCACTCTCATGCTTTGGTCCATCCCTTTGGAACAATCTTCTAACTGACATTTGCGCTCTCCCTTTAAACTCTTCTCAAGTTACTTTTTCTAGCTATGTTAAGACCCACCAGCTCAGATCCCTTGTACAGCCATGTTCTTAGCGCTTTTGAGGGGTTCCTAAAATGCGCTTTATGAAAGTCCAGATACATGTAAGACATTAGTTTTAAAGCAGTAATCCACACCTAGGTCAAA
Source organism: Allolobophora icterica (assembly GCA_963556255.1). NCBI lineage: Eukaryota > Metazoa > Annelida > Clitellata > Crassiclitellata > Lumbricidae > Allolobophora > Allolobophora icterica. The sequence continues at coordinate 63,976,210 of OY744602.1, read as the reverse complement.
TTAAAGAAGTATTCTACACCTTATTTCCTATTACTATCTAGCAGGTGACACCCATATTAAACACATGTACTGAAATAAAGCAATAGGCCCTACTCTGTATGTGAACCCACATGAGGCACAGTAGTACCTAGCAGCAGTATTCCCTCATATCCAGTAAAGATACCAATTCCATATTGGATCTAATTATGGTGACATTTTGTAAATGTGGATAAAATGGGGTACTTCGCAGTGTAAATGTGGGAGCTAAACTGGAAATGTAACTCACTTTGCCCGTATTGTATCCCAGCAGATCTCGATATAACATGGAACTTAGAATCCTTATCAAGGACTATATTAGGACCATGAGCAATGTCTGTGCACATAAACATATCAGTGGTAAATAATTAGCCATAACAGTCATGACATTGATAAAATGTGCACCTGTTTCACTCGTGTTTCATTCTGATCCATATCCATTGTGTATATTCTAGGATGTGCACAAAAATGCTACATACGAAGTCCATCTCTTACAAATTAGATACAGATTACTCTAGAAAGTATTAATTTTTAAAAAGTATGAAAGTCAAGTTCCACAATGCAAAAGTCAGTATGCAGATCAAGCAGTACACTTGAAATGTAAGCAAATGATTTCGTGGTCATTTGATCATCTCCGAGACCCTCATGCAACATCTTTGATTCTTTAGAGGTGCTATACAACTCTCTAGATACATTCATACATGTATGCATCCTATGTACACAGCAGGTATCCACCCACAGTCACCAGTTGTACCTTAATGATCACAGCTCATAAAACCCACATCCAACAGCTTCATTAAACGTATTTCAGATGTTCAATGCTTTTGCCTCTGGCGCTGCATTTGGGGTTTGCGTACATAATAATAGTAGTGGGGCACTCGGCAGTTTGAGCTCCGAACACAGTATATAAGCGGACTTGTTTACACAAGCAGGCTACAATTAATTATCAAGAGGTCAACCTTTGACAGCGTGGTTCATTGAGCCCAGAGGCTTGCGGTGTGTCACTGGTGGCAAGGGGTGGCCAGCTATGGCCCGATATAAAATCAACGAACGTCACTAGCGGAAGTACTGAAATAGGCCTACTATTAACTATATTTATAAACCTCCTTTCCACGTTTTCAAGCCGACTCCCAGATAGGCTACCACCCCACACGCACCCCCTTGTTTGCCAGCTTCGTATGCGACCACATGAAACCGTGAAAACGATAGCCTACGACTTCCCTCGTTTCAGCATAGTTTACGAGCGTGCGTGTGCGCGCGCACGTGAGCTAGCGACGGTGTTGGCCTCACCAAAGTTGACTTACGTGGCTTAGGGTTGAGAAATTGGAATTCCTGCGACCGGGTTCCTTTGTTGTTTTGCTGCTCCGTCGCTCCGGTGGCCACGTGTCCTCCTGCTTCCACCCTGGCGTCGACGGCGGCGGTGGTGGTCACCTCTTCCGCCGTCCTATTCCCGTGACCTGACCCGAACACAGTCGTTCGACTGACAATCGTTGCAACGCACACTAGTATACAAAGACTGTTCACAGCAGACACATACATGACTCGCACGAGCAATCTACATAACTGGTCTAGCTCCCGATGGTCCAACTGACAAGCCTTTTACGCAAAGTACACGACGACTACACCGCTCCAAGTATCCGGTCCGTCGTTCTGTTCGTTCGGAGGTCGGCAAAGCAACGCTGTACTCCGCTCTTCCACGAGGACGACGTTTAATCCACCTCCCAAGTAAAATTCTTAATGGCTGCTAATATCGAAGTGAGTCTGTCGGTCGGTGTGTGCGCGCGCGACAGGTGCGCCGGGCAACCCATTATAGCGGTTGGCTCGCCGCGGGTCACGCTTAGCTTTCGTCACCGCCGCCGCTGCTCTATCGCGCTCGTCGTCGCCGCCGCCGCGGTCGCTCACTCAGCGGCGGCGGTGGCGGTGGCCGGAAAGCAGCTTCGGGCTGTGGCTCGACCGACCGACAACGTCAGGCAGCAAGGCAGGCGTTAAGGGTCACTTAACTCGGTCGTCGTCACTGCCGCCGCCGCGCGACGGTGGGAGGAAACCGTACTATGCGAGTGAGTGGAGTGAGTGAGTTAGGAGCGGAGAGAACGAGACAAACACACAGACAGACAGACAAACAGAGGGAGCGAACTAGAGGATATAATTATCACAGAGCCCATAAAGTTCTCGTTTTACGATCGCCTTCGTTAAAATTAACGTCGTCGTCGTAGAGAGGTAAGCAGGCATTGGGGAGGAGGGTTGCTCAAATGAGTGGCGCCTAGGTAAAAGTTGTAATTATCACCTTATTTTTGATCAGCAGTTAACCGTTAAACACTTGATGACAGCCATTGAGAAATGTTTCATTTGGGCCTAGAGTCCTAGACCAGCGCAGGCTAACAGGCAGTCGATGCAGCCTACTACTACCCAATCGCATTTAATCGTCATGTCTTGGTAGTAACGCTTTCAATTACGTCGGGCTCTCGCCTAATAAGGCGTTGAGAGATTCTATACTGACGTGCGATGGTGGTAACTGGTAAGTAGCCATAGATGTGCAATGGTGGAACAAGAAGTTCAGAAATTAGGCAGTTGTACCGTGGTAGAAGTGTAGGCCTTATTAGGTTAAACAAAACTAAGGACCTCTTTAGTAATAGCGACTTTTCGATTTTTAAAGCCTCGAATCAAGATATTTTTATTGTTCCTCCAACGCAGACTATAGCCAGTTTAATAGAGACTGCAGCAGTAGATATGCAATCCGATAGCACAAATTTAATTCACAAAAACTCCTGTAATTTAGTATTACCGGGCCGGACACGACTATTATATAGGTCCATGTATCTTGAGTTTAGCAAACAGGGTTTACACGTTATAGGCCCTATGTTAGATGAAAAATTAATGGAGCAAATAATGGCCCGATGAACTTGTTTATTATAGAGCAGGATAACCTACTGATCGATCGAGTCAGTCGATCAAGTTGGTCGAAACTCGGCCAAGTCGAGTCGGTCGAAAAATCTTCGACTCGATCGACTTGCAAGTCGGGTCGATCAAATGTTTTGACAAGTCGAGTCGATCGTTGTTTCCTCGACTTGACTAGACTCTGAAATATTTTAGCCTACTCAGGCCCTACTATTTTTTTGCGGTGCGGCTACATCTCTCTCTTAATCTGGCCCTCTGGAACCGGGCTCGGACGACAGTATAAATAATATGGACCTCTTTTGGACTTACCTTGTTACCTTAAGTGTGCTGTCAGCTCGTGGAACTCTAGCGATCGTCATGGTGAACACTCTCCATTGCTTCCTATTCGATGACAAGTCCCGTAATTCCGCCAAATTCATACCAGTTACATCTTGTATCTCATCCATCCATCTCCTCCTTGGGCGACCCCGTCTTCTCCTCCCCTCACCACACGCCAGCATCATTTCCTTCTCCAGACCATCAGATCGCATAACATGTCCAAAGAACCTTAGCTTCATTCTTGCCGCAGTTTGTTTTAACGACTCTTCATTCTCAACTCCAATCTCCTCTCGTATTGATTCGTTCGTTCTTTTCTCAGTCCCAGTTTTCTTTTGGACTACTCTATGGAAAACCCCTCTGATTTAGAGCCCTGCGCCGACGTCATAATGTCAGCGGCGGCGCGCCGGTCATTTTTGGTCGGCGGCGGCGGCGCGCCGACGAAAAAAATCGGCGGCGGCGGCGCCCACAAAATGTCGGCGTCGGCGCGGCGCGGCGTGCTCTAGTCAGAAACATGAGTCACCATGGGCATCCGCAACAAATTTTCCGGAGGGGGGCAAAATTTTTCTAAGGGGGCTAAATTTTTCCAGAGGGCAAAATGACGTTTTTGCATGAAAAATCTATTCACAAATCCAGGGGGCAAATCCCCTATTCCCTCCTCCGGACGCCCATCTGAGTCACTATGAGAGTTGAACAGCCGTTGGTCCTGTGACCAGTCAAAGGGCCAAGTTCTCTAAACTTAAAGCCACCATCACACTGAAGCTCAACTACATATAAAGGGACTGAAAGAGAAGACACCTTCAGACATTTTCCTTACAAATACGAACATCCTTAATTACACTGCACATCTGCATAGGTATTGGCAAATTGTAATCAGATGAAGCAACATGCATTTGCATATTGCATGAATGCACTAGTCTTGCATATAGATGCACTGATACAGTGTAGGCCTACACACCAAGTCACATGGCAGATGCTGGATAACAGCATCCTCCCAGTAAGAGAGGCTGCTGAAGCCATGAAGTGAAATGTAAATATATACGTTTTCCAATGGTAATACACTGGCCGAGTGGCCTCACTGCTGTTAATTTTTCAATGGATTTACCAGGTGGTCTGCTGCCCGTTTGAATTGGTGCCACGCCATTTAAAGTTTCCACATATAGACCCTTGTTTGTATCATATTAAACTGAAAAAGACCGTTCTTCATACTATACGTACTAAGTCAAAACCTGTCTCAAGTGATACTGTTTACCTGAATAGATTCCAGCCAAAAGTATTAATCAATTATACCTTCCCTTCTGCAGGATTATTACTTAAATGGCATGTCTTGATATTAATAGCACTCATGAACTCCTCTGATCTTACAACATTAAGCCAAAAATTTACACCATTGTAATAAGACCACAGACATCAAAGACAACAATCAATAAGTTATAGAAGCTATTCAACATGAAGGTAACGAATGAGGGAATACTGTAGTACTGTAGTACACATACAAAGACATGCATTGCATATTGCTTTTGTTGTCAAGGTATTAAGGAAATGGCAACAGGAGCAGGTGTATCAAAACAATGGTTACTTGTAACAAGATATCGCTTTAAATGACTGTGTGTATCATGGCACAAAGACAAGATCATCAAAGTATAAGGAAAACGAATTTAGTCAGGAAGACAATGCATTCTTGGTATCAAGATAAAGACCACAAACACTGTAATCAGCTATGTTCACTCTTTATCTTCTTCATTAACTACCAATCAAAGTGCCATTTCTGAGAATAGTTTGCTTATCTTTGCAATATCATGCAAAACATGAAAAATGCAACAATAACAATTAAGCATATCAAAATGGCATCGGCGGCGCGCCGACAGATTGTCGGCGGCGGCGCGCCGACAAACAAAAATCGGCGGCGGCGGCGCCCACGAAATGTCGGCGGCGGCGGCGCAGCGCGGCCGGCGCAGGGTTCTAGTCCAAACCCGACTGGCGCGCTATAGCTGCAACAACAATTACTGCATGGTTATCAATAAGTAGGCCTACAATAACTTCATTCCTATCATAGGGGCGTAACTTCGGTCTAGAAAGTGGGGGAGGAGGTCCCAATTTCCGTATCATTTCCCTTCGCGACTGAAATAAGTATAACGGCGCCGTTTAAATTCCGTGAATAATAATAATAATAATAATAATAATAATAATAATAATAATAATAATAATAATAATAATAATAATAATAATAATAATAATAATAATAATAAGCATGCAGATGATGATGGTGATCACAATGATGATTGTGGGGCTCAAATGAAGGCCTTCTGAGAAATAATATGGAAATTGTTTGTTCTGGGTATGAAAAGTGGGCGCATAGGCGTGATTTGTGGCAGTGCATTTTTCAACATGTTGACTGGTGGAGAAATTCCCCACCAGCCCTCTCGAATTCCCCACCAGTCCTTGCCCTTTTCCCCACCAGTGAATTTTGCCCTTTTTAGTCCCAAATAATTTTTTGTTCATTTGTGTGACCTTATGCATATGATATACTGTAAATGCAAACCACAGCAGACGTGATACCTTTATAATTTATATTTCTTTGGTCACCAATAGTCTGCCCATAGACGTCTATGAATCTGCCATAGCAGACGTGAAATCTTTATTATTTATATTTCTTTGGTCGCCAATAGTATGCCCCAGTGGGCCAGTAGACGTGAAATCTTTGAAACTTATATTTCTTTGGTCACCAGTAGTCTGCTCTTTGCTGTTATTTACGTCTTCAGTGTGTTGATATTTCTAATTTTATCATATAAAAGCGAAAACTAAACATAAACTAACACCCTAAAACTGAATTTTGGTTAGTGCTAATATCCAGGTAAAGGTAGGCCTACTTGTCAAAACACAGAAAATGGCTGTACTAAATGTTTCTTATTTATTAGACAATTATATAATAATAATAAATATTAAATTAATATTAAATTAAATTATGACATTAAATAATAAATTAAATAATATAAGATATAATAAATAAATTATTAGTAATTATTCCTGTGGCCCACAGCTCAGAAAGGTTTCTCTGATTCAATGCTTTTTGACTTAAAATTACGCGCGAAAAATGCCCTTTTTCAAAATTCCCCACCAGTGAAAATTTCTTAAAAAATCCCCTGATTTGTGGGGGTGCGAGGGGTACCCATACCCCCACTTTTTGGACTGGGGTACCGTACCCCCCACTTTTGAACAATGCCAGTCAATATTTTATTTAATGTGCCTTCCCAAAGATCGCAGTCTTGGCCTTGCTTCTTGTATGTAAGAATTTGGTACCCCCCACTTTTTAGACTAAAATTACGTCTCTGAGTGGGCGGTACAGTACCTTCCAGTCAAAAAGTAGGGTATGGGTACCTATCGTATCTTCCGAATATTACGCCTAGGGGTGCACGTAATTTGCGTTGCAAGCAGACTATTTTCAAATCGTTAGGCCTAAGGGTTAATAGTGTTAATAGTTTTTGGGGAAGAATTTTAAAAGAAAGGTAATAAACGTTGTAGACGAATTTCTAAGAAAGGACATTATGACATTGTTGTTGGGAGTGGGAGACCCGAAGAAAGTAGTAAAAAGAGGTGAATGACTAAAAAATTCAGAAAAAGTCTACGGACCAAAAATTTTGTGCTTGTTGACTGTTTAAAAAAGTTGTAAAAGAGGTGAAAGACTATAGAAAAAGGTCATCAACTTTTTAAGGAGATGAATTGGAAATTTTTTGGATATGAATTTGTAGGAAGAAATTTTTTGGAGAATAAAATTATCTTCGGTGACCATGGCCGACTTTGTCCCCCACTCCCCCCCCCCCCCACTCTCAGACAAGATCACCGCCACTGCATAGTAGGCCAGAATGTGCCATGGCCGGTAAGTTACTTACTTACTTGAAGAATAAAACGACAATATGATGTACAATCGTATATACAATATAGACGTGACGACGTCATTTGCGATTACTGCTCAGATGACGTCATAAACATCTGATAGCTCGCCTTGGAAGAGATCAGACGAGACGAGACATTTCCAACAGAAATTTACCGAAAATGTCATTTAAAAAATCGAAATTCGACGAAAAACTGCATTTTTTGAAGACGCAAATCGACAAAGACTCGATGGTGCGAAGAAATTGTCATTTCGACCAGAAATCATCGAAAACGTTAAGCATAAAAATGTTCAATCGAAGTTCGACCTGGGACTAATATTTAGTCTCATGTTCGACTAAGAATTGTTAAATCCAGGAATCGCAAAGCGATGAATAACTGACTTATCAACACGAATTAAAACCTCGAACAGAAACATCAAAGCAGGCAGAAGTCGAAATTAAACGTAAGAATTGAAAATTTCATTTAATAACAAATTGAATAAGGTATATATAGGATAGGCCTGGGACTAATATGGTTCCAGGATAGGCCTAGGTAAAAGGTCTAATTATCTAATATAACTTTTCTAGCGCCGTTTTCATGATGCACAGAGCACCAGATGATGGTTGCTTCTAAGGAAAATCCAGTGATAGTGTGCTAGATTTATCAAACTTTCCATCAGAACCTTAACAAAATTCTGACAAGTGTGTAACTTTCAGTATTTGTTCGTAAAGGTACATAATTTGTAAGAAACCGAAGGATCCATAAATTTTTGATCGTTTACTGTGATTTTGGGCAACTTTATTGTTGCTGTCATGTCCGGCCCGCTGTGTCGATGTAAACAGCGCAGGTTATAGTGTGCTAGATTTATCAAACTTTCCATCAGAACCTTAACAAAATTCTGACAAGTGTATAACTTTCAGTATTTGTTCATAAAGGTACATTCTTTGTAAGAAACCGAAGGATACATAAATTTTTGATCGTTTACCGTGTTTTTGAGCAATTTTATTGTTGCTGTCATGTCCGGCCCGCTGTGGCGATCTAAACAGCCCAGGCTAAACTTATGAAAATCGCCATCAAAACTTTCGAAAAATTCTAACAAGCGTATAACTTTCAGCATTTGTTCATAAAGGTATATACTATGTAAGAAACTGAAGGATACACAAATTTTCGATCGTTTAATGTGTTTTTGGCAATTTTATTACCCTGTTGTTGATGTCCTGTCCGATGTAAACAACGCAGGGCTTTATTTACACACGATATTCAGAGTAAGGTTATCCGGATAGCTTAATTTGCACATAGGCATCCTTAGTTCTAACTCAAATTCGCCCAAATCGTAACAATTATTAACCATTAGTCTGACATCTACCCAGGGGCGTAACTTTAGTCTAAAAAGTGGGGGGTACCAATATTTTGGTCTAAAAAGTGGGGGTACCAATTTCGTCTCCACTTTTGCTTTTAGCATGGTGGCCATTTTGAACATATTCTCTGTCAGCATTCTCATTAATTTTGGCTCTCGGTTTACATGTGTATCTAAGTACTTTCGCACTTTGGCAGATACTGCATTCTCTGGGAAGGCACAATAAAAAAATATTGATTTACATTCTTTAAAAAGTGGGGGGTACAGTACCCCCCAGTCCAAAAAGTGGGGGGTACGGGTACCCCTCGTACCCCCCACAAATTACGCCTATGCATCTACCTTACTTGGGTGTACATTATTAAATGGCATTAATCTGTACCTGTGTATGGTATGGGCATCATATCTGTAGGCCTAACTGTTGCTCAAACTGGTTGGGGTTTATGCAATCTGTTTGTCAGAGAAGGCATTCTGGTGCTTCATCTGTTCAGATGCTATCTATTGTGGATCAGTAAATGCAAAGACTGAGTGCCTGTGTATATAAACAATATCGTCGTCACTGACTTTGCTCCAATAGAGCACTGCTAGCTACCAGTCTTGTCCCATAATGCAATTCGCTAAGTTAGTAAGTAACATAAACTTTAAGTTCCTCGAAAATTATAATATATGCAAACATCTTAAGAAATGCATTCAAAAGATGATGTCAGCTGCGAAGGCTCGGAACGAGATAACCAAAAACAATGCTCTGACTTCTCTTCATTTTTTGTTAACAAGCTTGACAATCTTAAATGCAAAATTGCCCAGTGTACTGCCAATCTTAAATGGAATGACCTACTGCTTGACCCTGACTTTTCTGGCACTGTCTAGCGATGTACCACCTAGCTGTAACTTAATTACTTGGAAGTCTTGTCTCTCTTTAATCATTTTATCCCTAAATCATCTCCGTTGGACTTTATACCTACATCTCTTCTTGTCTCCTGTTCCATTGTTTTCTCCCACCTTACTGCACATTTGGCCAACTTGTCTTTACTGAAGGCTGCCTTCCATCAAGTTTTAAATCTGCTTTAGTCATGCCTTTACTTAAGAAACCTGACCTGGACATCAAAAGCCTGTCCAACTTTAGACCCATTTCCAACCTTAATAAGATTCTCGAACGCCTTTTCCTCACACACATCAAGAAGCACAATACTTCATCTAATTTCAGTCCTTACCAATCAGCTTACCGCGAAGGCTACTCTGCTGAAACTGCTCTCGCCTTAACGCTGGACAACATCTTCTCATCTGTTGATAAAGGAAAGGTGTGCCTCGACCTTAGTGCTGCTTTCGACACTGTAGACCACCAGCTTCTACTCTCTAGACTCGGTAAGAACTTCGGTGTCTCTGGGACTGCCTTAAATTGGTTAGCTTCTTACCATTGCAATCGGTCTCAGCAATGGGCATTGGTACTGCTCGATCGAATCCTTCTCTCTGCACTGCTGGTGTCCCTCAGGGCTCAGTTCTCGGTCCCCTATTATTTACCATCTTCATTTCACCAATCAGTCGCATAGCCAGTCGCTTTGGAGTCCAGTTACAGCAGCATGCTGATGATACTCAGCTTTTAATCACTCTGTAACCAACGGATCAGTCCGGTAAAGTAATACTAGAAGAGTGCCTCTCTTCAATACATGCATGGTTCTGCTTCAGTGGCCTTGCTATAAACACAGACAAGTCTGAGGCAATCATGTGTGGCTCATGCCAGACACTGTGCTCTTTCCCTTCTCATTCTAGCGTTGACCTTGTTCCAATATCAAAGACTGTCAAAACACTTGGGGTCACTTTGGACAGTAATCTCGCATTCCAATCCCACATAACAAACCTTTGCAAATCTTGTTCCTATCATATCAGGGCAATACGTCACATAAGGTCTGATCTTACCTAAAACATGCCTCAGATCAGAGCCTGTTCTCCTGTCTGCTCTCGCCTCGATTATGCCAACTCAATGTTTGCAGGCATGTCAGATCTTCTAGTCCACAGGCTTCAGCGCATCCAAACTCTCTGGTTCATGTGGTGTTGTGAGCATCTTCTCATTCAAACTCATTAACTCTGCTCAATCAGGTGCATTGGCTTCCTGTAGATTTCAGAATTAGATTTTAACTGGCATACTTGACATATAGAACCCTCGCAATGTGCACTCCTGACTACCTTCAACCACTACTCTCTCCTTACGTCCGACCACTCAGTCTGCGGTCTTCGGCTATGGGTCTTTTGGTTGAGCCTAGATGTAGCACTGCCATGGGCTGTCGTGCATTTCGGGTTGCAACCCCCAAGGAATGGAACCGACTACCGATGTTTATCTGTTGGTCGACCTCTTTTTCTTTCAAGAAACGCCTCAAAACTCACTACTTCTCACTGACTTTCAAACATATGGATATCTAATTACTTACTTACTTAGGTAATTGCATTATGAATGTGACTGGTAGGTAGCAGTGCTGTATTGGAGAGAAGTCAGTGACAACCATATTGTATATATACAGGCATTCAGTCTTCGCATTTGCCTGTGGATCTCAATCCATCTGGTGAAGATTGTATATATTCTACTTTGCTTTTTGTTCAGAATCATGCAAAGTGTTTTAACATTGAAATTCCAAATATAATGTCATTTGATCAGCCACTGTATGTAAAAGCTGTCGAAATTGCAATGAAAGCACATTTGGACATTGTTGTATGCTTGGATGGCTTTTACACACTTATGAGTTTCTTGGGATCAATTGGACATTTTATGAAAAGCTTCGGTTTAGAGGAAGTTTGGGGGGAAATTTTTGGTCCAAACACTGTTGAACATGTACTCAGTGGAAAGGCCCTGATATTTGTTGAGGGTCAAGAATTAAGGGCACAATGTTATAAGCAGTTTTAATTATGTCCTTGGCCCAGAATACATAAGTGTGGAACAAATTTTCTCTGCTATCATCAGAAATGCCACAGTTAGCCATTGTTCAGAATTTTAGGAGTGGCCCTGAAATTTGTTGAGGGTCAAGAATTAAGGCCACAATGTTATAAACTGTTTAAATGAAGTCCTTGACCCAGAAAACATAGGTGTGGGAAAAAAATTCTCAGCTATCATCAGAAATGCCACAGTTAGCCACTGTTCAGAATATCAGGAGTGGCCCTGAAATTTGTTGAGGGTCAAGAATTAAGGGCACAATGTTATAAACTGTTTTATTGAAATCCTTGACCCACAAAACATAGGTGTGGAAAAAAGAAATTCTCAGCTATCATCAGAAATGCCACAGTTAGCCACTGTTCAGAATTTCAGGAGTGGCCCTGAAATTTGTTGAGGGTCAAGAATTAACGGCACAATGTTATAAACTGTTTTATTGAAATCCTTGACCCAGAAAACATTGGTGTGGAGAAAAAAATTTCTCAGCTATCATCAGAAATGCCACAGTTAGCCACTGTTCAGAATTTCAGGAGTGGCCTTGAAGTTTGCTGAGGGTCAAGAATTAGGGGAACAATGTTAAAAACTGTTTTAATGAAGTCCTTGACCCAGAAAACATAGGTGTGGAAAAAAAAATTTCTCAGCTATCATCAGAAATGCCACAGTTAGCCACTTTTCAGAATTTCAGGAGTGGCCCTGACATTTGGACCGATTACTCTTCCTACATGGGTGACATAATAGAATCCTTCCTATAGTCGTCTTCTGCATGGTCTTCCGGTTCTAACGATGTATAATTTATGCTTGTCAGAATTTTGTTAAGGTTCTTCAAATTTCTAGCGGACTATGATGGGCAATAGTTAAGTAAAAAGTTGCTTACTGTTAGTTTAACTAAAAAAATTTAGTTAAGGATGAAGTTTAACTAAAAAAAATTAGTTTAGTTAAAACCATAGTTTAACTAAAAATATTTAGTTGCTAACTAAAAAGTATAAGTAAATAATCACCAATATGCAACTATTTTTCCACAATGAACATTGAACACTGTCAGCAAAAAACATTTTAACACTGCATGGTTTTAGCATTAACAGCCTGTGTTTTCAAATTCATACACTACATGTACTGTATGTGAGTGAAGATTGACAGAAGCAGGCCGTGTATCACAGTGTATGACATAGCTAAGTGTAGAATAATAATGATCGAAAATCTCTACACAGGAATTGCGTTTGGCTGGTGCACAGCTCCTCCGATTCCATGTTCACTGACTGCTGCTCAGGAACCAGACGAAATGAATGGACCTTCAGCAGCAGCAACTACAGCATTGTCACCAGAGGATCAAGAGTTAACTATTCATGTGCCAGATGGCAGCACTGCTCTGAAACTGTGTTCTAGGTAGGTGGCTTTTAAGTAATTCGTCTTGTTTCTTTGCTTCTCATTTCATTTTTCCCTTCACACAACAGCTACAGTTGCAGTGGCAATGATAGCAGATAACACGTAGTCAAAAGAGTTTCAATCTTATTGGGAAATTTTAAGGGAATCTCTTAAGTTTTAAATTACTACCAAAGGATGATTAACTTTAAAATATCCCGAGGAATAGCTGCCAATATGCTAAACTTGATGAAGTGCACCATGTAAAGTTTGTATTAAATTTACATTTAAATTTACATTTGCCTTACCTTACCTGTTTGCAGATTAACTTGCCTGTATAATTATGACCCTCAGCTGAACTGAGATTAGAAATTAATTGATTGGGTGACACACTGATGTTGAATTAATCTTAAGTCGATTTTCTAAATTTTATGTCAATTTAAAATTGGTGAATTGATGGCATTTGTGATGGTATTATTGTGGTGTGATTTTGTTGATGGTAGGAGCCTGCAACATCTGTTCAGATCTGAGAGCATACAACGCAAAGCAGACGAACACAGAACCTCTGCCATTGACAATCATACGAGGGTTTCTGTAGAAGGTCCAGCCATCGGTCATGAACCACTTCTATTATGCCAAAGAGGCAGAAGAAATTACCAAAAGTGAAAAAAATAAAAATAAAATAAAAAAAGACATGGATTTCAGATCTGCTCAGATCTGAAAGCATACAGTGCAAAGCAGACAAACACAGAATCTCTGCCGCTGACAATCACACAAAGAAAGTCCAGTCAGCGATCATGGTCCCAAAGATCCAGCCACTAGTTCATATGGTGCTTCAAAGGATCCAAACATAATTCTAGCAGTAGATCTTACTTCAAAAGATCCACCAACCTCAAATTCAGCCAAAAGTCATGCTTCAAAGGATCCGACTGCAAGTACAACAAAAGATCCTTCCTCCAACAGCCCAGCTCAAAGTTCAACCAAAATCTTCCCTCGGTCCAATCAAACGACTGACTCTTTAAGTCTCATTTCAAGTCCGGAAAAACGAAACAAAAATAAAAAAAACAGGTATCTTTCATCTCCATGCAACGCAAAGCAGATGAGCACAAAACCTCCGCCGCTGACAATCGCATAAAGGTTTCTATAGAAAGTTCAGCCAAAAGTCATTCTTAAAAGATCGAGCCTCAAAGGATCAAACTGCAAGTGCAACAAAAGATCCTTCCTCCAAAAGCCCAGCTCAAAGTTCAACCAAAAAGCCTGCCTCAAACAGTCCAATCCAACAGACTGATTCTTTAAGTCCCATTCCAAGTTCGGAGAATGAACTCCACGGAGGTAAACTGTTCTCTTCTCCTGGTCGTTTGTTTAAGATATTCTTATATTAAAATTTTTAAGATCTTGTAATGTCACGGTCTTTTGATTTGGCCAGGCTGTGCAATAAGATGTGTTTAGATTCACAAGAATTTAAACTACTGGACGGACTGGTGAAAAGCCAGAGTGTTAGTAATCATTGTAAATTTTGAACTGAACAGTGTTATTAATTTTTTTTAATTACTGGTTTTCCGGATGTGCTTTTATATGCCTGTGTAACATACAATGAAAGCTTAGAAATAATTTTGACTGAGAAATACCAGTGATCATGTAACTTCTGCCATTTTTGTAGCATGAAGTTAAAACTAAGCATTAAAGTTCATGTTGAATAAACCACATTATGCTGTAACAAATGTAAACAGCTAAAACTCCAGTGAACACATTTACTTCACTGCCCATCAACATCACTTGTCATTTGGTAAAATAAGTTAGAGTGAGAATATGACATTACATGTATTACTATATGGGGCTCATAATGTCCTACATAAAGGTTTTGATGTCCCATCGGTTGATGCCTTGTGCATTACATGCCGGTGCGATAGAAGTTACTAATTAATAATAATAATATACATGTAGGCCCTTATGAAACGATGCTATATAAATTTTCAATTATTATTATATCAGTACATAACAGAATTGCTTGTATATATGTATGTGTGTATTTATGTATGTATGTTTGTTTTCTTGTATCAAGCCACTTAATATAGCACCTTTTAGGTCGGCTACTTCACAAAGTGCATTTTAATATATTTTTTAATTGTTTACTGAACAGAGCTAAACGCAACAGCACGTATGTAAAGCTGAAGACTGTTCCTAGAGGAAGAATCAAAAAACTGTTCCTAGTCATGATAAGAAACAATGAGCTTGAGTTTACATATGGATGCGAGGCACCTGCATATCTCCCCATGCAGATGAGCGCAACGATCGCAGACCTAGTCGACTTAAGACTGGAACGTAAAACTTCTTGAGGTTTGTCAGTGTGATGCCGACCAACAGGGCGTGCCCCAGAAAAAATACTTGAATTTTTCTTTCATTTCATGTTACTATTTTGTCATAACGTGTAATAATAATAACCTTCATTGTTTTACTGTGTTTCAATAGGTGCCTTTGGATTTTCTGGCCGCAAGATTCCTGCTTGAGAAGGATGGGTGTTAGGATGGTTGCTCTGTATTGTCGGGATTGGTGTTCGATTTGTGCTTGGTTTTAGTTTTTTATTTGTCTTTAGTTTTCTGTAGTGTATTTGTATATTTTTTTAATAAGTATTTAGATTTTTGTATTTGTGTTTAGTTTAGTGACAAAATAAGCAACAACTCAAACAACAAATGACAAAGTAAACGCAAAAGTAAATGACAACACAGACACGAAAACAAACGACAAAGTAACAAAATAGACAACAAAACAATCAAGACAAAATAATCAAAAACTACACCCCTGCTGAGCCTCTGGCGTGGCTTAATCTCCCGTAAGCTCGTGAAGGCAGGGGGGCCCCTGGCGCGGCTTAGAATCCCGTAAGCCCTTTGTGTAGTTTTTGTGTTTTTGTCTTGTTTGTTTTGTTTATTTTGTTACTTTGTCGTTTGTTGTTTGCTTTCGTGTCTGTTTTGTTGTTTACTTTTATGTTTACTTTGTTGTTTGTTGTTTGAGTTGTTGCTTGTTTTGTTGTTAAACTGAATACAAATGCAAAATCTAAATGCTTTGTAGTGTTAGTTTGTTTTTATTTGTCGTGTGTTTGTGTTTTTTTTGGTGTTGTGCTTTTATTTTGTCGTGGGTTGTTGGTTTTGTTGTTTATTTTGTCGTGGGTTTTGCCGAGGGATTAGAAGGAGGCTCATAGAACAGTAGGTCAGACGGGAAGAGTTAGTGTGGAATCCAAGGACGTTTTATATAAAGGACAGGAAACTCCTTATGTAACGCCATTGGACAAGTTATCTCGTCCATGGAGCGACAAAGGCGTATAACGTCGTGTTTACATAACAAATGCATTACGGGTTCTATGAAGACAATCAACAAATAATTATTTTTTGAACAATAAACAATTACTTGTATATAATAAAACATCATATTTAATATGTACTGTTGTGTCTTACAATTTATGTACATTTTATTTAATTTTAAAGGTAATTTTGCATAACTTTGCAGTGCACAACCATGCTGCAGTGGAGTGAGTGGACCACATTATGTCAACAAATCTTTCGACATGGCCGAGATGGATGAGAATTAAGGTTATAAGAAAGCGTACGAGCAGATCATACGTGTGTGTGTGTGTGTGTGTAGGTGTGTGTGTGTGTGTGTCGGATGTTGATTACTGTTACCATCTGATGGCAAGTGTTCCGACTTCTTAGTCAGGGCTAATAGGCCTAGTCAGTTATTAACTCTGCTGCCAGCCTGATCTAGAGGTTTTGCCACGTGAATGTATTAATCTGTGATATCCATAGCCTGATCTAGAGGCTATGGAGAACTTTTAGAATTCGTAAACTATGATACCATTTACATGTCATACCCGGCACTGACTGGCCTTCTCATTATGAGACTATAGATATAACAGATTACTAGTATCCATTCAAGTGGAATATAACAAAACCAGTGTTGATATCAGCTACAGTCCTCGTAATAGGAGTCAATAGCATGTCCCATAGTCCTCCACAAGGTTTGGCAAATGTTCTTGTAGTCTCTGGGTGACTGCTTGGAACAGTTTTCCTGACCACTGAAGAACGCAACATCTTTTGAGAGTTTCAGATCATGTGTCAAGTGTCAACAAATATTTAGGTAAAATTAACTTCATTATTACATGTCTTTATGGGCTTTCCTCAAAAACCTGTCTTGGGGTTGCAGTACGTTATGGCTGAAGTGCAAGCACTATAAGTGTAAACCAAACCAACAACATGGAATACATTTTAACCATCCCAAAGTGCTTGTTAGTAATTTAATGACCCAGATAGATGAAGAGCCAAGTGGCCCATATGGGGTGGCATTCTGTGTATAGTTGCCATCCAAGTAATCATAATCTCCAATCTCTATAGCGCCACTCAAAGGCCAAGCGCAGAGCACCAGCCTATTCACGTCATAATAGCCATGTTAAGTGTTGTTCAACTTCCCTGCACTTTACCAGCATCAGTGTCTAAATATACGATGGTTTTTGAGATCGTGTGGTAATGACTGATAACTGATGATAACTTTATTTTCGTCTTCACTCAACTTAGAATTTTAGTTTCCTTATTCAACTAAGTACATTTAATGAAATAAACACAGGCACATTAGTTATTAACATTTCATATAATTTATACCTGGAACACATAAAAATCAGTACGAAAAAAGTTGTCTAGAGCTCTCACTGACTGATTGATAAATACTTATAGAATAATGTTCAGGGTCAATGCTGAAGTGTACATGTGGGGCGTGGTGGCTCAGTGGTAAGTTCGGCGCCTTGTGACCGGAGGGTTGCAGGTTCGAATCCCACTCTAGCCGCTGCGTACGGACCTTGGGCAAGTCCTTCACTCGCAATTGTTCGTGGCGCTTCGGCGTGAAAATTCCGGCACAGTATCAAATGCTGTAGTCGGGAGCGCCTTTGAGTAGTAGTAGACGTCGAGAGGCGCTATAGAAATATCCGGAATAAATAAAATAAATAAACAGATGTAACATACATGTACATGCAATAAATTTAAACAGTTAATAAAATGAAAATGACCTACTAAAGAAATGTCACAGAATCTGCCTTGTTTTAAGAAAAAACAGGTTCCATATTCATTCCTTGAAGTCATAATTGTAACAATCATTCATTTGGTAAATAAAAGCATTGACAAAGGAATGTAAGCAGTAGATGACGTGTGGTAGATAGACTGCCATACTCCTGTCTCCATTCATCCACCGCCCACCTCTTGCCTTCTTGAGGGATGAAATTTCTGTCATCTTTGTTCGGCAGAACAAAATCATGTGGTCTCTGACGAAGATTATAGTGTCGTCGAATAGTGGGTTGGAAGATTGAGTGAAGCACATGGGACTCATTCCAGGGCACAGAGAGACTGAGCAAGCGCCCAGAATCTGATGGACGTGGGTAGGTACACGTAGATCGTCAGTTATAGTGACTCCCAGGATATTCATCGAGGTCACTGTATGCACGCCCTGACGCAACGTAGGAGGGTCAGCACATCTGCGTCCGAGCGACCAACATCTCCCTGGACCTCGCCTGGTTGAGTCGAAGGTTGTTCAACTGGGCGCAAGACATCACCCTCCAGTTCCTTGTACACCATGACCCGCATCGAAGCCCCGATGAGCAAGTACATATCGTCTGCATACTTAACCATTTTGTTCTCCATGTGTACTGGGAGGTGGTCAGAGGCACTGATGACGAATATGGATGATCCAACCCCCAACCTCTGAAGCACGCCACCACTTATGGAGGCAACCGCATACAGCGAACTCTCGAACCTTGTAACGTGCTTTCTGTCTTTCCGAAAGTTTACCAGCCAATTACAGATGTTATCCGGCAGGTCCAGGCTAGCTAACTTTTCGTCAGAGATGAACTTCTGCACATGGTTTGTGAGGTAGAGGTGGTGTGGTTAGCAACAGGACTGCAATCTCCGTCATGTATTTGGTATATATTGAACAGTGTTAGCACTGCATTCCACACCAAACCACAGTATTATTTATACTGTGATATGCTGTAGTTTGTTTCAGTATACTGAAATCGACAATTATTGCACCCACCCCCTGCATCTGCCAAACATGTAACATGAAAAATTTATTATTGAGACATAATGCATTGTATTCCTACAAAAATGAGCCCAATAATGTTGTACACTACACATATGCAAGTATGCAACATGGGACTCCGCAGAAAGTTGTGCAGTTAGGGGCACACCATTAAAACTGGAACACTCATCACGGCCTGATATGGACGAAAACGTTTAAGATGTGAATTTCAAAAGGGGCAAATGCCGTATCTTCCCCCTATGTGCGGGCGCCCATAGCATGTAATTGGCTTGTTTCTCAGAACATCGCATCTCTGCTTCGTGGTTTGACGATGTCAGAAGCTCCATAGGTCCTATAGCTAACGACGCAAAAGTGCGTATTTCTCAGCTTTATATTGCTTCAAACGGTCAAACCTAATAAAACTTTTACCTATAAATTACTTAGCTTTTACTTTAACTTGTTACTGGGAAAGTTAAGGCAACACAACGTAGATTTCTTCTTTTTCGAATTAATGCCAGATGCGATTGACCGCAGTCACATAGGCCTACTCAGTCACATAGGGTACAGCGTACACCTATACAAATGTAAATGTAAATGTTTCTATAGCGACCGTACATGGCCTCGACCATGGTCATTTTTCAATTATCCTTCACCACCGCTTGCCCGTTTGAATGGTGCGTACACCATTTAAGGTCCCCGTGTTGGGACCGTGCTAGCCTAAGATTTAAATCTCTTAAATAAGCCACCTTCGGGAAGCGAATCGCGGTCCGCATGCGCTCTAACACAGAGTCGCATGAGACGCGCAGCCAACGCTCTTACCGATGTAGCTAACTGAATCCCCGAAACGAATTTCGGCCGGATCCTCGAAATCGATTAGTGATGAAAATGTAACTGAAAGTAGAAGTCGGATAAATGCAAGGCCACGTTAGACCTATGTCACGTATAGGAGTTTACAATTTAACTTTGAAAAGTCTTGGTCTTGGTTTTGGTCTTGAGACCAAAAGTCTTGGTCTTGGCACAGTATAGATAATTACAATTTATTTATACTGTGGTCTTGGTCTTGAGGTTCAAGGTCTTGGTCTTGGTTTTGCAAGACCAAGACCAAGACTTTTGACAATATGAACAGTCATTTAACAAAACGCAAGAATATTTAAAAAATTTATCCAATAATTACTAATATAATGCTTTAGTAGGCCTATTTACACGGTGTGAGTGAGGCTTTGGGCTTTACTGTTATTTTGGAGATTTATTTTGACTTCCGGTTATTTACCATGGAATGATTTCAAAACAGACTCGCAATTTGTACATTTACATCCGGTAACGGTACTTGAAAAGCTGCTCGATGTGCCAGTGAATTCAGCACTGTAGAACAGTGATATTTTACTTCTAAAAATAATTCCTAATTCAGTTCTAATTCAGTTCTGAGCTCTTGAATTTTACTTCTAATTCTAATTTTACTTCACAAATAATTTTACTTCTCATTCCTATTTTAGTTCTCAAATAATTTTACTTCTTATTTTAGTTTTCCAAATAGCCTAACTATTAATTTCCGTGTTGTAAAAGTATGCAACGCTTGCAGAGGGAAGCACACAAAACTTGTATCGAGAAAGAAAAAACTGTTTGAAGTAAAGCAAGGGGTGAAGCGTTAGTCTAACAATGCCGGTAATTTGAATTTTGAGTTCGTGTGGTTATCATTTTACGAAACGAAGGATTATCTAGTATCAGCGTAACCGGGTAGGCCCTACTGTGTGGACAACCATATCCAAAACGTTGTGCAGTCGCTGATGGAATTCATTCGAGCAAAATCTAATGCTCTTAGGCTATGCCAGCGTGTTACCATTCATCTAGCCTATCCCCCTTCCAAGACTTATATTGCTTGTATTTCTCCAGCTACTGCTGTTCCACAAATTCCATAATTTCCCCGTGTAGTACTTGGCATGTAGATTTGAATGCACACGTAGTTTCATCATAATGATCAACCCAATCTCGCTTCCTTCCGGTCAACAAACTCGTGATTTTACAATTTAACGATCAAACCCAAAGTAAAATGGCATATGAAACTGAGGTCGTTGGTACGCAATTAAGTGGGGACATTTATTAGACAACGAGGACCAAAGATAGTAGATTAGGGCCTACATCGCGAATGGTATGCACAACGTCTTCATCTCAACGTTTCCAATGGATTGTGTTTGGAGCGCGTGCAATTATACCAGTACGGTACTCGCCTTCGTCTCAATTAACTTAAGCGCGACAAGAAGTAAAATGATTTTACTTCTGAAAATAATTCCTAATTTCGTTCTTAATTTTAGTTGGGCAAATAATTCCTAATTCAATTCCTAATTTCGTTCTGGCAGCTGAAATAATTCCTACTTTTAGGCCTACTTCTAGTTTTCGTTAACGAAATGCATTTATTTTTACTTCTAATTTTAGTTTTCGTTAACGAAAATATCACTGCTGTAGAACGTAGTTTTCACATGGCAGAATTTTTATGAGGCACCACAGGTCACGTCTTGGTCAGAAAATTCTGAGCGAATTGGTTTTTATAAAATGCAACAGGCATTTGGAATAACATATTTCGCATGAAGGACTTTTGTAAATACGAATTCGGAATACTTTGCAGTTTGCATTTGGAGTTGTTTTGTTTGAATAAAATAAAAGATTCGTGTTTTAATTAAAATAGCGAGTAGTCCGACTTTACATTTTTTTAGTAAGGAATAGTATGATTTTGTGATTTTTTGGGTATTTTTCTCGAGTTTCAAAGTCTTGGTCTTGGCCTCAATTGGTCTTGGTCTTGAGGTTCAAGGTCTTGGTCTTGGTCTTGGTCTTGAGGTTCAAGGTCTTGGTCTTGGTCTTGAGGTTCAAGGTCTTGGTCTTGGTCTTGAGGTTTAAGGTCTTGACAACAAGACTGCTAATTTTACAGAAATTTGAAGTGAGACTGAGACTTGCATGCGACATTTAGCAAACAGCAACAAAAAGTTCCTTTACGTAACCACGTGCAGTGTGATCAGACAGATTGAAAAAAAGCCAGGCAAGACTCATTTTACCTCCAGTTGTCTTGCTGGATAACCAATTTTTAATAAAGTTCGGCTCAGGGGCAGAGGCGGCGCTACACCAGGGCGCGCCAGGGCAAATGCCCTGGTAAAGAGCCTTTGCCCTGGTCGATGCCCTGCCAGAATTTTTGCCCTGTCCAGAATTTGTTCGGGCATATTTGTTATATCCTGAGATATAAATTCACTGAATTCACTGAAATGTTAAAATTTGCTTTACAGATGCCAAAAAGCGTTCAGCTTCCGGTTTGCTTCGCCCATCTCCTGACTATAGACCAAATAGTAGTGCTGGGGCGATTTTTGGCTAGCGCGGTAGCGCGATCTTATAATGGTCACCAGTTAATTATAAGCTCGCGCAACCGCGCCCTCCATAAATCACCCTCTGCACTGGTTACTTGTATGACTGCCCTGGCTATGCCCTGGTTACAAAAACTGTATGGCGCCGCCACTGCTCAGAGGCCCTCAGTGCGCCGCACCGTTTGCACCTGTGTTAAAAACGGCACTGCGTAATCTCCAATTTTCTAAAGCGCCACTATAAGCTGAGCGCAGAGCACCAGCTTATTCACGAGCGCTGGGTATCTGATTGTCCAGAGATCAATGTCCATTGTATTGGTGGTCCGATCGAGAGAGGACATATCCTTAAATTCATGCTGCCTCTTGTTAAATCTAAATTGTTTAAAAGCAGCTTTGTTAATCGATGCATCTTTATTTTATATTTAGTTGTTTAGGCCTATGTGTGACTTCATAATTAGCTCCTGTTATAGTTTATTTTCAAAATGTATTTAATCATTCCTAGTTAAGCGTTCGAGGTTAATTTGCAGTGGTTCTAACACAGACTACACGTCTTCTGAACCACTTAAAACCCTTGTTATGTTATGTTATTGTATACATGTAATGCATTGAGTCTTGGGCCAAAACTTGTAACCTGAAATTAAATCATAGTAAAACGTATGAAATGATTTTACACAGACCCAGAGGGAAGTTTACTAATATAAACGCACCTTTATCCACCCCTGGACTCGTTAGAGTGTCTCATTTATCCATCTTAGGAGTTACTATATCTGACAATTTAAACATTTCTAATCATGTTAATCGAATTTGTAGTCAGGCCCGCCGCTCCATATATGCTATTCGCACCTTAGTAGCTCACGGTCTACAAGGACCTTGCCTATATGATATAGTTAGAGCCAGGCCCGTAGCCAGAGGCAAAATCAAGACGAGGCAAACCCCCTCCCATCCCCGTCCCGTCCTCTGCCCTTCCGTCATCTCCTCTTCCCTATCCTTAACTCCGCTCCCTTTTTGCCCATTCCCTCACCTCCCCATCCTCTGCCTTTCCGTTCCGCCCGTCCCCACCCTTTTCTCTGCCTTCCCCTTCCAAAACCCTTCACATCCCTCTCAGCCCCTTCCCTTTAAGTGGAAACTGTGAGGGTGAGGGGTATTACCCCCGAATTTTTTTTATATTGTAGATGCTCGTAGTTGAGTTCTAGAGCATTTTAAAGCCTAAAAAGTAGCATTTTGTGGTGCTTAAATATGTTTTGGAATGCTGTGTAAAGTCTGTCTGCAATTATGATCATACCTGAAGCCGAAACAAATTTTTGAAGTAAACATTACATTTTTGTGGATTTTTGCAGGACTCTAATTGTGTTGTTCCACTTGTTCTAACTTTTCTAAGATGTATGAACACATTTCAGTTTACTACATAACAAACACTATACAAGTTGTAATGTAAAAAAATGAAAAGTTAGTTCTTAATATTCGACAACAAAAAACAGAAAAGTAGTCGTTTTACAGGTTGTCGACTCATCATGATCTTGTTCTGTAGCCGACTAAGTCTTTTAATCCAAGTTTATTTGGTTATTTCTTAAAATTACTTCGTAATATATTATGGTAAAAAAAGATAGCTAATTTTTAAGGGCCGCTGATCTGAGTGGCGCTGTATAAGTGTTCGATTATAGCAGTGTGATTCTCCTTACTGATTTTATTTTAGTTATAGTTGCAGTTATAGTTAATGTTTTGTCATTTTAGTTATAGTTAGAGTTATAGTTAGTATTATCTTTTAGTCATTATAGTTATAGTTATAGTTACTGGACATTTATTTTAGTTAATTTTAGTTAGTACATAATTAGCCTACAAGTGACCAAAATGGCGCTCCTTCAGGTCCATATATGGGGTCATCGATTAATTATGTCAGAAAATTTTAGTCAGTTTTTGATCTCCCCTTGTCATCAACTGTCAAACATTCAAGGACCCCTATACAAAATTATGTCAAAGAACATTACCACACCCTCAGAAAATGTCTATGACTCTAAAAGACAAAAAACTGAAATTGCCAAAAAACAAAACGTTGTTATTCAGATTTGAATTTGATACTTAATGACTCTGTCACAGATATTTAATGGATTATTCCCATTAAAAATACAATCTCGTTTTCTTTTAAATGTGTATTCAATTTGATTTTTAGGCCTATTATGAACATTTCTAATTTGAACATGATAACTTTTTTATAATATTCCTTTTAACATAGAAAATTAAGATCAAAACAAGTTTCTCAGAGCAGTTGTTAAGTCGGGTGTCGTTCCGGGCGAGAAATGGAATTATTATTATTAGTATTAGTTAAATTTGTAACGCGCGCATGGTCACACCGAAATGTGAATCTGAGGCGCGAAATGTGAATCTGAGGCGCGAAGGCGGAGGATCAGATGATCGAGTCAGTGAAGGAGTACTTGAAAAGGTGAGACTTCAGTTTTGAGTGGAAAGCCCGGGATGTAAAAGGAACATGATGAGAATGGACGACGGGTTGTGATATTAGATGAAATGAGAATCTGCGGATTTCAGAGGAGAGATCCTTCCAGAGGCGTGGTGCTGTGTAGGATATGGCTCAGTTGGAGAACTTGAGATGAGTAGTGACCGGAAGTCGAGAAAGACTCAGATAGCAGGAGGATTGGGTAGAGCGGGTTTCCTGGATGGCGAAGAGATCATGGAGGTATTTGGACTGGGAATATTGTAGGGAGTTATAGATTAGTGATAGGACTTTGAGGTGGATTCGCTCTGCATGGGATTTTTAGCCAAGGGGAATGATTTGAGTGTAGGCCTAGGAGTGATATGATAATGTATGGGCGTTCCAGTGACAGCCCTTGCTAGTGAGTTTTGGATAAGTTGAAAACGCTTGAATTGGGTGGATTCAAGGTTGAGGAAGAGGAAATTGCAGTTATCAAGCTTTGAATGAACAATGGAGGTTGCAATGGTGAATGCAGTATTAAGGTCGCCGGATTCATCGGAGGTCAAAAATGTGCATGAAGCAGGCGCGCAAGAGGTTGGAGATGTGGTTACAGGAAGAGAGGTGTGGATAATACCAAGATTGCTGTCGGGGAATCAGAGGTGAAGGTAAGACGATGAATTAGTCGTTAGGTGTATGGACTATGGAAGGGTCAGAGATTTTCTTGATTTGATGATGAATTCTGTTTTGGAAGGGTTGAAGCAGAGGAGATTGGATGACAGCCACTGTGAGATTAGGTTAACCACGTTGATTAATTGTGTGATGGAGATTGAAAAAGAGCTTGGGGAGAAGGATATATAGAGTTGGGTGTCGTGTGCGTATAGATGGTGGTCAACAGAGGAGGATTTTACGAGATGGCTTAAAGGTGTGGTATACAGGATGAAGAGGAGTGGACCCAGGACGGAACCTTGAGGGACACCACAGGAGAGAGGGAGAGGTTGCGAGTAGCGGCTGGAGGCTTTTACAGCGAAGGATAGGGAAGACAGGTAGGACTGGAACCCGAGCAGTGCACAGACGCCAAACCAAGAAGATAGTCGTTGGGTGTCGAATGTTGCGGAGATTTCGGGAAGACAGACCCGGAAGACGTGTTGATGCAGATCATGCAGTTTTTTGTACATAGAAGCAAGCAAATAAAAAATCTCTGACATAGAAATTTAAATGTATCGATACTTATACTGCATCCTATTATTATTAGTACTGAATATTCTATTGAGGATTACTCTGGTCTTGCACCACAAAGTCTTCTGAGTGCATACGGATGCTCTATAAATTGAATAATTTTTCTTGTTACCTGTAAATATGTTTTGTTCCTGATTGTCAGTGGATACAATAAAGTTATTGATTGATTGATTGATTGAAGCAGAGTTTCTGTAGAGTGGTGTTTAGTGAAGCCAGATTGATGGGGTTTAAGAAGTGAATTAGAAGAGAGGTAGTCGTTTAGCCGAGCAAGGACATATCGTTCAGTTAACTTAAGATAGAAAGGAAAGATTGGAGATGGAACGTTATAGTTAGATAGGTTCTCCTTGTCAAGATTTGCTTTTTTGAGAAGGGGAGTGACTAGAGAGTGCTTAAATACCATTGGGAAGTTGCTGGTAGAGAGTGAGAGGTTGATATTTTGGTGATTAAAGCAACTAGGACAGATGCACAGTCTTTTATAAGAGAGGTGGGGATAGGACCAAGTCCGAATTGCTTGTTGGGTAGAGAGTTTAGGAGGAGTGACACTTCTGCTTCGGAGGAGGGAGAGAGAACATGGAACGATGACTGAGAGTTAGGAGCAGGGTTGACAGAAGGGGGTAAATTAGTGCTGGAGGACGCAATTGGGTCTGAGAGTCTATAGAAGAGATTGAAATACTCCATTATTCTTTACACGATATAGATAATTATCATGTCAAAGTAAGACGAGGCAAAGAGTGAGAGGTTGCCTCGTCTTGCCTCGTCTTGAGAATTAAGACGAGGCACTCGCCTCGTCTTGCCTCTTACTGGCTACGGGCCTGGTTAGAGCAACTATCCTCTCACGAATATTGTATGATTCTCCTGCCTGGTGGGGATTTACTAACCAAAGTGATCGGGATAAGCTATCTTCAATCATAAGACGACTTATGAGAGGACATTACTTACCTGAAGACAACCCTTCCTATGCTCAACTCTGTCAATCAGCTGATATCCGTCTCTTCTTAGCCATAAGAAGCTTTGATGGTCATGTCCTTCATGGTCTATTGCCTCAAATTAAATCGACCGGTTACCTGTTGCGCCCAGAGGCCATAATCTTACTCTACCTCGTTCTGATAATCTGATTAGAAAAAGCTTTATTATTAGGAAGCGAACATTATTATTATTATTATTATTAGAAGTGAATTAGAAGAGAGGTAGTCGTTTAGCCGAGCAATTAATTAGTAAAACTTAATTAGTAAAACTTCTTTGTTTAATTAGTAAAACTTCTCAAATTCTGCTACCCTTTTCAGATAATAGTAACTATTATAGATTTAAATTTTCTCTCTTGTTATGATGCTTTGATTTAGTGTTATTAGTAATTTTCAACTTTTAAAAATTTAAATGTATACTCTTTTTTTTAAATTTTATTTATTTATTTTATTTTTATTTTTTTTTCAAATATTATTATCTTCTTATTACTTCTATGTTTTATATTTTTCTATACTTGTTCACCAATGTGCGGTTCGCTTTTGGTTTATCAATAAAGAATATTAATAATAATAATAATAATAATGTTCGCTTCTCAGATTAAAAATCAAGGCTACTTACTAGCTATTTAACATCCGGGTCTTTTCGGAACGTATACGCCATTTTAGATCTGTTGACATTATAGCTATTGATGCTTATTTGTTGCGAAATTGGGTGGTTGTTTTCCGTGTTTCATTCGCAAAATTACATCATTTGAATCGTGAGTTGAAAGGCTTGATCGTTTATTGTGTTACAATGTGGATTAAAGTTGAATTGTGCGAAATATAGCAAACAAGTTGCCAAGGATCCTAGAGTCCAGCTGTTCGATCAATAGGCCTACCTGATTGCTTCTAGTCGCGTCTAAACACAAATGCAATCTACTGTCAATGGCTCATCACACGAGAACAGTCTGCTAAGCCATCAGAAAGCACTAGTGCAGTTTCAGTTAACTTTCAACAGGTGAGTATTTGTGGTGGCGATTATTTATTTTTTAGTTAATGACAAGCGCATTTTACAAATACTTAACAAACTTACAATAAAATCTTGTGGCATAATCGTTATTGTCATTTAATTGAAGGAGGAATGTCTGTTAACTGTTAAAAGTAAATGAAAAATCTACAGGAATAAGATAGTAGATGTGTGTATGTTTGTTATACGTGGTTTTTGAAAACTTTTTCGATGTCAGATGCCTCAGTGATGTTTATCGTTAAGAAAATTTCAAGTGAAAAAATGTACTCGGACGACACTTTCAGAACTGGGGAACACTTTCATACTAATAAATGTCGGTAATCACGAAGACTGGGTGCCTGCGTATATAAACAATATGATTGCCACTGACTGCTCCAATAGAGCGCTGCTACCTACCAGCCAGCCAGCCATATCCCATAATGCAATTTGCTAAGTAAGTAAGTATTGAACACGAACTTTTATTAGTAAATAACGAACATGAAATTTTATTACGCGGTTGACTGTATGGCGCCAAGAAAGGGTTGTATGTATAGTGCAAAACAACCGCAAGTGCCAAATTTACACTTCCTATTCCCCCAACACAATATCCTGAGTCGTCTCGATCATTTGGAAAGAGTTCATTGTGTGGTAAGCTTCTAACTTGTCAGTACTTTTTGAAGACTTTGTCTAGTGTTTGTTAGCTTACTTATGCAATGCCACGTATGACAATCGTAGACGTTGCTGACATAATGAGTGCGGCACAGGTTCGTGACGAGGAGTGGACAGCTTTGAGACTTGCTGATCATTTATGTGACACTGAGAGTTACTTGCGCTGGTGCGCTAACAGAATGCTAGTGAAGAATTGGTTTTGTGTGCATAGTGCAACAGACCTGCATCATTGCATTATAACTACAAGGCCGCTACAGATGGCAAAAGATGGAAATTTTGCTTGTGTCAAGTTGTCCTTAGCGTATGAGATGACTCGTTTTTCCAAAGAAGTAATCTTACGTCATGTCAGATTATTCTGTTATTTACTACTGGGCTGCAGACCAATCACAGATCCCGGTCGTGGTAGAAGCAGCGGTCAATCGACGAAGCATCATTGACTGGTTCAACTTTTGCCGCGATGAATGTACCAACTGGATCCATCTCAACCCCATCGAATTCAGTGGTTTTGACGAAGCGGGCTTGCCAGTTGTGGTCAAAATTGATGAAAACATATTCTTTCATAGGAAATACCATAGAGGTCGGTTAAATGATGGACATTGGGTATTCAGTGCCGTTGAAAGAAACTCTGGAAGATGTATCCTGTTGGAAGTGGACGATTGCACTGCAGAAATGCTGGAAGAAGTAATTTCATAGCATATTGTCTTGGGTACCCCACATCGTGTCGGATGGCTGGCGCGCTTATGATGGTGGTGCCAAGACAGAAAGATGTGTACATCATTCTGTTCCACTTGCAACCACGAGGAAGCTCAAATGTGCACTGTAACACTGCAAGGGAAAAGACTGGCCACCTGCTTTCATACATCAAAGCTCAGAAAATGAAATTTGCTAAAATGTTATGCTCATGGTTACGTCTTCGGCAAATAGAAAGTACAGCTTTATATTTTAGCTGTGCCTTCTGCATTATGTCTTAGTATGGCTGGCTTAATACTACTGAGAAAAGTATATATTTAAGATGAACTACATTTCAGAGATTTGAAATTGTTGTTTATAATTATAATTCTGTACATTGGTTTTTTAGAATTGCCAGAATGTTTGCAAACGGAACGAATGATGACAGCTAGACATTTGAATGGTTTTTGTATCAGCTTTTGGCACATTTGAAAGAAAAGGCAGATGAAATAGGAAGTAAAATATGTAGTGACGGAAACACAGCTGCACAACATGGCAGTGACATCTTGGACAGTTGCTTTGGGACGATGCAGGAGCCATTATGTGTGTGTTTTGATGTTTCTATTACTTCTTCTAATTTTATTTCCTGTGGGTAAGTTGAATTTTAGATTACAAAATGATACATTTGTTCTAAATTATATCATTCTTTAGTCATTCGTTCATACACAGTCATTCGTTCTTATAGTATTGCAGTTAATGTGCTTCACTATGAACTGTAATGTAAGGTCAGGAATTCAGATTCACAACAGAAGTCAGATCATTTGAGAATTATCGAGCTAATTTTCCATATGACAAAGAAAAGTGTGTTAAAATAAACGGTAAGCATGTACAGCAGATTTGATGTATGTATCTAAGGACTTGCTATGATTGGACTGGAAAAGATATGGAAGGACAAGCATGTGAGCATAGATACAAAAAAAGGCTCGTGAGAGCCCTAATCTTTCCAACGGTTCTGTATGGTTGTGAGTCGTGGACAATGACAAAGAACATGGAGAAAAAGGTCAACGCATGTGAAATGTGGATATGGAGAAAGATGTTGAGAATATCATGGACAGAGAAAAGGACGAATGAATCAATACGAGTGGAGATTGGTGTCGAGAATGAAGAGTCATTAAAACAAAAGGCGACAAGATTGAAGCTAGGATTCTTTGGTCACGTTATGCGATCTGATGGGCTAGAAAAGGAAATGATGTTGGCTTGTGGTGAGGGAAAAAAAAGACGGGGTCGACCAAGGAAGAAATGGATGGATGAGATTCACGATGTAACTGGCATGAATTTGGAAGAACTAAGAGACCGGACTTCGAACAGGAAGCAATGGAAAATGTGTATCATGATGATCGCTGGAGCTCCAGGAGTTGACAGCACAAGGTGACAAGGTGATCTAAGGACTTGCTATATAGCACTTTTTAAGTATGTCACAGTTATACATGTTACCTGCACCAACCTAAATTATGTTAAAGTCATTAAGAATAGAAACAAAAGTTAATCAGCTAGCGAACAATTCTCAGATAACCAATAGGGTCACCACTTTCAAGCTCCCACAGACACGCAGAGCAGGGGCGCCGGCAGTGTGACGCACTGGACGCACGTGCATCCACCCACCAAATCAAATCCACACTTGTAAGGATTAGGCATTGCATTAATATTTTTGACAATTTCACTGTGTAATTTTGGTTTACCATACAGTATGTAACTATCTATAAAAAATATATGATATCATATGTGTTATACTGTACCATGTGTTTATACCATGTGTTATACTGTACTTTTATGAGTCACTCTGAGTCATTTTCAGTGTATGGCTATGAGTGACAGACAGGGTGCGGGTGTGGATGGGAGGAGATGGGAAGGGTGTGCGTCCAATTTTTTAAAGTCTGGTGGCGCCCCTGACGCAGAGCCCAACCACCATCCAAAGCTGATAGTAGATGCCCTGTTTGTAGTTTCTGGACTGTGTAGTGTTGAAGAAGAGGAACGATGACAGGTGATGAGGCTTGCAACACATGAGCCCCAACACCAATTAGTCCCTCGCAGATGGTAGAAGATGCTGTTTCTTTCAATCTCTCTGCCACCTGGTCTGTGGAGGACAACATTTTCAGCAGCTGGCAGCTGTTCGTAGAGCATTGCTGCAGTAAAATGATTAGCACCAATCCAACAACTCTCTTGATCTTTACTGCCCTGTTTTGATTTTCGTATAAATCTACATGTTGCCTTTTATAATGACCTATGTATGTCCGACCAGTTTCTGGATAATTAATTACATGTTTTGTACATATATCTGTCTGTGTTTCAGATGGTTTGCCAGCCTACCAGCCGATGATATGTGAATACTATGATCCCCATGAGTGCAAAAAAGATTCAAATCAGTGCAATGCAACAATTGTATGTGAGAAACCAGAAAATGGCAAACGATCACACTGCTATGCATTTCTTACTAACACTACAGGCACACTGGTACTGTCAAAGAAGGGCTGCTGGCTGGATGATTTCCAGTGCTACAATGAGACAAAGTGTATTGCAAAGGACGAGGGAAAGGGAAACTTCTACTGCTGCTGCGAAGGCAGTATGTGCAACGTGAATGTCACCGTCTCCACTTACCGGCCTACACCAACAGGTTAGTTCATTCCATCTATACAAATAACATTAATAATCGACTATGTTTTAAATGTTTGTAGAAATCAGAAGTTACCGTTCTGATTTGTGGGCTGAAATATCAAGTATCACACTCAGCATTGCCTAAAGAATGCTTTGTGAACTTGCTCAATTTTTTTAAGCAACTGGTTTCATGTCTGTTAAAGTAGGCATGTTTTAAGAATGGATTTCAAATGAAATTAAAGAAGTATTCTTATTCGTTTTTAGACAGCTAGCTGTGGTTCCTGGTCCATTTAGTCCAGCAAAGAGGATGGCGAGAGTGGAAGCAGGGTGCAAGAGGGATTTCCCCAAAAGGAACATTTTGCCAAACCAGCTGACTAGCTCTGGGCAGAATATGACAGTTTGTTTTACAAGTTCCAGCCAAAATGCCATTGATGATATGATTATTTAATGCTTTGTTAATTTATTATATGCCTCTCTCAACGTTTGTCAGTGAGTGAAGATGGATCCTGTGGCCCAATGTATAGCATTGCACAGGAAATCACTCAGTAATACTTTAGTTTATAAACAATAGTCCCGAGGAGATTGTCCTGGATTAAAGGAACTGCAGAATGAAATACAACATTTGGGACAACATGTTGCTATAGATTGCATGGCTTGAGTGCAGATTGTTAATTTCACGTGATGCACTGGTATTATAACTTAGGATCCGAAGGTGAGTTTTAGGCGAACGTGCTTACGCTCTGCCCTCTGCTTACTAACCAAATGATAAAGATGCAGTCAAGATAATCCTGCAGACATTTATAAGAACAATCCAGAAGTAACAGAAGAGACAGTTAATTTTAATCGGTCTGCAGGTATTTCTGATATATTTTCTAAGGATTTAGCATTTTAGAATATAACCCATTGCCAGAGCAGGTGATGATTCATTTCAGTAAGAAAAAAATGTGCAATGCAAGCTTTGGTTAACTTATTGGCATTTTGTTGGACATTTCTGAAAGAACTTAAAGTTGCTGTTTTTGGTGTAGTTGTTCCAGTGATGCCATGCTGTGATCAGACCATCCTGAAGACGCTGCTCAGCAGTCTGTTTCCTCTGATTTGCATCGCAGTTATTGTTATCCTGCTGTTCCTTTTCTGGCGTTGTCGTCAGCCAAGCTACATTGAACAGATTGAAGCAGCACGTGACAAGCCTCTGCTGCCGGCTTCGCCACCTTCTCCATTACCAGCAGCCAGCCTAAGAACCATAAAGCTTCTGGAGGAAAAAGCTAGGGGGCGCTATGGTTCAGTTCACAAAGCACAGATGGGAGGTGAGCTCGTGGCAGTAAAGGTATTTCCCTGCCAGGTTCGGCATTCATGGGTGGATGAGCGGGA
This sequence comes from Allolobophora icterica, assembly GCA_963556255.1. Classification (NCBI taxonomy): domain Eukaryota; kingdom Metazoa; phylum Annelida; class Clitellata; order Crassiclitellata; family Lumbricidae; genus Allolobophora; species Allolobophora icterica. The sequence continues at coordinate 63,943,124 of OY744602.1, read as the reverse complement.
CTTTTACAATCTTCCGCACATAAACAACCACGACAATATCTTGAGATTCATTGCAGCTGAGAAACGAGAGCCGCAGTATTGGTTGATCACCGAGTTCCACCACAGAGGTTCCCTCTATGATCACCTCAAGGGCAAGACGGTCAGCTGGAATGAGGCAAGGAGGATCATGGTGACGATGACAAATGGCCTTGTGTTTCTGCATGGAAACCTGCCAACCACCGAGTTGTTGCCAGGGAAACCGTCGATAGCTCATCGAGATTTGAAGAGCAGGAACATTCTTCTGAAAGATGATATGTCTGCTTGTTTGGCTGACTTTGGGTTGGCCTTGGTTCTGAACGGAGATATGGACACTCTACCTGGTCAGGTTGGTAGGTTCTCAGATGTCTTAGGGAGTATGTGGGTGAAGCTTTGGTCATCAGGTTTATCTGAAGATGTAATAATGTTTGGGATATTTGGAGATTTTGAATATTTATCCTTGTTACTTGATATCTTGGCTTGGAAACAGTTCATTTTCTTAATCATTATTATTGTAAGAAGATTTATAACGTGCAAGTTACTATATAGTCTTTAATTGCTTCCTGAAGCTTTCGATAGAAAGTTGTGAAGCACGGAGTTTGATGGGCAGCGCATTCCAAATACGCTGCCCATCTTTATGTTATAAAACCATAAGGATTGTGCGTATAAATAACATAACATAGTTTTTTAGTGGTTGAGAAGACATTTCATCGTGCCAATCTCCTATAGCCCCTCTGGTTTAGTGACTGAAATTGAAATATGTCCACAATTTAATAAATATATGCCAAAATTTGTGCATTTGAAATGAATTTTGGCAGCTTTTGAGATCGTAGTGGGCTACTTCACGTTGACATAAAATTTGTGCTTTACTGATTGTAGTGAGCTTTTATGCTTGTATTTGCAGATTTCGATATTGGTTTTTCAAAATAAGTGGTTTTTAGCAGTTTCATCTGAGGAACGCAAACTATTTGACAGCCTAGAAGAACTGTAAGATCTTGCCCCATGACATGTAGTGAACTGCATTGTTCTTCACCACACTCTGCCCTTGCTGATAGGTTCTAGGTTGTTCTCAGACAAGATCTCGGCTATCAGACTCCGGCTTCTTAAATGTTCCATCTTCTGATGACTAATATAGTCCCCACCACCAGCTTATAGCTTACTCAAATCAACCTTACATTAAGCAGTGAATTTGTAATTTATTCTTCTTATCTCACAATAAACAATGAATTCATAAGTTAATCTTATTTCTCAAGAAGCAGTGAATTCGTAATTAATCATCTTATTTTCTATTAAGTGCTCAGTGAATTTGTAATTTAATCTTCTCGTCTCCCAATAAACTGAATTCGTAATTCAATCTATATCCCAATATGCAGTGAATTCATAATTTTCTCATCTCCTGATAAACAGTGCACTGTACATATTACATATTCCTACTGCACTTCTTAGGCCGAGTTATCACATCCAGTGTGATCATCTCTCTCACTGAAGGTCCCTTCCCCACTAGCTTAACACGTTCAATAGTTTACACCGTACTTAAACAGCCATCTGTTTTTCTGACGGATCTATCAAACTATCACCCTATAGGTGCTCTCAATTTCATCTCCAAAATCCTGGAAAAGGTTGTTGTAAACCGCTTGAGTAAAACCTTTTATCACTTAAACTGTATCTCCATTTGCAGTTTGCCTATCATAAATAGCATTCTACACTACTTGCCGCTCACAATCACAATCAAATCCAGGAACAAAGGGACGGTAACTACTCTCCTTTTAGTTGATCTTTATGCCACTTTTGATACCGTAGATCAGGGGTTCTCAAACTTTATTTTTATTGTACCCCAGGTAAAAGAAATCGAGTGTTGACGTACCCCCAGCAAACGTACCTAGGGTTGCCACCTTTCTTAACTAGGAAGTCGGGACGCAGTTTTGGAGCACCGAAATCGTAAATCACCTCATGATGTGGGACCAGAGGCACAAGTCGTGGGAAAGTAACTATTTATTTAAACAGACCATTAAGATTTATGATTTTGAACACGGGAATGATGTCAGGATGTGTTTAAATGTCGTTATTTATGATATTTCACTTCGCCTGAGTTATAAATTTATAGTGGTGTTGAACAAATATATTATGGGTAATGTGTTTTAAGCCAGAACATTTGGTTAGTTTGGAAAAAATACCACAGATTTGAAAGTAGGGACATTTGGCTGTCCCGAATAGGTCAAGTAGGGACGTGGGACATTTACCTCGAAATCGGGACAGTCCCGACAAAATCGGGACGGGTGGCAACCCTAAACGTACCGTCTGATCAGAGGCAACAGGCGAGCCCTTGCAATTAGGCCTAACGTAAGACCAAGGCATAGCTAGGTAGACAAATTTAAAATAGGGCCTGTAATTTTAAGAATGAAATCATATCAACAAAAGGTAAAATTAAATCACTACTACAAAGCGTTAATGTGAGCACAGATTTACAATATCTGGTTTAATATTTGTCAATTTCAAACGCACATCTGCATGGTTCGAGTTCAAGCATTGTTCCATGTTTGTTTTTGATCGCAAGCATTGTTGAAAAACCAGTTTCACACAGATATGACGTGCTGAAGGGAATCAAAAATTTTAAAGCTCGATCAGAAATTAACCCTTATTCAGCTCTTCGCTTCAGCCAGAAATCGCACAACATGTCTTTCATAAATTTGTTCTTCAATCCACCATCACTTGAGAAAAATGTTTTTCAATTTTTTTCGCGCACCCCTTAGCGACACCTGGCGTACCCCTAGGGGTACGCGTACCACCGTTTGAGAACCTCTGCCGTAGATTATGATATCTTCCATCAACGCCTCGAACACTGGTTTGGCCTTCCTGGTCCTGCTCTCATCTGGTTTGCTTCTTACCTCCATCCTCGTACTCAATCAGTATTCAGTTAGATGCCAACTGTCTTGAACTGTTGGGTTCCACAAGGTTCTGAGCATTGTCTGCTCATATATACCACTCCAATCAGCTCGCTTGTCACTTAAAGTTTTCTAGGCTACTATTTGTATGCCGATGATATTCTAATATTTATTTCAAGTGGTAGCTCCTCATCTTATTCAGCTCTCCAATTGCTTCTGTTTTGGTGATGTTCTGTCACAGATGGCCAGTAACAAGCTTCTTCTAATTCGTAAGACTGAATTTCTTCTCGTAGGTACAAGTCAAAAATTTCAAAAATTTGATTGGTAGATGTCTTTTCAGTTTGACTGACTACGGTTCACTTGAAGCAACCGTCGATTGATGCCTTTTACATTATGATACAGTGATACAGATACATTAATATAGAATTCAATAGATTAGATTAATCAGCCTCTTCTTATGTTCTGATTAGTTACATTGTGTTTAAATTTGTCACCTTATTGAGTTGTTTCTTTCACTTGTTATGCTAATTTGAGGTTGAGATGTCTGATGGTTCTTGTCTGTCTGTCTGTCTCTCTCTCTCTCTTTCCCTCTCTCTCTCTGTGTGTCTCTCTCTCTGTGTGTCTCTCTCTCTGTCTATCTCTCTCTCTGTTCTTCAGCACACTATATAGTTAACTGAAATGTGATTTCAGGTGGGCACTCGTCGCTACATGGCACCCGAAGTGCTTGATGGATCAATTATGTTTCATCCAATTTACATGTTGAAAATAGACATTTACGCTTATGCTCTGGTCCTTTGGGAGATTGTTTCAAGATGTACTGCTGTGGCAAGTGGTAGGTGGACTTGACAATGACATTGCCACTTACTCTGCTATTTGGTCTTTTACACATGCATAGCTCTTCCTCAAGATAACTTTTTAACAATCTTGCTGAATTATCTCAAATACACTGAATGCATCTATTAACCCTTTTCAGTCACATATTTTTACCAATAATCTGTCTCTGCCAGATGTTTTCTGGGTTTTGATCTAATTTTACCTTCTAAAGGTCAGATGTAACATCTCAACAACCCCTGAAGTTCTAAGATAAGACTTGTTGAGAAATGAATTTTTAGTAAATACTATTGAACAGAGTGGTCTTCAACCGCTTGCAAAATAGAGGCTTGGAAAGTAAAAGAAGCTCAAGTCAAAGATTGCATGGAAGCCTGTTCCAGAATGAGGGGCCAACTACTGCAAAGCTTCCATGATGCATTGCGGAAGTATGCAGTGGGGAAACAACCAGATTATCCAACAACCCTGTGTTGCACTGCAACCTAGTGTTTGTTTCTGCCATCGGTTGACTGCCCCAACTCATCGGGGTGACCCACCTCTGCTACATTTGTGTAGTCCAGAGTAACCTCAGGTCGAAAGATAATGGCTTTATTGTAACATTTCCATTGAATCATGCCTACCAGGAATAAAATGCATATTAATGTAGTGATGAAGTTATAGTTATATAGCCTTTGTAGTGCAAGTACTCAATACTTTTCCATGTATGCATATTAAGTGTGCATGTGACAGTGCAAAGTACTAAGTCTCAGCCATTTGAAGCTGATAGTGATAGAATTGTGTTGCAGGTGGTATTTGACATTGGTCAGTTTGTGGTAGGCCTACTTATTGCTTAGGATATTTACTGGTATACCTATGTCAGAATGCATATTGATCTGAATTTTAAGGCATGCTGAAGGAATATGAGATGCCGTTTCAAAATGAGGTTGGAGAGCATCCCACACTGGAAGATATGCAAGTTGCTGTTGTTAACAAGAAGCTTCGTCCTGCACTGGATCCCACTTGGTGCCAGAATGAAGTAAGATGCAATTATCATCGGTCTGAAGAAATTAACTGGAATTATAGTATTAGTTTGGTATTGTCATGTTTTGTTTGTTGCTGAAGCGTTTCTTTCAAATGGTGATGTGTGGGAATTTTGTTTTAGTGTTGGTTGAAAGAGTTGATCCATTCAGTTTTTAATGCCTGTTGTTTTACATTTCTTTAAGTCGCTGCCCTCCTCAGACACAAGCGATATTACATAGACTTGATAACTTGTTCCATGAACTCAGCTTCTTGTCTCTATTTGACTTTAGGATCTGGAAATTGTGTGTAGAACAATAGAGGAATGCTGGGACCAAGATCCAGAAGCACGTTTAACAGCTGAATGCCTCTGCGAGCGTTTCAACCGTACCTCCATTTACCTCTCGTCATCGCTGGATTGCAGCAGCACTCTGCCTCCTGCATCACTCAGCAAAGACCAGTCATCAACATCCTCATCTTCTGTTGATGACTCCTCGTCTATTGCATAATCATATTTGTGCTGGCTGCTGAGTTCGTCATCGTATGGAATGCAGTCTAATATGACCGACTTCTATCTGTCCTTTTGGATATGAAGAATATTGCACAAGTAATATACCTGATTGCTATATGCGACCCTATAGAGCTGTTGCTGCAACGATAATTACTGCTCGACCGTTGAGCTTTGCTACTCCAGGGATCTGTAGATGTCTTAGCCGAGCACATCTGCTAAACACTATGCTATCCGATGCATTAGTGTGAGCAGGTTTGCACTTTGAATTGGCCATCACCTTTTATCATTGAAATGTTAGCTGAGTTTGTTAACTAGTGATTCAGTGCCTGATACAGCAGTTTGTGTAGTTTGAATGTTTTTACTGATGGCACCACTACATCCTTCACCACAAGTTGCATTTTGCCTGAGTGTGAATATGGAGACTCATTTCTCCATGCAAAATTGCATGCTTTTGATTTTGTGCTGCAGAATACTCATTTCTTTGCCAATCATGTTTCTCCAAAACCGGATTATGTCAGACTTGGTACTTAATTGTATGTTTTTAGCTGAAACTCTATATTAATTATACTACAACATCGGTGAATTTAGCTTGTTATAAATTATGTGCTTTAGATTTTGGAATTGTAAAGCTTCTGGGAGTGGGAAATTTGATTGAGATCTTAGACAATGAGTGTACAAGGCGATTTAAGCTGGTCAGAGTACGGAATTCAGATGACCGAAAGCTCTGACGCCGAGTGTAGAAGGAGTCAACCTGATGTTCGATGCCTTTGAGGGCTTTCAGTCCAACTGAATCTGCATTGGTCTGGTTTTTGATAGTCCACTCCTCAGTTCACTTGAAAGCTGTTGCTTGTCAGAAGTTGTGTGGACTTGCCTTCTGTAGATTATACATCCATTTTTGGCTTCTCCTTTCAGGCAAATTGAATTGCTGTTCACAGCTTTCCACGGCCTGGTGTTGCTTTGTATGGCCTGATAATGCTAGTGATTGGACTGTATATTCGTTATGTACATTCTGTTTTTTCTCTTTTGGTTGTTTAATCACGTTTTGATGTAGCTTAGTATTATGTAAATACAAAGTTGTTGCATAAAATAGACCTTCAATGTCTAGTTCAGACATGTGTGTTAATTGCATGAATGATTGTTCCTGGCCAAAGGCTCTGACCTGGTAAAAAATGTCAAAAGTTGAAAAAGAACTTTGTTAAGATGGTATTATTGTTTCAGACTATTGCACTGTGAAATTGACTGTTTTTGATGTAGGTTGATTTTGCTATAATTTGCATGTACCGTATTTCAATGCTCTGAAAAAAAAATTTACCCTTCCTGGTTGACAATATGGGTTCTCAGGGTTTTGCTAAATGATATCCAATGCCATGCACAAACTAAAAGAGTGCATGTTTAAGCCTCAAAACTGCATGCTTCAGAAGGAACTTCAGCATATCTCTTCAATTACAATTGTTTAGCAATTCAATTACAATTGTTTAGCAACACTGTTTTGTATGTATGGCATTATGAAATTCATCATTAACGGGTTGTTTCTGTAGATCACAATAATTAAAGAACCTTCACAAGTCTTTTAAGGGTGCTAAACATTAATTTATTTTTTAGTCAGTAGCCTGAATGGTCTGCACTCTTTAACAGTATCAGAAATCTGAAAATAGATTTTAGAATCATCTGGAGCTGTTTTATTCAATGTCTTCTGGCGTGTATTGGATGAGCCCAAAAGAAGTCTCTTCTGATGTAGGCTGAAAAAGTGTAGTTAGAGTTTCCAGGCTTGCTTCATCATGAAACAGAAGTAATCGTCATCGTCCACCGAGGCACTGACTCCACTGTAATAGTTGATGAACTCTTCCTTTGTCACCTGGAGCATGAAAGTTTTGATTTAATTAAGTCATTATAATGTCTAGCTCTCTGTGTTTTCTAATAAGCATTTAGGACTTTCTGCTAACACTTAAAGAAAAAAATTGTGAAGTCTGACTACTCGCTATTTTAATGAAAACTTATTTTATTCAAGCTAAATAACTTTTAAATGCAGACTGCAGAGATTACCGAATTCGTATCACAGTATAAATAACTGCGTATTTACAAAAGTCCTATGCGAAATGTTATTCCAAATGCCTGTTGCATTTTATAAAAAACCAATTCGGTCAGAATTTTCTGACCAAGACGTGACCTGTGGGGCCTCATAAAAATTCTGCCATGTGAAAAAATACGTTCTACAGGTACTGAAATCGCTGGCACACAGCAGCTTTTCAAGCACCGGATGTAAATATACATATCGTGAGTCTGTTTTGAAATCTTTCCAAGGTAAATAACGGGAAGTCGAAATAATTGTCCAAACAACAGTAAAGCCTCTTTCACACCGTGTAAATACTAGAGCAATTCTATTAACAATTATTGGATAAATTTGTTAAATTCTTGCGTTTTGTTAAATAACTGTTCATATTGACAAAAGTCTTGGTCGATCAAGACTTTGGACACGAAAACTTGGTCTCAGGACCAAGACTTTTGGTCTCAAGACCAAGACTTAAAAACGAACTCCAGTGCACTCGAGAGTCAAGACCAAGACCTTTGTCTCGACCGAGGACAACAATTAAGACTGCTGCTTATATGGTTAGTTATGAATATGATGTAGGAACTTGGGTTAGTGATAATTCAGCCATTAATAATAATTTTATGCACTAATCTTGCGCCTGAATTACAAACATTGTTTGGTATGCTCGTGGCTTTGCAAACCTCATCGTTTCCAAATTCCAACTTGATTACCGTCGATGCTAAACCTACCGTAGGCCTATATGTTCTCCCAGACCTATCGAATCGAACCACGATTGACGGTATACTTTATGCTATTGACAAGTTTCACGTACGTTCAGCGGCGTAACCAGGACTTCAAAATAATTACGCAGCTTGTAACAATGAGGGGAGGGGCCTGGTTTTTCCAGGGTAAGAAATTTTTTATTTAAAGGTTTGTATTGGTGCATTTTTATAGACCATCTTTTTGGTTAAAAGTAATAACATTTTACATAAGTTCTTTGGCCCAGGGTAAGAAAAAATTTTTATTTAGAGGTTTTTAATGGTGCATTTTGGAGACCATCTTTTTGGCAGCCGAGTCTTGGGTTCATATGGAGCGATGGCCATAGGCCTGTCAACCCTGGATGATGTTACTCATCTCTAATACATTATACATAGCGAGCTACCCAGCCACGTTACAGACGCATCAGTTTTTTTAGAATTGGTGGGGAAGTATCATTTGCTAGGCCTTATATATATATATATATATATATATATATATATATATATATATATCATATAATATATATATATCATATAATATATATATATCATATAATATATATAGGCCTATATATCATATAATATATATATCATATTAGGTAATCCTGGGTTTTAGCGTCGGAAATTATTTCATTGAAAAGTTCTAATACAATAAATAATCATCGTTCATCCAACTTCTAGTTTCAGTTATATTTTAATCGATTATCCAGCTTCTAGTTTCGTGAACATTTTCATCAATCTTCCAACTTCTAGTTCGAATTTTACTATGAAATGTTTTCATCGCTCATACACGGGAATAATATCGGCACTAAAACGATATATTTTCGTCGTAATTCCAACTTCTAGTTTGACTTTTATTATGTAATATTTTCATCGCTCATCCGGCTTCTAGTTTCATTGATATTTTCATCAATCTTCCAACTTCTTGTCACTGGCGTAAACTTGTCCAAAATATTGGAGGGGCAAGGAGTCTGGACCAGAGGGGCAAAAAAACAAGTTTTTTCAAGATGACAAGTTGTTTTTTTTCGTTTTTTTTTCTCGTTTTTTGCGTTTTTGTTGTTTTTAAGATTTTCAGATTTCGGATCATAAAAATCATGAAAAATGCCATGAACAAGAGCCCCAACTCAGTTAAATTCAGTTGAGATTTCCGAAAATTAAAAATCATTAAATCAATGTTATTAAGATAACTTCTACAAAAATACAAAAATAAGAAATTTATTTTTAAAACAAAACAAAAAACAAATTTTGTGGATTTTTTTCCTTTTTTTGTTTAAAACCAAAATCCGAAAAGAAAACGTTTTTCACCTCTGGTCTGGACAGTCAGCAAAGGCTTCCGGTGTTACGTTAATGCGTATTGCGTATGAAATGGGGCGATTTGTTTACATGTAAATTTGTTTCATATTGAAGATATTGAAGATAAAAATAAATCTTTATTTTCATTATGAATTTCTGATAGTATTTCAGTTATGTGTCTCTGTTTTTCTGTTTCTGAAGAAATTTGTCTATATTGAAACATAATATTTTAATTTTCTAAGAAATTATCTCGATTTTTGGGTGGGCATTGCCCCGGCTCCTCAATTATTGGTGGGGCACGTGCCCCGGCTGACCCCCCAGAGTCTACGCCTATGCTTCTTGTTTGAGTTTAACTGTGAAATGTTTTCATCGCTCATGCAATGTAGGCCTAAATAGTTTCCGACGCTAAAACCCAGGATTACCTCATATTATATATATATATATATATATATATATATATATATATATATATATATATATATATATATATATATATATATATATATATACTTTATTTCGCTCAAAGCAGAAACACGAAGATTACAAACTATCGCAAAATAGTGCGAAAATACAAAAAACCTATGGAGCCTTCAATTTATAATGTCCAAAAAAACAAAAAACCGTTAAAATCTTTACGCAGTTGCGTAATTGCGTAATGCTAGTTACGCGCCTGCGTACGTTTCATTTATTGAATTCGTGTATTATGATAGCGCTTTGAAGTGTTATTAAGTGGAGCTGTTTTCCCAATACGAGTCTTCCAAGATTCGCAAGAAGATCGCCAATGTTAAGGATAGTAGAAATTCACGAAGTCACGGAAGCCGTTAATTGTGATTTTTTAATCTTTTAAAAATTAATGCAACACGACGTTCCGAACTCATTTGTTTCGAAACGTAACAAATTACAATAACTTAAAATTATAATGAGGACTTTATTAACTGATAATACACCCACGCGATGACGGATGACGTCATTGATATTGTTCCTCATTTTCTCTGATGCAGGACGTTTGCATTTAGCAGCGTCGTTTCTTTGTTATTTGCGTTATTGTTTGACCGGATCTGAGTAAATAAAACGGTGAGTTTATGCCGTGAAGTTGCCGTGATTTTCGCCCATTGTTACAAACTCCTACCGTGACTTTTGAACTTTTTGCTGTGAATTTCTACTATCCCTACCACTGCTACCAGTTGTGCAAACGGCGGCAGTGATATCGGTGAAGCGGAAGCAAGAAGACACGAATAGCCTAGGCTACAGGGAAATGGAAATAGCCCATATAATAGACTTAACTGATAAGAATAGGCTACAGGGAAATGGAAATAGCCCATAGACTTAATTGATAAGAGAATAAGATTGAAGCAGAATGTACGAGAGCTACCCGTAAGAAAACGGTGTTTCCATACCATCTTCTGGGTATTGTAATCAATATTAATCGAACTTTGACATGGTACTAAATCTACATCAGCAAGCTAATATGTAGTAACATTTGAACATACATTTATTACAACAGATATTATATACATACTAAAATATTTGCCCGTCATATATGACGGGTTGTCTCTGTTTCGTGAACGCGACAATGCAACATAAAGCTGGCCATGTGGGTTAGGAGGGCCCGCGTGCCTGCATTCGCCCGATGCAGGCCTTGGCCAGCACGAGTTATATTCCACAGCGTAGCCCGTGTCCCTGCATCGGCCCGTGCGCCTCCATCGGGCTCGCCCGATAATAGCCCGTTCGCATGGATCGGGCTCGCCCGATGCACATTCCAGACATTCCATTAGCGTTTATCTTACGGTGGACACGCAGAGCTTGGAAATTATATAAGAGATACCGATTGAACCAATTATAAATATAACATTTTAATATATACTACTTGTATAGTACTTGAAAATTTGATGCAGTGTTTGCCTGACCTCCTCATCTGGCGAGACTCCTGGCTGGAAAGTGTTGAGAAACTCCTGTAGTATTTGTTCACGCGTCCTTCGACCGTAATCTTTGTGGTGTGTGACGTCATAGTTCATCTTCAGATCCTCAACCGTAATGACTCCATCTTTGTTCACATCCATCTTTCGGAACGCCTTGTCAATCATTTCTAGTCGAGCTTTTGACATCGGGGGCTAAAGTAATACCACAGCGCAAAGACGACGGTGACTTTAAGGTGTTTCAAAGGTGATTTGAAATTTTCCTCTGTAGGCCTATACCCATCTACAGTCATGGCCAAAAGTTTGCGATCACCAAATTTTAGGCACATTTTCCAACATTCTGATGGTGTTTGGGCTATTCCTTAGATAATTTTCTTAGTTATTGCGCTTCTTTTGCTATCAGCATTGTGACAGCAAATTGCTACTATGTTAACTAGTTGAAAAATAGTTTAAAAGTTAATTATTTTGATCATTTTATCCCCATTTACTGTCTTTTCCGGCAAGAAGCTGTATAAAGGTTGGTGTTCCAGTAGGCCTATACTAACCGTTTTATGGATTTTATCGGAATTTTAAAGTATTTAAACTACAACTACTTCATTTGTGCTGTGTATATATGTATGTATGGATGTAGGGCATATATGTGTATGTTCATGCAATTTAAACATCTGTTGCGTGCACACACACGGGAGCACGTGTTGTAGATTATAGTTAAGCTGCATTTCATATGTATACCTAAATGATAGCGATAAATTAGCGGAAGTTCCCATATCGTAATGTGAATAATTGCTAAACCGTCAACTATTATCTGCAAATATAAATAGGCACCCTCTCAGCGGGATTATTCCCTTCCGGGTGCCTGTTGTTCCCGACTAATTTCGAGGCTGCTGGTGCATGCTACCTCTGTATTAAATTTTGTATAGATAACATTTTCTCTTTGCGTAATCAGTTTACCTGGTCTTATTTTGGTTATCTCTTTGTTTGTACTGCATGCACTATGCGTGGTTGCATAATTATGAGGTTGTTGCTGTTATTATTGGGAACAATAAACTTATGTTGTGTTATGTTATGTATGTATGTACGTATGTGTATGTATTTGTGTGTATGTATTGTCCTGCACGAAAACCAAAGCTGTCGCCGAAGAACGTTAAGGATCGACTGAAGTTTTGTCATATAGGCTATAGGCCTACAAACAGTGGACTTCTGACCAGTGATAGCGCATAATGTTTTCGGATGAGAGAACTTTCACACAATATGACACGTTATGAAGGCATGTGAGCAGGCCATCTAACCAGAGGCATAATCCCAAGTACGTCCTACCGACAGTAAAGCAGGCATCGAAGGTCATAGTGTGAGGAGCAGTGTCGGGTGCTGGATGGGCTGGGCTGTAGTTAATTCCAAAGAACATCACAATAAATGGAACCATGCATCTGAACATCCTGAAAGAGAAACTGCCACATTGTATCAACATCCATGACATCAAGCACTTCCAACAGGACGGTGCATCATGTTAAGGTACAAAGGTTATCAAATCCTGGCTGAGCAAAAGCCCATTTAGGAGGGGACGTCCCCTTCTTCCCCCCCCTAAGTCTCCGCCCCTGCTTGCAATGACCGAATTTCGACCGGGATCTGAGTTCATATTTGCGGGCCTACTGATCTACTAAACCTCTGAATGTTAGTTCGACTTTTAATTGGTCGGTAGAGTGAAGTTCCCCGCGTATCATGCTTATGTATCGCAGTGGCCTTCGCGAAATAATCACCAAATGAGGTAGGTAATAAATTATGTTCGAAGTAGTAGATAAAGTCTGATATTTGATAGTTGTACAGGGGCGGAAGTTCTGTCAGGGGGGCCAAAATTTTTAAATTTTTGTAGTCAGTCATCTCCCAAAAAAGTTGATCACCTTTTTTTTTTTTTAGTCATTAACCTTTTTAATGTCTTCAGTGTACATCTACGGGACCCGCGTTCTGTAGTTGTATATATATATATATATATATATATATATATATATATATATATATATATATATATATATATATATATATATATATATATATATATATATATATATATATATATACGTTCTCGCCCTTGTCATTTCAGCATGGACCTTACGTCGATGCACTGCAGTTCCGCTATCACACAGTTAAAACACGGGGTGAAGTTTGACTGCCAAAAACGGACCCATGCAAATCCAGATCTGATGTTGCGCTGTCCAATCTATTTGTGGGAAAACCAACCATGCAATGATACACCGTGTGATGTTGTTATAACAAAAGACATTAAAGGCCTGAAACAAGATACCGACCCTCAGTGCTTCTAAAAACTCGTCAAAACTGACTGATCCACTCCTGTCCTTGTCGAGGCAATCAAAGAGTTCATTGACTTCTGTGGTGGTCATTTTCAGACCGTAGTCCAAGAGACCGTTCTTGAGTTCATTTCGATTTAGTGTTCGGCTACCATCATCGTCGAATGCCCTGAATGTCCTGGAAAAGAAATCAAGACCACTTTATAGGCAATGGCAGAGTTCTTATATAAATCTAATATAGGGCCTAATGGTGGCTTTTATGTAGTCGTTTTCGTAAACTTCAGGTTTCCAAAGCTAGCCCCACAAGGTTAACTCAGCCTTCATTCCCTAGGTGCAGGCCCGCCGAGAGGGGGGTCAGGGGGGGCAAATGCCCAGGGGCCCGGCAACTTTTTAGGGGGCCGGGCCCGCAGTCAACTTATGAAAAATATTATAATCAGTTATACAAAGTTTATTATTTATGGCATTTAAAATATATTAAATGACGCTTAACTACAATCAGTTTAAACTTCAAGCATCTGAATAAAATCATAGTTGCATATATATATATATATATATATATATATATATAATTTTTTTATATAAATATAATATCGTGCGGTCGTACACGCACTTTTATTATTTCAATTTGTGTGTTTTTTATTTTTTCGTACGACCATACGATATTATATTTATATAAAGCCTAAAGATAGTTTAGAGGCCCGTAACTGCTCTGCCTATGGGCCCGTGATTTTTCTGCCTGGGGCCCGCGACTGCTCTGCCTAGGGGCCCGTGACTGCTTTGCCTAGGGGCCCGGAATTTCTGTCGGCGGCCCTGCCTAGGTGACGATTGTAAAACGAGCAGTAGTAGAGATGGGCGCCTTGCATGGCTGCCGTACGGTTAAATTCGACTCCTGTTAAACTTGTAGGCCTAATCGTTTTCTGGTACTACCATCATACATATAATATCCGTAGAGCGTGTGTCTGTCGGACAGATACCGTTTGTGACGTCAGTACTGCCGTCTTGACGGCGATCAGAGCATTTTAACCAACGATACATATAGGCCTATATATACACTGCCGTCATAATATGACGGGCAAATACTCTAGTATCATATAATCTTACTGGGTACTTGTCAGTATACGAATTAATATACGAAGGTGAAGATATATATTATTATGTCCCACTGGATGAATCTGGATTAAACTAGTTTTGAATAGAAAGAGCGAGAAAGCGGTGGGTGTGACTATATGCATGTAGCCTACACTCGGTGGTCAACAGCTGACCAAGACCAAGACCGGCTGTCAATATGAACAGTCATTTAACAAAACAAAAGAATTAAAGAATGTTTGCATCATAGCCTACGACAAATACCTACGGACGGATGCAAGTCGTGTTGGTCAGGAAAACCCATCGGTAGCAGCAACTAAGTTATGCTTTGTCTGGAAGCCTTGCCGAGACGTTTTCTGAAGCCAGACGGTCTGGTAAACCATGGGAGGATTTCAAAAAGGCTCACGATTTATACATTTAGGCCTACATCCAGTGCTTGAAAAGCTACTGTGTGTGCCAGCGACTTCAGCACCTGTAGAACGTATTTTCACATGGGGGAATTTTTATGAGGCCCAACAAGGCACGTCTTGGTCAGAAAATCCTGACCGAATTGGTTTTTATAAAATACAAAAGGCATTTTGAATAACATTTTATATGAAGGACTTTTGTAAATACGAATTCGGAATTCTCTGCAGTCTGAATTTAAAGTTAATTTGCCTGAATAAAATAAAAGACTCACGTTTTCATTAAAATAATGATTAGTCCGACTTGACAATTTTTCAGTAAGGAATAAAAGTCTTAACCTGATTGTGATTTTTTGGGTCTTGGTCTTGGTCATGGTCTTGAGGTTTAAAGTCTTGGTCTTGGTCTTGGGCTTTAGGTTCAAAGTCTTGGTCTTGGTCTTGAGGTTTAAGGTCTTGGTCTTGGTCTTGAGGTTCAAGGTCTTGGTCTTGGTCTTGAGGTTTAAAGTCTCGACAACAAGACTGCTTTTTTCGATTTCAAAAATTTTCCGTGGGTTTTACTCCCGCACCCTACTAACATGGACGGCGATCCAGAGGGGTCGAGGAGACAAGACCCACCTTTAACATTGGGGGACACACTATAGAGTTCCCCCCCAAATGTTTTTGAAGAAACACCGACAAATGTCAAAACGTTTCGCGCGTGAGCGCGAAAACATTTTGTCACCTCTTTTTTTGACCAGATCACTTCAAAAGTGTCCAGTGTTCCCCCCACCACCTGTCAAACAAGATCGCCGCCAGTGCCTACCACACATGGATGTCTTCCGGAGTTGCCTCCTCTTGAATTTAAGTCTGGCTACGTTACTGGTAAATTGGGAGTACTGCATGCAGATGATGATGCAGCAGATCTAATTGTATGCCCTTTTGGAGAATTTTAAACTGAAGTCCCTTGGAAGATTTTGAGCCAGAGAAGTAAAATTTACTCGTTTAAACAATGAGTATTGTATTGTGCATGTTATAGCATATGCTTACAACATAAATTCAGCCTATGCATCGACCGACGTGTCGATTGTCTTGTCTAATATATAGGGCCTATTCATAGTTCGAGAATTCGCATTTTACGAATTTTAAGAATTTTAAAAATTCACGAATTTTAACGAATTTTAAAACTGCAGTTTTAAAATTCGTATAAATTCGTAAAATAATAAAATAATAGAATTCTTTGCCATGGCAACGAATTTTATTATTTGTTGACTTTTCAACTTTTTAAGCAAGTGAATGTCAATGTCATAGGCAATCAATCAGCCGTGACAGATAGCTGACTAGCAACACAATAGTACTGATATTCAGTTACTGTTCTACTTGGAGTCTTGAACTTCAATTTCTATCATAGTTGGGGTGTGTGACTATGAGTGTCAGTCAGCAGAACGAAAAACCACCAGTGCCCTATGCAGCTCCAGTGTGTCACCAGTCAGCATCTAACACAGCTTGCAACCAAATATGGTTAAAAAGGTTTGACAACGTTCACAGAGCAGTGTCTTCTACTCATCGTCCTCTGATTCTGAGTCAGGAACAGCCCACTGCTCCCAAATAACTCTGGTTTCTGTATTTTCGCCATGAAAATGCTCCCCAATTCCGGCAGAACAACCAACAAACTCCTTGTCACAAAAACAACACTGTATTTTTGGATTACCCTTTCCTTCTCCTCCAAAATTACTACATACTTTCGCTACGGTCCATGTTCTTTCATCTTTAAAAAAATAAGATTTGAACAAAATTAACTCGTTACGTGAGAAACTTTTATATTGAATTTTACATTAAATTCTAAGCAGAAGCTTAACACAACAAATCATGACATCATCACATTTGTTGTTGCATACGCTGTTTTTGCAAAATCCATTGTCAATGTAAAAAAAGGTCCAATAATGGTCCAACGAATTTTTACGAATTTTACGAATTTTAAAATAGACCAAAAATTCGCGAATTTTTACGAATTTTAAAACTGAAAGTCACGAATTCTCGAACTATGGGCCTATTTATAGGCTTATATATGGGCATAATCTGTGAAAACTGCCACAGCACTTGTGCACTTTAATAATGCATGAGACATCGAACAATTAATGCATGGTTGCTTGTAAGTTTCACTACCCGGCGTTTCTGGCCGCGAGGATTTCTGTGGGTTAATTATGCCACCCGAAACTCAGCTGCCTGACGTAGAGAAATGAATCCTGTCTATGTTCTGGCCAAAAAGGTGGATGTGGACTGGTGCTTCAGCTAGGAAGGCAACTGTACACTTCACATATCGCGTCCTCTGACGACACAGTCATAGACTCATGTTACTAGACGTTCTCGATCGTTGTGCCGTCTGTTGATTAGCATATGAATGTGTCATCCACCATGCATGATGCAGGTGCAACTGTTTTCATCTAAAAAGCGGATAGACTTTTTACGATACAAATAAAAATATGGACTAAAGAAGGCCGCGGTGCATATTCTCAACGTCGATCGATCGATAGGTCGTTTATATTCATTCAGCTGTGAATACTGCATAATGCTCACCTGCCAATCATGCGTATGCCATTGACACCTCGCTGAAGAGCGGTGTTCCGCAATCTTTCGATCGGCGAAGCACTCATTTTATTTATTCCAATCTTGATGGTCAGATCTGATGCAAATAGATCGTACCAGTCGCATATGATCTAGCGCTCGAGCTGTTAACTGTTAACACGGCTTATAGCCTATCAGTTATATACAATCGAAACGACAGTTACTAACTGCCTGCAGGAACTAAATGGCATATATTTTGCGCACAGACTTTGAGCGCGCTCGATCGTGTCCTGTTTGCAGTGCATTAGGCTATATATAGGCCTACATGCGCCGACGCAGAAACAACAGATTGCGCTACTAGTATGCTAATGGTCCGGTAATAACATTCATTATAAGCCACACTTGCAACTTTCAAGCCATGGCCAGATTCCTTGGAAACGCTCGCCAGTATCGTACTGACAGCATGCCCGTACATGCCGGCATAGACGCCATGATATTATGGACTTCATCAAGGGTCTATAAAATTATATTCCCGTGTGCCGCCCACATAGTGTTCATTTGAGTGTCACTAAAAGTTTATAGGAGTAGCTTTGCTTTCAACCAACACATTTACATAAATTTCCAGGAGTAACTTTGCTTTCAACCAACACATTTACATAAATTTCCAAGTTCCAACCACTCCGTTCAACCCGCTTCTCTTCCGCCCAAACTCCGCCCTCCCGTCATTTCATCCTTAATCTTTGGAATCGCTCATTACGCAAGATTCCTCGACTTATAACTCTTTCGCCACTGCAATTCTCGGCACTGCCCACCATAACCGTCTCACTGGCCTACCTGCCTGACCTTTGAATCTTGACCTGGAACTTAAGCCGAATCTGACATTACATGCATCATCATCAGGCTGCATGCCTAACATTGCCTATACGATTTCGTTTCGACTGCGCTGAGTAGGCTGGTCCCGCAACTTAACTTTGGGCAGCTTTGGGCTAAAGTCCCAGCTGCAATCACATAATTAACTCGAACTAGACAGCTAGAGTCAGAGAACATTGCCAGGATTTGACATATAGGCCAACACTGAACCATAACGGAATCCCTCTCACAACCAACAACCATCATATCAGAGGCAAAGAAAGAAGAAAGTGAAAACAGGAACGTAGAGTTTAATAACAACAACAACAACAACAACAACAATAATAAAAATAGCAGTGATACTAGGCCTATAAAATATGCCATGGTAAATACAGCCTGTGTAGGGCTTGCTCAATGGCAAACAATACATAAGTTATGGGGTTAAGGGGTTAATTAAGGAGGATTTTGCTCTAAATTATCATCCATGCACTTGTTAGCCATCACCAATAGTCCGATCTATCATCTATTTATATAATAAAAGGCTTTGGTCTATTTAGTACATTGATTATAGGCAACATAGCACCGGCGCCATCTCGCGACTGATAGAAATAAGTAAATTCTTTGACCTTGGCCAAGGGAAAGGGAGAGGAAGGTGGTGGGCAAAGTAGGAACGTAGACGGAGGTAGGCATACAGAGAGCGGGCAAGGTTGTCCCAAACGGAAAGCAGCTTTTACTTTGAATTAAGATACAGTTACTAGCGCGCAGATGATCTCAGCCTCAGCTAGTTACAGAATTGACTTTAAATGAAACATTCTTTGGAGTTCTGATTTTGCGCATCATGACTTGTATAGGGCTACAGGCCTATACGTGTATACGGTTAAAGACGTACGTGTTATTATATCATCAAAGCCTGCTAGCCACCTGCAGAGCAGTTGGGCCTGTTGAGAATTAAGTTATTGCCTGTGTAGCAGTACTGTTGTCAACGTGGCTTCAGTTCATTTGCTGAATATCAATTAAACAGTCAAGAAACCATGCGACAAGAGCAGACATGCACACACTTCATGAGAAAGCAGATGCCTGCGTAACGCTCTGCATGTGGCTTAAGTTATATACGACGAGTGCATATGCCATTCGATGGGCGTGGGTCCAATCAGTGCTGCGTTAATTTGAAAATATCCATGACTCAAATACCAGGGGATTTTTTAAGAAATTTTCACTGGTGGGGAATTTTGAAAAAGGGCATTTTTCGCGCGTAATTTTAAGTCAAAAGGTACTGAATCAGAGAAACCTTTCTGAGCTGTGGACCACAGGAATAATTACTAATAATTTATTTATTATAATATTTTATATTATTTAATTTATTATTTAATGTCATAATTTAATTTAATATTAATTTAATACTTATTATTATTATATAATTGTCTAATGAACAAGAAGCATTTAGTACTGCCATTTTCTGTTTTAACAAGTACCTTTACCTGGATACGGTCCATTCTTCATCAGTTGAAGCTTCCTAAGAGCGCCATCTATGCATGTCAGTATGTCACAAAGGACAAGACCATCTCGCTGAAATTGTTTCTGTAAAGTTTGGTAAACATCCAAGATATCGCCCTTTAACGCAGATATCCAAATTTGTCTATCACTCCAAGTCTTTGTGAAAACTCGAGCTTCAGCCTCCTCTTTACGGTCCAGATTTTGCTCTTGTTTGTTCCACACAGCCTTGCACTCATGAATGTTACTCAATAGGCTATAGCATCAATTGTACCTGATGCTGAGCTAAACGTACTTCATGATGTTGAGGAAACTGTTTGGCATCTTTGAGCTCAGAGTGCAGCAACTTCGTCTTATTCTTCGATGTATGAAAAAAATATGTGGCTTTATGAGTTTTCAAGATTTTAAGCCAAGGATGCTTCTCGCTTCCCTTCTCCCATTCCTTATGCAGTTTATCTCGATCTTTAACGGCATTGCGTGCTACAGATTGCAAATGATCTATCAACTTGAAACGATCTTCACCATTAGCTCGGACACCTATTGCGATGGGCACAGTGCCGCAGGGCATATTTTAACTGTATAACTAGTGGGACAAATGTCCCAGTAGTCTTAGGATTTGTCCCAGTAGTCAGAGCGATTTGTCCCAGGCAATGTATGTATAAAGTACAACTAGTGGGACAAATGTTGGAAGAATTTAAAGATTTGTCCCAGTAGTATAATATATATATCAATCTTTATTCACCAAATATGGTAGCACAACAAAAACAGAACAAAACAATCGATACAGCATTCACTGGACAGTAGACCTGTCCATACTATGCTAATTAAACATATTTCACAGTCCACATTTCCTTAATAATGCAATTATACTATGTACATAAAAGTTCACACACAAAGTTTACAACAGTATTCCCTGTAATTGGCCCCCTAAGAAAGAGTCTTGTTCTTCTTAACATCCAGCAGTCCTTAATGTTAGGTTCCTGCGTGAAGTGCAGTATGTCCTCAACACTACAGTGGCCGACCTTGAAGATCTTACAGATGGCAGTGCTGTAGGTGTAATTTAGTGTGTTCAGTTCACTGTTACTGAGGCTCATAGCTTCCATTCCGTAAAGCAAGAATGGCTTACAATAAGCACTAACAAGATGCAGTAGAACTGGCTCAGTGAATTTACAACATTTACTATATAAAGAGTTGAAAGATTTGTAGAATTTGACTCTCATTTCATGCAAACTAACTTTAAATGATTTGGCAGAAACAAGACAACACCCCAAGTATTTAAGTTTTTCTACATAGTTAATTTGAACACTGTTTAGCCTAATCATTTTACATGCGGCACGATAGGAAGGGCCAATCCTCATTACCTGAGATTTTCTTACGTTTAATTTCATGTCAATGCTCTCTAGTTCTTTCACACAAATGTCGACCATGGCTTGTATGTCACATAGAGAAGCTGACATCAAGATAAGGTCGTCAGCATACATGATGCATCCCAGAAATAATTCCCCAATCCGGCAGCCATGGTTGGACTTGCTCAATTTTTCTATAACATCATTCACATATACCGCAAAAAGTATTGGTGAGAGGACACCACCCTGCCTGACTCCACAGCCTAGACTGATCATATCAGACAACATGCTATCCCATCTCACATATGCTGCACTCATACTATACCAACTTATGAGGATGCATAAAAACTCACGAGGGACTGATCTATCCATTAACTTGCTAAATAATGCATAGTGATTGACTTTATCAAAAGCTTTAGACATGTCTAATGCACACAGGTTTACATTAGAGCCATGATTAGAAAAGTAATCAACTACTGATCTTACAGCAAGCAATGCATGAGAACAGCCCAACCCCTTTTTGAAACCAAACTGCAGGTCGGAAGTCAGCAAGTAGGTACCGTACAGTTCCAGCAAACACATTTCAAAGAGCTTGGACAGATTGGAGCTCAATGTGATACCTCGATAGTTGTCACTCTTACTATTGTCTAGGGTGGCCCCTTTTTCCACAGGTATAATGATGCCTAAGCCAAACTTGGTAGGTACCTTGCCATGCCTAAGCATCTGGTTGAATAGAAGAGATAGGAGCACACACAGTCTAGGATGAGCATGTACTAGATGCTCTGCCTCTATCCGATCTAAACCTGGGGCTTTACCACGCTTCATTTTGCGGATGCACTGGTCAACCACCTCTACAGATACTGTGCTGTAATCAAAAGCTGGATTGTACTGGCTGAACCGAGAAAGAAATTTACTTCTGAGTTCTTCATTATATTTTTCATTATTGGGTGAACATGCATTTTTAAAATTGATGGCAAAGGCATTGGCAATTTTACTGGGTTCAGTAAAACCATCCACTGCCACAGAAACTTTGCGTTTACTTTTAAACTTGCTTTCCCATGTTTTCCAGAATGCAGTGGTATCTTTTGCCAGTAGATAATCATGCAAGTCATTAGAGATGTGCTTATCCTCTGCTGCCCGTTTGCTTCTAATAGCAAGCTTGTATTCAGCTTTTGCACATCTTTTGGCTTCATAAATTGGTCCTTGGCTGGGCCTACCAACCGCCTTCCACATATCATGGGCTGCTATAGACTTGTGCTTGAGATCAGTGAGTTGATCATCCCAGTAATGTTTATAATAAGAAGCAGATGTCATGGGGCAGTGCTTATCTGCTGCACTACATAAAGCCTCAACTATTTTGTCATAGAATGCATCTATATCATTACCACACTTACAGGTGCAACCCACTGCACAGTTCGTGCACATATTAAGGTAACTAATATCAGATAGATAAACATTTGTAGCATGATAGTATGAGATGAGGTCAGCTTTATCCCATCTCAATCTTTTATGCTTATTGTTATATGAGCTTTGCCTATCACAGTCACTGTTTTTAACTGGTAGGCAGTCAGAAAGGTGTAGCACCAATGGTAGGTGATCCGACAGGTTTATACCACTATCAATAATCTCAGATAACTCCACCTTATCCAACAAGGCATTATTGATGAAAAAGTGATCAATGAAGGATGTAGTTTTGTGTGCAAAAGATAAGTAAGTGTACTTAGTGGGGCCTACAACTCTGTTGTCACACAGCATCAGATTTGCACCCTTAATAAAATCATTAAAAATTTGACAGTGGGATAGCCCATTAGGAAATTCCAGATTAAAATCTCCTCCAAGGATGATGTTGCAACCCAAGTTTTCGCTTAGGATGCCATCGATGTTTGCTTGCAAGAAGTTCTGTCATTATGTCATCATATGAGTCACAATTTAGTACAGGAAAATACACATTAATATATACACAATCTGCAATCTTGATAGCAATTAGCCTATCTAGTTTGACTATTATATTTAGTCTTGGCATAAGTCTATTTTCAACAAGGATAGCAACACCTCCAAAAGGCCTGCCTCTTAATATACCACGCCCAATGGTATCCTCCATCGCTGAACTGGAAATACTAGTGAATTTAGAATCCACTGTAGAAAGACGTTCGAGGTCACTTGGCAACAGCCAGTGCTCCTGCACAAAAATTACATTACAGTCCTGGCACAACTCTGCCAGCATGGACAGCCCTTGATTGAGTCCATACAGGTTGAAAGTGCTAATTGTAAGATTCATGATGATTTGGTGGTAGTGTTCTTGGCTTCTTCTATCGATACGTCGTTAGATGTCAGTTTTGTTCCAGTGGCTGCAGCCTTGAACTTCCAGGGGCGTACCAAGATGCCTTTTGGCCACGTATCTTTGGCCATAATGCGATCTGCATGCTGCCTCTCAATGCAGAGCCGAAAGGCCTTGAACACATCACCATCAGGGCCTGATTTTCTCCACGATTTGCTTTCAAAAACGGACAGAGCCGGAATGTCAACGCTTTTCAGATGGTCCACAAGGTCGCCAGGGCCATATTCTCCTGAGATGTTGTCAATGTGGAAGATCGATTTAAAGAGCACTGGTTTTGCTGCTCCAATCTTTGCAATGAGAAAGGTATGACATTATTGTTGAATGACCCCTTGTAATTGGTTGGGAGACCCGAGAAAAGTTGTAAAAGAAGGTGATGACTAAAAAAAAGGTCATCAACTTTTTTCGGAGATGAATTTTGAATTTTTTTTTAGAAAAAGTCTAAAAGTTGTAATTTTTTAAAGATTTATTCCTTAAAAATGTTCTTCGACCAGATCATGGCGACTTTCTCCAACCCATGCATGGCTGATTTTGTCCCAGTAGTCAAAATTCCTTAAAATATGCACTGCAGTGCCGTTTCTCAAACACTTTTTGGCCTCATCTATGTACTGAAGACACAATTTACAAGACACATGCACACGCTTCTTTGAATCTTTAGTTGCGTCAAATGTCTCTAGTTCGTTGTTGTTCTTTAATAAACTATTCAAGTCTAGTTTTATTCCTTTGTAAAAAGAAATACTGTTTCTTTTGTTCTGAACTTTACATCGCTTAACTGATATCAAACTTGTCGGTCGACTAGGCCTAGTTGACAAACCTGCTTCGGTAAGTTGAACAAGTTCGTTGACACGTATTGAAGACTTATGGCCTACTTGACGATGGAATAGCATCCAGACTCACAAATCATTGACGATTGACTCAATTGATGCACTTGCTACATCATTTGCCACAATTGACGATTCGCATTCGCTTGCTGCCTGACTCGCAACAGATGTCAAAAGGTTTCATATTTATTTGGCCAAACTCAACAGCAGACAATTACAACCAGTCTGCCAACAACCAATCAGGCAAAACCCGTTAGGCTTACTCACTTTTAACCTGTGCGAGTAAAGAACCAAGTCAATCGTTATTGACTTGGTTCTTTACTCGCACAGGTTAAAAGTGAGTAAGCCTAACGGGTTTTGCCTGATTGGTTGTTGGCAGACTGGTTGTAATTGTCTGCTGTTGAGTTTGGCCAAATAAATATGAAACCTTTTGACATTTCTTAGCGCTATCCAAAAGCAAACCTGCTTTGCGTTTCTTACTTCTCTTTGTACTCGGCATGCTTGTAATTTAACCATTATTATTCTTGCGTAAATTCTATAAATCCCAATCCCTAGAGATTAGCTTTATCGTAACCACTAACCAAAATTCAGCTTTACGGTTTTACTTTATGTTTAGTTTTCGCATTTAAATGATAAAATTAGAAATATCAACACACCGAAGACGTAAACGACAGCAAAGAGCAGACTACTGGTGACCAAAGAAATATATGTTTCAAAGATTTCACGTCTGCTGTGGTTTGCATTTACAGTATATCACATGCATACGGTCACAGAAATGACAAAAAATAATTATTTGGGACTGAAAAGGGCAAAGTTCACTGGTGGGGAAAAGGGCAAGGACTGGTGGGGAATTCGAGAGGGCTGGTGGGGAATTTCCCCACCAGTCAACATGTTAAAAAATGCCCTGTCAAATACCATTCCACCATGAGCCATGAAATCCTAATCAGTAGGCTAGTCAACTCAGACAGGCAGCCCCCATCTGGCCATCAGATGGTATACCTTTTCGAGGGCGTCCGCGCAGAGTGCATGCGTACTTCCAGTCTTGTCAGTCTTGTTGTCAAGACTTTAAACTTATAAAGACCAAGACCAAGACTTTGAACCTCGATCAAGACCAAGACCAAGACCTCGAGACCAAGACCAAGACTTTGAACCTCGAGACCGAGACCAAGACCCAAAAAATCACATTCAGGCAAAGACTTTTTCTTTAAAAAAATTGTCAAGTCGGACTACTCGCTATTTTAATGAAAACGTCAGTCTTTTTTATTCAAGCAACTTAACTTTAAATGCAGACTGCAAAGAATTCCGAATTCGTATTTACAAAAGTCCTTCATGCAAAAAAATGTTATTTCCAAATGCTTTTTGTATTTTATAAAGACCA